>OU795041.1:20734230-21440411 GCA_917208275.1 Patella pellucida
AATGTGTACACGGAACCTCAGTTTTTTGTGCCATCCGAACGACTAGACAGCTAGCTGTCCTTCTCAGGCCCTCTGTTCTGCATCACTGGAAAACCACCCCGGAAAACTTTCTCGGCCAATTCAGGGATTGAACACTCAACCTCCAGGCTAGCGAGCCAGTGCCTTATCCACTTAGCCACGTGATCCCTGTGTCACCTTTGAATGAATGAATAAAATGGGGTTTAATGTCCTACGCTTTTCCACCTAACCTGGGGTGTCACCTTGGACCACCAATGTTAAAGTGTTATCATCACACTGTAATGTTCTATTTTTAAATATTATTCAAGGTTATTGTTTTAAAAAGTTTAGTAAATGGATTGAAGGGCTAATCCTGAAATTTGTTTTGGGAATAAAACTGATTAATTTTGTGTTAAAACCCCTTAAAATATTCGAGTCAAGGGCCGAGTAACTACTTCAGTATTTATGATACGTTTTCAAACGACTTAAATCCGTCAGTCTTCATCTGGAATTTGAGACCGGTGCGGCCCAAGGTGTATCTGGATTAAACCAAACACTTTTTTTTATAAAAATAATGTGTAGTTGGAATTTGCCTTTCTCTATCAAGTACGGCACATGGGTTATTCACTGCATAACCCTCTCAAGTAACCGTAATCGGTTATAAGGTCACCCAACAAAACAATTGACCCGAAATCTTAAAAGGGTTACGTGTCCGGATAAGCAGTTTTGACGTTCACGTCCAAACGACTTGATATTTTGAGTTGAAATTTTGAGACAAGGTAAATACACCATTCCCCTATATTTTGGCGTTTTATTTTCATACATTCTCAGACTTTTCTTTTTAAGCCCCTGATTAATTCGGGATTGTCCCTTTAAAGAGATTTATTGGTGCTGTATATATACCTCCAGTTGTACAGGCTTGTGTAAATGTAACATCATCAATAGCTATATCATTCTGTATACCATCACTATGTTCAGCTTCAAATACCACAGAATAATTCTTCGAATTACCAACAGGTATATTAGCATATTGCCATTTATCACCCTTATTACCAGACATAGACCACATTAATATACGCTGATCATCCGTATTGACTGTATAAACCTATAATTATAAATATCATTAACCATTAATAGATGCTGATAATCGGTATTTACCGTATAAACCTATAATTATAAAAATCATTAACCATTAATAGATGCTGATCATCGGTATTGACCGTATAAACCTATAATTATAAATATCATTTTAATATCCATCTATCAATTTCATTTTGACTATATTTTATCAATCTATACATATTCCTGTAGTTAGAGTACCATAATTGATGGAAGAGTGTTGGCAATATCCAGAGTTGCACCGTGCGCTGTTGTGATTAAATAGACTTCACCAGGTGTAAAGCCTCCACAACATGAAAAAAGTTCTTCAAAAAGAAAAATGTATACTGTAATGTTCAAATCAACCACATGAAATATGTAAACTATACATAAATGTTTTACCCTGAGTGGTCCGATATGTTGTGATCCAAACATGTAATAGAAGAATCTAACGTAGCAGACACCAGTACTGGCTATAAATGGTGGAGATGCTATACTGATTATATCGCCATCTACCTGTATGTTACTATCCATATAAATATATTGACCTGAAAATACATAAATAAAATAATCAAATTATACATTTATTGTCTGATGCATTACATAATTTCTTTCACCCCAGTATAGTTTATTTTCACACTTTAAAAACTGGTGTTTACAATTTCCCCATTCATTCACCTAAAAGATATGTTAACTATCATACAAAATGTTAATTAATAACGACACAATAATGACACAACATAACCAAAACAATTAGAACACAATGTAGAGTATACATAACTTTGCATGTAGGAAAAAGGAAATATTTAATGAAATGTTACATTCTGAAAAATAGGACACATTCATTTTTGATCTTCTCTTTTGAAATTGAAAGGGTTATATGCGTCTTAACTTGTTTTTTGTGCAAACTATGAGATACATACCATTTACTGCAGCACTGTGATCACTTGGTGGGCCTGTTCCTTGATTCTGTGATTTAGATGCAAGCAGCCAATCACCGTCATCTCTTGTGTTTTGTTTCCACAGACAACTTGTTAACCAGTTAGATTGATCAAAATGACAATCACCCTTTACAGCCACTAAAACACAGGGAACATATTATCAAATTCTAAACTTAGTTACACAATAGCTTTCTAGTCTACACAATTTAAAATTTCAATGGCATATTTTAATTTTAAAGAGGTGTCCGATAAATTTCATGTTTTTAGATCCATAAATTCATTATATTAACATTTATATTGGACAGAGAAATGAAGGAATATATTATAACCTATACTATATATTCATAGAATATACATCAAGTCCTTAATATTCCATTTCCTTACTAGCCTTTTACAGCCAGGAATTCGATTTCAGAGAGGACTATATTTGTTAAAGAATACCCACAAGACTCACCACACTGCTGTTCATCTGAGTTATCATCACAATCTTTATTACCATCACATTTATATTTTAATGGCACACATTGTAGTTTATTAGCACACATATATTCTCTGTCTGTACACGAAGCTGTCTTCGAACCTGAAAAATCACAAGAATTAAGATAACTATATAATACATAAATATATACACTTGAATGTTATTCTAAATTCGCCAAAATATCATTGATTTAACATTTATCTCACAATCTCTCCCTTTAAGTCTCTGATCATCATTAACAGGTTTTTTTTAACTACAATATTGTGTAAGGTAAATCCTTGAAAATATAATCACTATATAAAATTGGTCATTGGAGAGTTGTCAACATTCAATATCCACTGTCAAAACAAACCAGTGGTAAATATAATCTTTACGGAAATCTACAATCAGGAGATTATCTAGTGCTAGTATTTTCGTTTTTATGTTCTTGTTAAATAATATTACAGTCTAGAATAATGATTCTATTTTTATGCAGTGGCAATAGAACCATATTGTGGTATATTCTAAATCATTGTGGTCTAAAACCTTA
This sequence comes from Patella pellucida, assembly GCA_917208275.1. NCBI lineage: Eukaryota > Metazoa > Mollusca > Gastropoda > Patellidae > Patella > Patella pellucida. Next base: position 20,737,274 of record OU795041.1, read on the forward strand.
CGTTTAAGCAGACACAAGTTGTCTCCCTTATGTTATAGTTCTTCTGCCTTTTGAAGTTATAAAGTTAGTTTTTGAAATCCTTCCATTGAGAATGGTTTAATTTTATTTTCACGCACATGTAACTGTGTAACACCAACATGTTTTAGTAGTTAGGTTCAGTTATCTAAAATATGACCAGAGGCTTTAATCCCAACAATTTAATTAATATTCATGCAAACTTTTTAATGAGGATCATTCTATTCTGTTCAGTTATCCATAAATATTAAATTCTTCCAGGCCCCAGGCAATAGTTCTTTAAATAAATATATAAATATCTTACTGAATTCACAATTTTTAAACTGTACATCATCAATAGCAATACCACCAGAGTATGCTGAACCCATTACACCTTTAAACATCACCTTAAAATTACTCTTGCTTCCTATTGTTACATTGGCTGAATTCCATTTGTTACCCTGGTCACCAGACTTTGTCCATCTTGTAATGATTCCATCCACTTCTGTTTTTACCAAGACCGACAAGGAACCAACGTTTTTACCGTGGATAGTATACCAGAATGACAGAGTACACGCTGTTCCACTGACTTGATATTCAGAGCTTTCTAATATACCAAAGCTACCAGGTTTTCTTGCACCAAGTTTTTGATTAAGATAGACATATTTTCCTGTAACATGAACAACAGACAAAAAATTTATCACTTTTTCGAGATTATTTAGAGAATGTTTTGTTACTGTTTCAGAATTATATTTTTGAAATTCCGAAAATCAATTTATAGTCTTATGATTAAATCGTTTAAAGATATATTGACATTCAAATGTATGATCTTCCAAGCATCAGCTTAGCATCAAATCCGAAGAAAAGTATTCACATAGGTCCTAGATTGTCAGCCTAGGATGTTTTTAACTGACAGAATTGCGATTCATTAATGTGGAATTGAGTCCTGTTACAGTTCTGTCAGTCTTGAAAACTGAAGTGCCATGAGCAGGATCGTGACAAATAAAATGTTTCTGATCAAGAGAGTTTCATATTCAATTGGCACTTGCATTGTCGCTGAGAGAATCTAAATCTGATTAAGGTCCCCAAAAATTAAAAAACTGAAACACAATCTGATTGATTTTGTTGACACATTTACGACTAGTTTGTTTACGACATTACAACTGTTAGCAGAAGCACAACCTCACCTCTGCAGAATGGATAATCTACTTTTAATTCCTATACAACAAAACTGAGAGAGAGAAATCGAGTTGACCATTCACTTGGCACAGTCATTTCAGGGCTGATATACGTTTCAATTTCATTTGACTCAATGACAGACCTTAAACCATACTTTAAACCATTTTGACACCAAATTCAAATAGTCTAGATCAAAAAGAAAAAAAACCCAACTACATACCTTGAGCTGTACCAGTAGTATGATCAGATGTCAATGATGTTGTAAACAAATTCTTCAATGGTCCAGATTTTGACTGCCAATCCAGTACATCTCTAGCATTATTCTTCCATCCACATAAACCACTTTCAAAATTACAAGATGTACCTGTAAATATGCCAAAATAAATAGATCTGATAATTCATGAAATTGCTTGAGTGATTTAGCTATCAAAGAAATTTTAAATTCCCTTTTAAAAAGAACATAAACAATGTTTAAACTTTAAACATCAGGTAATTTTTAAACACAATTAAGCTGCTTTGAGTTTCTGTCAAATGAAAAAAGATAGGTAATTTTTGGGGTACAGATTATAAATAATTAGAAAGGAAGCTTATTGAAGATATATCCAGAAGTTCACACCAAATGCTAGTTATACTTGAATCTGGCCAGAATGAATTAAGAGCTCTGGATACAGAAATTGATTTTATAGAAAAGTCATTTCACTAATAGTAATGTAACATTATGCATAAAATTTGAAAAGGTCAAGTAATAAACACTGTAGGGTGTTCACAGGAACTTGTGGTCGACAGTTAGATTGGCTGGTGTCACGATAAAAAAAAGTTTATTAAGAAACATCACAAAATTATAAAATTAAAAAGCTATGTGACTCACCACAAGTATTTTCATCTGTCAAATCACCACAATTATTATGGAAGTCACATTGTTGGTAAGAGGCATAACAATTTCCATTGGCACATTTTAATGTATCATCATCACACATGGCGTGTGTTATAACAGGAGCTGTTGGCTGACCAGGTAATGTACCTTTAATTACAAATTTTAGATAAATTTCTATTATAAATCTTTAGTAATTTATGTCCTGATATCTTTTGTTATAAGTAAAACTATGTCCATTTGTTACTAAAAGAGAGGAACTATGTAAATATTTATAAATTTCGAAAGCGATAGTAATGAACTTACCTCCATCCTCACATGAGGGTGTCAAAGATAGATCATCAATGGCAATATCTGCATGATATTTTTTACCTACTCTAGCTTGGATTACAACCTATAGTAATGTAGAAAATTATTTATTAAATATTGTTTGTTTACTTGGACTTTAAGAGAGACAGAAATGGAGTTTAACGTCCACTCGACACAAACTAGGTCATTTCAGGACTAACATATGGTTTAATTTTACTTCAATAATTCACTTGCGCGTAGGGGTCTTTAGCAGTGGGAGGAAACCGGAGGATCCAGAGAAAACTCACAAGGTTGGACAGGTGACCCTACTCCACGTACCATGCCAGTTGACTCAATGACAGGCTTTATGTCACAGCGCATGTACGCTAACCATTCAGCCATCCAACCCCCCTATTTGGACTTAACAGCCCTTGCAAATTACAATATTATGAAAGTTGAATCTCTCAGTCCATCAATGGTTTAATTCTGTCCAATATATATTTTGGGGGCCAATGTGCTTTATTTTAGTGTATGGTCTTTAGACTTAAATTTAAATTTAAAGTTTATATTTTTATTTTAGTCTGAATTACTGTTTCTTTAACTCACCATAAAGTCTCTGTCATCTGTGTCATTATTCGATAACTGTATTGCTCTCTTGTTCCAGATATCACCTTGGTTACCAGAAATCTTAACCAGCGGAACTTTAGTACTGCCACCATAGTCATATTGTTTATATATGGTTAAATCAGCAATATCAATACCATACATATGAAACCACAATCTTAGCTATAAATAGTATTAATATTATTAAAGGGGCATTATGTAAGATATAAATAAGAACTAGCCATTCTTGCTATAATAGTTTGAAAGTAGATGATGTAAAATGAATAATTTGAAAATTTCATTCAAATTATTCTATTGCAAGCAAAGATATTGGCCTTTGACGGTTTGACAGACGTGTGCAATAATTTCAACCACGGTCCTGGTTGATCGAAGCTAAGTCCCGGTTCGTCTGGGTTCCGCCATATTGATTAAATCAAAGTATCGCTGAACCGTTTTAACCTGTTTAAAATCAGAGAAATCTGATGCCATTCAAAGTTGATTAAGGCCTGGATCAGTTAATTAATGTCTATAATTAATATTTTAGAAATTCAGGCCCAAAGAAAGACCTGTAAGGCAGATTTAGCTCTTGAATAATGCATGTTTAAAGAAAAAGTTTTCATTTTGATAATTATAATAATTCTCAATCTGTACGTATTGCACTTTTCAAGTTTATCAAAGTCACCCATTCTAAAACCAAGTAGAATTTATGGTTTTGATAACCATTGTAAAAACTAGTGAGAGTAAGGATCTGCTGCTACGAAGCACAGGGGAGATCACTCTATATATTAGCTGATCTTCGAAAACTAAAGTACCTAATGTCCAACTTCAGCTAAAGAAACTTTCTAACTATTACATCCAATATTATTGTTTTGAAATGCTTAGGCCTATTACACAGCTAGGTCAATAAGAATCATTTGGAAATTTGGGCACAATTTTTCGTTTACTTAGATTCTCAGATAACTTTTGGTCAGCATTTAACTTGTTTTTTCTGGGATGTTGAATCAGCAAGGCTATTATAAATGAAACAATAATACTTCTGTCTGTAAGCCAGTAATAAGGAGTTGAGACATAATGAACAACTTACAGTACAATCTTTAGACGTTCCTTTTATAACTTGAGAACCAAGTTTAGCTACTTGATTATATTTTTGTGGGTATGATGATTCAATATACAGATAATTTCCTACAAAAGAACGAAAAATGCAGCCTTTTCATTTATTATAATAATGATAATAATCGCGTCATTTTACAAGGGTAGCAAATTAAGCCTGAGGCTTGTTTCCAATTTGGCTCTTGGCACAGATCGTGCAAATGATTTCGATCATTGCTGCAGGAAGAAACCAAAGAACTCAGGGGAAACGTGCCTGATTGAAGGGAGACCGAATATCCCTCTAACTTACGATAAAGTTCTTGCCCTGAGCTGGGACTGAACCCTCGATGCATTGGTGAGAAGCCGCCTCTCTATCGCCACGGCTATCCGACCACCTTAATAGCTGGGGTTTTTTTTACACTAGGATTCAAACCCTCAAGTTGTAAATAACTTAATTTAAAGGAATTGTGCAGGAATGAAAACTACGTAAGTATAATTTTAACAACATATTTATGTTTTGAATTTCTAAGTACCTCTATTACTGAGAGTTGTGTGGTCGTTTCTAGGTCCTGTTCCTGGTGTTTTTGTGCCTCCATTAGATAGCAACCAATCAAAATCATCATTTATCAGTTGTGTCCAATACGGACACAGCAGATGTTCAAAGTTACATCTTCCTTTATATGTCAGATCACATTGTGCCGTCTACAAGCCCCAAAAAAATATCATGGGTTTAAAATTTCATCAAAGCCTTATTGTACTGGCGTTATTTTGAGGCTAATGTAGATTAATTGGTTCATGTGTCAATCAAAAGGACTAAGAATCTGTCAATGAGCTATAAGTTTCAGTTTGTCAAAGGAAAATAGAGAATGGTAGGAATTCCATTTTAATTTCTTTAATTTAACTTAGATTGCCCTAGTTTTAATAATAGCAATTATTTTAAAATATTATCATTATGGTACTTCAGAGAAAAGTTTCAATAAAATGTTCAGAGATTCTATTTTTAGTCATAAATTATGTCACTAAAAAAATATTGCTGTTAGTTAAGTGTAAGTGAAATTTTATGGAAATTAATAACATGATATTTACAGTTTCATCAGTGTTATCTCCACAATCATCCGCGTAATCACAGATTTTTGCTGGAGGAACACAATAACCATTACTACATGAAAACTGTGAAGCATCACATCCTCCAGCTATCATTAAAGGTGGTGCACAATTGTCAAATACTAAATCATCTATAGCTATATCCCCTCTGTATGTTCTACCTCGTTTACTTAATATACTAATCTGTAATAAAAAATACATTCATACATTAGTACAATTTTATAAAATTTAGATTCAAATACACACACAAGTGGTCAGCATTTACATGGATTTAAGTAACACAATGTGATGAATAACTGTAGCATATTAAATCATCAAACTTTGTGATTTGAGGATATATTTGGACTAAACACATATTTAAAGTAACTAATCTATCAAAAATTTGCTTCAATTTCCTTTCAAAACTCTGTTTTCGCCGGGGATACCTATAGCTGTAAGTAAGCTGTTGTTAAACGCAATGTCTGCCAACTTTACTTAATTGTGGGAGGGTCCATTTTTCAAAATGTATCTGTCATTACTTACTTTACATTTACCATATTATGGAGGCCTAAATAAATTCTTAATTATTTCTGTCAACTTCTTTTTACACCTTTCAATTGCAGAGTATTTTGTACGTTGACAACCCACAAAGTTCCCCAAACCGCCTAACCATTTGAGCAAGAAATAACAACTGCTCCCTGACCTAAGCTAGCAGACAATAAGCCAGCCAATCCTGTCGGGTTGACAGTTAGTGATTCCCTGACAATAATGGGCGATTTTCGCGTAATCTTGTATTTTTCTAGTAAGATTGGGTGTCTATACTTTTCATAAATACGAAATTGGCCATACTTTTATTGGAAATAACCAGCCGATAAATACTTTGCTGGGAACCCATCTTTCAGTTAAGGGTCTTATAGTCTTAATAATAAAAGAATCACCTGGAAGCCACTTCTAGAGCCAATGAGAATAACAGCATGCTTCCAAGTGGCACCTTGGTTCCCATTTGTTGTCCATAGAGTTGATTGCTGGTCTCCGAACTTAGATATTACTTCTAGGGATCCAACAGATACTCCATTCATAAAATACCAGAAATCAAGTTTACATTGTGGTCCTGTCTTACCAATAGTTGGCGTACTAAACTCAGTAACATCTTTGTAAGAACCTAAACAGACAGAGAAAAATTAATTTAAAAACTCTTTCTCCTAGCTGTAACACAATGTTTGGAAAACTATCTTGTGTATGCATGAAAAATTTAATTACAGATTTGTCGTATATCTTGTAAATGTTTTTTTCATATAAAAACTAAAATCAACCCTTAAATTGATTTTTGAAATAGAATGAAATGAAAGCACCTAGTTAAGACCTGTTTTTCAGTGAACCTCTTTTGTTAACATTGTATGTGGAAAGTCCCACTTGTTGACATACACATCAAATTTAAGCTGAACAGAAACAGACCAGCTGATGTTTTTAACTAGGGAAGTAATGATATGTTTTTACAAGCAGTTATTATGCAACGATAACAGACAATTCCGCAAGCTGGTTAAAATACACCTACCTGGTGAGCTGTCAACCCAGATGTAATGACCAGTTGGTAGTTTGTAAGTATGATCTGTACTTGGTACGTAATCTGCTGTAACACTACTAGCTACAGCCACTTGCCACATATATTTTTCATCTGGCCCAGCTGAATTAGCAATTACCCAACCACAAGCATTGTTTAATTCAAAGTTACAGTTTGTTTTTGCTGTGAATAGAACAGAGGTGAAATTAGATGTTTGATAAAGTTTTTTATAACAATAAATTGAATAGGATGGTGTTTCACTTTCTGGTCTGTCAACATAATACTAAGTTTAAGACACAATATTTAATTCTATGGGAGAATTAAGTAACAGGTCTAACTCAAGTTCTAGGAATCTTCAACTAGCACTACCTACTGCGGAATTCAGATTTAATAAACCTAAATATCTATCACTATTCAGTCCGAAAAAAATGAATGATGAGTCATTTCGCCAGTATATAACCTATCTACCTCCAAATATACAATAGCTGCAGGCTTGGAAATAACGGTTTTAGATTCACCTGACAAAATATCAGACACTAATAAAATAGTTCCTGACATTTTCAACTTAGTGTCAGACAAATAATATCAATAAAAGATTGTAAGCTTGCACTGCCAGAGAGGATACGCCCACATTTTCGAGAGATGGATAGAGAACAAGCAATACCGAAAGTTATTTTTCCTACAATCAAAGGCCATAATTCATTAAGTTACAATTTGATATGCGCAAATATCGAAAAGAATCAAAATCTTTAGTTTATAAATATGCATTTCAAGTTTCATCATAATCGAATTAAAATTGTGACCTCTACAGGGTCCACAACTTTGATATACCATATTTTACACTATTCACGTACAAACGTTTTGTCTGGCAATTATGGTCCGATTTTCTAGAAATTCGAACTCAACCTTCTGTAGGGTGTAATGGTGATAGAGTCAATCGTTTTTTTAAAATCGGAAAATAATCGTGACCTCCAGAGGGACCATAGGGGATTTTTCGGACAATCAAGGGGCCATGTAGTTATTATCCGATATGTGCAAATAACGAAAGGAACCAAGGTCTTTGGGTTATAACCATGCTTTTCAAGTTTCATCAAAATCGAATCAAAATTGTGACCTATTCAGGATCCACAACCTTGATATACCATTTTTTAACAGTATTCGCGTACAAACGGCAGCCATTTTGTATGTCAATTTTGGTCCGATTTTCTCAAAATTTGAACTTTTTTAAATTTGAGAATAATTGTGACCTCCAGAGGGAACACAAGTTAAATAAGGTGATTTTTTGGACTATCAGGGGCCATAATTTAGGAAATTACGTTCTGATAGGCGCAAATATCACAAGGAACCAAGATCTGTGGGTTATAAACATGCATGTCAAGTTCCATCAAAATCGGTTCAAAATTGTGACCTCTACAGGGTCCACAAGCTAAAAATGTGACTTTTCGTACAATCAGGGGCCATAATCCATGAAGTTTTAATCCGATACATGCCAATATCAAAAGCAGCCGAGATTTTGTGGGGATAAGGCTATATTTCAAGTTCCTTCAAAATCGGGTAAGAATTGTGACTTATAGAGAGTCCACAAACAATTGTGGACGGACGGATGGACTGACGGACGTCCAGACGGATAGGGGCGACGGCATAATACGTCCACGCGAAAAAGTTGGTGTATAAAAGACAAATCAGTGCCGGACAAAAAGAAAGGCACCAGAGGTTTTGTGTCCAACAAAGTCTGAATCTGTGCCTGACATTGTCAGTGACAGGTGCCATATTTCCAGGCTTGATTTACTGGCACAATAGGTAAATAATTCTTAATCTCCATACTCACCACATTGAGCTTCATCAGATCCATCATTACAATCATCCATAAAATCACACAGTTGACTTTTATCTATACACATACCATCGCTGATACAATTAATCTGGTAGGTCAGATCACATTTATGAGGTGGGGTAGATGCAGAAGGTCCCATGGAGGAAGTCAAATAGGGAGGTGGGGTGGGAAGTACTCCTCCATATTGACATTCATAAGTAAATGAAATATCATCAATAGCAATATCACCTAGGAAACTATCCCCAACACGCGCTTCAAAGATGATCTGGAAAGGCATAGTAATGTTGATAGGTATCAAGGCCCTCTGCCAATAAGCACCCTGGTTTGTGCTACGAGACCACAGCTGCTGTGTTGGTGGCCCAGAGTTGTAAAGTCTGTAGTATACTGCTAATGTATTGACACTCTTTCCATACATGTAATAGAAAAGTCTTAAACTACATGTTTTTCCACTCATGAGTTGCATTGGGTTTGTGATAAGCCAGACTTTTTGGTTGAATTTTCTTGACGATGATTCCATGTACATGTAATGTCCTTTAGCTAATCCTGTGGTGTGATCTCTGTCTGGGCCACTAAAGGAAGATGGTGTGTTACCCGCCCACTGAATCCAGTCAAAGTCATCATCAACACCATTTACCCCCTGCTTCAAATTACCAATATTAGCTTCAAAATCATACTGGATGGTGTTAACACAATCATCGTCCATTTCATCACTTTCATCACCACAATCATCTACCAAATCACATGTTCTATCATTATCAACACAAGCTCCATTCTTACATGGAAACTGACCTTGCCTACATTGTCCATTTTTAGGGGGCATGGCACAATCCATAAATTTGATATCATCAATAGCTATTGCACCACTGTATCGTAGGGAAGAGGAAACATTAAAAGTCAGAGAAAAAATCATCGGCCTTCTTCCTATTCCCACTGTAACATAGTTCCAATCACTGCCTTGATCACCACGGGCATACCATAGATTAGTGGAGTATTGATCTTCTAATATATTAAGAGAGACTGATGGAATAATCTGACCATGCATGTAGTAGGCAAATCTTATTTTACAATCTGCCTTTGCTGTAACAAAGTTAGCACTTGTCAAAACAGCTTGGATGCGATTTGGTTGTCCACCAGTCTGATCGTTGATGTACATGAAATGACCGTTAGAATTTCCCATAGTTGCATCAATACTGGGAGCCATGCCTACACTTGTAGTTGCCCCTGTTCCTCTCTGCCAATTAAATTTCTGATCTGTATACTGCCAATCACATGCATCTTGTTCAAAATCACAGGTTGATGGACAGGATGATTCATCAGATCCATCTTTACAATCTTTGTTATAATCACAAACATTTGTTATCCTGACACACTTTCCATCTGATATACACTGGAACTTGTCTGATGAACATGGTGGAAAAGTTGGTTTGGCAGAAGTCATGTGGGCAGGTATACTCCCTACTCCACATCCAGGTGTAAAGCTCACATCATCTATGGCTATATCCCCCATATATCCTACTCCAACGATTCCTTCAATGATTACTTGGAATGGTGCTGGGCTAGTTAATACAACAGTTTGCCGCATCCAAACACTTCCTTGATCTGATGTCAATGACAACAAGGATTTTTCAGGGATTTCAATACTTCTTCTTAAAACATTCAAACTTCCTACATGACCTCCGTACATATGATACCAAAAATGAAGAGAACATTCTTGATCTGAAGCAGGCAGATCAAAAATTAGTCGAGCTGTGTCATTAGGTTTCTGTGGTGTAGAAGATTCAATGTAAAGGTAGTAGCCTGAAGGTGTATCAGGTGTGTGATCATCTTGAGGTCCAGTTAGAAAGGATGATGTTTTCCCACTGTGTCTTGTCCAGTTAAAATTATCTTTGGTATCTTGTTTCCAGCCACAAAGATCTTGTTCAAAGTCACACATGTTAAAATCTAGGCAAATATTCCTGTCTTCGTCTGTACCATCACAACAGTCGGTTTGGAAATCACACTGGAATTGCTTGTCAATACAATGTCCTGAACCACACCTTAACTGATTGTTCCCACAGGAAGGTGTGATGTCTGGTAGACCACAGTTGGTAAATGCAACATCATCAATGGCCAAATATGAATTGATTGATGTGAAGACATTAGCGGTGAAGATCAATCTAAATTCAGATGAACAGGATGGTAAAGCCACTGTAGCATTATACCATGTATTTGATTTTGTCACATATCTGTTTAGATTCCATAGTACTTTTTCAGATCCACCACTGGACAATATAAGATTAACAGCCCTAAAAGCAGAACCATATCTTGCATACCAGAAGGAAAACTGGCAATTTGTGCCTGCTCTGAAAAACAGAGGGCTGATTAACTGCACTGTTTGTCCATATGTACCATTCATTGTTTGCACAATGGCATATTTTCCAGATTGGGTATTTGATGTATGGTCTGTTAATGGAATGGTATTTGTTGAGGATCCCAATGTCCAATTGAAATCAGCAGCTTTTAGGGGATTGTGCCACGAACAGAAGTCTGTATCAAAGTTGCAGGTTTTGGGGCAGTTAGCTTCGTCAGATAGATCTGGACAATCTTGTTTAAAGTCACACACTGCTGTAGATGGGATGCATGAGCTATCAGACACACACTGTGCTTTACCAATACCACATGGTCCCGGTGTGGTGATGGCTGGTGGAAGGGTTACTCCCCTTGCTAAAGAACAATCAGGTGTAAATGATATATCATCAATTCCTATATCTCCTTGGTAGCCTGTGCCAGTTACTCCTTCTATCATTAGGCGAAATGGAACTGGACTTGACAATGTCACTGTACCTCTTCTCCACTGATTAACTATAGATTTCTGTTTGCCCCATACAAGATATTTTGGTCCCACCACTACTGATACCATAAAGATGTTTAGGCTATTGACTTGTATGCCGTACATATGGTAGAAGAATCTCATCTGACAGGAACCAGAAGTAGTTTTATCAAAAACAACACTCATAAGCGATGCAGTTTCATTTGGTTTTCTTGGTCTTGAGGTTTCAATGTACAAATAGGTGCCAGTTAGGTTTCCATAAGTGTGATCTAAGCCTGGTCCTGTGCCCATACTTGTTGTGCGACCCTGCTTTCTAGTCCAATCAAAGTTATCTGTTTTTTCCTGCTCCCAATTACAGTTGTCCTGTTCAAAATTACATCGTTCCACATACTTGGTGCATGACCTCTCGTCTGACCAGTCCCCACAGTCATTACTATAATCACAGAGGAAAGCCATGTCTACACAAGAACCAGACAAGCACTGAAACTGATTTGGGGTACAAGAACTGTTCTGTATTTCACAGTTATTAAATGTTATATCATCAATAGCTATATCATCAGATTTCTGCATCTGTAAGGATTGGAACGAGAGACTGTATCCCGCAGGACGAGCCGCAATTCCAACTGTTGTCTCTACCCACTGCTTGCCAAGATCCCCAAATTTGGTCCAAAGCAATATTGTCTTATCCAGATCATCCGCTCTAATTCCTGGAGGTACTAAGAAAAGTTGCATGCCCCCTCTCTGTGTTCCTGATTTTTGGAACCAGAAGTTAACTTCACAACTGGCATGAGTTTGGCCAAATATTGCAGATTGTATTACAGCTCTCCCAAACTGAGATCCTTTAGTAGAATCTACAAATATATAATTACCAACAGCCTTATTTCCAAGAGTGTGATCATTCATAGGACCAGAAACATCCGAAGGTGTGCTACCATTGTGACGCTCCCATTTATATATACCAACACTGATATCATGCCATCCACAGATAGATTTCTCAAAATCACATGGTCCACAATTCATCTCATCTGATCCGTCATGACATTGTTGAACAAAATTACACAATCCTGTCTGTTGAATACAGCTTCCATCCATGCATGCCCATTTTCCAGAACCACATGCATTAGTTGAGCCTGTGACAATCTGAGGACTTCCTGTTGGTAATATACCAGAATAAGCAGTGCAGCCAGGTGTAAAAGAGATATCATCTATTGCTATATCACCTAAATAAGAATTTCCAACTGTTCCTTCAATTAAAATCTGGAATGGCTGAGTTTCTGCTATATCAATGACCTGCATTACCCAGTAGCTGCCTATTTCACCTGTTCTTTTCCATAAAATAGACAATGGTCCTGATACTGAAGTTCTCTTGTAGATAAATAAAGAGCCAATACCCTTTCCATACATCATATAGAAAAACCTCATAGAACATTTCTTAATTGGGTCAGCTCGAAGGGAGTCACTGAAGAGTCTAACACTATCACCCTTTTTTCTTGGGGATGAACTTTCTAAGTAAATATAATGCCCACTTAATGTGTTGGTAGTGTGATCAAAGCTTGGACCAGTCATTTTTGTTCTGTATGTACTGCCACTTATTCTTCTCCAGTTATCATCATCATTGAGATCTTGATTCCAATCACAAAAACTTCTTTCAAAATTGCATCTCTTGTATGAATTACATACCATGTCTTTTTCATCAGATTGGTCACCACAGTCATCGACAAAGTCACATATTCGACTGGAATCAATACAAACCATGTTGTCACACCTGTACTGACCATTTGGACAAATTCCTGAACCCTTTTTGGGCATTGCACAGTTTTCAAATTGGATATCATCTATTGCAATGTCTCCCAAGACGCTGTAAGAACGACTTGCAGCAATACCTATAGCGAAATCTGATGACATTCTACCAATCGGTATTACAGCTTGAACCCATTTGTCTCCATGGTCATTTGCACTAGTCCATAAAACAGTTTGAAGACTGCCTTCATATCTATAAACTTGAAGTTTTCCTATACCCTTTCCATACATACTGTACCAAAAGGTCATCAAGCAGGAAGATGACGCAGTTGTGAAAACAGGACTCTTGTAAACTGCAATGCTAAAAAATGTTCCATTACTGGCATCAGCATACATGTAGTAGCCTATAGCTGATAAAGTAGTATGATCAATTGACGGGCCTGTGTTCGAGTCAGGTGTTGCTCCTCGATATTTTACCCAGCTGAAAGATCCCCCTTTGGTATTAGTCCACTTGCAGGTACCATTGTCAAAGGTACAGTTATATCCGCAGTTGATCTCCTCCAAACCATTAGCACAATTTGCAGTGAAATCGCATACCTCCTTTCCATATATGATGGTTCCATCTGGACAAGTGAACTGTCTGTCTGGAGGAATAGAGCCACAATCACCATCCATCATAGTGATATCATCCAAACCTATGTCACTCGAATAGCCATTTCCAACAACACCTTCAATGATGACTGTGTAATCACCCTGAGTATAGTTCAATGTTACCAAATCGGTCTTCCAAAGAGTTCCTTGATCTTTAGATTTGCTCCATATTTTTTGCATTTGTCCACTAAATGGTGATAAGTAAATATTCAGGGAGCCCATAGTTGTGCCAGACATGAGGTACCAAAATTTCATACATTTGACGGTTCCATTGTTAAATGGGGGAGAAACAAACCAGGCTTTATTACCAGCTTTTTGTGGAGCCGAAGATTCCATATTTAAATAGACTCCATATTTGGTTCCAAGGGTATGATCTTTAGGTGGACCTGTTCCTGGAGACAATGTAGTTCCTTTAATTCTATCCCAGTCAAAGATGTCTCCTATTTGAACATTTTCCCACTCACAGAGACCAAACTCAAAGTCACAGTTACCCATAGGTTCACATATTCTGGGAAGTATATCCAGATCATCAATAGCAATGTCTCCAGTATATCCACTTCCAACAACTCCTTCAAAAGTAATTTGGTACTTGTTATTGGATGTTATTGGAACTTGTGCATTATGCCATTCATTCCCTTGGTTGCCAGAGCTTGTCCATATTGGTTTTCCTAAGTTAGATCCATACCTCATATATACATTCAGTGATCCTACAGTTTGACCATACATATTATAAGAAAACTGCAAGCAAGAACCAGATGTAGCTTCATTTAGTGGTGATGTTATTCTAGCTTTATTACCAAGTTGTCTAGGTCGAGAGGATTCAATGAACAGGTAATGGCCATAAGTTGTTTTGAAGGAATGGTCAACTCTTGGTCCTGTGTTAGTACTGAGTGTGTTACCTGCCTGTAATTTCCAATCAAATTGATCATCCACATCTTGGATATAGCCACAGTTACCATCTTCAAAATCACATGTTGGACCTGAAGGACAGTCTCCTTGATTCATTGAAATGTCATCAACAGCTATATCCCCTAAATAGTTCTGTCCAGATAAACCCTGTAAAACCAAATTCATTGGTCCAGCAGTGGTCACAATGTGTACTTGTGAATACTTCCACAGTGGTCCAAAATTTCCACTTCTTGACCAAACTTCACTTTCATTTGAATATTTCTTGACTATGATACTCAGCCTATTAATTTTAGCTCCATACATGTAGAACCAAAATTTTAAACAAATTCCCTTTGAGTCCATGGGGTAAGATGGGCTGATTAATCTTGCTGTGCTGTTTGGAGTCTTGGAGGAAACTTCAGTATAAATGTAAAACCCTTTGTCATTGCCAATGGTATGATCTGTCACAGGTCCAGTATTACCAGAAGAAGTTGCTCCGGCATGTCTTGTCCAGTCAAACTTGTCTGTCTTATCCTGTGCCCAACCACATAGGCCAACTTCAAAGTCACAATCAAACCTTGACGGTGGGTAGGTAACTGGGGTTGTGGCTTCTACAGTTGTGGGCATGGGTGTAGTTATACCGTAACAACCATAACGACCTAGTACTATGTCATCAATAGCAATATCTCCAGTAATATTGCCTCCATGGACACCTTCAAATATTACGATAAAATTGGTTGGAGAAATAATTCTTGCAACAGCTTTTTGCCAAACATTGCCTTGGTTTCCAGACACAGACCATATCAAGCTAGAATTATCTGTTCCTGATTTTGTGTATACATTGAGAGAACCTACTCCAGCACCATACATGTGAAAATAGAATGATAAACAGAGACCTAAAGATGATGCTTGGATCTGTTCACTCTCTAGCCAGGCTTTATCTCCTTGTTTCCGACCAGAGGTAGATGTTTCTATATACATGTAATAACCCTTGGAGGAGGATTTGGTGTGATCAACTTTTGGTCCTGTGCTCACAGTTGGTGTTCCTCCATAGTCTCTTAACCAATCAAACTGATCTCCGGATTTAGTATTCACATATCCACACATGTCATCTTCAAAGTTACAGGTCCCTGCACTTGGACAGTAGCCATCTTTCAGTTCAACATCATCAATGGCAATATCTCCAGTAATACTTGTTCCTCTAACCCCTTCGATCATCATCTGATAGGGCTTATAAGCATAGAAAGCTATGCTTGCTTTTCTCCAGTAATTACCCTGGTTTCCTGATAAACTCCACAGGGGAACTGGGGTACTAGTACCATTATCAAGTCTGTACACTGCTAAAGATCCGATTGTAGTGCCATACATATGATAGTAGAACTGCAAACACTTGTTGCTGTAGTAAGAAATTTTAAGTATTGATGCACTGATGAGAATGGCCTTATCACCTATACGTCTTGGAGAAGATGTTTCAATGTAAGCATAATGCCCTGTAGGCGACCCAAATGTATGATCTCTAGTGGGTCCTGTTCCTATTGTTCGTGTTTTTTGTGAAGTGATAGTCCAGTCAAATGTGTCATTTTTGAATTGCATCCACTGACAAAGGTTGTTATCTTCAAAGTTACAATTGTTGTTTGCTGGGCATTCACCTTTTAAGACTTGGAAATCATCCAGGGCTATATCTCCTTGGAAACCATTTCCAACTACTGCCGAGATGACCATGACATACTCTGTTTGTGAATAAATCGTCCTCATGCCACTGATCCATCTGTCTCCTTGGGATCCTGACTTGGACCAAAACAGTGTCGAATTCTGACCAGTTGTCTGTGTGATCGTTAGATTTCCAATGGTGGATCCGTACATGTAATACCAAAATTTGAAGCAGTGGCCACTTGTTGGTGTGGGTCCCAATGTAACACTGGTGAGCTTTGCGAAATCTCCAAGTTTTCTTGGTCTGGTTGTTTCAATATAGACATAGTTTCCATTTCGCTGGTTAGAATGATCAAATGGTGGTCCAGTTCCAGTTGTAGGTGTGCTTCCATTTCTCAGTGTCCAATCAAAAGTATCATCAGTGCCTTGAACCCAGCTACACATGTCAACATTGAAGTTACATCCTATGTCAGGGGGAACTATCTTAGGATCACAGTTGTTGAAGGAAATGTCATCGATGGCAATACTATTAGTTTGTGAACTAATAAACCCTTTCGCTGGAGTGGACTGAAACTGAATGTGGAATCCTTTTCCTAAACCACCTATTCGATTTCCCAAATATACAGTTCCTCTTACCCAACGACTACCGCCATTTATATAGTATGGATTTGACCATATTTTTCTGGATGTTTGATTATAATTAACAGATACAGATAGAGTTCCTGAAACTGTTCCAGCTTTGTAATAATAGAAATACATTGTACAATATTTGGAAGCTTGGGGCATGGGAGGACTGTTGAGTATTGCTGGGGTGTAGTACACTCCATCAGAATTTTTAACAGTAACATAATGACCACTCTGTTGTGTTGTTGTATGATCAACTTTAATTGTTGTAGGATTAGCTTGCATGTAAGTAAAGTTATATTTTCCGGAGCTGGCATCCTTCCATCCACATGAATCTGTTTCAAAATCACATGGACCACACAAGTGCTCGTCAGAGCTGTCATCACAATCAGGATTAAAGTCACACACATAAGCCATTGCCAAACAATCACTGCGATCCTTACACTGGAAATGGTTTGTTGGACAGGAGTTAGTGGTAGCTGCTGTTGTTGGAGGTGGAGTTATAGCCGAGGCAAGAGTCACACCAGTTACTTTACAGCCTGGGGAAAACACAGTATCATCAATAGCTATATCCCCAGTGTATGCTCCTACTGTACCCTCTATTACAACCTGATAGTCAACATTGCTGATCAAGGACAAAGTTTTACGTTCCCAGAAATCCCCATTATTGCCTTGTTTCTTCCATAGTTGCTGTTGTAGACCTCCAATTTGGTTCCAAGTGCTCACAGAAAGATTTCCAGTTCCTGATCCATACATGTGATAATAGAAAGTAAAGTAGCAGTTATCAGATGCAGACGTCGGTGATAAAACGGGACTCAGTAACTGCGCTTTGTCTCCTCTTTTTCTAGGACTTGATGCCTCAATGTACATGAAGAAACCTGTTTTCAGCTTAGTTGTATGATCAAGAGTTGGACCTGTTGATTGGGATGTTGTTGGTCCTTGGTGTCTTAGCCAATCAAAATTTTTAGTATCAACTTTACTTTGTTGCCAAAAGCAAGCAGACGTTTCAAATGTACAGGCCACTGCCGAACTACATAAAGCATCTGATTCATCACTTCGATCACCACAATCATCAGTAAAATCACAAAGTTGGCTTCTCGGAGCACAGGAACCACGATCGCAAGTGAAAAGATTGCTGGGACATGATAACTGTTTTGGTGGCAGTGCACAGTTTATAAGTTGAATATCATCTATTGCTATTCCATATCTACCCTGGAACAGAACATAAAACTCTCCGGAAATTCTGCCAATATCTGCAACACCTTTGAGCCAAACAGGGGTACGCTGGCGGTTAAGTCTCAAAATATTAGTTATCCTAGTACCTTGCTGAATGCTCACTTCAAATGATCCACTGTACGTATTAATCAAATAATAAAACTGGATCTGACAAGTTGAGAAGGAATTCTGTAATCTTGGACTCTGCAGGATTCCTAATGAAACAGATAGCTGATTAAAGTAATTCGTAAACATATAGTATCCAGTTTGGTTCCCGAAGGTATGATCAATACCAGGTCCACCAATGACGTTTACTGATCCATTCTGTCCTCGGTACCACGAAGAACTTCCTTTACTCTGATCCATCCACTTGCATTGATCTTTCTCAAAGTCACAATTGCCACAATATTTTTCATCCGAACCATCTTTGCAGTCTTCCGAGAAATCACACACTTGAGACAAGAAGATGGAATCACCATTTGCACATTTATAAGGAGCATCCACAGGAGTTACGTTTGCACACTGTCCTGGTGCCACTATTATATCATCAACAGCAATATCACTATGGAAGTCACTTCCAACAACACCTTCTAATATAAGGGTAAATTCTCCAGATGCAGTAATTGACAGAGATGCATACTGCCATTTATTTACACTTGTACCATCACGATAAAATATTCTGTTTGTTGGTGCTGTTGCAGATGTGTTCAGCAGATTTATATACACGTTAAGGCTTCCAATGCTACTTCCATACATGTGGTACCAGAAGGAAAGACATCCTCCATTGGGCAAAAGTAGTACTTCTGATTCTAACTGAGCTTTATCACCGGGTTGTTGTTTTGTTGACTCAATATAGATGTAGTAACCTATTAAACAAAATGAATATAAAGGGTAATTTAATTTTTAAAGGTCTTGCTGAACATTAATTAGTGTGTTTTTTTACAAGTGAACATAAACGAATTTCATATCACAGGTTTTTCAAATCCATCATACTAAAAGTTCCGTACTGATTTTTAAAAATGAATTGGGTTGAGCATTCTACCGACTTTTTTTCACCAAGCAGACTATCAAGACGGACATATGTCATGAGGTGTGCTATAAAGGCAATTTTGCTCGGACAACAATTGAAGTTTGTTGTATGTGCATGCTTATATGCTTATGTGTACACAAGACCTTAATTTTTTCTCGCACTGTCCGAATGACTGGGTGATGACAAGGGGGAACCACATCAAAAAGGTCATGATATTGAGCAGTCCAAATAATTGAAAGTTTGATAAATCAAATTCTAAATGATACTAACCATTACTATTTAATAGAGTGTGATCTGTTTTTGGACCAGTACCGGGAGAAGAAGTGCTACCTTTGTTTCGCAACCAATCAAAATCATCATGATCCTTGTGATTTGACCATCCACATACTCCAGATTCAAAATCACAAGTTCCAGGAGGAGGACAGGCATTGGGTGATATTTGTACATCATCAATAGCTATATCACTCTGAAATGTTCTTCCAATTACGCCTTCAAAAATAATCTGAAAAAAAAAATATTCAAAAAATATACTTGACATTGACATGAATGTAACATCTGCTGAGCTTTATATCTCATTCCATTACAATATAATTAAAATTTAATCAAAATTTAATATTTTAATCCCAACAATGGAAAAGAATGAGTGAAATGGGGTTTAACGTCCTACGCTTCTGCAAGCCAATGTGTACACAGGACCTTGGTTTTTCGTCCCATCCCAACAACTAGGCAGCTGTCCTTGTCAGGCCCTCCGTCTCCATCTCCGACAAGGGGAAACCACGCCGAAAATTGAGATGAACTTTCTCGGCCAATGCAGGGATCGAACACCTGACCTCCAGGCTAGCGAGCCAGCACTCTACCTACACGATCTCCCCCCCACCCCCAGCGAGTAAACCGCTGGCACGCTAACCAGGAGGTCTCTGGTTCCCTCCCAGTGATAGTAAAGTAAGTTTCTCAGGATTTTCTGTCAGTTCTGCAAAGCAGAGGGTTTGGGAAGAAACAGCATGTAGTCATTCAGAGCGGACTAAAAACTAAGCTCTTGTGCACATGTTGGTGTTCATGTGAAAGAAATCTTGACAATTGAAATTTGAAATAAAATAAGAGAAGGAAAGAAACTCCCTTCCATTAGGTTTATTCATACAACTGTATAAACAATTTCCATCTAAGAGAAGAAAGTAATGCATATAAAAAAAACAATGGTGAACGCTTGTCAGGACCCCCAATACAACAATCAACGGCAGAAGTGTCTGACAACAAATCAAATCATCCCTGTATCTCATCACAAGACTTTAAAGCTAAATCATAAACAGGGATTTATCTCTGAATATTGTTAAAGTTCAACCTAATGACACAATGAAAGATAGTAAGCTGGCACTGCCAGGCAGGATACGCCCACATTTTCGAGAGATGGATAGAGAACAAGCAAAACTGAAAGTGATTTTTCCTACAATCAAAGGCCATAATTCATTAAGTTACAATTTGATATGCGCAAATTTCGAAAAGAATCAAGATCTTTAGGTTATAAACATGCAATTCATATTTCATCAAAATCAAAATTAAAATTGTGGCCTCTACAGGGTCCACAACTTTGATATACCATATTTTTACACTATTCTCGTACAAACGGTAGCCATTGTGTCAGGCAATTATGGTCTGATTTTCTAGAAATTCGAACTTTTTAAATCGGATAATAATTGTGACCTCCAGAGGGACCACAAGCTAAACAAAGGCGATTTTGCGTGTAATCAGGGGCATTAATTCAGGAAGTTACGATCCGATATGCGCAAATATCAAAAGGACCCAAGATCTTTGGGTAACATCCATGCAATTCAAGTTTCGTCAAATTGAATTAAAATTGGGACCTCTACAGGGTCGACGAGCTTGATATACCATTTTTCAACAGTACTCGCATACGAACGGCGGCCATTTTGTATGGTAATTTTGGTCCATTTTTTCCGAAATTTGAGCTCACCCTTCCTTAGGGTGTTACGGTGATATATTCAAACGATTTTTTTAATCAGATAATAATTGTGACCTCCAGAGGGACCACAAGCTAAACAAAGGCGATTTTGCGTATAATCAGGGGCCATAATTCAGGAAGTTACTATCCGATATCCGCAAATATCGAAAGGAACCAAGATCTATGAGTTATAACCATGCATTTAAAGTTTCATCAAAATTGAATTAAAATTGTGACCTCTACAGGGTCCACAACCTTCATATACCATTTTTTAACAGTATTCGCGTACGAACGGCGGCCATTTTGTATGGTAATTTTGGCCCGATTTTTGAACTCGACCTTCCTTAGGGTGTAACGGTGACATATTCTAACGTTTTTTTAAATCGGATAATAATTGTGACCTCCAGAGGTACCACAAGCTAAAATAGGTGATTTTTCGGACAATAAGGGGCCATATATCAGGAAGTTACGATCCGATATGCGCAAATATCGAAAGGAACCAAGATCTTTGGGTTATAACCATGCATTTCAAGTTTCATCAAAATCGAATTAAAATTGTGATCTCTACAGGGTCCACAACCTTGATATACCATTTTTTAACAGTATTCGCGTACGAATGGCGTCCATTTTGTATGGTAATTTTGGTCCGATTGTCCCGAAATTTGAACTCAACCCTCCTTTGGGTGTAACGGTGATATAATCGAACGGTTTTTCAAATCGGATAATAATTGTGACCTTCAGAGGTACCACGAGCTAAAATAGGTGATTTTTCGGACAATCAGGGGCCATAATTCAGGAAATTACGTTCCGATAGGCACAAATATCGAAAGGAACCAAGATCGTTGGGTTATAAACATGCATGTCAAGTTTCATAAAAATCGGTTCAAAATTGTGACCTCTATAGGGTCCACAAGCTAAAAACGTGATTTTTCGTACAATCAGGGGCCATAATCCATGAAGTTTTGATCCGATACATGCCAATATCGAAAGCAGCCGAGATCTTTTGGGGATAAACCTATATTTCAAGTTTCGTTAAAATCCGACAAGAATTGTGACCTGTAGAGAGTCCACAAACAATTGTGGACGGACGGACGTCCGGACGTCCGGACGTCCGGACGGACGGACGGACGGACAGACGGACAGGGGCGACGACATAATACGTCCACATGAAAATGTGGGCGTATAAAAACTCTCCTGTATCGTGTGCTCTTAAATTGAACTTAAATGGGGAATTAAAAATATGAATAAACACCTGTGAAGAACAACGGACAGAAATGATGACAATATTTGTCACCATATAATTACTTATAATTTCTTACATCATATGTGGCAAAAGTATGGATGTCAATTCTAATAGCCCTCCATCTATCGCCTTGATTCCCTGATCGACTCCACAACTTGGCTTCACTTTTGTACTGGCGAGTATAGACATTCAGTGTTCCGATGTTAAGACCATTCATATGATAATAAAACTGTAAGCACGAACCATATGTTTTAGGTAGTTGTGGCATGATAAGTCGAGCTATGTCTCCAGATTTCTGTGGGGATGATGCCTCAATGAACATGTAATATCCTTAAAAGAAGAAATGTAATGAATGGGATAAAACGTGTGGTTAACACAAGATAACTACATTTTCATTTTTACTTAAGTTGTGGGACAATGTTGTCATTATATAAACAGAATTCTAACTTCCTATGGTTTTCTTATTGTTTTGTATACAAGACATTTTCAATTCTGATGAAAAAACTTTTTTGTTTCTGACAGCCATTGTCCCTAGAAAAGTAGTAGGACCTGAAGCAGTGGTTATAATATATGTACATAATAAGCTCATTAACTATTGATGCCCCTATTGTTTAAGTCTTAGCAGTTATCTTTATTTGCATGCAGTTAACATATGAACTTTACATGCAGGGTAAACACATATAAGTCATATATATAAACACATGCAAGCGTATACACTATTTTTAGGAGGAAATGTCCCAATGGTTTAATACTTGTAAATTATACCATAGCCATAGGTACGTCTGTCAATGAGATTAGTGTCATGGTTTCGATTCTTGTGCATAAGAGAGACAGAGAGAGAGAAATGGTGTTTAACGTCCACTCAACACAAATAGGTCATTTTGTGACTGACATATGGTTTTAATTTTATTTCAATAATTCACTTGCGCGTAGGCCGTAGGGGTCTTAGCAGTGGGAGGATACCAGAGTGCTGAAGAAAACCCACGAGGTTGAGAAGGCGCCCATATCTCCATGCCACATATGCTCACACCAGGGCTCGAAACCACAACCACAAGCACAAGCCAGAGGTGGCCAGCCAGCTAGAGGTCAAAGAGCGGCACCCTAGACCACTCGGCCATCACAACCTCCAGTGCATAAGAGAATTTATGAGAAAAAAATATACCACATGTAAGCAACGTTATAAGCTGATATATAATGGTTATTAGCATTGGTTTCAGGATATGAAAAAAAGACAAGTCTTTAAAATATTTAAGAGACTAAATCAAATATGACCAATTATTTCCAACAAATCTTAATCTATTCTTCCTTATCAATATTAAACAGTTTCTATTTACCATTCAATGTTCCATATGTATGATCTGAGCTTGGTCCAGTCCCAGATGATTTGGTTGTTCCATGGTCTCTTGTCCAATCAAAATCATCATTAGTATCCTGCTGGTAACCACAGATATCACTCTCCTCAAAGTCACAGACATCTAGAAATTTACAGAAATTTATTTTATTAAGCCAGAAACGTAATATCCAAATTCCAAATACATCTAAAATCTAAATAATACAAAATTTGTACAAGATGGTAATAAAGTGATAATAAGCTAAGAGATTGATGATTTAATTTCAGAAGTTGTGGATTAAGTAGGCAAAAAGAAACAATATGCAACTCTTAACTTAATTTCTAATAGTAAATAAAAAATTAGTAAGGAAAATGAGTGTGCTTAAGGAAGTACCGTAATGGGCATGCTTAATGAAGTAATAGCTGTTGTTAATGAAGCAATGGGTGTGGTTAATGAAGCAATGGGTGTGCTGAATAAAGTAATGTGTGAGGTTAAATAAGCAATTTTAATTAATTAGCCAAATATTATTTTATTATGTCCTCCATAAGAAACGCAAAATTCATGTTGATCCGGAAATCTCCTAAATTCTCGAGACGTGTAAACATAATAGAGTCTAAATCAGGGATATACACAGGCGTTTCAGGTGGCCCATATTCCCACCAGCATCATTCTGGCTAGAACTCTTTTATGTAGCACATTTACAAAATTTAATGAATTTCAAAGGGGACATAATTCTGCAATTTGCTATCAAACTATTCTGAATTTTGATAGTATGATACAGTACGTTTGACTCGTTGAACAATGAATAAAAATCTCAGAAAGACAGACAAAAGATGACAAAAATATGTTTAAAAAACAAAGCAAAACAAGCATATTATCAAAGAGCACATATGAATCAACTGACATTCTTGTTATCAGTCAGTACATTTGATAGTGTTTCAGCTCATTGTCAATGTGCAAGGTATGGATTGAAGTGTATAATCAATGGGACAACTCATTTAAATATTTACTGTCAGTAGGACAAGGTCCATCCTTCAATTTAAAATCATCTAAGGCTAAATCCCCTGAATAACCCTCTACCATTACAGCTTCAAACACAATCTACGTAAGTAAGTAATAAACAAAATCATATGTAAATTGACACAGATACCAACACCATTGTTCGGATTTAGATTTTGTCATGTATCATTTTACTTTTTATTTTAAAAAATATGGATTATAAAAAAGTTATCAAGGTAACTCTAAAAAACAAGCTTTTGAATATTTTAAAACCTGATAGGATTCCTTCTCATTCTCTTTTATACCCATCGAACAATCCCAATGAGGTTTAATGAATTCTAAAGAACCATATCATATTTGCAAGATTTATTTAATCAGTATCATGTTCATTAAATAAATATACATACATTAATGGTTGTCTGTTGAGTTTGTGGGTTAGGTAGAGTTTGTGGAGTAAAATAAACATCGCCATACATCCACTCGTTGCCTTGGTCACCACGTCTGGTCCACATTGGACTATTTAATGGGTCAGAAGGACCTACAGAGAACAAGCATTACATTAGACATAAACAAGCTGTTGCCATGCAAGCCACAACATATTTCAGAGAAAAAAATGAAAAAAAAAGTGTTTTTTTGTACAATCATGAGCGATAATAAGGGAAATTATGATCTGATACATGCAAGTTTTGAAAGGAACACAGATCTTTGGGATATTAACATATATTCTAGGTTTCATCATAATCGGATAACAATTGTGACTTATGCTGGTCGGATAGCCGTGGCGATAGAGAGGCGGCTTCTCACCAATGCAACGAGGGTTCAATCCCAGCTCAGGGCATGAACTTTATCGTGAGAGGGATATTCGGTCTCCCGTCCGATCAGGCAGGTTTCCCCCGAGTTCTTCGGTTTCTTCCTGCAGTAATGATCGAAATCATTCGCACGATCTGTGCCAAGGGCCAAATTTGAAAAAGGCCTCAGGCCTAATTTGCTACCCTTGTAAAATGACGTGATTATTATTATTATTATTATTATTACTTCAGCGGATCCATTTGTGTAAAGGGACCGTGCATTTTGTTGTGTAGTTTCAGTCCGATTTTCAAGAAAGGGTGATTGACTTCTAGAAGGTGCATAAGCTAACTAATGTGGGTGTATAGTAACTGAAACAGTCTATACTTCCATACTGATTAAATTTCTAATGCATGCAGTTTTAATGAAGGATCAATTTTCTTGAAATATTTAGCTTTGGAATACTATCAATCATTTAAATCTATTGAAGCTTGTATAAAATAATAATTAGAAACTAAACATAAAATATCACATTTTGAAAAGACAACTTAATGGACTTACCTTGCTTGCCGTAAATATTTATCTGTCCAATCTTTGCTCCGTACATGTGATACCAGAACATCAGACACTTACCAGAGGTATCAATTGGTAAATCTGGACTTATAATACGAGCTGTATCATTGGCCTGTTTCTTAGATGCTTCCGTGTAAATGTAATAACCTGTTTAATACATAGAATATAATTTATTTGTAATCAAATACAAGTTTGGGTAAGCTATCCAATATTATCACATGAACATATGTGATGTATTTCCACACATAAGTCTTATTCTTACAATTCGATAGTTTAAAGTCACTGATCTTTTTTAGAGATTTCAAATGCCCCGCAAACTACAATATTGTGAAAGTTAAATTTCTACCAAGTAGTTCAGTCTAACAAATAGAAAATTTCAAACAAGCCAGTGCCACCTGTAAGTTTTGAGTAATATATTTGTATTCAGATTGTATCCACACTAAAATTGGACAATTATGGAAAGTGTACTACAACAACCTTATTTTACAGACAGGTGACCGAGGGGGTCTACTTTTTACCAAAGGTGATATTGCAAATAAAAAAATGATCAATCTGTAACATTCATACCTTTATTATTCTGTAGAGTATGATCAGCACTAGGACCAGTAAAAAACGAGACGGTAGCGTTATGTTGAAGTGTCCAATCAAACACATCGGTCGTATCTTGTGTCCATTGACAGATGGTATTTTGATCAAAAGTACAATCAAGATTTGTAGGAGCTGCAAAGGAGTAAATAATGTACCATTAGACAAAAATCTTTGATATGGTTTCAGGATTATGGTCAGTAACTCTGCAAACAATCCTAACAATTTTTGATATAATTGGTAGACAGGAGTAAACGACAATGTAGTCCCTGAAGTTGCATTATGTAAGAGCTAAATCTGCCTATTGCAGGTATTTTTTCTGGCATTATATGTATTATTATTTAAACATTTATGAACACAAAAAGCTCTGATTTTAAGTAGTTAAAATGTGACTTTTTTCACAACTAGATATATAATCAAGAGAAATATCTTACGATATGTGACTGTTTTTTGTGTTGGTATAGGTGTTGTTGTAACTGCCTGTGTACAAATACCCTCATAATAACTAATATCATCTATAGCTATATCACCACGGAAACCATTTCCTATCTCAGCATCAAATGTAAACTAAAACAAACAGAATTTTACAGGTTTTACTAATTAATTCTCATTCTTCCTCTTTAACTTTAATAACTACATTTACTTTCATGTCCAATTCAGAACACCTATATACATATTAAAACATATTGCATGGGTAGCATCAAATTGAATACATGCTGACTGGTGCCTTATGTTTTTAGTATTTATTGCTACTTTTCACTTGGTTACTAGCGAAGATTAAAAGTTGAGTCTTGTTACACCATGAGTTACAAGGGTACAACAAAAAATGTATCTGTTATGTAAACTCCTCAGGTACTTTACAAAGAGAAAGTATACTATTTCTTGTCTGTGACTAGTTATAAGAGTAATAGTTTGAACAGGGATTGGTCATCAAAATTAGGTGTCAATCAAAGTGGATATCTCCACCCATAATTTTGATCTGATTTTAGCACTGAAATCAGTCAGATTGCAAAATGAAATTCGACAAAGTGATATTAAATTGGACAAAGTGATACATTAGTACATTATAATTATCAATCACTCTAATTTTGTAAACATATTCACAAAGTGTAACAAAGGATCCATGTTTATTGCAGATAAAAGTCTAGTGTTTAATGAACAAAATGTTATTCTATACAACTTTTTACATTATAATCTTATTTAAATTTACCTGGAATCCTGATGTACTGTTGACTTGTGCTTGTGTATACTTCCATATGTTACCTTGGTCTCCAGTTTTATTCCATAACAAATGTGTACCTTTTGGTGTTGGCATGTACAATCTCAGTGTACCAACATCTAAAAGTTTTAAAAAATCTTATGTTAGTATAACTTACTTTTGTTAAATTGAAATTTCACTCCAAACAAACTTCAGAACATTGGGAAAAGAAACTGTGAAACATATTTATGCCACAGTAACGCTTGCTACAAATAAATTAGGAAGTCATCAAGCAATTTATCTCACCAGACAGTCACTATATTTTCATTGCTTTTACATTGATTTCCTCTAGAAATTTTTCTTACCAGACAGTCACTATATTTTCATTACTTTTACATTGAATTAGGTAGTTGCACACTGCTTTTTAACGCTTTTTAACCATATCTTTTTTGATTATCATTTCATTTTTATCATTATGGTTGATATATGCTGATAACAACTTTTGAAATTTTATTTAAAGTGAAATAAACCATAATAATTGTTATTCATAAATACTGTTGTAAAAGTTAAAAATCTATAAAAGTTAACAAAACTGTAAAAGTTAACAAAACTGTAAAATTTAATAAAACTGTTGAAATAAGTCTTTACAAAAAAATTACTATACCTCTTCCATACATGATATACCAGAAAGATATACATGATTGAGTAGTTTGATGTAAAAAAGGGCTGAACAGCCAGGCTCTGTCTTTAGCATTTCTGCCAGATGCTTCAGCATACAGATAAAAACCTATAGGTTATCAAAAACAATTTATAATTAAAAACAATAGGCTTTAACTAGCAAATTCTGCATTCCTTGATTATAACTGTATGTTACTCTTAGCCATATGTTCATTTCAGGTGTCCTTGAAAAAGACATTTTATAGAATAGTGCAAGATAAAACAAAGGTAGCACTATAAAATTGAAATACTACAAAGAGGGGTAAATCATACTTTATACAGTGGAACTGTATATGCTATTCATCTAGTTGTAATCCTTTTTCGAAAAAAATAAACTGATACCAACCATGATCTGTGTCAGTTGTATGATCCACACTGGGTCCGGTTCCAGATGACAATGTTCCACCAGCAGATCGTTCCCAATCAAATACATCATTCTTAGTTTGCCCATTAACAAAACCACACATATCGTATTCAAAATTACAGCTTCCTATTGGTGGACATTCTCCTGGTACAATAACTATATCATCAATGGCTATATCTCCTCCACCAGTTGCATACCTTAATCCTTCAAATACAATCTAAAACACAAATACAAACTTTTAGTGATCAGGCTTGAAGAGAACCAGTAAGCTAGAAGGATGGAATATACTCGAAACATGTACAATTTCCAGAATAACTAGTGATGTACTTGATCTCATTTTATTATAAGAATTCAAATTGGAATCAAAATTTCATGAAAACCATCTTAAGAGTTATACTTTGAATGGTTTTATTCAAGTTGCAATCAGGAGATAGCGTGGACATCAGTCTTTCTGTTTACACTATTCAAAGAACAGGGTCTTGAAATCGAACTAGAGACATTCTTGTTACAAATCTAATACGCTATTACAGCCCCCATACTGAGAAATTTACCTGTAACCCTAATTCAATTGACTTATTTTGTAGACATCATCAAATACATCATAAAGGAATTTTGTGTCATATCTTTCTAAACTGAGTTAAACCTCAATATATCAAAAATGGAATGTCTGTCAAAATTTTGAAATGAAAGACGTACATCAAATGAAAACAAAACATATAATGTTGGGTTTAACCTCCACTCGCCACAAATTAGGTCATTTCGGGTCTAACATGGGGTCAAATTTAATTTCAATAATTAGCTTGCGCGTAGGGTCTTTAGCAATGGGAGGAAACCGGAAGACCCGGAGGAATTGGACAGATGACCCTACTCCTTGTCACGTACAACTGGGGAATCGAAACCATGCCAGTTGACTCAATGACCGACCTTGTGATACAGCCCGCTCATGCGAACCATTCCACCATTCTCCCCCCCCCCCATATAATGTTAACAAATTACCTGATAGGAATCTTGCTGAGATATTGTTAGAAATCCACCCAGCCACATATCTACTTGTTCACCTGAAAAACTCAATGCTGGGGAATTCATCAATCCTCCTACTTTAACATAAACATTAAGCACATTGCTTGCTGAACCATGCAGATGATACCAGAACTTAAGACATTCTTTCTGTGGCATACCCTGTAACATAGGGCTAGTAACTCGAGCAGTATTTCCTGAACTTACAGGTGATTGTTCGACATACAGATAGAAACCTGTAATGAAATGAAACAACATATTGAACAAGGTCATTTTGATTCATCTCACTGTTTTTGGTTTCAGCACTATTTTCACAAATTTCCAATACTTGATTGCCTTTCTTTTTTGTCAAACGGTAATTTTACATATTTTGTTATACATGATTATTTCTTCTTTCTTTTTCCCCCTGAACCCGTCTTCATTATATAGCCCAATTGAACATTAACCCTTTCATTTCATTTTTATCCTAAATTGTACATATTTTGTTATAATGATCAAAATAATTTGAAGATGGTCATATACATCAAAAAATTTATATGGTCTTTTTCATAAGTGAGACAACAGTACTCATTTCTCTTGTGTTATGGCTACTTTCAAGATACATGTTAATCAACAATGATTATTATATTTATTTATTCATATTAATATTTCTATCCCTTTAATGAAAAGATTGTCAAAATCTTATAATTAACTTGTAGCAAACAATGCAAACGTACCTTCATCATTACCAGTAGTATGATCTATTTTTGGTCCATTACCAGATCCATTACGATTTCTGGCCCAATCATAGTTTGTATTAAGATCATTTTTATATCCACAGAAATCAACTTCAAAATCACATATTTCTGCAAAAAAAATAAATTCATCTTTCCGTTATCTTTGAAAATACTCAATACATCTTTCAGTTATCTTTAAAAATACTAAATAGAAATTAATGAAATAATTTTTCATTCATAATTTTATTTGAGTTATGTGCACATACTGCAACAAAATACTTTGAAAAGTGAAAGTGTAATAATCTTGTCATTTTACAAGGGTAGCAAATTAGGCCTGAGGCCTGTTTTCAATTTAGCCCTTGGCACAGATCGTGCGAATGATTTCGATCATTACTGCAGGAAGAAACCGAAGAACTCGGGGGGAAACCTGCCTGATCGGATGGGAGACAGTATATCCCTCTCACTTACAACGATAAAATTCTTGCCCTTTGCTGGGATTGAACCCTCGATGCATTGGTGAGAAGCTGCCTCTCTATCGCCACGGCTATGAAGCTTATTGTGTTTAGAATAAAGATCTTCATATACTTAACATGTTATAACTTTAGTAACTCTACTTTTGATTAGGCCAATTGTGGTAAAGTAGTAAAGCAGTAGCACTAGCCACTCAATCAGAATGTCACAGGTTTGAATCCGGACATGGGTCAAGAATGCCTATCAGAATAGTCTTTTGGATGGGAAGAAAAAGTGCTTCATCTAAACATTAACATTGCATTTTGAAATAATTCAAGTATCAATCCATTCCATTCCACATAGTTTGAGATTAACAGAGAGAGAGAGAAAAGGGGTTTAACGCCAGTCTGACACATACTAGATCATTTTGATACTAACATATTGTTTAATTTTATTTCAATAATTCGCTTGCACACAGGGGTCTTTAACAGGAAACCGGTTGAGACTAACAAGATAGCTGTCATGATGAATGAGAGAAAGGTACAATGGGACTGATCCTGCATTGTCATAGACTAGTGAAAGACATATGAAGAAGAATGTTTTGTACTTACTAGATGGAGCACAAGCACCGTCAAATACAGCAAAGTCATCTAAAGCTATATCCCCTTGCCAACTAATACCTACAACACCTTCAATTATAACCTGTTGAATGTATACAACATTTACACATTATATTATGTTTATTGACAAATGGAGAACCATTATGGTTATAATTATATAAGACATTGTTCTGTTTTGGTATCTCGTGAATACAATATTGTTTACATCCAAAAATGGCGGAAATTGTGCAATTTTAGGGATTCCAGTACAATGGAATTTTTTGTGATGCCATTACATTGGACAAATCTCACTAACACAGTTCCAGTTTTGTTTTCACTTGTTGTTTTCTGTTACTTTACAATAAACAACTACTTAACACAATTTCAAAGACATTCTTCAACTAAATGTCTTTTCTATACAGATAAATCTAATTACAGAATAAACAATTCCAATACAGTAATCATTTGTAATACATTATGTTTAAGTTTATTTACCTCAAAATTAACATCACTTGATAGGGTGACTTGTCCCATTCTCCAGATATTACCTTGTGTTTTAGATCGAGTCCAGATTAAAGTTCTATTATCATTATTCATAACACGAGTGTAGAGATTTAGTGTATTAATATGAGCTCCAAACATATGGTACCAGAACTTCAAACATTTTCCTGAAATACATACGATTGGACATTTTATGTAAATCTGATTTGAAGTTTTGATGCATACCCTAGTAATTATCATTGCATAGATAATTTCTGTTCAAAATTAAATTTAAAAGCCCAAAACACAGAAAGTGCAGTATGCTTCCTGGCAAAATGTGCCCAATATTTAAAATATCTGGTCAATGTATAGGGGTAAATAAACGTAATCTAAGACTTAAGTTGTACTCAAATTGGATGAATCATGAAGTATAGCTAAAGAGACCTATAGGCTGAACACTTTTTAAGCATTTAAAAGAATTGCTTAAATATTTATTACAATGTTAACAAATATAATTCATTGCATTTTTGTTTTAATGACATTGAATTTTACTACATTTTATTTACCTGGTGTTGGTTTTAAATATCCAGTTGTTAAAACAGCTGTTTGTCCACTACGATATGGCAACGAACTTTCCATGTACAGATAAAAGCCTGTTCCTGTTGTATGATCTCGATCTGGACCAGTTCCTGCAGTTTGTGTTGAGATATTTGTTCTTGTCCAATCTAGATCATCACTAGAATCTTGATAGAATCCACAGAAACCATTTTCAAAATTACAGTTTAGGCCTAAAATTGTAAAAAAAAGTCAATTTGATTCAATTTATAATTAAGAAAATTGATGCCTATCTAATTGCACTATTCTGGAATTGATATTTACAAAAATATTATAATTTTTTAATAAATTTCTCTTTGAAAAACTAGAAGGAATTTAATGCCAAATATGTTATAAGTTTTAAAAATTGTCTCCCTTTTAACAATATGGGTTAATATAGTTTTAATAACAATCAGCCCAGACTATCAAATAGAAAGATTACCGAGTTATATTACATTACAGATACTTACTGGCATTGTCATTTTGTGAAGCAGCACAATTAGAGAAAACAATATCATCAATAGCTACATCATAGCTGGCACTGAATCCTGGGGATGGAGCAGAATCGATAATCACCTGAAGAAAAACATTAAAGAAAAAAATCATATAATTTCATCATCTCTACATACCACCATGCACAAAGTCCCAAAACAGAATAAATACCTGAAAATAAACCCTTTATCTTTAAAGAATTTATATTCTATTTGATTTTCTCCATTACATAATTTTCTCGATCGCTTTGAATATTTTGTGTAATAATTTTAAATCCATTATTTTTTTAATACATCTTTAAGGATTATTTTTTTCTTAAATCCCTTTAATTTTTCTCTTCAAACATTATTTCATATGAATGTCAAATTCTAAATGGCTATTATTGTTACTGATAGTTTATCGCCAAATTTTCCACACTGGAAATGATCAATTCTTAGCTTGTACCTTTCTAGAACAAATAATTAGCAATAATATGTAGCAAAACGTCCATATTTGTACAGAGCAATAGATACTTGAATTTGGAGTTCCAAATGCGCTTGCAAAGTTATACATTATACATTTTGGTTTCTTGTCATCCATAAATGGATGAGTTTTCATGAATAGATGGATGAGTTTTCATGAATAGATGGATGAGTTTTCATGAATAGATGGATGAGTTTTCATGAATAGATGGATGAGTTTTCATTCTTGTTTTGAAAATGCAATGCCTATTATACCTTTGTTTGATTGCGTACTATAAATGATATTATATATTTAATAAGATTAAAACTGACCTGATAACCTGAATTATGGAATCCCAAGTCAACTTCCATAGTTTTCCAGTTATTTCCTTGATCTCCTGTTATTCCAAATAATGTTGTATAATCATTTGCAATCTTGGAATTTGATACCAGTACTCGAAGATTACCTGCAACATTTATATTTTAAAAAATAGCACGGTCATACATAAACTAAATAAAAAAAAAATTGTTTTTAATCAATACAAAAACAAAACAAAATATTGGGTTAAAAATGATTTGGAATTACACACTCTTGTATAAACAACTAAATCAATAAGAAAATGGAAGATAAAAAATAGCACAAATAATTTTAATCCCAAAAATACAATATAAATGAACTAAACAAAAACTGAATATATATATAATAGAATATCATAATATATATATATTAGATCTACTAACCTGCACTAATTCCTTTCATATGATAGGAAAATTTCATTATACAACTTGGACCTATCATACCTAAAACAGGGGAGGCAAGTTTCGCCCTTGAATAAAATACGCCAGAGCCTTTAGTTTCATACATGTAATGACCTAAAACAACAAAAAAATCATTAAGGCAACTACAAATATTTATATATGGGACAGAACTCTTGTTTTTATAAAACTGGGAGACAACTCTTGTTTTTATAAAACTGGGAGACAACTCTTGTTTTTATAAAACTGGGAGACAACTCTTGTTTTTATAAAACTGGGAGACAACTCTTGTTTTTATAAAACTGGGAGACAACTCTTGTTTTTATAAAACTGGGAGACAACTCTTGCATGGGTAAAACAAGCAGAACATACTTGTTATTGCAAACAAAAATATGCATATGGACAAAGATTGGGTAAACTAGTATATTACAATTTACAGTTAATTAATTGTTATCAAATCCAGACTGAATTCATGGATTAAAAACCAATATTTGTATACATCTATCATGTTTAGCTCTGTGTTTCTCCCCTACCTTACAAATTACACTGCCTAAAAAATAAATATAGTTAAATACCTGTATTTTTATTAGTTGTATGATCAACACTAGGTCCACCTGTTGAATTAACACCTGATCCCAGAGCAAATTTGTATTTTCCTGAACTACTATCTATCCAGCCACATAAATCTTTCTCAAAATCACATGTTCCTATAGAGAACAAAAATGTCGGTTTTATTCCACATTAAATTTTTGTAGAAATAGCAACCATAATGTTTTAAAGAAAACGGTCCACGTTCTGCTTCACAATAAGGCAGTTTGAGAAAGCAGCAGTTTGGTTCAGTGAGTAAGAAGCTGGTTAACAGGAGATCGCTCATTCTATGGTTCAACCCTATTTCATGCATTACATGATTGATGCAGTTCAATGCTTTACTTACCACAGTTGAGTTCATCAGTTCCATCATTACAGTGTGGTACAAAATCACACACTAGGTCTGTTGATATACAGTTACCATTTGAACACTTAAACTGGGAGGCTGTACAAGGATTAGGTGTTGTAGATGGTAGTATCTGAGACGATGTTACTAAACCTCCTAAAAGATACAAAAGTTTGAGGAAAGTTCAGAGAAACATATCAATGTTGATTTAAAAATGAAACCTATAACTTTTGTAAAAATTTCTGTACGTCAAATTTATTTTAGCATTGAACGTTGCCACAATAAATTTTAATTTATAAGAAAATAAATATATTTGTTTACCTCCGGACATCTGACAAGCTCTAGTGAATGAGACATCATCTATAGCTATATCCCCTTCATATTCATTTCCAACTTTAGCTTCTATGACAACCTACAAAAGAAAATATCACAGATAAATTTCTCCAGTATATGCACCATGTATACAAGAGAGAGAGAGAGAGAGAGAGAGAGAGAGATAAAGAGAGAGAGAGAGAACAGATGCCCAAATCCTGTTGGTGAATGGAGTATAAAAATAATATTTTCAAAGCCATTACCTGGAAAGCGGCTGTTTCTAGCAGCTGGAGATCAATACGTTCAAAGAAGTCACCAACATATGTTGACTTGGTCCATTTTAATGTGAGCTGACCACCATCCGCTGTTCTTGTGTAGATATTCAAACTTCCTGTTGTTGATCCGTAAATATTATAGAAGAGACGTAGCTAAATAATAAACAAACGTAGGTATCTCATATATTACAAACACACATACAATAAGCCAATTTTAATTCCAGCCAAATTTAACAGATTTTTAAAGACATTTGTTATTTTTCGAAAATCACATAAAGAATAAATAAACTTTGATATTAAAAGCATTAACCATTGCTTTGTCATAAATCAATTTTCTTTATAAAGTGTAAAATGTAATTGCTTCAAGGCAATCACTTTATGAAAGTTCAAAATCTGAATAAATAAACTTTGATATTAAAAGTATGAACCATTGCTTTGTCATAAATCACTTTTCTTTATAAAGTGTAAAATGTAATTGCTTCAAGGCAATCACTTTATGAAAGTTCAAAATCTGATCAATCAATATTCAAGGTTATTCTAATTTTTGTAACATAAACTGTCTCCTATATCATAAACTTTAATTTTGAACCAATAGCACCATGAAAAACATACCGTACAAATATCTGTTGTGGTTCCAGTTGGTACAGATTTAAAGAATGTCGGGCTGATTAATCTGGCTGTCTGACCAGGTGTTCGTGGGCGAGATGTCTCTACGAATAAATAGTAACCAGATTGTGTTCCACGAGTATGATCTCTAAATGGTCCAGGTGAATTTGATCCTGATGCATGTCTAGTTCTTATCCAATCGAAATCGTCATCTTTATCCTGCGACCAGGAACACATGCTCTGCTCAAAATCACATCTGCCTGGGAAGCTTCCTGCAATGAGATAACAGTTCTGCTGTTATCAATGGATCTGGTTAATGCATGTATTTAAACCAGGTCAAACTTGACTTATAGGGTAGGTATTTACAATATCACAAGTGACCCATATTCACATTTTGTTTTCAATGCATCACCTGTGATAAACAGTTTTGATGGTAGATTTGGAAATGGAAACTGAAAGACGAATCAAGAACAAATAACAGAAATGTAATCATAATATGCCTAAATATGGATCATCATCTTACCACAATCTGCTTCATCACTACCATCACCACAATCATCAGCATAATCACACACCTGATTTAATGGTACACATGCCTTTCTCTTACAGGTAAACGTTGTTGATGCACACACAGTTTGTACAGCTACACAAAATAAAAATACAATATATAGTATTATTACACCGGGGGTTTCATAAGAACATTGATGTTAGTCTACTAATTATAGTCATTCCCCTATAACAAAAAAACATACTATGTAATTTCACTGTACTGCAAACAACCCAATTATCGTCCCCTATATATATAATATGCCAAATGATTTTATTGCAAATCATACCACCTATTTATAGTTGATCCATAATATTATATACTACACGAATTCACCGCAATTTAAACCATCTAATTATAGTCGATCCTCAATATTATATACTACATGAATTCACTGCACTGCAAACCACCTGATTATATAAATAGTCCACTACATAATATACTATATTCCACTGTACTCCAAACCACCCAATTATAGTTTGCCATATTATATATACTACATGATTACACAGTTCTTCAAACAATCTAAAATGTTAGTCAGTACCCAGATTGAGATACGGTTAGTTACTCAATATATAATGATCTAAAATAAGCACCTAAATAATCAGCCTTTATTTATACCGGAAATGAACATTTCATGTACTGTTAGTCAAATCAGTATAGGAATTTACTACATTAAATAAATCAAATGAACACAAAATGCATCTTACGTGGGAAATTACAGTTAATAAATCCGATATCATCGAGAGCAATATCTCCCAATGTACTGTATGTTCGAGTGGCTTGGAATAATATCTGTTAAAGAATAAACATATAAGTGCAATGTCCATTGTAATAAACAAATCTATAAATGATCATTTATAGATACAAATACTATCAAAACTTCTTATTGTTGTTGAAAGGGTACTGTAAATTAAAGGTTGTTCAATTATTTATGCAAATTGTGGAAAATAGCACGTCTGAAAGTTTTCAAAGGTTAATGTAATTTTGTAACTATTTTAGAAAGGCTTGGTCTAATTTTTCATTGAGTGACTACATAAATACGACTATCTAATAGTTGTTGCAAACTTTGCCAAGAGGTAATTGCTATTCAATAACATGCAAATCCTATTCCTTGAAAAATAGTCAGAAGTTGTCACTCAGCATATGCTTGAGTTACACATTATATTATCCAGACACAAGGTTATTGCTGGTCAAGAAGCTTGTCTCAAACACGACTTGACAAACAGTGGGTTGGTATGTATTTGAAAACATCACAGAGCTTTAGATTGTCGCTTGTGACTAGAATATAAAAGAATTAACAACTTTTATTCGATATCTAGGATGTCTCCTGCATGCACTACTCTACAAAACCATGTTTTTCTAACAAATGTCATTTGATTTTAATTACCGTAAATGGTCGGGACACTCTTCCAATGTTAACTAAACCAGCATTCCATTTGTTGCCTTGGTTACCCCTTTCCAGCCATATAGGAGTATCCTCTAAACCTTCTCTTATAATAACCTTCAAAAGTCCTATACCTGAAAAAATTAAATAGACAATTAGGACACTCTGAGCTTGGAAACTAGGGTTATAAATTTGCCAACTGGATAATCAGAAACTGGATTTAACTGCATAACCGAAACACTGTAGCGGCAGTTAAGTGCCGTTTACACGATACAATCAACCCATACAACCATCGGATGCAACCGTCGCATCCGACCAACTCATCCGATGAATGGTCGGAATGTCGGATGGGTGGCTGGTTGTATGAATAGGATCAGTTCTATTCTCATCCGACCAACTGATGCAATACCCAATCAAATTGAGTTATATTAGACGACGTCATACGGTGTATGACGTCACATCTGCCTTGACAACCAGAATTTGTGCAATCAAAATGTCTTTTTCTGTCGCTTCGAGTGCTTCGACCTCCTCTATAATAAACCTTAGCCTAACTGACACTGAATTAGTGTGTCTAATAACTCTTTATCGGGAACATGAACTATTGTGGCACCCGCGGCATCCTAACTACATGAAGATGCGGATGAGAAGTGTATCCCTGAAGTCTATTGCTGCCAGTTTAGGAAACGGTCACAGAACAGGTCTAGGCTTACTAGTACTAGTAGGCTACTACTGTTTGTATTATATTATTAGGCTTATTTATTAATAAATACGGTAAAACCATTGCCTAGGCCTACAACATGTCTCTCTCTAATTAATAGTAACACAGTCTCACACTACAGGTACATTATACATGAATTCGCATTTTTATAAAATATGCCGTATTCTGCCGTCACCCCTGTCTGCCCGTCCGTCCACAGTTTGCAAGTGGACACTCTTGATTTTAACGTGAAGTAGGCTATATATCTAACTCACAAAGATATTGCCAGTTTATTAATAGAACCACCTAAATACCACATATAAATGAGAGCTGAAAAAGTAAGAAGACAGGCGATTATGAAGTGTACGTTATATTCAGTTACTATGAAAGAAAAAATTATGACGTCAATTTGCCATACAACGAATGGACCATTGTATCGTGTAAACACCCTTCCGACATGTTGCATCCAATGGTTGTATGGATTGATTGTATCGTGTAAACCAGGCTTTAGTCTAATAAATTCAGGCATCTCAGATGGTAATTACAAACATTTATTCACTCAAATTATAGGAATTAATAAGTAATAAATGACTAACCTGATCCATACATATGGTAAAAAAACTGTAATTGACAGGTGGAACTACAATCTCCGAGTGTCGGTGAATAAATTTCTGCTATACTACCAGCAGTTGCAAAACTAGCATCAACATAGAGATACGATCCTGTTAAAATATCATACAAACAAAATCATAACAAAAAATCACAGAAAGATATAAAAAAACTAAATCTAACAGTAATCATCAATGAAGAACACACCAAGTCACTTTTTCTCACAAATATGTGTTGCTCTTTCTGGTTTAACTGTAATTGTTCATCTCAGATCATGCAAGTCCAATTGTTCCCGTATAATGAAGTGATCATATGTGTTGTTAAAATATTCTGACACAGTGCTATATTTGTTGACATATTGGCATCATATTCAACCATTGAAAACGATCAAAATCTGTTGCTTCAGTCCATTGGAAATGAAATTAATTATTTGAAGAGGAACCATTGTGTGGTTACATGGAGCAACAACCCATCAAGTTACAATACGAACTGGTTCTAGTGAATCTTACTGGAAGACTTGACAATAGAGAATCTTTTGTAAGTAGAATAAGTTATGTATATGACTATTCATTGTTGAACAAGCTTAGGATAAGATGTAGTTTCTATGACTACACTCATGACAATCAATCTTCACCTACATATAGCACAAGCTATACTCTTTCATACATCCTTACAACCTAGTAAATCTCAAATTCTTACATGTGGCAGTTTCATATAACAATGACCACATGGAGTTTTGTTCTAATATGTACAGAACAAGATCCACAATAGAATAATAAGAATTGACCAATAATAGAGGACTGTTCTGCTCCGAAACTTGGCTAATAAAGACAGGCATACGCCATACAGTGTGTTGTGAGGAAGATTTTGCCTACTCTTACATCAAATTCCAACTGCCAAGGGATCTTTTACGTAGGTAAACAACAACATGCTTGACTAGTTGACTGATGCATAATAGTCTATATATTAAAACTCCATATAACAAACCTGCGTTGTTGTTCAATGTATGGTCATATGGTGGTCCTGTATTTTGTGTCTTGGTTTGATTTTTTCCAAGAGCCCACTGGAAATTACCTGTACTGTCATCTGTCCAACCACAATATCCAGTTTCAAAATCACAGTTTCCTAAAACAAGACAAAATATTTCAATTACAAGTCGCACAAAGCCTGGACTCTGTCTTATTTTTAATATGACTTAACATAGGTAGGTTATATTGTTATGGAATGAAATGGGGTTTAACATCCTACTTTTCTGCACAAAATGGGCTGATATAGATATGCACAGACATTTCCGCCTAATCTTCACCAAACAACTAGATACTTTTGCTATGCCAGACAACCTCAGTTGAAAACTAGGCCAGAAGATCTTGAGGAACTTTATCGAACAATGTTGGAATAGAACCAAGGACAGCCTGATTAGTTATAGTAAAGAATGCCAAGAGAGTATGGTGTTCACCATGGGAGTTTAAACTCAGTTTGTATTTAATCAATAATTACAACTTACCACAGACAAGTTCATCTTTCAAGTTTGGACAATCTCGAACAAAATCACACTTTTTGTTCATGGGTATAGTTGTATTGGCAGAATCTCCACAATGGAATGTCTGATTAATACTTTTCGAAACTAGAAAATAATAAAGATGCATTATGTAAATGTTAAATAGGCCTATTGCAGATTTTTTGTTTGGGCTTGAATGTTATACTATAATCATTTCTCTAGGCCATCGGATGGTTGCGATTTTCAACGGATCCAAACACAATCGCCATTCATGTTTTAATTAAAAAATGACAATTCAAGACTAAGTCTCAAATAACCAGTACTGTTGTTACGATAATAATTAATCGTGAAATGATGAAACAATATTTAACCACACAATATTTATAACCTTGGAGTGTCAATTATGCCAACAGTTCTGAACTCATATTCCAATATTTCTATCTTCGACCATGTAGATTGACATTATTTACAACTTCAATATAAGTACGAGTAGAACATACAAACCATCCAAACATTTGCTAAAATTGAAATGTAAACAGGTGGAAGGAAGTCGCTATTACAACAGACCCAGAGCCAACCGCAAACATCATTTTGATATGATATTTTCTTATTTCAAGGAAGCATGTCAGACAAAAAGCGAAAGTTCTTACCAACAGCACAATCTTTAGCCACCAAGCTAATATCATCTATAGCTATATCTCCATGGTAACCATTTCCAACAGATGCTGTTATTTTTAACTTAAAAAATAAAAACATCAAATTAATTATTCATCAGTATATTTGTGACCTACTCTTTTTAGGAATATTCCACATAGAAAAAAAATAACAATCCAAGCTGTAGTTGAAAAGAAATTGTGATCATTTCCTAAACATAAACTCCCACAAACGAGTTCATTTCGGGACTGACATATGGTTCAAATTTTATATCAATAATTCAAAAATAATTTTAGTCGTAGGATAAAAATGTCATCCAATATACTCCAAAAGCCTCGGCAATGATAGGTTACTGCTTGTTGAGATTGAAAACTAAGCACCTAATTTAAGTACTTACACTGAAGGAATCATAAGGATCATCAATTGGTGCTAGTCCTAACTTCCATGTATTTCCGCCTTGATCTCCAGTTTTACTGAAAATTGTTTTTTGAACACCTTGACTGAAGTATACAGTAGCGTTTAAACTGCCGATAGAGTCTCCACGCATGTTATACCAAAAATTTAAACAGTAGCTAGGAGCATTACTATCTAGTGGGATAATCTGAGATTGTAGAGTCGCTATATCTCCTGGTTTGTTGGGTCTACTGGACTCGATGAAGGCATAAAATCCTGCAATAGAAGAACTTGAATTAACATTACTATATCATTATTCAAGTTTCTGTACGAATTGTTTTCATGGATCACAATGTTAATTATTTACTTTTTATCTGACCCATATAGATAATTGCAGATTCATTGGTATTTTTATGGCAAATGCAATAAGGGGAATTTTTAAAATGCTTAATAAGGTAACTAACATAAATTTCACGATAAAGGTAGAGGCCTAAAGCAAATTTTTCAAATCAATTCTTACTTATATCACTTCAAATAAAAATGTGAACTTATATGAAATGTGGTTTAGTGTGCTATGAGGGATATTTTGCCTTAATAGCGGTGTTGTGACCTACTCTTATCTCGAATTTCAACTGTCAAAGGATGTTAAAATTGTGCACCAACAAGTACACAAGATCTCCACTTTTATGTCTCATTCGAAAGATTAGATGCGGTCAATGTCAGACTTTCTGTCTTGTTCCACTGACATTGGGAAACCACAATGGAAATTATTGATGAAACTTTCTTGTTTAAACAACACAGGGAGCAAGCCCAGACCCCCTGGTTAGTAAGTCAGGGCCTTAATTATTCACTGAGTTACCATATCTCCCAATGAAATGAAATTGAGTTTATGACACGTCAGCTCCAACCAGGCTAAATTGCGCCAAACATATGGTGAATATAACGAGGCAAATTTAAAATGAATATCAAAGATATTTATATATGTAAATAAAAACAAATATCGCAGAAAATGTAATTAAAAACAAATATTAAATCCTTTAGATACATAAATATTAAGAATGTAATCCATGATGAAATATATACAATTAAAATTTACTATAAATATTTTTCTCCTTTAAAAATGTTAGCAATTTATCATATAGCTTCAGTTGGGCAAATAGCTCATGAACGGACTGGCAACTGAAGCCATAGGAAAAATATAAATGTGTACTCACCAGAAGTGGTATTAAGAGTGTGATCCCTAGATGGTCCTGTTAAACCTGAGGGAGTTGATCTACTTCTTCTGGTCCAATCAAAATTATCATTCTGACTCTGTGTCCATGTACAAAAATCTATCTCAAAATCACATGATGCTACAGTAGAACATTCACCTGGGTTGATTCCTATATCATCAATTGCTATATCACCATAAAATCCTCCACTTGTTATTACTTCAAATACAATCTGTAACGATAAAGTAGTCATCATGAGATTTTACAATTCTAGATTTAAGTACATCATGAAAATGAATAGAATAGTGGTCAGACCCTTGGCAATGTCTGCATCAAATGACAAAAATGCTGCAAGACTTGTTACTGAGATACTGGCCTTCATGCTAGAATTGTTATTAAGATAAAAGAATATAACATTTTGATATAGCTTGCTGCAAGTCACAGTCAAACGTAATTCAGTTCATATATAGTAATTGTAGTCCATAGAATGGTGTCCTGTGGATTACTTATAAAAATAATCCCAGTTTCTACTACTACAATACAATTCATGCATTCCTGCAGGGCCAGTTTTTAGGACATTTGATGAACTTCCCCAAATTGGGCCCTGCAGCTCACCACCATAAAAATTATCCAGGTGCGGCTATTTTTAGGTATTAATCAATTACTAATTGTGAAGGAAAGCATTACTGGCCTTAAATATGAACGAATATAGGCCCAGTTCAAGTTATTCATATCCTGCAATATATCCTTTAACTTCGGGCCTCCTAAATTGAGCCCCTATAATTTCTACCACTGGCCCTGTATTCCTGAGTTTAGAAATCGTGTTTATGAGAGATATACTGTCACATACTCCTGTACTAAACCAACTTATTCATATTATAATATTATTAAGGAATAGTGGTCTGAAGCCGTCTTGAGTTATTTGTGTTAATTGAGTTACTTCCCTTGATTAATACAAGGCTTTGATCCTAGATGGAATTCTGGGATGGAGTGAAATGTAAGATGACTGTTTTTAATTAGCCCTTCTGATTGTCATAAACAGTTCAGGCCATCTTGTGGCCGATAAACCCCAATACCACAATACTTAATAAATTTAGCTGGTCAATAAGTGTTCTGATTCTACATGTTTTCTATCTTTCTTCCTTTATGAAAATCAGTAGGAATAACTGTATACAAGCTCATTGTTTTAACTATAAATCTGGCTATCAAAATAATTTGTAGCAAGACAAGATTGGCAGA
This sequence comes from Patella pellucida, assembly GCA_917208275.1. NCBI lineage: Eukaryota > Metazoa > Mollusca > Gastropoda > Patellidae > Patella > Patella pellucida. The sequence goes on from OU795041.1 coordinate 20,782,042, forward strand.
CACCTACCTGGAATGACTCATCACTGGTGACTTGTAGAACAGCCTGGTTCCATTGCCCTCCCTGATCACCACTTAAAGCCCATATGGGATTCTTCAGATTATTATATTTACCGATATATAAATTCAATGTACCAATATTTTGACCATGCATATGATACCAAAATGACAGGCACTGTGCATTGAGTGGAGGATAGTCTTTACTAAAAAGTCTAGCTTTACTGCCACCCTGTAATCCAGCTGAGGCTTCGGTATACATGTAGTGACCTAAAGTAAACAGCAGAATTGTTTTTTAGGAACAAATAAGTTGTAGTTTCCTGATTAATGATTCGAAATATAGCTGTATAAGCCTGATTTAAAATATGTTCCGTTGCCACAAATCTAAATTTAGATTCTTTCCTGAGTGACAATTGATTTGTTTGTTTTCTCAGTATGTTCAAATCCATGAATCAGAAGGTAGTGAAGATTCTTTAAAGATTCAAATTTACCACAATTTAGCACAAGTCACCAATAAGAGTATGCAGGTTTTTGACTTGAATCTGGTAAGAGAACTTCGACTTGGGTTTTTGACAAAAGAATGAGTTTTAAAATCTTATGCCATACAGTCTGTCTTTGTTTGGGATCACGTGGCAAAGTGGGTTAGGTGCTAGCTCACTAGCCTGGAGGTCAGGTGTTCGATCCCTGCATTGGCCGAGAAAGTTCATCTTGATTTTCCGGCGTAATTTACTTTTGTCAGTGATGTAGACAGAGGGCCTGACAAGGACAGCTGCCTAGTCATTTGGATTGGACGGAAAACCAAGGTCCTGTGCACCTAAAAGATCCCTTGGCAGTTGGAATTCAGTTGCTGCCGGGCGAAATTTTACTCATAGCACACTGTATTGCGTATGCCCGTCTTCAATTAAGCCAGGTTAGGTGCAGAAGCGTAGGACGTTAAACCCCATTTCATTCATTCATTCTGTCTTGATTCAGGTCATGATTTTCAGCTGTTTAATATATTGCCAATGATATACATAGAGAGTTTATCTGAATGCTTGCCAATAAAACATCAAATTAATTACTCAACTTTCCAAATTTAATAATGTGTCCTCTTTTAATATTTTCATTAGTTTTTTCTATTACTTACCTTCTCTTGTACCATATGTATGATCATTATCTGGACCAGTTCCTGTAGATGAAGTTCCTTCAGATTGTCTTGTCCAATCAAAATCATCCGTATTATCCTGACTATATCCACATAAGAAAGCATCCTCAAAATCACAGAAAGCTAAAAAAAAATTAAATAAAATGACTGATACAGTGGATGATACAAAATCTAATATCAACAAATTGAAGATATAAAATGAAGAAACAGATTAGAAATACGGACAGTGGAATGGAATGTCGGTTTAATATATTACCATCTACACTTCCTGATAGTCAGTACTGTAAACAATTATCCAAATAAATCAGAACCAAGTCAAAAAATCAGAAGTACTCACATGGTGCCGGACATGGTCCATTTAATATTTTGATATCATCAATAGCTATATCTCCACGGTAACTGACTCCTCTCAGAGCCTCAAACACAATCTGCCATGTAACAAAAACAACAATTTTTGAAATAAAATTTAAAAACTACAATGCTCTACAATCTTATTACAGGAATCTAAAACAATATTACGGCCAGATACGATTCCGAAACAGATAAAAGTTCAATCTTAAATGTTTTCGTAAGGGTAGCGGGCATTTAAGAACTAGTGAATTTAATCAAGTTTACAAATTGACATTTAATAAAATTCAGTGTGATAAAGTGTAGTGGAAGCAAATTTCAGTATACAAGGTCATTTAACTACCAATGTTGATACTGATAGGGACTGATCAATAAATACAACATACCTGTCCACTTATTTGTGGTCCTATTTCAACTTCAGCATATAACCACTGATTTCCTTGATTACCCGCCTTCGTCCATTTTAAAGGTCCTAATTTACCTCTCTTCTGTACCCACACATTGAGTCTATTAACATGGATTCCATACATGTTATACCAGAATGTAGCACATGTTGATGATTTGGTATTAAAAGCTGGACTAAGAAGACGTGCTGTGGCATTACTTGTTGCAGACGATGTTTCAATGTATAGATAATGACCTGAAAAATAAATATCAATTTTGCTTTTTGAATCTCAAATCTGGTAAAAATAGTTCTAAATTTTGATTCATTTTTTAATACTCTTGGGTCTTAAATGGGGACTTTCAGTGAATGATGTATGTCTAGGTATGAATTCTGGGCACAACAAATGTAAATTACAATCAATCACTTTACAATCATTAGAAGTAGTATGAATTTATTGTTTCTATTTTTTTTTTAATCGATTGCAGAAAACTTTGGCACAGTGGCAGAAGGTTAATTAACACTTTCCTTATCAAAATTTTACAAAAATAAGGTACCAAACATTTTTTTCCTAAATGGTAATTTTGTTGAGTAAATTCAAAAAAGTAGGCTTGTTACAATATTGGCATAGATGTTCAAAGAAAGAAATAAGTTATTGTTCAGATGTTGGCGGACAATTGTAAAAAAAAAAAATAAAGATGACAGAACAAAATGAATAGAAATATTACCCTTGACTAACTTCTATTACAGAATCGATCAAATTAGATGATTTTTGGTGCATGATGCTATTGGTGAAGACTATTTTTTATTGTGTATTTTCAGAGTGTTTTTTTCTTCTGTTAATTCTGGAAATTTCAGAGTGCATCCTTGATTTGGTCAATAATTGGAAATATAATGTTTTGCCATATTTACCTTTGATATTCTGTAATGTGTGGTCAAAAGTTGGTCCAGTGCCTGAACTTCCTGTTTGACCAGTGTTCATTTTCCAATCAAAGGTATCTGTTTTATCTTGCACAAAATTACAAAGATTGCCACTTTCAAAATCACATCCCAATAAGGTAGCTGAAAACAAGTATAACAATATCTCTTTGAAAGCCTAGCAATACATGTAATAATTCAAACTATTACATTTAGCTTTTACATTTCACAGCAATGGATAGAATGAGAACCACATTGTCTGCTTTGGATGCCGTTCGATTGTATCTGGAGTTTAACGTCCACTTCCACCTAGGGTGATATCGTAGACAACATTGGATGCCCAATGTTGACTAATTTTATAAAGAATAGAGGTAAATACTTTTACCTGGAGTAGGTTGAGGTGTAGTGACTGGCGGTGTCAAAGTCAGAGGTTGACTGGAGCAAACACCAATTGTAACATCAACATCATCTAAACCTATATCACTTGTATACTGTGGACCTTTAATGCCTTCAAAGCGAATCTGATAACCAGCAGGACTAATAATATTTACTGATGCTTCGTACCATCGATTACCCTTATTTCCTGTTTGATTGAAGACTAATTGAGGTGTAGCTGTTCCAGAAACTGTATAAACATTCAAACTACCTGTACCTGAAATATTACACACAAATAAAAGGAATTCTCATTAACATACATGGGAAAGCTTGTCAAGATTCACTTTACAAGTTTTAGAAAATGTATTAAGAACTATATACCAGGTTTTAAAAACCAAATATATGTGACGGGAAAAATATCTTTGCAAAATGTGTCTGAAATTTATGATTCTAAATTTTGAAATTCAATAGCAGTTCTAATTAATAGCTCAAAAAACAATCCCACTCACACAGTTTTACAAAATTCCAAGGAAAACATTTTATAGTAAAAATGTGAATGTAAAAATAACTTCAGAAAATGCAATTGAATATTAAGTATATGAAAAATAGAATCCAGCCAAGAGTTATAAAAAAGGGAAATAATTTTCAATTACCTGCGCCATACATATTATACCAGAATTGTAAACATGATCCACTGGTACCTTTTAGTTCTTCGCTCATTAACCAGGCTTTATTTCCTGTTTTTATTGGACTACTAGCCTCAATATACATATAATAACCTATAAAAACAAAGATTACAATTTTTATAATACAGCAGAGCCCTTTACAGTCAATTCAATTTGTAATTCAGCAAATATAACTAGGAATAAAAAATTATATTTTTTTGGGGCAATTTAATGGTGCAAATACATACAATTTTAACGTAAAGATTGTTATATTATCATGTAATTAAGGACATCAAACTGATGCTTGTAACCAAGTCATGGTTATGGACAATACAAAGCAGCCATTAAAGAATAACAATTCACATGTAAAGATTGTTATTAACTTTGATGACACTAGTTCACTTTGTTAACTAGTTTCAAAGCTGTGTTGTTAAATCTACTCACTTCACTTTATTATCTCACACTATCTTGGTGGTGTTTAGTTCAGTATGATCACATACTCAGTAAAGCAACTCATGGATTTTAACCACTCACCTACTGTTCGAAAAATACCCTACTCTACATTTGATTACATTAAAGATATTGGAATCCTGAAAAGACTTCGAGGAAAACGCGCTGGAATCAATAAACAACCCAAGAGTAAAATTGTCTCAAAATGTCTTAAATTAGGCCTTTTAAATGCACAGTCTATTAGAAATAAAACAGCTTGCATATTGGATTGTATTCTTGAACACAAATTTGATATACTATTGATAACTGAAACATGGTTATCTCAAGTTGGTGATGAGGCTAAATGTGTTGAAATTACACCGCCTGGTTACACTTGTTTTCACTCTCCTCGACTCACTGGTAGAGGCGGGGGCATAGCTGTTGTTTTCAATGACAAGCTACAACTTAAACCTCTAAAATCAGCAAAAACTTTTTCTTCATTTGAACACTTAACAGTAACTATAAAATCAACACCACAGGCGTTAAAATTCGTTTGCATTTACAGACCACCCATTTCAGGTAGAAATTTTTGCACTGATGCAGACTTTATTGATGACTTCTCTGTGTTATGTGAAGATCCTTACCAGGACGATAACACCCTTATTGTCGGGGATTTTAACGTACATTTTGACTCTCCGAATAATGTTCTCACTAAACGTGTATGTGATCTTCTCAACATTTATGACCTTAAACAGTTAATTACTTTGCCGACACACCGCTCGGGACACACCCTTGATTGGGTTCTATGCCGAAATACTAATCTTGTACAAAACGTTGATGTTGTCAACAACCTGATCTCGGACCATTTTTTGGTATCTTTTGATGTTAGCTTTCCAGAAACTATGAAGCATGCAAAAACAATACAATATAGAAATTATAAATCCATAAATTTGGACAAATTCAATGATGACCTTAACAAGAGTTCACTTTTCAGTAAGTTAACAGGTGATGACGTTGATGATATGGTTGACTTATTTAACACAACCATTTCTGATCTCGTAGCAATACACGCCCCGATTCGCACAAAGACCGTTAGCCGTTCACTGAATACCCCATGGTACGATGAATCAGTACAAGGCATCAAACAAAAGCGTCGACAAGCTGAACGGAAATGGCATAAAACTGGACTGTCTGTGCATAAACAAATTTATATGCAAATTTGTAGAGAATTTCAGAAATGTGTTTCAAATGCCAAATCAAATTACTACATCACAAATATATCCAACTCTGCTTCTAATCCAAAGGTGTTGTACGCAACCCTAAACAAACTTCTGGGTACAGAAAACAAGGTGATTCTTCCTGATGGAGAAGATAGTACCATGGCTCAAGAGTTTGGCGATTATTTCATTGACAAAATATCAAAGATTCGTGATGGTCTTGGGTCTTCCTCTACTAGCTGTACTGAACAACCCATAGTTTCAACTCAGTTCATTGGTTTCCAACCTATTCAGCCAGAGCAGCTCAAGAAAATAATACTTCAGTCCAAACCTACATCTTGCTCACTAGATACCATACCCACGCATTTCCTGTTAAGTATTCTGGATACTATTTTGCCAGTTCTGACAAAGATTGTCAATAAAAGTCTTCTATCGGGAACGGTACCACTTAGCTTCAAAACGGCAGTCGTTAAGCCTTTAATCAAGAAGTCCTCGCTTGACCCACAACTGTTGAAAAACTACCGCCCTGTTTCTAATCTAACATTCCTCTCAAAGATTCTAGAGAAGGTTGTCAAGCAGCAACTTATTGTCTACCTAGACCAGTCCGGGCTCTTTGACGAGTTTCAGTCAGCCTATCGTCCTGCACACAGCACTGAAACAGCTTTGGTTTGTGTCATCGACGCTTTGAAATCCGCTGTCGATTCTGGAAGTATCAGTGTGCTAGCCCTTTTAGATTTGTCGGCTGCTTTCGACACAATTGACCATAGCAACCTACTTGATCGACTGAAGACTCACTACGGAATATCTGGATCTTCTCTACAGTGGTTCAGCTCATATCTAACTAGTCGATATCAGTATGTTGACATTAATAACTCTTCATCAAAGCAAGTGCAACTATCCTGTGGGGTACCTCAAGGTTCAGTGTTGGGGCCCCTTTTATTTACACTGTATACAAAATCCCTTGGAAACCTCATCGATAGCTTTAACATTCAGCACCACTGTTATGCTGATGACACACAGCTGATCGATAAATTTGATCTCAATACCGTCAGCCAGCTCTCCACAATCGGAAATTTAGAAAATTGCCTAAACGGTATTAAGAACTGGATGACCACCAACATGCTAAAGCTTAACGACGACAAAACTGAGCTTCTCCTTATTGGACCTGATCACAGACTTAATACCTGCACTGTGAAATCTCTCACAATAGGCAATTCAGATATACAGATATCAAATGTTGTGAAAAATCTTGGTGTGTTCTTAGATTCAAACCTCAGTTTTAACTCTCATATAAACAATATCTGCAAAATTTGCCATTTTCATCTTCGAAGAATAGGATCAATCCGTCATCTCATACCTGAAAGTGCAGCCGCTGCACTGGCTCGATCGTTCGTGCTGTCAAGAATTGACTATTGCAATGCCGTACTTTCTGGTGTAACTGATGAACAGCTTTCCAAGTTACAAAGGATCCAAAATCGTGCTGCACGAATTGTGACTAAAACTAGATCAAAATCCCACATCACTCCCATCTTAAATAATCTTCACTGGCTCCGAGTGCGCGAGAGAATTAACTTTAAAATTTTAACTCTAACATACAAAACATTAAATAAAACAGCACCAAGATATCTGCAGAGTCTCTTGAAAAACTACCAACCAAATAGGTCATTGAGATCCGAGAATAAACTATTATTAGAAGTACCAGTTTATAAGATGAAGAAATTTGGTTCAAGGACGTTTCAGTATAACGCATCAGTTCTGTGGAATTCTCTACCACTTTCCATTCGAAAATGTGAAACATTGTCTAATTTTAAGTCAAGTGTGAAAACCTGGCTGTTTAGGCACTATAATTAATTCATGTGAACACTTGCATGCGCCTAGAGCACCCCCAAGTGGGATGAACTGTTGCGCAATATAAATCTCGTTATTATTTATTATTATTATTATTATGTAATTAAGGACATCAAACAGATGGTTAACAAATGGACAATACCAAGCAGCCGTAAGAATAACAATTCACATGTGAATAACTTGCAAAGCATTCAAAAGATTTACCATTTGTAGAGGATGTGGTATGGTCAACTTGTGGTCCTGTAAAACTGCTTGTTGTAGCACCATGGCCTCGTGTCCAATCAAAATCATCTCCCTGTATATTCGTATAACCGCACAGACCTTGTTCAAAGGTACAATAAGCAGGTTTTTGACATTCATCTGGTATGATACTGATATCATCTAAAGCTATATCACTAAAATAGCTTGAACCTCGAACACCTTCAAACTCGATCTACGATAAAAAATTACTTATAAATCTGATGAAATGAAATGAAATTGAGTTTAACATCCTATGGTCCTGCTCCAACTAACCAGGGAATAAAACGTCACTGCCTTATTCATTGTAACATAATTACATCCTAGAGCTGTTAAGGAAATACAGTTTTGAAGACATCATTTAATTAATTAAACCGTTAAAGGCATTATGTAAGACTTAGATAAAGAATAGCTGGCCTTTAATCTTGCAACAATAGTTAAAAGATAGTAAGCTGGCACTGCCAGGCAGGATACGCCCACATTTTCGAGAGATGGTTAGAGAACAAGCAAAACCGAAAGTGATTTTTCCTACAATCAAAGGCTATAATTCATTAAATTACAATTTGATATGCGCAAATATCGAAAAGAATCAAGATCTTTAGGTTATAAACATGCATTTCAAGTTTCATCAAAATCGAATCAAAATTGTGACCTATACTGGGTCCACAACCTTGATATACCATATTTTAACACTATTAGCGTACAAACGGCGGCCATTTTGTCTGGCAATTATGGTCCGATTTCCCTGAAATTCAAACTCAACCTTAGGTATGGTGTAACGGTGATAGGGTCAAGCGTTTTTTTAAATCAGATAATAATCGTAACCTCCAGAGGGACCATAGGCGATTTTTCGGGCAATCAGGGGCCATAATTCAGAAAGTTATGATCTGATATGTGCAAATAACAAAAGGAACCAAGATCTTTGGGTTATAACCATGCATTTAAAGTTTTATCAAAATTGAATCAAAATTGTGACCTATACTGAGTCCACAACCTTGATATACCATTTTATAACAGTATTCGCGTACATGCGACGGACATTTTGTATGGCAATTTTGTTCCGAATTTTTCCGAAATTCAAACTCAACCATCCTTAGAGTGTAACGGTGATATAATCAAACGATTTTTTATATCGGATAATAATTGTGACCTCCAGAGGGACCACAAGATAAACAAAGACGATTTTGCGTATAATCAGGGGCCAAAATTCAGGAAGTTATGATCCGATATGCGCAAATATCGAAAGAAACCAAGATCTTTGGGTTATAACCATGCATTTTAAGTTTCATCAAAATCGAATTAAAATTGTGACCGCTACAGGGTCCACAACCTTGATATACCATTTTTTAACAGTATTTGCGTACGAATGGCGGCCATTTTGTATGGCAATTTTGGTCCAATTTTTCCGAAATTCCAACTCAACCTTTCTTAGGGTGTAACGGTGATATAATCAAACGATTTTTTAAATCAGATAATAATTGTGTTCTCCAATTGTGTTATCGAAAGGAACCAAGATGTTTGGGTTATAACCATGCATTTCAAGTTTCATCAAAATCAAATTAAAATTGTGATCTCTACAGGGTCCACAACCTTGATATACCATTTTTTAACAGTATTCGTGTACGAACGGCGGCCATTTTGTATGGTAATTTTAATCCGATTTTTCCAAAATTTGAACTCATACTTCCTTAGGGTGTAACGGTGATATAATCGAACGGTTTTTCAAATCGGATAATAATTGTGAAATCCAGAGGTACCATGAGCTAAAATAAGTGATTTTTGGACAATCAGGGGCCATAATTCAGGAATTTAAGTTCCGATAGGCGCAAATATCGAAAGGAACCAAGATCTTTGGGTTATAAACATGCATGTAAAGTTTCATAAAAATCGGTTCAAAATTGTGACCTCTATAGGGTCCACAAGCTAAAAACGTGATTTTATGTACAATCAGGGGCCATAATCCATGAAATTTTGATCCGATACATGCCAATATCGAAAGCAGCCGAGATCTTTTGGGGATAAACCTATATTTCAAGTTTCGTCAAAATCGGACAAGAATTGTGACCTGTAGAGAGTCCACAAACAATTGTGGACGGACGGACGTCCAGACGGATAGGGGCGACGACATAATAAGTCCACATGAAAATGTGGGCTTATAAAAATAGACAATCATAAAATGAATATTTTAAAACTTTCAGTCAAATTCTTTATTCTGAGTGGAGACTGGAGTAAACAATAAACAGCCTAAATTGTCTCGGCCAACAATTATCAAGTACCATTGACACAATCTCCATGAGTGATGGCCATATTACTACTTATCAAATTAAAGATATCGTGGATATGATCTAGACAGTTAATTATGGGTTTGACATGTTAATAATGAAATAATCTCTATATTATAACATTTGAAGCCAAAATATGATATATATTACCTGATAAGTTGAGGATACTGCTGAAATTGTCACTTGGGATTTGATCCACACATTACCTTGATTACCGGATAATGTCCATATAGCTTGTCCATTCTGTCCTTTAGATCGGACATAAACATTCAATGTCCCCATGGTACGACCATTCATATTATAATAAAATTGTAAACATTCTTTTCCACTTTGAGAATACACAGGTGACAATAACCTAGCCTTATCATTGGCCTTTCTTGGTGATGATGCTTCAATGTAAATGAAATGTCCTGAAAATGAAACAACACATAACTGCATTTATTGTTCAGACAAATTGCGGTGTCATCATAAAAGCAAAGCTACAGCATGGGGTTTAGCACAATTTGGTCTAGCAAAAGAATAATAACTACAGGTATATTATATAAAACACCATATTATGTTGTTGTGTTCAAGTCAACATATATTTTTGACTACATATTAGAATCTATAGGATATACAAAGTTTCCCTTCCACAAGTAAAGTTGATCAGGGAGTAATCTCAGAATTATCCCCCCATATAACCATGCCAAAGAGATGGTATCTATAGTATAAAATCTATGATTAATTTACCTGATTTAGTTCCATCTGTATGATCACCTGAAGGACCAGTACCTTGAGTTGATGTACTATACTTTGACATTGACCAATCAAAATCATCGCTTGTATCTTGAGTGTATGAGCAGAAATCAGTTTCAAAATCGCATACCTCTGGAAGAAAACAATACGTAAAAAATTATGTAAAAATCAATTTTAACTTTCAAAATGATAAAATAAAATAGCAATGAAACAAAATCTCTTCATCATTATTGACAACTGCAACAGACTTCATGTAGATCTTCAACAATGCCTACAACGCATTCTACTGCCAGGATGGTGACCAATCACTAATTTTTTAATGTGTTAATCTCACTGCTCCCAAATATCTCTGTGACGTTGTTCGATTTTACATTCCATTGAAAAAACTGTGATCGAAATCTCTCAAAAAACTGATCATACCAAGTTACAGGATGACAACTTTTGGTTATCATTCGTTTAAAGTACTAGCTACTGCAAGAAGGTAGAACTCATTACCTATTAACTTATGCCAATGCAAATCATTTTCATCATTTAAGAAACTTTTAAAAACTAATCTGTTTCAAACAAGTTATGAGAGCTAAAGACTTTATGTAGATATATGTTTTGTCAAGTGCTACAGGCACAATATTTGTGGAGTTTTGGCGCTATAGAAATGGACATTTATATTATATTATTATTGAAAAAAAATAATAAAATGAATAGATAGTGATATAAATAAAATAAAGGAATTTAGTATTAGAGGGATAAAATCAATAAATGGAATAAAATAAATAGATAGTGGCATAAATAGGATAAATGAATATATAGTGATATAAAAAGGATAAGTAGTAGTTATTAGCACCCTTTCCGAGGTGTATCGGTGAATATCAGGACAGTTTTGGTCGGGGGTTCAGCCGAGGCGAAGCCGAGGCGGTCCCCGACCAAAACTGTCCTGATATTCACCGATACACCGAGGAAAGGTGCTAATAACTGACTTACATCACATTTCTATCGAGTATTGTGAAGGAAAATGTGAAAATAGTATTTATTATCGAGTCGTTTCAACCGAAACGTGTCAAATGCTCTTTCATTTATCCCTTTTTGAGCCTCACGTTACATTTCATGGTAGAATGATTGCGCAGTGGAGAGGTGACCTGAATAGTATTTACACGTGCGTATTGGTATACCGCTGGGAGTAAAACTATCACGTGTTTGTTTAGACCACTCGTCAAAACAACTTGTCTATGGCGAAGAGGACTCAATATTAATAATATTATTATTAAATGTAGTGTAAAGGAAATGCGAAACGTGGGCCATTCCTGGTGAAAGTATGCATCAGCGAATTATTTGTAATAAAGTGTATGTCTTTCTAGGCGTTTCTTTTTCATCCTGCTTATTTTGAATGCCTGTGAAGGGTCCAGCAAGAGAACTGCGCCTTCTATCCTCACAATTGATATAATTATTTAGTATTCTAATTTATATGTTTTGCATATTAATATAAATCAAACCAAATTGTGGAATAGATGCCAATTGATATGTATAATAATTGATTTTTGTAATATGTTTTTATTTTAATTTAATAATATTGTATATATTTTTGAACTGCCAGTTTGTTCCACCCGGTTTGTGTTGTTACAGTGATTTTGACTACTTGTTTGGTGTGATTCTCAGGCTACTTTGAATAGAGCTATCGTTATCATTGCGATCTGGGCCGGACTAAACGTCCGCTACTTATTGCTTGAATGGTATCTTAAACGGTGTAGAAGTGTTCGTTTGTCGGGAATGAACAGTAGTCTTTTAAAAAAGTGTACTGTTCATTTCTGATACACGGATACTTTTAAGCCTGCATTGGAAATAAACAGGCCACTTTTATCAAAGGTTGCCACTGGCAACGAGGTATAAGTGGGATGTAAATGAATAGATAGTTACTTAAATAGGATAAATGAATAGATAGTGATATAAATAGGATAAATGAATAGATAGTGGTATAAATAGAATAAATGAATAGATAGTGATAGGATAAATGGATAGATAGTGATGAAAAATGAATAGATAGTGATATAAATAGGATAAATGGATAGATAGTAACATAAATAGGATAAATGAATAGATAGTGATACAAATAGGATAAACTGATTAGATAGTAATATAAATAGGGTAATGCTGATCGCATTGATGCTTTGAACTTTGGGCAAGTGATTCTTATGATTGAGGAATATTGAAATTTAAGTAACAAAAGTATTGCATTTCAAAGGCTCAACAATATATTTGTAGGCTCATTAAATAGTATGGACAGTGTTGATGTTTGAAGTTAGGCAAGTGACAGTGATAATGAATGTATATTTCAAGTATTATCAAAACCTATTCCATGGTCATCCCCTTTTAAAGAGAGTGGGAAATTAAATGCATAGAGTTATCAATAGAATATAATGACTAGAAGTAACATAAAATTATTTGACATATAAATAAAGAGAAAAGAAACTTACTGGAAGGATTACAAGAATTGTCATCTATTCTAATATCATCTAGAGAAATATCACCTAACCATCCTTTTCCTACAACACCCTCAATAATTACCTAGATCATAAAATAAACCCAATAAAAAACCTTTACAGAAAAAACCCCTCAAAATTGGTTATAAATCATACATTAAAGTCTCTGATTATTCTTTGAGTGATATGAATCCCTTGCAAACTACAATTTTGTTAAAAATTTGACCTCTAGCAGGAATATTAGTCCAAAAATCGTTCCATGTAATTAACATTCTCTGCAAATGATATAAATAGAAAATGGCCAAAGCATTTGAAGTTGTGACATCATCCAATGTTTTCTAAGTGTTTACAAGATTTCCATGTCAGGGTCAATCACACAGCAAACATTAAGAAAGGGTTACCTGATAGTTAGTGGTGCTATTAATAGTAAGTTGAGCTTGTTTCCATGCATTGGCCTGAGTTCCAGTCCTTGTCCATATCAGCCTTCTGTTACCTAATACATTAGTGTAGATATTGAGTGTTCCAATATGTGGTCCATACATGTGATACCATAAGTTAAAACATTGTAGGTTGGAGTCGCTAGGTGATATATATGGTGACATAATAACAGCAGTATCATTTAATACTCTAGGATTAGATGCCTCTAGATAGATGTAGTAACCTGGAAAACAAGAACATCAATTATCAGATATCCTTCATTCAATATTATATCAATGGTGAGTCTTCATGACAGAATAGGCTGTGAAATCCAATTATTTGAAAATTGATACCTGTACAATAGAACTCAATGACCACTGAATACCGCTTGGGTTATTCAATGGTTCAAGAGGGTGTACCCTGTGCAAGTGGTATGTGTCCAAGCCATTGAATACAACCATAGGTTATTCAGTGGATGTATTCAATGGCTGTATTCAATATTTGCTTGTATTTGCATGTAGTTATAGAAAAAATTCATTTATTCAGAATTAATAATAGTCATTAATATGTTCTCACCCATTCCTGAATGATCAGACATGGGTCCGGTTCCCTGTGATGCTGTTTTATTTCCATTAACTGTCCAATCAAATTTATCACTGTTGCTCTGCTTCCATTGACAAATGGTATTATCATCAAACGAACAGTCAGCACTTCCTAAAGCTTCAAGAAATAATTCACATACAAGATCGAAATACAAATATGACACAAATAAAAATAATTTAAGGAGGTTCCTTTAATTTAAATCAATTAAAGCAATGAATTATTAGTAATACAGAGTGGTAGGGTGGTCTAGAGGCTTAATACCTGCATGTGAGTCAAGTGGCATGGTTTCGATTCCTCACTTGTACATGTCAAGGAATAGGGTTTGCGTTTCCAATCTAGTGGGTTTTCTACGGGTCAACCGATTTCCTCCCACTGCTAAAGACCCGTATGCGCATGCAAAGAATTGAAGTAAAATTGAACCATATGTTGGTCCTGAAATGAGCTAGTTTGTGTGGAGTGGACTTAAAACCTCAATTCTCTCTCTATGTTTCTGTACACTGTATCTGTGTATCATGAATTCAAACTGTATACAAACTGTTCCTGATGGATATTTGGTGTTCATAAAAAAACTTATATACATAATAAAACAAGCAAATTCTCACCACTTTGTGAAAGGTCAGCATAACTAGGTACTATTACACAGCTAACTTGTGTTATACTAAGGTCATCAATACTAATATCACCACGATATCCTGTACCTTCTACACCATCTATAGCTATCTATAACATAATAATACATAACACATCACTATACAGTCAAAACACTATCACCACGATATCCTGTACCTTCTACACCATCTATAGCTATCTATAACATAATAATACATAACACATCATTACACAGTCAAAAATACTATCACCACGATATCTTGTACCTTCTACACCATCTATAGCTATCTATAACATAATAATACATAACACATCACTATACAGTCAAAAATACTATCACCACGATATCCTGTACCTTCTACACCATCTATAGCTATCTATAACATAATAATACATAACACATCACTATACAGTCAAAACACTATCACCACGATATCCTGTACCTTCTACACCATCTATAGCTATCTATAACATAATAATACATAACACATCACTATACAGTCAAAAATACTATCACCACGATATCCTGTACCTTCTACACCATCTATAGCTATCTATAACATTATAATACATCATTACACAGTCAAAAACATAATTTTGTATTTTTTATTGGTATGTTTTCCATGTAAACACATTTGTTAAAACATTAGGTAGAGACAAGTTCTATTTCAAGATTCTTTTTAAAGATTAAAACTCGTGTTAGCTGTGTTGCCTGTTCTGTTTGCTTTTCAATACAAATGGTGCTGTAGTTGCAAACAACCTTTCTGCTATAGTACATTAATAAAAGCTGGTGTTCTGACACAGATCTAGAACTTTGGGTCTTTGTGATTACACCATCTTGTAATTACAAAATAGCAGCTACCATTCATCTTGTATGTTGCAAACATATAATGAATATATATCAAAAATTTAAAAAGTATATGAAGTAATGAATGATGATCACATACCTGATATGGTTTCTTAGTGTATTTAGAAGGAATTCCAACTTGACCTGCAAACCATGTGTCTCCTGTGTCACCGGACAAACTCCATAAAGTAGCTTCATTGGTTGCTGTATCGTGGGAAGTATTTGTTAACACTGAAACCTTTAACGTTCCAATATCAGCACCATACATGTGAGCCCAGAAGGAGAAACATGAGTCTTGCTTTGAGGCTGGAAAAACTGGGCTCATAAGACGAGCTTTGTTGTTTAGTTTCTGATTACTTGCTTCAGTAAAGAGGTAGTAGCCTTTGCCTGATGATGTTGTGTGATCCTGAGATGGGCCTGTATCAGTCGATGATGTTTTACCCCTAGATCGTTGCCAATCGAAGTCATCACCAGAGTGTATATTGTACCAGCCACAGAGGTCTATCTCAAAAGAACAATAACCAAGCTTTTGACATTCTCCCTTTACAAATGATACATCATCTATAGCTATATCACTTCGGTATCCGGTTCCTCTTACACCTTGGAATACAACCTAAAAAATAAAAAAAATAAAAAACTATTATAACTCAAACTAAAATTAATAAACAAAAGAACAGAATAATGAAATAAATATTTGATGTCACAATAAAATTGGTCAACTGTAAAACTTAAGACTACTCCCAAAGAATTCCTTAATTTTCACAAACTGCTAGACAACATTCAAATAAATGACGTAAAACTAAACAGTAGTATTCAAGTGAAAACTAGTTTGATCTTAGATAGATACACATAACGAGAATGGGGGATCATGGTGGCTAAGGCGCTGGTTCGCTAGCCTGGAGGTCAGGTGTTCGATCCCTGCATTGGCCGAGAAAGTTCATCTCGATTTTCCGGCGTGATTTCCTCTTGTCAGTGATGCAGAAGGGGGGCCTGACAAGGACAGCTGCCTAGTCATTCGGATGGGACAAAAAACCGAGGTCCTGTGTACACATTGGTGTGCACGTAAAAGAACCCTTGGCAGTTGGAATTCAGTTGCTGCCCGGGCAAAATTTCCCTCATAGCACACTGTATGGCATATGCCCGTCTTCAATTAGCCCAGGTTAGGTGCTTAAGCGTAGGACGTTAAACCCCATTTCATTCATTCATTCATAACGAGAATGAATGCAAATGGATGTAACATAAAATCTCATCTAAAGAATATTTTAGCATACTCTTCTTCTAATTCCAACTGCTAAGGAATCTTTACATTACTTACATGAAAGTCAGAAGACTGATAAATGCTGACTTCAGCTTCTTGCCATCTGTTACCTTGATCATATGCTCTACTCCAGGCAGGTGTGGAACTGTTGTCTATAGTCGAGTCATATGATGTGGTGTAAACGTTTAGTTTTCCGATATCCTTGCCATACATATGATAGTAAAACGACATACACAATATTTTACCTGTTAAAATATTTAGATATATAAAATATTTATATTTTATTTCTTTATCAAATAAATAGTGGAAAATTATCAAATATTATTTAGTCCTAAAACTAAAGAGCTTGTTGTTTCTATAATTTCTGATAAAAAAGTTTCCTGATTTTTTATGGAATCAGGAGAAACATAACAGAAACTTATTCTAATAAACGGATATTATCTAACATCAAAGAGAATCAAATATTTAAAGCAATTTAGCAATGCATGTATCACTTTTATTGAAGTTTTAGTGCTATAGAAAGTTTACCATCAGGATTCTGATATTCTGGACTGTCCAACCTGGCTGTTGCATTTGGTTTTTGACCCGTTGATTCTAAATACATATAATGACCAAATTTTGTGCCGTAACTATGATCACTTGATGGTCCTGTAAGTATACTTGTTGTCTGTCCTGCCTGCCATGTCCAATCAAAGTCATCAGACTGATCTTGAGTATATCCACAGATATTATGATCTTCAAATTTACACTTAGTATTATAATCAGCTGAAACAATCAGAAAACAGTTAAAGTAAACTAACCACAAAATATTTATATATTTGAAAGAAGGGGGGGAATACAAAAACTAATTTCAATTGACCCTAATTGGGACTAACACAATGTGTAACTCTTTCTTTCAGTAAATTGATTGCACCCTGGGTTCTCGAAGAGGGAGGAAACCAGATTATAGAGAGAACCAAGCTGGTACAGACAGAGTCACGATTAAAAACATGACTTGCATATACATGTATTGAAGCCCAGAGTTCACAAAGCATTCTCAGACTTAACTTAAAACTGTTTACCTTATTTTAATTAAAATATACCCCTTTATAAAACTTTGGTTGTTTTAAAGTATCAAATACATCAATAAGAAACTACATGTATGTGCAAAGTTTTGTGTTTCTGGATCAAAGATATTTCTCATAAACTGTGATTGAAAATGAGTACATTCTTTACTTAAGTCTGAGAATGGATTGTGAACTCGGGTCCACATATATAAGATATAAGACCACCTCACAGCACAAGACCCCAAATTCAGATAACAGTGTCAATTTTGACTTTCAAGAATTTGCTTTTTTTCCACAGAAAACAAATTCTTAAATTTGACATTAATCAGTTACATTGTAGTGGTTCCTATATATGGTTTTTATTTTTAATCATGAGTATATCTGAAGACAACGTTAACTTACATGAGCCTGCACATGCGCCATCTGATATGCGTACATCATCTAAAGCTATATCTCCTTTAAAACTTTTTCCAGCAACACCTTCAAAAATAATCTACACAAAAAAAAGAATGACAAACTATAACTCATACTTATAAAAAACAGCTACTGACATATTTTGTCATGTGTCATATTCTCTGAATGATATCAAACTAACAATTTTATAAATGTTTTAGAGGCTACAAGTCTAGAATTACATTTAATCCCACAAATAATTTGTATCTAAACTGTTCCCCAAAATCAAATGGTGATTATAATTTAAATAATTAGATATCTAGATCAGATGGGATTCAGTGATTTTCTTAAACATGACCACAGTATTTCATCAATAAAAGCCAATGATGGTCATTTCCATTTTTCATATAGCATATATTTATTTTTTCTCGACACTAAAATGTACTCAAATTGATTAATTTAAATTTTCAAGGAAAAAAAATAAATATTAACTTTCAATGTTTCCCATCTTAGAATCAATTAGATTTCAGAGAGACCTTTGTATATATCGTCTGCAGAGGAAACTGACGCTGGGGACTCAATTCATCATGCAAATACTGACTTTAAAAGAACCATCTTTTTACTGATGTTCTTTTGAGAAATTGTTTGTAGTTTGGAACCTATTCAAAATCTTTCAAACAACAATAAGCAGCTTTAAATATTGGTAAAATAAAAGCCTAAATAACCCTGTGATGCAGAAAGTGTTAGAGATAAAAATTCAGTTAACTACAATATCAACTTGAAAGTGAACCCTTAAATGCAATCAGGTGATCTGGAAAGCATAATCTGTCTTGTCAATGATACCTCAATCAAATTTGATATATATCTACCTACCTGATACGGTCCTGAAGGTATGAATGTTAATCTAGCACGGTACCATTGATTTCCTTGAGTTCCTTGACGTGTCCACAAAATATTACCACTGCCAGACCCATCTGTACCTGCAACCTTGGAGTACACATTCAGGGCATTGATGTTAGCCCCATACATGTGATACCAGAATGATAAACATCGAGTTTTTCCATCATTAATAGGCGGTCCGAGAAGACGAGCTGTTTGATTTAATCCTTTATAAGATGTCTCAATATACATATACCATCCTTGACCTTGATATAGTAGATGAAATGAAAGGTATTTACATAAAATAACTTTAAACATTGTATAATTTTGACACACCAAGTACAAAGAGAGCATTGTAAATTAATGGTCATAAAGAAAAAGTTCCCCAGGTCACAAGCAGTCACCAGTCAGTCTCCCAGATCGGGTTGATTTCCTACGAACTATCCCTCAATTCAAGCTTGGAAAAAGGTTTTATTATTTACTGAAGGAAAGATAAATAGGAAATGTCCATAGATTTTATGTTTAAGTACCAGTAGACCCTATTTCCCAACTATATGCTTTCTAATTTCAACAGAGACTGTCTGGTTCATGATGTGACTGATACATTATAAGACCGATACCTAATCGGATTTATAACCATCGACTTGATTTAAATTTTACTTGAATGATTATTGTTAAGCATAGAGTCAATGTACAGCATTTCTAATTTCTGTATAATTATGTATTTTGTATTCTGAGAACGGTAAAATGACCAAAGAAGATAATATATCTATTATTACCTGTTTGTGTTGTATGATCATTGGTTGGACCTGTTTCTTTTGAACCTGTTGGACCTTGTGATCTTATCCAATTAAAATCATCATCTTTAGCCTGGGTCCATTGACATAAATCACTCTCAAAATCACAATCATATGGTGTCTTGGCTATAAAAGAAGACAAATTCAGAAGTCTATACACATTATCAGGAAGTGCTTTGAGTCTAGAACATTACAAACCAGTTAATATATCTTGCTAATCTGGATTAAAAAAAATACATCCAATATTGACTGGAAAAATGGACAGATGTTTTAAACTAAAATTTGTAGAAGAAAAATTTAATAGAGAAAAGCTCCAATGGACATTAATCCTAAACAAAAAAATTATACAAAAATGTGATGATTACACAAATTTTCATAAATAATATCTTTAAAATTTGCATTATGCATGATTTAAATTTATATTTCAACTGTTATGGTATTACATTTACAATATATCATATTTGTTTAAAACAAGATCGAGAAATACATAAAGTCTTACGCTGTGTAGGTAGTGGTGCCATAGTGGTAATAGGCGATGCTGTTGTTATCTTTTGTGTTTTAGGGTTGGCTTTAGTTGGTTGTACTAGAAATATAAACAAAACATATTAGGCATTTCTTTACCTACATAAACCTAGTATATAAATTTCGTTACTTTACAGATTATTTCCTGATTATAAGAAATGGTTAAAAGCAAAGAATTCACAATAGTTTTGCTAAAAATCTTTGATTGAAATAAAATCTGATATACAAATTGATATTCAATTTTATATATGTAATATACTTACAATTACAAAAAGCGCTAGTAAAAACAATATCATCTATAGCTATATCTCCACTATAACTACTACCAACAGTTCCTTCCATACGGATCTAAAATACATACAAAATATTTAAAAAGGAAAATTGGTAGATTTCAACATTTTTGTTTTACAATGTAAATCCCAAATCCCCATCCGATCTGATCTGATTACATCCAGAATTATTTATGGTATGAAATTATTGCTAGTGGCATAAGTTTATCTAACCCTCTAAGTGGTGAGAAGTCATATTGAGAGGATTGAGCAGGGCTCTATAAAAGTTGAGTGTGCCTGCTCACACACTTGAAAATGTGCCTGCAGGGTCATACTCAAAAGGAGAGAGTTCAACTGCCAGGTATATAGCAAGGATGTAGCCAGGATATGCTGAGTGACAGAAAAAATGTTTTGCGTGCGCAGCGCGCAATATATTTTTGGGCGAGGGGGCGTGGTCTTTTATGAAAATTCAACCCTTATTTTTGTATTTTCAGAGCATTTGCTGTCTTTTATTTGCTTCAGTGCAAATTAATTTCCATTTGTATATTCAAATTTAAATAGGCCTATTCTTAAAACGGTGTTTGTATTTTATTTGAGTACAACAAATTATGACAACATGTAGATATTGGTAATTAAAACACGTTGTTTTATTTGACTTGTGTCTCACAAATTATATTATTATAACCGGTACGGTGGAATAAGAATCAGGTCAGACAGAAGTTGAGAAAGCTCCCATTGTCCTCCTAGTCCTACTCCCATGTCGTAGCAAATCCACGGTCAACACAGGCAAGAAATAAAAAAAGAAACATTGACATTGTGGATAGGATTTAGTATAGATTCGGTAGAATTAACCGTAGAATTAGACTGGTGGCCAGTCTTCTCCACACACCCAAAATTGGCCAGTCCTCTCCAAAAAACACCCCCCCCCCCAAAAAAAAACGTTATCTCTAGTGCTGGTTATAGGTTTACTCAAAGGTTTTTTTATACAAATGGAAACGAAAGTGTTGGTTTACTAAAAATTAATACTATTATAAAAATGGAAATGTAAAATAAATAGAAGAGACTGGGCCAGTCTACCGTAGAATGAGTACATTGAAAATTGATCGTAAAACCGAATGTACGACACCATTTACGACATCCAAACCCTTAACATGGAAGTGCCGTAAATTGGTCTGGGTGACCGTGAAATGAATGGACCTGCACAACTTCTAAATAGAAATAAACAAAATACTAATACTTCTTTCTTTAAACTAATTTGGGATGATAGGGTCTTCTTCGGCACACTTAAATAAATAATGCTGTGGCAGACATGGTTTGCGTGGGCTTTTAGTTACCGCATGTTAGCAGTGGGTGGTAAATTTTGATCGCTGGGTTTGTGTACAGATTGAGAGAAGGACGAAGTCGAAGGGGTTTATAAAATAAATATATGACTGGGCGGCTTTCTTCGACCTGATATAGTATGATTGTTAAGGGGGGGGGGACTTACGGAAGCTTTTTTGGTTTGACTCAGCAGAAGAAATTTATTTACATGATTTACGTGAAAGTAATAATTTTTAAAAAAAAAATCGTTTTGTTTTCAAATTGTGCCTGCAATTTTTATTAAAAAGCAAATGTGCCTGCGCACGCCGTGCGCATGTGCGCGGAAATATCAATGCCTGGGATTGAGTGGTCAAATGTACGCGCTTTAATTCACAATATCTGTTATAGAGTCAGGTGGCATGATTTTTAACCCACACTTGTATATCAAACATGTACACAGTCACCTGCTGAATCTCAAAGGTTTTCTCCAAGTACTCCTGCTAAAAACACTTCATGCAAATAAATTATTGAAATAAAATTGTACCATTTGTAAGTCCCAGAATTATCTAATTTGATGGTTCCATATTTGTTACTGTTTTTGTTACCCTGTTACTTGATTTCTTGCCTTTATACTGTCATTCCTTGCTTGAGAACAACGAGAGGAACTTGTTGAACCGTAGTGTGAAATAAACTCAGTGATTGTTTTCCATATAAATTTGTGTTTTATTATAATTTGTGTTGTGTGGATGGTAAACTTAATTTTTCACTCTCTCTTGTATATATGGTAGCTTAAAATATATCCTGGTGTCATTAGCATTCTCAACAATATTAAATGTTATGTAAGCATTAATTTGTTGATTTACTCTGCAATTATACAATATCCTATGGTCTAAAGGTAATATATGTTGAGCTCACCTTGTATTTTTGATTTTTTGCCTTAACACGAATTCTACCAAGATACCACTGATCTGTTTGATCACCACTTAGTTGCCAGACTAGAGTTGTCTTTGTTCCAATAATAGTATAAATCCTCAAGTATCCTATACCAGCTCCCAGCATATGATACCAAAATGAAAAACATTTGGCTGTTCTACCATCCATCATTGAGCTCTCTATCCAAGATTTGTCTCCCGGTTTTTGTGGAGTACTTGCCTCAATAAATGCATAATTACCTGTATAGAATATATTTTATAGATATAGATCTTCATTATGTCTTGTGACAAGCAAGGTTTTTATAGAATTTCTATATCACAGGTTTTGACTGGCAGGTTATTCTGTAGTCAACCAATCACAACCTACCGATTACTATACAAATTAGAAAGAAGACTCTAGACCAAGATGGATATAAAATAGAAGTTTAAAAATATGAAAATCCATATCCATAAACACAATACACTGCAAGGGAAATCAAACTTTTAAGTGTTGATGACTTATACAATTTGTACTAAAAATCTCATTTATATTTTTAAGGCTAAACAGATCATTTTGTCAATCATGAGGGGTGAATTAATCATGAACCATAGCAAAGATTCAAACGTGACTGCCTACAACAAGTACTCAGTACTAAATCCTTTCTGAAGTAATTTATAACAAATACATATATATAATGAAACCAATATGTGCACTTACCTAAACCAGATTGCAATGTATGATCATAGCTTGGTCCTGTAAAATGACTACTAGTTTGACCTCTACCTATTATCCAATCAAAATCATCCCCTGTCTTTATATTACTCCATGAACAAAAGCCTTTCTCGAAATCACAATTTCCTGCAAAAATAGTAAAACTTTCAATAAACTTGATGCAGTAGTGGGGATAGCTGATCATGTATACCTGAAGTAATGCTGATAAGCATTATCTTATACCAAGTTTAGTGGGGCGGTTAAGGAAGCATTTTTGGTAGAATCGTGCATTTTTGAGTAAAAGCATAAAACTTGGCATATAGATGGCATGAACCCTACTGATTATTATTTTCCAAAATGGCCGCCAAAAGTGGACCGGTTAAGCAAAAAATGGTGCACTTTGTGTTAAAAGAATGAAACTTGGCACATAGATGGCATGTAACCTACTAATTATTATTTTGTGATGTCGATCCACATCAGCAGCCCCCCCTGGTGGTCGTTACGGCCATCTTTTCCAAAATGGCCGCCTAAAGTGGGTCGCAAAAAATCGTCTACATTTTTTAATAAAAGCATGAAACTTGGCACATAGATAGAATGAACCCTACTGATTATTTTTGGATGTGGACTTACTTCAGCAGCTCCCCCTGGTGGACGTTACGGCCATTTTGTTTTCCAAAATGGCCGCCTATAGTGGACCGGTTAAGCAATAAATCATGCACTATGTGTTAAAAGCTTGAAACTTGGCACATGGATGACATGCACCCTACAAATTATTATTTTGGGAAGTGGACCCACTTCAGCAGACCCCCCCCCCATCCCCCTGGTGGCCGTTATTATTATTATTATTATTAAAACATTTATATAGCGCTAATTCCACCGACGGTGTTCAGAAGCGCTTTAAAATCATATTATACCAGTAAAACAGAAAATATATAAAACAATTAAAAGACTACAAAAAGATGCAATATAATAAAATAATATATATCTAATTGAAAGCTTTTTTAGATAAGTAAGTTTTAAGAGCACATTTAAAAGATTGTACTGATTAGGGGCTGGAACGAATATCAGTATCAGAACCAGATGGTTTTGAATCATTCCACTGGTTTGGGGCTAGAAATGAAAACGATCTTTCACCATATATGTAACCATTCTCGCAGATCTTGGTTTTAGACAATAAATGTCATTTGAACTACGGAGACTACGAGCATTTGTTTGTTTTTCAATTAGATGATATAAATAAGATGGGGCTAAGCCGTGAAAACATTTATAAGCAGTTAAAAGAATCTTAAATTGAATACGATATGGAATGGGAAGCCAGTGAAGTTGTTTATGTATGGGAGTAATATGATCGTGAGGGTAATAAGTCGTGCAGCGGTGTTTTGAACTTTTTGCAATTGGTATATTAATTTATTGGGTAAATGAGTTAAAAGTATCAAGTCTTGAAGTAATAAAAGCATGAACAAGCGTTTTGGTTGAATCAGGGGATAGAAATATACGAATTTTGCCAATATTACGGATATGAAAGTAGCCGGATTTATATGGGTTTACTATCAAAATAAGCTCCAATATTGCGAACAGAGTTTCTAGAAGTAATTTCATTTCCATCAATCTTAATCGAAGTGGAATCAGTTATGGTGTTGAGGTTATGATTAGATCCAAGCAAAATATATTCAGTTTTATCACCATTTAAGCATAGAAAAATTGCCGCCTATGGTGGGCTGATTAAGCAAAACATCGTGCACTTTGGGTTAAATGCATGAAACTTGGCACATATATGGCATGAACCCTACTAATTATTATTTTGGGATGTGGATCTTCCTCAGCACCCCCCCCACCACCACCGGTAGTCGTTATGGCCATTTTTTCCAAAATGGCCGCCTATCCATTGAAATACATATAACTTTTGTAGAATAATAATTTTAGTGTCCATGTGTATAGATCTGAGGTTAACACGGAAGAAACATGACTCCAAATACAATCAAAGAAGTAAAATCATTTAATGATAAGTCACTTTTGATAACAGTTGCCTTCACAAAGGCAAAGAGAAGTGCACTTGCACAAACCCCTGCATACCTTTCTGCATTTGCAATGAATTAGTTCATAGCATGCATCTTGGGGTTGACCAATGGCGGTCCGCTTTGGTTGCCATGATCCATCACACTTGTTTCATCCCCAATCTGTAGGACTTGGTAGCATGGGCCCTTTTCGCAGTACTTGCCCCCAAACATGCCCTCCTTGGTAGGTTGCCCTTAGTATATGCTGCATTAGTGCTGCTTGTGTTGGATGGATATTCTCCAAAGCTCTGGATCGTCTTGCAAAGAGATGTTGCCTAGCCTCATTCACTTTGGACAGTCCACACTTCCTATCATACATGAGGACAACATAATTCCCCAACAAAGCAAAGATGTTGTCAGGGATAATTTACGGAGCATCGGCAAGTAACAGGAATGCATCAGTGACATTTTGGAATAGAGCCCATGTGCCCCACACTGTCTTTTTGCCTTTGCCATTAAAAGGGATGTGTTATCACTCCCTGTGAATGCATGGAGTGTTGCCAATGCGGGTGCTTTAGATGGACCAAGGGTAGCAGCAATATCATGTGATGCAATGTATCTGTGGTGTTTCCCTACTCCAAATGATATCCACACCTCACTAACTTGAATGCTGTGAAGTTTGGACAGAATCAATACCACCACATCAGTGTCGGATGTCCATACCATAATTTTATCGTGTCCTGCATGTACAACATCCCACAGATGCAGTAACAATCGTGTATCCGCTTCCTCGTGGTGTGAGCATGGTTCTATCCAAGTTTTGTCATCTCTCAAGAGTGTTGATAGTACCTGGTTCCCTCGAGTGCTGTACACCTCTTTGCCTTGGAATTCAGTGCTTTTTAGCTGTTCTGCCAGCTGTGGGATGCTGCACATGTAGGACACAAGAAAATTACGGTGAGGACATATAAAGCACCCAAAGCACACGCCCACCTAACGCACCCACATTGGCAATGTTCCATGCATTCACAGGGAGTGATAACACATCCCTTTTTAATGGCAAGGGCAAAGGCAAACACATCCC
Organism: Patella pellucida; assembly: GCA_917208275.1. NCBI lineage: Eukaryota > Metazoa > Mollusca > Gastropoda > Patellidae > Patella > Patella pellucida. Next base: position 20,808,724 of record OU795041.1, read on the forward strand.
TTTTTAATGGCAAAGGCAAAATCCAGTGTGGGGCACATGGGCTGTATTCCAAGATGTCACTGATGCATTCCTGTTACTTGCCGATGCTCCATTAATTATCCCTGACAACATCTTTGCTTTGTTGGAGAAATATGTTGTCCCCATGTATGACAGGAAATGTGGACTGTCCAAAGTGAATGAGGCAAGGCAGCATCTCTTTGCAAGACGATCCAGAGCTTTGGAGAATATCCATCCAACAGAAGCAGCACTAATGCAGCATATACTAAGGGCAACCTACCAAGAAGTGCATGTTTGGGGCAAGTACATGTACTGCAAAAAGAGCCCATGCTACCAAGTCCTACAGATTGGGGATAAAACAAGTGTGATGGATCATGGCAACCAAAGTGGACCACCATTGGTCAAGCTCAGATTCATGCTATGAACTAATTCATTGCAACTGCAGAAAGGCATGCAGGGGTTTGTGCAAGTGTCACAAGGCCAGCCTCCAGTGCACTTCTCTTTGCCTTTGTGAAGTCAACTGTTATCAAAAGTGACTTATCATTAAATGATTTTACTTCTTTGATTGTATTTGGAGTCATGTTTCTTCTGTGTTAACCCCAGATCTATATACATGGACACTAACATTATTATTCTACAATGTATAGTTCCAAAGTTATATGTTTTTCAATGGATAGGCGGACATTTTGGACAAAATGGCCGTAACGACTACCGGTGGAGGGGGGGTGCTGGGGAGGATCCACATCCCAAAATAATAATTAGTAGGGTTCATGCCATCCATGTGCCAAGTTTCATGCATTTAATCCAACGTGCACGATGTTTTGCTTAACTGGCCCACTATAGGTGGCCATTTTGGAAATGGCCACCAGGGGGAGGGGGGGTCAGCTGAGGTGGGTCCACATCCCAAAAAAATAATTAGTAGGGTGCATGTCATCCATGTGCCAAGTTTCATGCTTTTAACACAAAGTACACGATTTATTGCTTAACTGGTCCACTATAGGCGGCCATTTTGGAAAAAAAATGGCCGTACGTCCACCAGGGGGAGCTGTTGGGGTAGGTCCACGTCCAAAAATAATCAATAAGGTTCATTCTATCTATGTGCCAAGTTTCATGCTTTTATTAAAAAATGCACGATTTTTTGCTTAACCGTCACACTATCGGCGGCCATTTTGGAAAATATGGCCGTAACGACCAGGGGGGGGGGCTGCTGATGTGGATCCACATCACAAAATAATAATTAGTAGGCTGCATGCCATCTATGTGCCAAGTTTCATTCTTTTAACACAATGTGCCCCATTTTTTGCTAAACCGGTCCACTTTTGGCGGCCATTTTGGAAAAAATGGCCGCAACGTCCACCAGAGGGAGCTGCTGAGGTGGATCCACATCCAAAAATTATCAGTAGGGTTCATTCCATCTATGTTCCAAGTTTCATGCTTTTACTCAAAAATGCACGATTTTTTGCTTAACCGCCCCACTAGTTCACTTTCCGACCAATTAAAAGCTAAATTATGATGAACTATATCATAACCAATAAAAACCATGAACAATAATTCAATATGCCATCTGATATTAACCATTGCTTCAGAAAGGCAGGTGTCCCTAGCTATTTCTTGCCTGGACTGTCATGCTACTGCCATTTTCTACGATGTTACGCTTGGAAGTGGAAGTAAAACCTCTAAAACGAACAAACCATGCTTCTGTCTAAACTTCTTCATATTCCAACTGATAATGATTTGCTTTAGTTCCATCACACTTTCCTTGTCAGCCCTGACAAGACACAACCAAGCTAGAAAAAGGCCATGATTTTAAGCTGGGCGAGTCTAGTTGATTGATCAATGCCCTATTGATTGATCACTGTGGCCCCGTTCAGACCACTGAGCTGACCAACCTGCTGCAAACCTCCTACACATACATGACACCCATAGGTTTTATGATCTGCAGATGATCACCTTTTCTTGTTGTGAATCGTATATTATGAGTAAAACCAATTATAATGTTTTTCAGTGATATTTTGTACTAAAATTATGCAGAAATGTAGTTGTGTTTTTATTTGAAGCAATCTGGATAGATATTACTGAGTACACTTTTTATATTTAAATTCATGCCGAGATCAATCTGATTATTCTAGTTTCTGAATTAAAGAATCTTACCTGGTAGATTGCATGGCCCATTTGTCAAACTAATATCATCTATAGCCATGTCACTTGTAATACCTCCGATCTTTCCTTCAAATGTCAGTGTAAAGTTATTCGTGTTAATAATAGTTACACTGGCTCTTAACCATTTATTAGCCTGAGATCCGGACAGTGACCATATTGTCATATACTGTTGGTCATGGTGAGTAAATACTTTTAGTTTTCCCACCAACTGACCGTACATATGATAGTAGAATGATAGACATTGACCATTAGTGGGTGGCAGCACAGCAGAAACTAATCGTGCAGTGTCTCCCGTTTTTCTTGGAGAACTGGCTTCAGTGTACATGTAATGACCTATATAAAAAAACATCATTATTAAATCAGATGTAAAGTGAGTTCAGTCAATAAAATTGAGATTTTTTTACATTTAAACTTCGAGTTATAGTTTGATCAACTTTCTTGGATTCTGATAAAGAGTCCTCTAACTTCTGAATAGGAAATATTTAGTATCCAAATGGGAGGCAGTTCCAGGATATGACCAGTAGTGGATCTAACTGAATCAGTACAATCTTTGTAGTAGACGGCTCAATGAGGGGAGGAGGGGGCAACGGAAGGGGTAAAGTTAGAATCCTCTTTTTTTGCATAGTACCTGCACAGGTGTGGCAGGGGATGTGGGGGGGGGGGAAATTATCTTGCTCATGCACAAAATAATTCTCACGACCCTGTAATTAGGATGTATATGACATTTATTGTTGTACCAGTTTTTGTGTAAAGATAATAAAAAAATACCTTGTGCTGTTCCGTATGTATGATCATTAGGCGGACCAGTTAAGGAACTACCAGTTCTTCCTTTCGACCATTTCCAATCAAATTTACCTTGTTGTGTAAATCCACAGATGTTTTTATCCTCAAAATTACATTTACTTACTAAAATAAAGTTTATATATATTTATTTTCTAAAATAACATTTACATACATTTATTTACTAAAATAAAGTTACATACGTTAATTCTAATGATAAAACGTTTGAAATTAATACCAAAAAAAAATTAACTGGTCCAAGAGTTTAGCAGCTGATACTGAGTTTACAGTAAATTAAACTTACATGTTGTTTGTTTACATGGCAGACGTGAAAAGGTGACATCATCAATAGCAATATCACCTAGATAATTCGTTCCTCTAACAGCTTCAAAAATAATCTAAAAGACAGTTAATAATAAATATTATATTAGCACACAATATTCTTTATTTCTAATATTGTTGATAACTGTTTATATTACATTTGACACCTACCCTAAAATGCTGCTGATTAACAACATCGATCTGTGCTTGTATCCACTGGTTACCTTGTGAACCTGTCTCTGTCCAGATTTCTGTGCCATTTGTAGAGAAATCAACAGGAGATGTGTAAACAGAAAGTCGGTTGATCTCAGGACCATACATATGATACCAGAAGGTAAGACACGAACCCTGGGTAAAGCCAATTGGAAGAGAGAAAAGCCGTGCTGTATCGTTGACTTTACGTGGTGAAGAGGCTTCCATATAGGCATAGTAACCTTGAGCTGAAAATCAAAGTTTGACATGATGTTATTCACCATTTTTAATTCTTTTCCGGTGTATATTTTAAGTAATCACATCCTTACCATATATGACATAGTTCTATAAGAGTTGTTTCCCTTCAATCAGTATTCATGATGAGCCTAAGATTGAATGAAATGAAATGCAGTTTAACACTGTTCCTTGCCAGAGTCCTCGTCCTGCACCACTGGCAAGAGGAAACCTGACTGAAAAAATCCTGAGTAATACTCTCAGTCAACACTAAGATAAAACTTGGGACCTGGTTAGAAACTCAGCAATTTATACACTATAAGTGACACATTTGTTCAGTCGGACCGTTACTAAGAGACCAGATTACCATATTACGTCAAATTGCCTTCAATATAAATTATCCAGCCCTTAAAGCAGATACTCGGTTCATATTACTATACATAATTATGTAAAAATGTGAAAATAATTCACTACAGTTAAAACAGAAAAATTTACTGTCATACAGTAGTTCTTACAATTTCCTTGAGTGTGATCAAAAGATGGTCCAGTTCCTTTTGAAGTTGTCCGTTTTCCCCTTGACCAATCAAACTGGTCTGTTGTAGATTGATTCCAACGACAAAAATCCTTTTCAAATGTACAGTCATATGGCGTAGGTGCTGAAATTGTTTTAAAAAAATTCTTTTAAAAGAAATTGTCAGTTCCTTTGACCTCTACAACACATAAACATATGCATTTTAAAGGCATTAAAGCCAAAACAATTGTTGGTTGGCAATAATTAAGCTTATCCCATTCTGTTAAAAATATCTTCCAATATTTCTGAAACAAAACACAAGTGTCATAATACTGCCTTCTAAAGACTCATGAGCTCACTTTTAATAAATAGGAAACAACAAACGTCTGTCACTTGTACTGGTACCATTTAAAATCAAAATTGTCCAAGGTACACAATAATTAAATACAATATTAATAAACCATAAGTATATACCTTGTGTAGGAATAGTAGTTGGTGGAATTGTTGATAAACCAGGTAAATAACCGACTGCAGCATCATCCGGCAGAGCTGAAGCAAAAAACAGATTTCATACTATTACTGTCAGTGACATCTTAGAGTTTGTTCAGCTTGGAGAAGATCTTGCCTTCAGTCATTGGTATATATATATATATATACACAAAACGTATGTGTACCAATTGCAAAGAGTAAAGCTAATGGGGCAGACATTTCTTCTTTGCCAAGGGGAAATTATTTAGTAAATAAATGATGACAATGCTGATCTAGAAGATATTCTAGTGTAGTAGTTATCTTTTATCAGAAGACTAAAAAGTTGATGACGTTCACATCTTTGCAAACTGAATTTCCATCTAGATAAATATACCTGTGCAGACTTAAGATCATAATATATATAATGATAAAATCAATTAATCATTGCCTACCTGAACAGTATGAATCTGTAAATGTGATGTCATCAACAGCTATATCACCTGCATAATTTGAACCTCGTATACCCTCAAATATAATCTACAATCAAAATTGTGCACCTGATAAATATAACACCATTTGGTATTGGGGTATATAGGCCACAAGATGGCCTGGATTGTTTATGACAATCAGAAGGGCTAATTAAAAATAGTCATCTTACATTTCACTCCATCCCAGAACTCCATTTTGGTTCAAAGCCTTTTATTAATCAAGGGAAGTAACTTTATTAACACAAAGAAATCAAGAAGGTTTCCAACACCATTCCTTAATAATAATATGAATAAGTTAAATATATTTCATTGCTAAAACCATTTTTGCAAAACTATTCATTTTATGTATGACAATATCATTGTTAGCAGATCATATATACTCCTTACAGATGTCATCAGGATGTACTAGTAGTGCAATGTTAACAAAATGAAACAATATATAAATGGAATAAGAGCTCTATTCATATTTACGGGTGTCAATTAAACATACAGCCATATATTTACATCAAGCAATCGGCAATATTTATCACAAACCCTTAACTTGTCATTAAAATTATTTGATTTGTGAGAATAAGTTGTTTGTCTTTTCTATATACTCACATTGTAATATTTAGGACTAACAATTGAGACCCGTCCTTGAAGCCAGATATTACCATGATCAGTCGTCAAAGACCAGATAGTTGTGTTAGTGGTAGCGTTAACTGCTTGGTAAACAACATTTAGATATCCAATAGAGGCACCATACATATGGAACCAAAAACTCAGACATCTTGGGGCACTTGTCGGTCTGAACATGATACTCTTTAACCAGGCTCGGTCTCCTAGTACCCTTGGCGTTGATGATTCTATAAACATGTAGTGACCTGAAAAAGGGATTTTTTTTTATCAGTCCCACAAGATGACATATAGTCTTTAAAAAAACATACATTATGCAAGAGCTAAATCTGCCTATTGCAGGACTTTTATTATAGCTCAACTCTAGGTTCAGATTGGATCAATTTGACTGAAATTTTCAGCAAATTTTCTTTACATTGTCTTGTTTTAAAGTATTATTGTAAGAACTGTCAACCTAACCTCCCATAATGTATCTCTAATTAAGCATCTATTATACATCAATTGATAATGGCAACACATTAGACCATACTGTAAGCCTAAATCTGACCAAAATATTGTTTTACTGTTTGATCTGACCAAACTATCGTTTTTTAATGTGATCTGACCAAAATATTAAGATGTGATCTGATCAAAATAATGTTTTTAGATGTGATTTAATCAAAATGTAATGTTTCGATGTGACCTGATCAAAATATTGTTTTACAAACAACTAAAAAATATTATTCGCTATTTTTATATATTTGTTGTAAAATTGAAAACTAATGTACCTGCAGAAGTTGTTGTAGTATGATCATTACTGGGTCCTGTATATTTAGATCCAGTTCCTCCTTGCCCAATTATCCAGTCAAATTCATCTACACCAGAAGGGTTAGACCATGAGCAAAATCCATTCTCAAAATCACAATTACCTTTAAAAATATTATATACAAACAATTCATTTGTTATTTAATACTAATAGGTCAATAATTCAACTCAAGCAAAACAGCATCTTCAGAACTGGTCCAGTTTCCCAAAAATTGGGACTAGAATAAAGAATAACAATACTTTTTCCCTCCTTTTAGACCTTCATTGTAAGTCTCTGATTTGTTCTAAAGCCTGTGCTGTTTATCGTGAGTTAAACATCAAATTCAGCTAGTTGAAAAATGTAATTGTATTTCAGAATGAAGGAGTAAAGTGATTTGTTTTTTATTTACTTTGTGTATAATTTTATTGTTATATACAGATCCTTGGATCCAGGGGTGTTACACAGTTACATAAGGGCGAAAATAAAATTAAACCATTCTCCATGTTAGGATTCCAAAACTCTTTGTATTACTCAAAAAGGCAGAATAACTACCAGATAAGGGAGACAACTTGTGTCTGCTTAAACATACGGGCTCAGACCAAAATGATATAGAATATACCATAATATGACATTATATTAGTAGAAAATCTATATTAGCATAAGATTCTACAATGTTCTCAATTCAGCTGATTAATGTGGTCATTATAATGAAGTTACCTAGTGCTTCACATGGACCATCAAACACACTGATATCGTCTATAGCTATATCTCCTCTATAACCATAAGCTGTCACTGCTTCAAACACAACCTGGTATAAAATGTGTAGAAATATGTATTTTCAGATTGTACATATTTGCACACATACTAGTTGATAAATGAGTTAAAATGAAAACGTTTAATAATAACAAGTACAAGACAAGGAATCAAGCAAAATGTCATTGCAGACCTATCGGAATTGTGATGCAGTCCATCTCTGTCAATGGATCCACAATTGTTGAAGGTACAAGCATGCTAAGCTTCATGCTGATCGTGCTTGAATTGACTTTCTCCAAGAATAACTACAAGAATAACAAAAAGATAAATACTGCTAAAAGAAAGCAAAGCTTTAAAGAGGTTATTTGCAAGACTGACAAAAAATATTATTTCAATATCAATTACTGCGTAAGTACCCAATCAGACCTGTCAACCCCTCAGAGCTGCAAAACAATAGAGCAGAAACCATGATTTGGCAGTAGATTTCCTAAAACATTAAATTTGCTCTGCCAAGGTTAATTAATTTAGAAATGATACATTGACATTGAACTGCAGGCGCAACAACACAAAATTTGCATTAAATGGGTAATAGATATGAAATAAACCCAAGCAATGGTAACCATACAAATTTATGTAAATAATCAAAATTGAATAAGCAGGGTGCAGATAGAAATAATGTCAAATAATAATTACTATTTTACCAATTACCAAAATATCCTTGTGTGTTCTTCATTCTTGTGCTTTTGTCAATATTGTTTCATATAAGTTAATTGGTGTGCTCATCAGATTTTAAAGTATTTTTACAATTGGAATAGAGGGGGAGGAGGTGGGTAGTTTTGCTAAACGGCTGATATCGGCATCATGATGGATTGGTTTAATCATGACATTCAACCCCCTGGGAACATGGGGATCATCATCTCATAATGTTAGGGATTTTTTCTCTCCTGAGATTCCGAAAATCTATTTTTACATTTATTCCAGAAAGCGTTCCTAGTAATTCGGAATTCGGAATCAGAAAGACATATTCCAATCTTGAAATTAAAGGTCCAGGTTGTTTTGCATTTGAAATATTTGTATTTGATGCTGTATGCGCGCAAAAGAAAATGTTGAAAACAATTTGATAACAAATCTTTTATCTTTTAGCTAAATGACACCTTACAATAACCCCAATTCAATGTTTACATTCAAAGAAGTGCATAGTTTTGGTGAAAAAACAAAAAAACTCCTTGTCTGAAAATGCGGTAGAAATCTATTACCACATAGTACATGAGGCCTTTTCGCAGTATTTTATGGCATCACAAATATCAGTGGAGTTGACAGGTCCTTACCTGATATGGAACTGTATTTGGTACTAAAGATGCTAATCCCACAGCCCAATTGCTTCCTTGCTCTCTAGATTTTGACCACAAAGTCTGGTTGTTGCTATCTCCTGTCTTCATCAGAACGTTTAATGTTCCAATATTAGCTCCATACATACTATAGTAGAATTTCATACACTTGGCATCCATCGAACCAACAGACGGACTGATTAATCTTGCAATCTGTCCAGTTCTCCGATTAGATGTCTCAATGTACATATAAAAACCTGCAATGAAATAAATAGCATGATAAAAAGAAAAACAGCCAAACACTTTGTAATATACTATTCAAAAAAAGTAGGGGATATTTGATGTTTAAGTGTTATTAAAGTCACCTAATGAAACTGTCAAAGAAACAAATGACAAAATGAAATGAAGTTCACATTCATCGATTTATTCCAAATGATCGTTAGACTAATAGTAAATGCAGGAGGACTGCACTACACACAAAACAAAAACAAATTTTTTTACAAGATAAACCTGCGGACAAGACAGAAAACAGACATTGCAAAAACTAAACAATTATCAAATCTAGTGAATGGATCCGGGGGCCAGCCGTAAGCGTCCACTGCGCTGTACAGTCCCAGGCCTGTTTTGGTACAGGCTTCACTAAAATGATTTACAAAAAAGATGTAACAAAAAAATGCGACCGATCTTGTAAGTAAGGCACAGACTGACCATTATAAGGGTAAAATGATACCCGAGGTCAAACAGCAAAGTTACCACAGCATCACAACAAAGTCAGTAACGGGTAAATCCTCCTGTTTGCCAAACAAGCATTGATCCGACGTGGCATACTCCTAATGAGACATCAAAGGTCATTTTGGTCCAGATTGTCCCATTCCTGTTGCAACGCAGCAGCAAGTTCTTGAACATTGGCAGGACGTTGTTGACGTTGACGTAACCTCTGTCCAAGCATGTCCCAGACATTCTCGATGGGGGAGAGGTCAGGACTCAGTGCTGGCCAAGGTAATGTGGTGATGTTCTGTTGTTGGAGGTAACCTGTAACGATCCTGGTCCTGTGACATCTTGCGTTTTCATCCTGGAAAATGAAACGGCGGCCATGACGTTGTGCGAACGGCACAACATGGACTGCCAAGATGTTGTCCCGGTAGTACTGGCCTGTAACACGCCCTGAAACAACATGTAAAGCCGTTCTTCCAGCAACAATGATACCTCCCCACACCATAACAGAACCACCCCCAAATCGATCATGTCTGATGATATTTAACGTCTTGGAAGCGCTTGTTTTGACGACGCCACACCCTCCTACGTCTGTCCAAAAAATCAACAGTGAACCTTGACTCATCTAAAAACATCACATTGCTCCAGCGTCGATCATCCCAGTGTTGACGATCCCTACACTAACGACGTCTTGCCTGAATGTGATGATCTCTCAAACAAGGGATCACGCGAGGATGTCTTCGGGTGCGAAGGTGACCCCTATGCAGTCGATTCCGAATTGATCTGGCCACTCACTCTCACACCAGTGTCTGTTTGAAGACGGGCGCTGATCTGATTTGCTGTGACGACACAATTTCTCAAGGCCAAGCCGCCAAGGTACGGATAAATCGATCCTGGGCTTGAGTTGTCTCTTGGTCGACCTGAGCGTGGTCTGTCCTGTACAGATTGTGTATCACGGTATCTGGACCATAGTCTGCTTATGACAGACTGAGAAACTTTCATCGTCCGCGCCACAACCCCCTGTGTTGGGACGCTCTGTAGCATGCCAAGGGCACGTAACCTTTCATTTTGGGTAAGCCGACACATATCAAAATTTGTTTTCTGGTCACTAAAACAATTAGACTGATGTTTCCACCCTGGATTTCAATGCCACAATGACCTTAACATTCAAAGTCAGAGTCATGCAAATCTTGGGTTGGACTGGACCCCCATGATGATCCCAAGCATCACCTGCATTCCATGCATGGGCATTACACGTTGCTGGAAATGTTTCTTCTGTTAGGTTCTATAGTGACTTTTTTCGTAGTCATCTGCATATTTTAGTATTATGCCCCCAAAATCAAATATCCCCTTCTTTTTTGGAATAGTAGCTTATACAATGGCCAAATTTTTTTAACAGAATTAATGATTAAAATTGTACAATAAATACCTTTTGATGTTCCCAGTGTATGATCGGCTGCTGGTCCTGTAGAACCAGAAACGGTACTTCCACGATGACGTGCCCAATCAAAATTATCAGTTTTATCTTGTGTCCAACCACAAAGTTTACTGTCTTCAAAATCACATGCAAGTTGTACTGAAAGTGAGAATGCATTCCATTAGAAATAAAGAGCTCTAACTAAAAGATTAATTTAACAACTTTTTACTCTTCATAATATACATCAAGCAGCACTCTCTTCATTAAATTCTTGATTTACACTAAAATTTACCTGATGATGGACATAATCCGCTTAAAACTTTAACATCATCTAATCCAATATCACCTTTATACCCTGGTCCTCGAGCACCTTCAAATACTATGTTAAACTGACTCTTCTGTGAGGGGATTTGGTACTCAGCAAAGTTCCATTTATTGCCCTGGGATGCTCCTTTCTTCCATACTGGTGATCCTAGGGTAGTTCCAACCTAACAATATAATAATGTATTGACTTTTTTTAAAACCAATGTGGTAGCAGATAGAGGACCATACTCCTAGATAGCTACAAGCTGGGATTGATTTGCTTTCAACATGAAATGCAACAGGTATAAATTTTCATATATTGATAGGTGAAAAACGGGTACCTTAAGGAGTACAGGTACTGATTTCTCATATTAATGGAATAATATGGATTCAGTCCATGAATAATTTTAAATAGCTGCAAATTTAATAATTGAATTTAATAACAGATTCATTTCTCACCTTAATGTAAACACCCAACTGATTAACGTGAGCTCCGTACATGTGATACCAGAACTGTAGACAGTATTGTTGATTAGCTAGAGCAGTTTTTGATACCAGTCTAGCTGTATCATTCACTTTACGAGGGGGCGATGTTTCAATATACATATACCATCCTTTTTCTGTAACATCAACATGTCATTCATTTACTACTATATTTTTTTTGCTTAAGTTTTTTTTTATCAGGGAATAGTATTTTATTGCAAATCTACAAATACAGTCATTACATGTAAAATGTCATTTAGTAAATGGGATAAAAACTATACACCCAGCTATAGTCTGTCACTATCACATGCAACTGATGGGCAATCAGCAGTTGTCTGTGGAAATTTTGTTTACAGGATACAATGCATTCATTAAAGATATATTGTGTAAGATTTAGATGAATAGAGCTTTTGGCATAATAGATAATGAAAAATGAATATATTGAAATTTTTTAGTTACTTCATTCAGGGCAAAGGTGTTAATGTTTGCATTCCTACCATTGTTACTGTAATAAAGACCAGCAATAGGCATTAGGCAGATTAAGCTCGCATATAATGCATCTCAAAAAATATTTTTGGTAAGTGTATTGATACCTTTTATTTTGGCCTATAAAACAATTATTCTTTTAATTCAAAATATCATTCAAAAATGTATGAATTTTAAATCCCCCCACAAATTTCTGTTAGCTATGTACTGAGAGACACCGATTTATGAAGAATTGCTTACTGCTTTGTGTAGTATGATCATTAGTGGGTCCTGTGAAGTAAGTTCCAGTTGGACCTTGAGCTCGATTCCAATCAAATATATCATCTTTCGCTTGAGTCCATGTACATGTATCTTTCTCAAAATCACAATCAAAATCAGATTGTTTCACTGCAAACAGAAATATAAGAGAAAAATATAATTTGTAACCAAACTGTTAAATAAGTAATAAGATTAAATTTTGTTTGTGTTCATAAAGCTGATGATAGTTGATCATGGTAGCAATAGCTTAGTTCAAAGTATATTTTTTCTAATAATAACAATATTCAGTATTTGATTTATTATATCATTATCTCTTGACCACATTTGTTATTATTAAGTATGTTTTATAAGAATTATGCCTCTTTAAAAATGTAATGATGTAATGATGAACTGATGACTATGGGTAGCGGCTTTGATTTATTATATTATCACAATTAAATTTCACTAACTTCCACCCACAATAATCTCTGGTAGCACACAATACTTGCCATGTAGTAATTCTATTGACAAGACATAATCATACATGTGATAACTCCCGCAATTGGCGGGAGACTCCCGCTTTTACCCCTTATCTCCCGACCTCCCGATCGGGAGACAAATACTCCCGCTTTTTCATTTCTTGTAATTTTATTTTTTTTGGAGTCAAAATTCTAATCAAACGAGACAGAATTTTTTACGACAACCGTTCGGCAGTTGTGACTATAATTAGTAACACGTGTTTTCATATTTGGAATAGGCTAATACCATTTAAATAACACGATAATTATTGTTTTTATACGAAATTAATAAAGTTTAGCAATAAGTTGATTTTAATCAAGTTTTTATTGCTCATTTCGAATTATTTATAAGAATGAGAGGTCGCGTATAGCGTGGGTGACCTGATACATTTCCGATGTTTTCGTATTTAATTTGGAACAATACTATTTTATTATAACGAGATAAAGTAGCCTATTTTCCGATTTCATTTCCATTTGTGTGCACATTAAATACTTATAATTGGGCATGAATACAAGAGAATTTATTAATTCAGAACATAGCACCACGTGTGCAAGTAACGCAATTTTTAATTGTTGAAAAATACTTGGTGTTAAGCGTCCAGATGTGCGTGGGCTGGGAGGAAACTTCCCCTCATCAAAAGCGCGCGAATATGAGTCACGTGATGTAAATATATCGTGGGCTCTCGAGTCCCGAGGCGTAAAAATAATGGAATTATATATATGTCTTTCCAGGCAAGTCCTTTATTCATGTAACATAATGCTTACTTCATAAATGAACACTGAGTTGCATTTCGACGTAATTAACCGCGAATATGGGTCTGAGGAACTTGTAATTTTATTTTTGCTTCTCGTGTTGAAATGCCGTAATCACGATCACATCCCAAACTACGTTAATAATTTTCTAGAAAATTATCCATTGTATACCATTTTCAAGTGCTCGGCAGGCACACTTACCATGCTCCGATTTTGTTGATTTTAATAGCATCGAAACGACAATAAAACGAACTTTTGATCGGTCGGGAGTACAATATTGACAAATCGCCTCAAAAAAAGATTTCGTGAATTGAATTGTTCAACTTACAAAAAATGCCGGATATATCGAAATGCCAACAAAGCATGTAAAAATAATATTAATAATAAAAATTTTCAGCGTAACGTCAAAACACGGGAAATTTACGTTTATGTAATTGATAAAATGAACACACACACGCACATTATATCAAACCAATAAAACGGGATATCTGCTTCCAAAATATTTAAAAATTATTACACAAAATTAAATAGCCAGTGTATGACGTTACCGTTAATTTTAAAAGGGGTAACAAATAATATTTGAATATAAATATAAAGACATGAGTATGACAAATATATAAACAATGTAAATTAATTTGTCTTTTATTCATGGTGGGTGGGTAATTTTAACGCGCGATAAAGTCTCCCTCTTTTGACCTTAATCTCCTGACATTTTTACAAAAATCTCCTGACATTTTACCTGTGGCCAATCACATGTATGCATAATTCTCAATTTTCAGATAATAAAAACATTACTGTTGCACTTGATCTTAATAACAATTGATAATACTTTTAACAAAATTATATACAAACCAAATGGAGTAGGGGTTGTTGCTAGTCCAGCAGGTGGTGTTGGTGATGTAAAAGCTGGATTGGCTGCTGATGGTTTCACTGTAAATGTAACAGTTTATAATAAAACATACAATTGTTTTTTCATCGATAGAACATAAAGAAATTTCAAAAATATATAGAAATGGAAATAAAATCTAGTTTCATGTATTACTGGTCTGTACTATACCGGCTAATGAAAAAAGGATACTCCATCATGCTATGCAGTGTGATATGGGGGAAGATTGCCAAACAGTAGCTCTATGGCCTACTCTTATTCCCATTTCAATCTGTCAGTAGATCTTTTCTGTGCTGTCAATGAGATACACGTGACTTTTTTCCTTGTCAAATATGAAAGACAAAATACTTTTCATTGCACAACTGACAACAGGAAACCATAGTCCCCTCTACCAAATATAGAAGACATATTGACGTTTACTTTTAAATCCAAATGATACAGACTATATAAAAAACTGCCAGAAAACTATCATAGGTACTTGAAAACTAGAACTGTTATTATGTGTTTTAGAAAGACTGCCTCATGAATCGCACTACTAGCTAAATTGTGCGAAGTCAAAAATGTGTAAGCCATACCTGCACACTTTGATGATGTAATTGAGACATCATCTATAGCAATATCTCCGTAAGAATTTGATCCTCTTATACCTTCAAATCGTAGCTAAAATAAAACATAAATACAAAAATTCAAAAGAAATTTGTAAAACCCATCAAGTATTACTAGTTAGGTTAAACTTAATGATTTCATTTGCAAGCTATATGAAAGAAACCCATAAAGATGAAAGGGACCACAGATGCTTTTAACATGCTGCAATTTGTATTCAAGACGAACATACCATATAAGGCTTGCTTTGATGTGGCACTGGCACTGTACCAAAAAACCAAGAATTTCCTTTGTTACCATTCTGTGTCCACATTAGTGTATGAGTCGTGTTGGCCGCATCATCAAGATATATATTTAATGTACCTGTAGTATAGAAATGTTTTTTATAATAACACATGTATGTCATTTGACAAATAAATGAATGAGATTGGGAATTATTTTTCTGGGCTGAAATACTATGCAAGATTTCCAGCAAGTAAAAGTTTCACTGCCAGTCAGAGAAGACTTGACAAATGATTTAACTCTTAAACGACCAAGAGGTTTGACGTCATAACGTCATAAAAACCAACGTCATAATGGTCAATAGTATTGAAATATAATATACATTTTAAAGTCATATTATTAAAAAACAACTGAAGATAGACCCTTTATGTAAATGAATGAAATAATATAAATTTAAGGCCATTTTCATAAATATAAATTTTATACAAAAAATTTAATTAGATATTTCATGCATACTTCATGTGTATAATGGTTATTTCTATTTTTCTGTTCGGCTGTTGTAAAGAAAAATCATTCATCATCGAATCTTTTAATTTAAGCTTATTTAATTACCGTAATTGAAATTTGTTATAATGTTAATTAACTTCTTAGGGCCAAGCCTATTTTAATTATCACGTTCTACTCTAGGCCGTACGCAAAACGATAAAAATCTACACCACAGATAAAATCCTAATCACTGTCATTCAATAAGGATGGTAATCCGTCATTAGAACGTTGCCGTAGAGGTCTAGACATATCACCGTTTTATTATAATTTTCAAGGAGAAACAGTAAGATTTTTAACTGTCAAAATGTCAAACAGGAAGTAAACAAATGAGATAAAGACGTCTGTTAATAAGGGAAATAACTCTCATTACGCTAGGAAAGTTGCATTCGGCCACAGTACACTAAAGAGTGCCCCATTGACTTTAATGTTAAATCTCGTCACTTAGCCCGGCTGTAACTTTTTCCCAAATTTTCGTTGGACAGAACGCTTTCTACCACAGATTGAGCAACATGTGGTAAACTCTTGCTCAAAAGGACGGGTGAGGTTCTTCATGAAAAAATTGAGATATTCAAGCTGGAAGTAGAGACAAGTAAAAATGCAATTCCCGGCCCTACATGTCAACGTAACCAGCCTCACAACTCTTGTATCCTTCCGCCTGAAAATCCTGGATATTCACCAAAACCTGGTTGAAAATGTATTTTCAAACCCTTTTTTTCGATTCTACACCAAAAAACCAACAAAAATCGCCATGCAAAAGGGGGAAAAAGGGAAAGGGAGAGAGAGGCTAAAAATAACTTTGGCCCTTGTTTCGTGGGTGACGGCGTAGAAATCTTTGGTGATCTGTGTCCATTTGGCTAACATGTTTTGTCGACAAAAGTCGCCTTGGGTACTAAACGGTAACGTTATAGTTGTCGACAAAAGTCGCCTTGGGTCAGTTAAGAGTTAATGGGAGCACTGAGAGCACAAATTCTTTTATTACAATTTAGTTATGTTACAACTATTAATCAATTTAATTATAATTTTGTTGCTATAACTATCAAGCTATTTCATTATTGCAATATAAAAGAAAGTCAGAACTTACCGATTCCACCACCGTACATATTATACCAGAAAGTGAAACAGCTATAACCTTTGTTAAAGGACTGTAATTGTTCACTGATCAACCAGGCTTTATCATTCACGGTTTGTGATATTGACGTTATAAACATATATCCACCTACACAAAATAGATTTTAAAACAACATTACAATCTTCTCTTTATATAAGGAATATATGTCAAAATAAATAATACTACAATTCCTTGTGTAATTACTACAATTCCTTGTGTAATTACTACAATTCCTTGTGTAATTACTACAATTCCTTGTGTAATTACTACAATTCCTTGTGTAGTTACTACAATTCCTTGTGTAATTACTACAATTCCTTGTGTAATTACTACAATTCCTTGTGTAATTACTACAATTCCTTGTGTAGTTACTACAATTACTTGTGCAACTAAAATATTTAGTGTGATTACTATAATTCCTTGTGTAATTACTGACTGTAATATAATTACTTACTACAAATTACTTGTGTAATTACTATAATTACTTACTGTAATATAATTACTTACTGTAATTACTATAATTACTTTCTGTAATTACTATAATTACTTACTGTAATTAGTATATATACTTAACTATAATTAGTTGTGCAACACCAATATTTAGTTGTGCACTTACTATAATTACATGTGCACTTGCTTTGATTACATGTGCACTTACTATAATTACATGGTTACTTGTACAGTAGAGGGAGGGGAAAATCTTACCATCTGAGGTGCCTTGTGTATGATCGTTCATAGGACCTGTGTACCTACTACCCGTTGATCCTTTCCCACTCATCCAATCAAAATTATCTCCATTCTGAGTATTATGCCAGGAGCAGGAATCTTTGTCGAAATCACAATCCCCAGGGCCAGGACAAGCTCCATTTACAACTAAAACATCATCTAATGATATATCACCTAGAAATCCACTACCTATTACACCTTCAAACACAGCCTACAATATACACAAATATCTGACGTTTTAAATCATTCAATTAACAACATATCTTTCTAACATTCTAACTAATTTAAAACAACAAGACCTCACTGATTTATTTTGATTACTGATGGTCGAACACCAAGTGATTATAATATCATTTATTAGATTACACGATATAGATTACTCATCAAATTTTGGATTTATTTTTAACGCACTTCAAACCCAAAATTTACATGCTTGATATAAGAGATTCACTTAGTTTTTCCCTCACAAGAAGTGATGCTGAATTACTGAGAATGTCAAGGATATGTGCAACTCAACAAACATGCAAGACCAAGTTGCAAGAATCATTTTATGCATTGGATACAAACCTCCCAGGAACTCGTAGATTTCACTGTTACTGAAGCCTGCAACCATTTCTTTTGTTGCTGTCCCGATCTCTTCCAAATGGGTCTTCCAATATTTCCTCCAGCTCTTCTATAGACATTAAATGTTCCTGTTGTCTTTCCATACATATAATACCAGAAAGTGAGGCAAGCACCGTTAGATGCAGGGTGAGATATACTGATTAATCTGGCTTTCTGTCCTATTTTTCTTGGACTCGATGATTCAATATACATATAATGACCTAAAAAAAGTTGAGAAAAAAATACCATGTTACATGTTGGTAAACCGAATTTCTACAAAAACCTGTTGGTGAAACAAGAAAACTTAATGACACATCTAGTGGTGGGATTATTATGAACTAGTTTTTTATTAAGTATTTCAATAATTAAGTTACCTTTAGCAGAAGCATATGTATGATCATTGGGAGGACCAGTATTATAAGAGGTTGTAGTGCCAGAATGTCGTAGCCAGTTAAAATCTTCTCCAGTGTCTTGTTGATATCCACAAATACTTTTATCTTCAAAACCACAAGTGCTCAATGCTCCTATAACAAATAAACACAAAAACATCAAACGTTTTCACTGATTTAATGATGAGTACAACCCACATACCTTCTCAAACTGGTAAAATTGGGTTAAACAATCTGAACTCAAGGGCATAAAACTGTTTTTTTTTATCAAAACTCAGGCTTAGCTACAATTTGTCCCTTATCACTAGTGTGTCTAGTATATGAGAATAGCTGATATAAGAATCACAGAGAAGGGGGGACAACGCAGAAAAATTCTGATGAATTTTCTCGGCCAACATAGGGATAGAACACAAGACGATTATGAAACAATTTTTGTCTTACCACACAAACCATCAGACACTGATATATCATCTAACGCAATATCTCCCCTAAAACTTGTTCCCCGTATGCCCTGGAAAACCAGTGAATAGGATGTGTTTGATACAATATCCACAGAACTTTGTTTCCAAGCTAATCCTTGAGTTCCTTTTTTTGTCCACAGAGGAGATCCGGTTGTCTTTCCAGATTGGATATATACATTCAGTGTGTTCACATCTGGGCCATACATATGATACCAGAATGAAAGACATTTTGGAGTCGCAGATGCAATAGTTGCACTGACAAGCATAGCATTATCTCCTGCTTTTCGTGGATTGGAAGTTTCAATAAAGATGTAGAAGCCTTGATCTAAAAAAAAAAAACATTTAAAAAAATACAGCAAATAATGAACAGAATTGAACCCTATTTGGGCTTATATTCCTTTACAAGATAAAACTTTTACAATTGTAGTTTAAAAGTGATTCAAAATCCCTCAAATGATGTTCAGAAGATTTAAGACAGGTGTGATGGAGAGATATCTAACTAAAGATAGATAAATGTAATTGAATCACATCTGCAAAGGGATATCTTTTATGTGCATGCCAATATTACGGGACCCAAGATATTTTTGCCCATCTGAATGACAACACTTTGACACTTTCGGGGCTCTCTGTCCTGGACCACTGACAGGGGGGAACCACACCGGAAAATCTGGATGAACTTTCTTGGCCAATGCATAGATCAAACACAGAGCCTGCAGATTATTGAGCCAACGCCTTAAGCACTGAGCCCCGATGGTCTCCTCCAATCTTTCAAGATTATAATTAATATTGTGACAAATCTAAAATGATTGTTTATTTATATATTTTTTTTACCATTTCCTAATGTGTGATCCACTGATGGTCCTGTTCCTGTAGATCCTGTACCGCTATGGGTTCTTGTCCAGTCGAAATTATCATTAGTTGCCTGTTTCCATGAACACAAGCCTTTCTCAAAAGTACAATCATACTTTGAAGGTGCTGAAAATAAATAAATAAATAAATAAATAAATAAATAAGTAAATAAATAAACCAGCAGCTGCTAGGCAGGATAGGCCCACATACAAGAGTTGGATAGAGAACAAGCAAAAAAAAAAAGTGATTTTTCCTACAATCAAGGGCCATAATTCATGAAGTTACAAATCGATATGCGCAAATATCGAATGGAACCAATCATTTGGTTATAAACATGCATTTCAAGATACATCTAAATCGGATTAAAATTGTGACCTCTACAGGGTCCACAACCTTGATATATCATATTTTTACACTATCGGCCATTTTGTCCAACAGTTTTGGTCCGATTTTTATGAAATTGGGACTCAACCTTCGACATTACTGTGTAACAGTGATATAATCAAACGTTTTGTTAAATCGGATAATAATTGTGACCTCGTGAGGGCCCACAAGCCAAAAAAGTGATTTTCCTTAAAATCAGTGGCCATAATTCAGGAAGTTACAATCCTATATGCACGAAAATCAAAAGGAACCAAGATCTTTGGGTTATAAACATGTTTCATCAAGCTAAAAACTTGATTTTTCATACAATCAGGGGCCATAATCTATGAAATTATTGTCCAATACATGCCAATATCGAAAAGAAACAAGATCTAAGGGAGATAAACCTATATTTGAAGTTTCATTGAAATCGGATAAAAATTGTGACCTGTAGAGTGTCCACAAACAAATTGTGGACGCACATCCGGACGTCCGAACAAACAGGGCAATGACAATAAAGCAGAACTGGCACTGTGGGATGAACCAAACGCCAGGGTTAGGCCCCCAATCGTCACGCTCAGCAGAACCCACAAAAGGCGTCCATCTGTAAAGACAGCAGGACGGTGACCATGGAAGATGTTAAGCTACAATGTATAACTTTCTGTTGGTGTTTAATTGCGATTACTTACAATTAACATCTGTTTAAATTACCGATATCATTATCAAAAGTTTGACTTACCGCTTGTTGGTGGAGTTATCATCAGGGATGCCGTCGTCTGGTATGGAGGGAGAGTGGATCCAGAGTCTGCAAAACCTGGTAGAACTGAAATATTTACAGTTTTGGAATTTAAAACTTTACCTGATAATTTCAGTATCTGACTCAACCTTACTAAAACACTATGAATTTCTGCAGGATGGACATTATAAATAATATATATATATATACCACAGTTTGGGACGTCTTCATTTGTCTTTTTCCAAACTGTGTGATTAATCATGTCACACAACCATTTAAACAAAAAGATGGGTTAACATTGTAATGAACATTTACCCATGACTGACTTGGACAAAATATTTTTTTAAACAGAATTAATTACTGAAAATAGTTTTATTCTAATCCTTATAAGTTTTATTCTATCTAAGATATTTATCTTCATTAAAAATGAAAAATACTTCTACATACATCCACATTTACTGTTGGTAAAGCTAATGTCATCAATTCCTACATAGCCATTTGATCCTCCTGATCGCTGCATTTCAAATATAACAGAATATGCAACACCACTGTACAATGGAAACTGTCCATTTTGCCACTTGTTGACATTATTAGAATTCAGTAACCACATAGCTGTTGTGGAATTACCCTATTAACAAATATTTGAATATCAATCAATGTACTTTACATCAAACATACAAAATACTCTTATGGCAGACCTTTTAAAACTGAGATACCTTTAGTTCAGACAAAAACAAAATTGGATATGCAATCTTAATATGTTAGACTGTAATTACAGGTTCGATTATGGTGTGAACGTTTATCATTTCTTAGATCAATAGTTATTTTATGTATCCAACACTTGAGGAAGTAATAGGGACATGATTTAAATACAATATGTAACACCTATATGCTTCTTATATCAATTCCAACTGGATATATATCTTTCACAACAGCAACAATAACTTCCATGTGCTAGAAACCTTTAGTGTCCTGTGTTCTTAAACAAATCCTTCAAAAATATTTCTTTCTTTCTTTATATAGAATGAATGAATGAAATGGGGTTTAATGTCCTACTGTTATGCACCTAACCTGAGTTAATTGAAGACGGGCCTACACCATACAGTGTGCTATGAGGGAAATTTAGCCCGGGCAGCGGTGCTACGGTCTTTTCTTACATCGAATTCCAACTGCCAAGGGATCTTTTATGTACACTCCAATGTGTACACGGGACCTCGGTTTTTTGTCTTATCTGAACGACTAGGCAGATGTCCTTGTCAGGCCCTCCTTGTCAGGCCCTCCTGCATCACTGACAAGGGGAAATCACGTCAGAAAATCGAGATGAACTTTCTCGGCCAATGCAGGGATCGAATACCCGACCTCCAGGCTAGCGAACCAGCCCCTTATCCACTTAGCCACCGTGATCCCTTCTTTATATAGAGGTTACCTGTTGTATGTAGATGGTCATCGCAGCAAAGTTATTTCCATATAAAGCGTACCAGAAGGTTAGACACTGACCAGTAGCACTAGTTGGTGGTAAAGTTGGTGATATTAAACGTCCTTTTGTACCTTTAGCAGATACTGGCTGGGATCCAATGTACATATAAGTACCTTAAAGACAACAGAATGATGTAATTTAAATTGACAATCAGGTTGAAGTATAATAATGAAAATTCATTTAAGGGACTACTTTAAGAACATTGTTTAAAAGAGAGCACTTTTTTTTCATCAAATAAATAAATTGAGTGTGTGTCATATAATTAAACGACACATAGTTTTAGGTTCAATTTAATACAATCACTTTTCAGAAATCTAAAAGGCACCCTTAGATTGAAAGAAGTTCCTTACCATTTTGACCAGTGCCTAATGTATGATCTGCTTTGGGTTTACTGCCAAATTTATTGACTTTTGTTGATATTCTGATCCAATCAAAATCATCCTGCTGTGAATCTGTCCAACCACATTTATCAGTTTCAAAATCACAGTCACCTGTATATAAATACAACATGATTAATCTAAAATAACAAATAGGTTAATCCATTCTGTGTTAAAAAAATTGTGGATTTATGAGGAAGAGTTATGCTGGGATTAATCATTAACACTTTAGTATCAATTACTACTAAGTTTTTGAATACCTAGAAATGATATACACATGTTAGGATTGGTGACTATATTTATATTGAAGTCTCAACATGTCAGGATAAAGGTTAAGTGTATAAAGTGTATGAGTATGACCATACAAAACAAAAAGTATGTTTATTAACCAAGCCAGAGCAGAACGGGTGTTAAACCATTTCATGTCATTTCATTATACAGTTGGGCTAAAATAACTTTACATTTTTTGCAGGATATGTAAACAATGTGGTTCGTTGTGCCTTTAAGAAAGAATGATAGTTGTCAAAATGCCCCCCTTTATATTATACAGGAAGGCATCATGACAGCTGACAACCTATCTTAATCTTACATTGGTGATTCACCTTTTGGAGTTTACACTGTTACTTAATGCAAATTAAATCATGGCTTGAACATTTTGTCAAAAGCTCACTACACGAGAGCTTTAATTGTTATGTTGTAGTGTATGTTGGGTAAGGAGAAAGAGAGAGAAATGGGGTTTAACGTCCACTCCACACAAACTAGGTCATTCTGGGACCTACACATGGTTTAATTCTATTTCAATAATTTGCTTGCGCGTAGGGGTCTTTAGCTGTGGGAAGAACCCGGAGGACCTGGAGAAAACCCACAAGGTTGGACAGGTGACCCAACTCCTTGCCACGTACAACTGGAGATTCGGAACCAAACCAGTTGACTCAATGACAGGCTTTATGATACAGTGCACGCAGGCTAACCATTCAGCTATCCAACCCCCCCCCTGTGGGGTAGGAGGAGGGGATAATTTTGTAAGGCTGTGGTATTTCCATCTACTTTTTGTATTAATCCCAAAAAGCATTATAGGTTGGCCTAATACTTTTAACAATAGGCCACATATATCCAGGAGAAACTTGATTGACCGTATAAGAATTGAATTCTCTCAATCCCACAAATAGTGACAGTCGAGTGAAAAAGAAGATTTCGGCCTTTTAACCCATGCGCCAAATGAATAAGAAAATATCTCAACCAGCCACAACAGTTAATTCTGTTCATACATCATCCGCAAGCAGAACTGACAGAACTGACAGAACTAGTGGTTTCGATAAGTAAAAGTTAAATGAAATAAAGGATTGTTACCTGGTATTGGGCAGGAGGCTGTTAACATAATATCATCAATACCAATATCACTCGAGTAACCTCGACCAACCATACCTTCAAATATCACCTAAAATACATATAGAGCAGTATTTAACATATTGCTTGCTTAGACAGAATTAGATATCTTGCCTTATATAATGTTTAAAGCCCCAATACCACTCTTGTTGTAACTGAATAATTTGTCCCAATCTTTATTCTTGTCAACAAATTGTACTATTTTACAATATTCCAATTAATAAATGATACAAATTTCATCTTAACCCACCTAATTTTAAAAATTGGAAATGTAATTTTGATTTAAACATATTTTCGAACCCTCTGGACAGGTAAGATAGGTTGTAATGGATAATTTACACAACAGGTAGGACACTTAAACATCTAGTAGTTAGAATAAGGCTATTTTTTTTTTCTGGACCTGTCAAGCCAGCAGGAATGTTATTGTCCCTTTAATTAATAAGTTTAAGGGTGTTGAAAGGACTATAATGCATGTTTATGTGACACAGGACAAACCTCGGTAGAAATAAAGAGTGGCTATTGCAACCATATCAGTTGGTGAAAATAATTGGCACTGACACTATGACTGGCAAATATCTTCTTGAAGACTAGCTAAACAATCATTTCCAATGATTCAGTGGCAAAAAGGTTTCTGTGAGAGAAGTACCTGATCTAACGGGGCAAAGTGAGACAAATGTCCCGGGCTTCCCATAGTTGTAGACCAAAATTATTTTTTTAAGATTGAGAGATTCTAGGTTAGATCTTAAAATATGAAGGTCAATCTCTGGACTCTCTTTCGATTAACAACCAGGGACCCCATTTTAATTCCTGACTGTTGAATTCAAAATAACCACTGTACAGTATATTTTTTATTTTAATTCAGTCCCCACCCCTATCCCATTGACTTGTCCACTGTGTAAAATCATTGAGCTACTCATAGTTCAGCCTATATAATAGACTTAGAGAATTTTCAAGAACGATGACAGTGTAATGACAATTACTCTCGCATATGGAAAGTTAGATAACTGTCTTTAAACTTACTGTAGCATTAGTGAAGTCTGGTAATGATACATAATCTACTTTCCATTGGTCGCCTTGGTCACCATTCAATGACCATATTGGGGGTGTACTTGGAGTTGATGTTGCTGTCTGGAGATAGATGTTCAAGGTACCCATAGTGTTTCCATGCATATGATACCAGAAGGTCAAACATTTGCCATTAGTTGGAAGGAAAGGTGCTGTGGTCAATCTAGCAGTGTCGCCTATTTTTCTGGGAGATGATGCCTCAATGTACATGTAATGACCTGAAATATTATTTAACTGATCATCTACTTAAACATGCATTATTCAAGAGCTAAATCTGCCTAGTGCAGGTCTTTATTTGGACATGAAATGTTTTCTAAAGTATTAATTAGACATTAATTAACTGATCCAGGCCTTAATCAACTTTGGATGGCATCAGATTGCTCCGATATTAAACAGATTAAAACGTTTCAGCGGTAAATCAAATATGGCGCGGCTAGATGCTTCGAGTCGTAGCTTTGATCAACCAGGACCGTGGTTGAAATTATTGGACAGGTCGGTCAAATCTTTAAATGCCTATTTCTTCGCTTGCAATAGAGTAATTTGAATGAAATTTTCAAATTATTCATTTTACATCATCTACTTTCGAACTAGTATAGCAAGAATGGCTAGTTCTTATCTATATCTTGAATAATGTAACTTTAATGTTTGGAATGTTAATTAAATCAAACAGAGATTAAATTATCCACATATTTTTTAAAAACAAATAAATTATCCACAATTATATGATTATGCACCACTCTGCAAATCTCGACAGATTCCGGTACCCTACATCTAGACTCGGATGTATGACGAATTCCGCTATTTTGAAACTATTTTAAAGGCCCCCGGATAAAAAATGTCTTTCCCCATGGAGATTATATCAACAAACTAAAAAATGGCTGTCAATTTGGGACTTTTTTGTAAAAGCGACACGTTTTCCTGTTAAAGTAAATCGATAGTCGCAAATGTATGTTCGTAGGTACATATCACTTACTGTCATACACCCGAGTCTAGATATAGGGTTATGAAGGGTACCTGAATCTGACGAGGTTTGCCGATTGGATTATGCACTTGAGTTTTCTTTATAACTAACCTGAAGTGGTTCCTAAAGTATGATCAGTTCTAGGGCCAGTTCCTGATGAACCTGTTTTCTGTGATCCTACTGTCCAATCAAATGTATCCTGTTTATCCTGTACATAGTGGCAATTAGCAAACTGTTCAAAAGTACAATCTATTGGGGACTGAGATCCTACATTAAAAAATAAATGTAATATGATCAAATCTGGAATTTAGTTTTCATATATCTACATGTGTTTACATTACATAGTATTTCTAAATCAAATCCATTTTTTTTCAAATGAAATATACCTCTACTTCTATTTTTTTCAGGTCCAAGAGTTGAAAAAATATCTCTATATATAGGCAAGTTACAGCAGCATGAATCTAGTCCTACCTTGCAAACAGGAGCCTGGAGTCATTAAAATATCATCTATAGCTATATCACCCTGGTAGTTTTTTCCTCTTTTAGCTTCAAATACAACCTACATGTGATAATCAAAATCCTTAATTTATGTGATAAAAACTATCTTTATTGTTGCGATAATATAACACCAAATAAACAAATAACTTTACTTTAGTGTCTTGACTTGCAATGGTTGTCACCTTTCTACTTCAGATAAATGGACACACATTTATGGGATAGAGTATGCAATCATTGACAGGAATGCAGTATCTTTCCTCAACATGAAATGCATTAATTTTCTATGTAAACAACAAAAAGAATGAAATGAGTGGATATGTCATTACACTTCCAGAACAAAGTTACTTCTTGCATATACCCAGTCAACAAAAATGCTACTTCTTCAAATCGTAAATATCTTATCAGATTTAAATTTAAACAAATTTCTCAAGGAAATAAAAACAACGTGTTAAAATTTGAATAATGGTTTATTTCACCAGATTTTTAGTAAAATAGATTGTAAAAATGTAAGAAAAATTAAGGCTTTTGAATATCTGGGACTATAGGTTCTGGGTAATCCCACATTTGAACTAGCAAATGTAATGACTTGATTATATATGATGAACAGAATTACCAGGGAAAATGTTAACTTACATTTGTCATGGTAGCTGTAAGTACTCCACCAGATATCTGTACATAAGCTTCTTTCCAGCTGTTACCTTGTGATTTTTTCTTCATCCATATTGGTGAACCAACAACAACATTTCCATTAGACAGATAAACACTCAAACTAAGGTATAAGAAAGGCAAATATTAAAGTTAAAGAATTATAATTAGGCTTGACAAATATGAAATAATGTCAGAATGAACATAATTTAATACAATGGTTTGGCTATAATTCCTTCTTAAGAAACCTAAAAACTCTGGATGACAGTTTTCTCTTGAATGCCATGATTAGGCTAAAACATCAATCATATTTGACCACAATAAGAACAATATATTTCTGTTCCACAAAAACAAAACCCAAATGCCATCAAACATCATTTAGATATTTTTAACAGATCATAATAAGTACCCACAAGCTTTACTGCGACTTACTGATTTGGTCATTACCCTTAAAGCCCCAATACCACTCTTGTTGTAACTGAATAATATGTCCCAATCTTTATTCTGGTCAACAAATTGTACTATTTTAGAATATTCCAATTAATAAA
Organism: Patella pellucida; assembly: GCA_917208275.1. Lineage (NCBI taxonomy): Eukaryota > Metazoa > Mollusca > Gastropoda > Patellidae > Patella > Patella pellucida. The sequence goes on from OU795041.1 coordinate 20,836,715, forward strand.
TGATACAAATTTCATCGTAACACACCTAATTTTAAAAATTGAAAAAATTCAACTACATGCCGTAACATGGTTTGAAAAGCTTTACGTAAACACTTTCAAATGCAACCTGGATTTAAACATTATATTTTCGAACCCTCTGGACAATAAGATAGGTTATTATAATGGATAATTTACACAACAGGTAGGACACTTAAACATCTAATAGTTAGAATAAGGCTTTTTTTTTTTGAACCTGTCAAGTCAGCAAGAATGTTTTGCATCCCTTTTTTTAAAATTTGCATTACATAGTTTTGGGGTTTGTTTGTTTTTACCCGAAGATGGCTTCTCTCAAAAATGTTTTAAATTACATAATTTTATAAACTAAACTATACAATCCCTGTAAAACTTGCCACTTACAATGGTGGTGTTCTATCTTATTTTTTTTCTGAAATTTGTTTCATAGAAGAAGCCCTCCCATTAAATATTTACAAAGCAGTACCTGTTTATTGTAGGTCCATACATATGATAGAAGAATCTCAGGCACTGTTGAGCTGCTCCATTGATCTTAGGACTAATCAATCGAACTTTGTCTCCTTTTTTATGTGTTCCTGATGTTTCCATATATAAATATGTACCATCTAAAAATAGATTTATACCACATAAAGTGAAAATAATACCCATAAAAAAATACATCTTTACACAATAAAATACAAAAAGCATTTGTCTGAAAATACATCTATACCCAATAAAACACAAAAATTACCTTTATACAGGAAGTTCACAACTTTCAAGAGACGGGGTGTCACATAGTTATGCCACCTTTAATGGAAAAGTTCTCCCCCTTTTTTTATCTGAGTACTCAGGAGTTATCTTCCATATGTGGAATTGTTAGAAGGCCTACTTGGAGAGGTTGAATAAAACACATGGTTTTTTTTAGATTCAATACATTTTATTCCATGCCATCCATGGTGAACGAGTGAACTACCAACACAGAACAACCGATAACCACGATAAAATACAAATAATACCCTTCTGAAAAAAAACCCAAACCTATATTCACAACAAATAGTACCTTTATAGCATAAAGCCTAAACATGTCAGTAGCTCATTCTTATACCCAAATTCCCCCCTCCCTCACACAACAAAACAAGTCAATATCAATGTTCTTACTTCCAGAGGTATGATCTCCTACAGGTCCAGTTCCAGAAGACGTCGTCTTTCCCTTCCTTAACGTCCAATCATATCTTTTAGTATCTGTTGTTTTATCTTGAGTCCATTTACATAATCCTTTCTCAAAATCACAGTTAAAGCCGTCTTTATGAAATCAAAATTTTTTAAAATTTAGCTAATTTAAATTTTGGGAAAATAAAAGAGGTCTACTTCACATTTTGATTAAGTGATAATAATGACAAAATATATTACGATACAATGAAGCTTTTCATTATTATAATATGCGCGGGATGGTAAAACAGAACTATTTATTTCGGTATTAATTCTCTGGGGCTTAACCACTTTAAATACACTGAAATTTCTCCTATGTGTGTAATTTTATTTGGTCCTACCTGGTATTATAGCAGGTGGAATAGTTGTAGATGGAGCTGGCGTTGTTATCTGTACAGTTGCTGTACTAGGTGCAATTGTACATGCGAGACCTTTATCAAATTGAATATCATCAATAGCGATATCTCCATAATAATTGTTCCCTCTCACTGCTTTAAACAGTACCTGAAGGAAAATTTTTAAAATAATATCACACTTGTATGCATCATGAGCATGCTCAGTGGATTTAGCGCTCTACATAAACGGACATATCCATCGTCAACATCGACATCATCATCATCATCATCATCATCATCATCATCAACATCATCAACATCATCATCATTATTATGATAATCATCATCAAACTAAACATTAAGTATCATTTCCCAATTAAATTTTCATTCTGTTTGATGTTTTTATATTATATTTGATTCTCTATAGAGTTACAAAATATGCAATATATATGTAATTAGTGTTGATGTAATTAGTGTCAATAAACTATATAATTCTCAAACTGTTTTGGTAGCTTTTAAAGTATGCTTCAATAAGTGTAAATCTACTACCTACTTAGCGTAAATCTAACTTGTAATCGGTGCACACATATATTATATAATAAGTGTTACATCCACTACCTACCTAGTGAAAATCTAACATGTAATCAGTGTACATATATTAATATTTAGTGTAACCCAACTATTTAATTAGTGTAAACCAATTAATATATTATATAATCAATGTAAACATACTATATAATTGGTTGACTGTTTTGGTATCTGTATTGCTCCATTTAACCATTTGTTACCCTGGTATCCTGATAAACTCCAGATAGCTGTACCATTATGTCCTACAGGCTGTACCATAACAGTTAAACTACCGATACCACTTCCATACATATGATACCAGAAGTGCAGACAGTAAACATCATTAGACGAGTACTCTGTACTCTGCAAGATGGCTGTATCACCTGTTACTCTTGGACGCGATGTTTCTATAAACATATAGATTCCTAAAAAAAGATAATAACAAACTGATATACACATTGAAAATATAGAAGAGAATTATTCAGAATGATAATCAAACAATCACAGCAAAATCACAACAATACCCAGTATATTTTAGTCCGTTTAAAAACCTTATAAATATTTTGAAACAAGTGGTATCATTTTGTCACACATGAATTGACAAGACACAGAAATAATAGAGAGAGAGAGAGAGAGAGAGGGGGAGAGAGAGAGAGAGGGGGAGAGAGAGAGATGGGGTTTAACGTCCACTTGACACAAACTTTGTTATTTCGGGACTAACATATGTTCTAATTTTATTTCAACAATTTGCTTGCGCGTAGGGGCCTTTAGCAGTGGGAGGAAACCGAAGGACCTGGAGGAAACTCAAGAGGTTGGACAGGCGACCCCACTCCTTGCCACGTTCAACCGGTGATTCAAAACAACGCCAGTTGACTCAATGAAAGGCTTTATAATACAGCGTGCATGCTAACCATTCAGACATCCACCCCGCCCCTCCCACAGAAATAAGAGAAGCTATATTGATCAACCTGATTTATAAATTGTTAAATATACACTAGATTTACCTTTACCAGTACCAGTCGTATGGTCAGTTGCTGGTCCTGTACCAGCTGATCCTGTTGATCCTTTTCCCTGAACCCAATCAAAATCATCAGCTTGAGAATTACTCCAAGAACATAAATTGGATTCAAAAGTACAATCACCTGAATCAATAAATTAGTTGGTAGGTTTAATACCTCTTTAATAAATTAAATCTGTCAAGAGGTCAAGGATCTCAACAAGGTTAATTCCTAAAATGTCAAAATTCAACTGAATAATCTAAATAATCAACCAGTTCAGTTTCTTTAATTAGCTACAGAGTTTACTAATGGTTGACTGACACATTTGGTTTTTCAGAAGTTTTTGCTCGATAAAAGTGTTTATAGTTTAGTTAACATGTCGATTTTTGAATTCATGTAAAGGTTACCAAAAATAGAGAGAGAGAGAGAGAGAGAGAGAATTGGGGTTTAATGACCACTCGACACAAACTAGATCATTTCAGGACTAACATATGGTGATGATCTCTCAAACAAGGGATCACGCGAGGACATCGGCCACTAAGGTGACCCCTATGCAGTCGATTCCGAATGGTCTGACCACTCACTCTCACATGAGTGCCGGTTTGGAGACGAGTGCTGATCTGATTTGCTGTGATGACATGATTTCTCAAGGCCAAGGTACAGATAAATAGATCCTGGGCTTGAGTTGTCCCCCTTGGTCGACCTGAGCGTGGTCTGTCCTGTACAGATTGTGTATCACGGTATCTGGACCATAGCCTGCTTATGACAGACTGAGAAACATTCATCGTCCGCGCCACAACCGCCTGTGTTGTGCCGATCTGTAGCACGTAATCTTTCATTTTGGGTAAGCCGGCGCATATCAAAATTTGTTTTCTGGTCACTAAAACAATTAAACTGATGTTTCCACCCTGGAATTCAATGCCACAATGACTGTAACATTCAAAGTCAGAGTCATGCAAATCTTTGGTTGGACCCCCATGATGATCCCAAGCATCACCTGCATTCCATGCGGTAGCTATTGGTGTGTTTGGGCGTCACATGTAACTAGTGACTTTTTTCGTAGTCATTTGCATATTTTAGTATTATGGCCACAAAATCAAATATCCCCTACTTTTTTTGAATAGTATATTTAATAAATTACCTGATTGTCCACAAGTTCCTGCCTTGATAGAAACATCGTCTATAGCTATATCACTAAAATAAGGTGTACCTATTTTAGCCTCAAATACTATATTTATATTACCATCTCCAGCACTAATCTTCAGTTCACCTCGCTTCCACAGTTTACCTTGATTACCTATAATAAGTATAAATTACATATCTATCTTTACTATTCATCGATGGCTCTAGGCTAAAACTTCTACAATGGATATTATATTGTCATGACATGTGGAAAAAATATAAACTCCTTTTATTGATCACAAAGCACGGAAAAATGACATTGTTTCAAAAATTAAATCCTAATTTAATGTGTTATCCTGACATATAATTGAGAAATCTGAACAGAATGCTGTGCCCTTCAGATTATCTTGCCAACCTAATTTCTGAAATGTCTGTTAAAATAAAACTGTCAACCTAATTTATAAAATACTCATTAAATTTATAAAATATCTGTTGAATTCATTTTATGAAATATCTGTTAAATTCATTTTATAAAATATCTGTTAAATTTATAAAATATCTGTTAAAATACTTAAATTTATAAAATATCTGTTAAATTTATTAAATATCTGTTACATTTATAAAATATCTGTTACATTTATAAAATGTCTGTTACATTTATAAAATAGCTGTTACATTTATAAAATATCTGTTACATTTATAAAATATCTGTTACATTTATAAAATATCGGTTAAAATAAAATTTCCAACAAAATATCTGTTAAAATAAAACTGTGAGCCAATTCTGTACAATATCTGTTAAAATTGTCAACCTAATTGTTAAAAGTGTTTGTTAAAAAAAAAAATTGTCAAGCGATATTAACTGAAACAAAGTTTCTGAAATTGAAAGATTAATAAAACCATCTTACCTGATTCACTCCAGTAAGCAGGTCCTAAGTTTCCTCCCTTTTGTACATAGACATTGAGAGTTCCGGTTGTTGATCCGTACATATGATACCAGAATTCTAAGCATTCATCAATTGCACCAACAGTATGTGGGGAGGATATGAGAAGGGCGTTGTCACCTGCTTTCCTTGGTGCTGATGCTTCTATGTACATGAAATGGCCTAAAAGATTTCATGATATCATTTATGTTTCATTGCAGTTAAAAGAGAAACATCTCCCTTAATTACTACACGTATATCTTACATAGTGAAATTAAAAGATAAATGGGTACTATATTCAGAATGCTCCAGCATTTTAAGGGGCGAGGGGGTGGGGGGAAATGGTTCACTCAATTAATAAGTCAAAGTTGACAAAAATATATACTTCAACCACGAAAATTCATCTTAATTCATAAACATGAGGGTGGACTTTTTAGACTAATAATCAATATATCTTTGTGTATTAACATCAGAAAAAGTATTAAATGATCCACTTCAGTACAATGTTTCTAATGATCACCTGTTATAAGATAACTAAAGGAGAACTATAGATGTACTTACCAGCAGCTGTGCCATATGTATGATCAGCAGTTGGTCCAGTACCAACTGTAGATGTTCCAGCGTTATCTCTACTCCAGTCAAATTTATCATTTTGCGATTGGGTATAACCACAAATTTTAATCATTGAATCTTCAAAATCACATGATATTCCTGCACTTACATTAACATTAGCAACTGAAAATAAATAAACATGGATTTAAGGTCAGCTAATTAATGAATTGTTTAATGTATTGTCAACCCAACCGTTTGGTCATTTTGAGACTAACAGACTAATATATGGTTATCTTATATGGTCATGTTGTAAATACTACAGCGAATTTTGCCAGGGAAGCAACTCTGCCAAATCCCTGGATTTTTAGCCTATCTGAACTGATTCAAGCTCGAATAGGAACAAATTTTACAGACAGGGATATTATCCACACAACACAAACTAGGTCATTGGCAGTATGAAAAAATTGGGAGAACCCAGAAGAACAACTAAGTTAGACAGGTGACCCTAATCCTTACTGCATACAAGCACAGATTCGAAATCACATGACAGTTGATTTGCTGACAGATCTTATGATCCGAAGCTAACATGTTAGTCTATTAATAGTATGATAAACCAGAATGGATAAGTTAAGGACTATAGTACCTGAACAAAGTTAAAAGAAAAAATACACGAGGCTCACTTACAATCTGATTAAAACACAGATCCTATTTCGTTTCATTTTTTTATAGTTCAAAATCTTGTTTTACTTAGCCAATGAAACCAGCTGTTAATGGTGATTGTGGGTAAACCACCAGAAACCTCAACGCTGATTTAATAATCAATGCCTGATGTTAGAGGGTCAAAAGTTGTTTGTACGACCTCTAATACAACCTTTTACTACAATCGTTCAGATCTTCATGTCATGTTCTCACAAGTAAAAGGAAGGTATGTGTTATTATCAAAAAGCCAATATCCCTTATTTAAATTGTAAATAACTGTAAAAAAACCCATAGAAATAACATATGTATTAATGATAAAAATGATGTGTTGAAAACGATTTAAACTCCAAGAATTTATGTTCAGATAAGATTAAAATGAGTGTTAAACATACCTGCCTGACAAGCTCCATCAGCAATAGTAAAATCATCAATAGCTATATCTCCTCTATAACCATTACCAACAGTTGCTTCTACTACAAACTAGAAATACCATAAATAATATTATATTGGATTTGATAACTAAATTATACGCAATGACATCTGAAAATGCAAATGACGATCAATAATTTTTACATTTCCATGGATTCTATACAATATAAAAGTGTTGTGTAACTAACCTGATATTTTGTTTTGACATCAACATCTACTAAAGCTTGGTGCCATTTTTGTCCTTTTGTTCCTTGTTCATTAAAGACCGGTTTACCTAGATTTGGCCGTGTTTTAATATAAACATTGAGATTATCTACATGGGTTCCATACATATAAAACCAGAATATCAGACATTTTGGAGAACCTCCATCTAGCTGTGGACTCACAAGTCGTGCTTTATCTCCATTTGTTCTTGGCGGAGACGTCTCGATATACATATAATAACCATCTGAAAAAATAACAAGTTATAAGACTGAGCTGTAACTAAATATCTAAAATTAAAATATTATTTGAAGTAACTCGGATCAGTATATACCTAAGAAAAAATGTATTTTTATAAATGTACAGCTAATAGTTCACAATTTGACCTATACCACAAAATATTTGTTTTATGTATATTTAGGAATTCTTTTTAGTTTACTGAATTACCGCTCTCTTGCTATCTATTTTACAGGGAAACAAATATTTTTGCAGTTAATGTTATATTGTGGTATATTCTATATCATTGTGGTCTGAGCCCTTATGTAGACACAAGTTTCCTCCCTTATGTTGTAGTTCTTCTGCCTTTTTTAAGTCATAAAGAAGAGATTTGGAATCCTAACATAAAGAATGGTTAATTTCTATTTTCACTCACATGTAACTGTGTAACACCCCTGGATCCAAGGATCCGCAAATAACATTAATTATAAACTTGGGACTTTGTAATGTTACTTATATTGAATATCCAGGCAAGGGCAAAACACATAATAATCTAGTTCTATGTTTCTTTAACCCTTTAGCACCTGGTAGATGTGAATATTAACTACCCCAGTTACTCTAAATTTTGAGGGAAGTGATATATTTATACCAGAACATCCGTTACAGTCCTTAAGCTGCCTGAGATATATCAATTTGCTTTCTATATCATAGGACCATTCACTAGTTTGTGCTGTTTTGTGGCATTCTAGACTCTAAGAGATGTAGTTAGCGCGGTTTGGGTTAATGGGTTAATGTCACAATACGTGTCAATAACCTTTTTTTAAACAAACAAGCACAACATTACTTACCTTTACCAGAATGATCAGATGTAGGACCAGTGCCAAGTGATCGTGTTGATCCATGATTTCTTAACCAATCAAATTGATCTGTTTTGTCTTGTGTCCAGGCGCATAAATCAATATCAAAATCACAATCAAATCTTCCTGTAGCTAGAAATAATATAGATCATCATGTAAATATTAAACTCTTTCAATTCACAAATTATTGAAAAAGATATTGAGACATTGAGATATTGACACCATTGAAATCATCCAACAAAAAATAACATTAACTTTACAGTGGAACTCTGTCATTAATAAAGATGCATTATGTAAGATTTGGATATAGAGTTCGCTGTTCTTGCTATAATCTGAAAGTCTAGAGAGTTGATTGTAGGTTTGACAAATAAATGAATGTCTAATAGTAAGTGCAGGAGGACCGCACCACACAAAACAAAAATCTACAAGATAAACCCGCACACAAGACAGAAAATAGACATTGCAAAAATAAACAATTATCAAATCAAGTGAATGGATCCTGGGGCCAGAATAGTTTATATAAAATTTGAAGACAAATTATAGACCTGATTTAGCTCTTACATAATGTATCTTTAAATTGATCAAAATAAAGGGCTTGATTCAGTGTATCTAGATCTGAGGTAATGTCCTGGACAGTAAAATAGCTGTAGGTTTTTGAATAGCGAGCAGCATAGATCGATGAAATTACAATTTGATATATCTGTGTAACTACTAAATGGAATTGAACCAGTTTTGGATTGATATTCCTATTAGAGATTCATCTTTAAGTTTGCAAGTGATATATGAAAGTAACAGTTTTTAACGTAGAACGCATAAGTCCAGATTAATAAGAAGATTTAGTGATCAAAAATCTGCAATCTAAAATAACAAAATATAAACCAAATTTGTTTCCATGAAAACACAAAAATCAGAACATTCAAATAAGAGTTTTTATTAGCAGAAAGTACAATTGCTACAAGGTTTCATACAGAATACAGTTATCTTGGACAGCATATGAGATATACTCTGGAAAGATTATGTTCAAGCTCATTTTGATATCTCTACCTTAACAGCATAATAATTGGCAGTGAATAACAAATCTCTAAAAGATCCAATTGTTAAGTTATTAAAATTGGTTCTAAAAATCAAATAACAAGAAAACTAACCTGGTGTAGGGAGTGGAGTGGTGGCCAGTAATATTGGTTTTGTATTGTTCACAGCAGCTTTTGTAGGTATAACTGTAAATAAAATTGTTTAAAACATTCAATACACTTCAAACCAAGTTCACAATGTCTAGTTAATTTTTAAAAGTTTTTACCAAAGGTACAGGTGAAGACAATATATTATTAAAGATAATTGTTTTCTGCTCCAACTGGGCTAATCTAATGAAGACAGTCAGTCATATACCACAGTGTGTTATGGGGGAATTTTTGCATGGAATGTGCACTACAGCCTACTTTCATATCAAATTCCAAGAGTCAAGGTTCTTTTAAGTGCAGGCCAATTCGCACACAGTACATCGTTTTTTGTGTCCCACCCGAACGATCACGGTTGTCCCTTGCCAGGCCCTCAGTCCTTCACCACTGACAAAGTTGGAACCATGCCGGAAAATCTTAATGAACTTCATGATGAATGCAAGGATAAAACATGGTGCCTCCTGATTAGTGAGTCTACATCTTACTTACTGAGCCACTGCCGACCACACTATTTTTGGGGGGGTTGGCATAAGAAAAAGATATTTACCTCCACAGTTTGATTCTGTAAATGAGAGATCATCTAGGGCTATATCTCCTGATAATCCTGTAGATCGTTCACCTTCAAACGCCATCTATGATATAAAAAAAAATACAGAGATTAAAGCAGGATACATTAAAACTACGTGAATATTGTGGTTTTACCAGTCTGCTTATTTACTCAAAGAGTATACTGTAAAAGAATAAATCAAGTATTAACTATGTATTTAGACGGACAAGTGGTCATTTACTGATGTGCCTGTAGTGATGTGACAAACCTTATGATGCTTGAATATATTTTTATCTGATCGGTACATAAACCAGTAACCTACATTTGACGTCCTCGCTGATGGAATTCCCACTAGGTGTCGCTAGTAAAAACTTGGTTCCACATGTCCTTAACGATGGTAAAAGAACCGTATCGGTATTATATTCCATTTTAACGACAAAAACTAACGTTTGTCAACATACAAGTTTGTAATGAATATACAGGAAAACTGTGCTATAAGGTAAACAATGAGGTCACATGGGACCGCCTTGCCTATAAACTATGTCCCTTTACCTCTCTAGTGAGGACGCCCATTGATATTCATTACACAGTACTCTAATATATACTGAATACGTTTTACTTAACTAGGATTCTTTTTATTCTGCTTTCGTATATCATATTGGTAAAGGAAACACTTAGGAATGTCTGAGAATCCTGGCTCTTTTTTTTATTTATAAAATTAATTACCCTGTAGTTCACCGGTGATACAATTGGAACATGTGCATTCTGCCATTTGTCACCTTGGTCACCATGAAGTTGCCATAGCGATTCATTCTGTCCAGTACTAGCTACCAAATAAACAGTTAAGTTTCCAATCAGTGCACCATTCATACTGTACCAGAAGTTGAGACATCGTGATTTAGTTGGTGGGTATAACGAACTCAATAGCACTGCTTTATCATATATCACCCTAGGGTACGAAGCCTCAATATAAACATAATGTCCTGAAAAAAAAACAACCTTGCCTTATCAGTTTGTCAACTATATTGTCTGACAATATCATTTGATTTGGTTGAATTAAAAAACTATTTATGGATATCAATTACTGTAGTAATGTGTATCTAATGTGTAACAGGAAATTGAACAATGAAAACAGTATGTTTTTTTCTGAAATGTACACGCTTGGGTAAGTGGGTGTCTGGTGCTTCACTAGAACTCATATTTTCTCTGAGAATGCGTATCTAATTATAGTGTTAGTGGTGTATTTTTGCAGTAACCAAATGGAACTTTAAATAAATGGTTCTATAGGGTGGATTATATATTTATGGTCCAAAATTCAACAACTTTGGTCAGGACATAAACCTTGTATTAATTTCAAATAGGAGAGGTAAATTAGTAAAAGTATTATTTACCCTTAGTGGTCTGTACTGTATGATCTGTGACGGGTCCAGTAGTCAGAGAGGTGGTCTGACCTTGACCTATGATCCAATCAAAATCATCCCCTACTTGCTGGTTTCTCCATGTACAAAAATCTTTCTCAAAATCACATTCACCTATAATTACAGAGTAACAAGATTAATGGAAATGAAATCGAATGGGGTTTGATGTGCTAATGTAAAATGTTCTGTTCCGACCAGGCACATGCTATACTGTGGACAATGGCACCACGGCCAACTCTTACATTCAAATTCCAAATCTATTGGAACAAATGTATTCAAATTATGACACTAATACGTAGCTCCCTTCAATCCATTACTGTCTTACAAAACTGATCCAAATTAAAGCTTTGGCTTTCCAGCCTAAAGCTTTGGCTTTACCTGTTTGAAGAAATTAAAAGATATGTCAAAAGAAAAAAAATCAATGTGAGATAGGACACCCCCTGGAACTGAATCCGACATGTGTAGATACCTGAATATTTTGTATTAAAGGTAAATACCTTGATCTGCACAAGCACCATCTACAGCACTGATATCATCTATAGCTATATCACCCAGGTATCCATTACCTACAACCCCTTCAAACACAACCTGTTATAAAAAACAACAACTTTAAGCTGCATCATTTCAAGATAGTAGGCCTATACCTTTTCTTCAGTCTACCATTAAGCAGCTATGGCTTGTTGACCATGGTGGCTCACTAACAAGGAGGTCTCAGGTTTGATCCCAGTGTTAGCTGAGAAATATCCTCAAGACTTTCCAGCCTGGGTTTCCCTTAGTAGGTTAATATGAAGGAGAAGAGCAAGGAAATGTGTCTAGTCATTTGGATGATATGAAAACAGAGAGCTTCTGTGTACATATTGACATCCACATAAAAGACCTGTGTCAAATTCCCTCTATATTTCACTGCTAGACGTAACCGATTCTGAATTAGACCAGTTGGTGTAAAACTGAACTACATTATTTGTCATCCCAAGACTTTTAATAATTACACTAATTCCACTTGACAGTTTTGATGTAACCGTATATTTGATCAAATATTAATGTCTGCACTCTATTTATGAGTTTTATTTCCTAAAGAGCACAAGGATTACCATGCTGTGGAACTTGGGAGATGTGCACCCGAAAATTTAATGATTCTACCAATGTATACCTTTGGTACAATCTCAAAATCTGATCAGTAAAGCATTTACAAGATTTAGAGACAGTCAAGTAGATGTGTAGGCATGACAACAAAAGCGTATATAAAGTTTGAGAATCTAAGGATTGTTACCTGATAAGGTTTCGTCAGCTGGGATGCTTTGAGTGTGATCATACCCAGAGACCATGTAGGACCATGATTACCAGATTCCGTCCATATAGCATTACTAAAAACATTATTTGTCCTCAACTGTTAACAGAAAAAAAAATCTTTGGTGAATATAGAAAGATAGTTTGCCAGGAAATAAAACATACATTCCCCACCAGCTTATAAGTTGCCTGAGCAGTTTATAATACGATATTACTATTTTAGATTCTTGAAATATTTCTCAAGATTCTATAGTTCTAACTATGAATGGTTTGAGCCCTCAACCAGAAGTAGTATAACTATAGACGTGGTAGTAAAACAGCACCAGAACGATGTCATTCCTGGTCTCAAGTTGCTCTTATTCAAAAAAATTCAGCCACAGATCTCATACATATGATCATTCAATTCCAATAAATTTAAAAAGAAATCACTGAATAAGTGACTGTTATTGTGCCTTAAATGTTTTATTGAATGGGGAAGTAACCCTACAAATACCTTAATGGGCATGCCACAGAATTTAAATAGGGTTCTCAGATCTACACAATAAATTGGAATGAGCCAATGAACAGGCAGGTTTAGGACAATATACAACCTTCGTAACGCATAAATCTAACGTAGGAAAAGGATTAATTACAAAAAATCTGATAATGTAGACGACCATTTGTCAATAATGACCAAGCACAACAACAAAAGGATGATGTTAAAAATTTCAAAGTGATCATACTCAATAACTTCATACTGACAAGTCATACTGTCATTAACCATAATTTAAAACTTGTATATATTGTGGTATATTCCATATCATTGTGGTCTGAAACCTTATGTTTAAGCAGACACAAATTGTCTCCCTTATGTGGTGGGTGCTTCTGCCTTTTTGAGTAATAAAGAAGAGATTGGAATTCTAACATGGAGAATGGTTGACTTTTATTTTCACCCATATGTAACTGTGTAACACCCCTGGATCCAAGGATCCGAATACAACAATATAGTTAATTACCAGTAAATTAAGAGAACCAATATGAGAACCATACATATGATAGTAAAAACGGAAACAGGAATTAGCCTTTAAAGCAGGTCGAAATTTTGTAAACAATCTTGCTTTATTTCCTTGCACGCGTCCAGTTGTTTCAATGTACATATAATGACCTGAAATAAACAACACATAATATTTAGAAGATTATCTTTTTAAAATAATCCAAATTGAGTTCACAGCTCTTGTTTTATATTTTATCTCATTTAAAATACAAAGATTATATGTGACACTGGCTTGTTTTGAATATATCTTGTTTGTATTGTCTGTGAACAGATTTTTAGTGAGCAAAAAATAAGTGGATGTGTTTTGAAATGCATACATAACTTTAATGCTGTTTGTTTTACCAGTATGTGTTTTGAAATCCATTTTACTTAATAATTTTACAATTGTGTTTCAAAATGCATACCAGATAAATTTAACAGAATGTCTTTTGAAATACATTTTACTTTATAAGCATGTGTTTCCAAATGCATTTTACTTGATATCTGATACCATTACCAGTATACATTTAGAAAAGTATGAAATAGAAATAGGAGTTAGTAAAACCATATAAAGTGTGAGTAATTTTCTACTTCTTACATGATCTATAAAGAAGAATACAGATCAAAATACCAAGTTAGTGTCTCACCTTTATTAGTGCCATAAGTGTGATCACTGGTCGGTCCTGTTCCTGTTGAACTAGTAGATCCCGTTCCTCTAGTCCAATCAAAATCATCTGTCTCTGAGTCACCCTGTGTGTAGCCACAGGTGTAATTTTCAAAATCACAAAATTGTTGAAGAGTCGAACCTGTAATAGATTATCTATAGTTGGCAGAAATGACAAATAAAATAAAAACTGTGAATCCAAATTTTTTCCACTTGCAGACCCCTGGGGACATTCTGTAATCTCTATGGACTCCCACATTAGCATATCCCCTGTTCAGTCAGGTTTCCCATACTATGGGTGTCGGAAACTAAGGTGCGTGTTTCCACTTATCATGTAAATCTTTGATAAACCCTAATATGGGTCATCTTAATCTGAGAAATTATAAAACAATACTAATTTTGTTAACATCACACATCCCTGCTGTCTACAATTCACACTTACACCACATATTCTGATCAAAACGATCGATTCTGGTATAAGCTACGAAAATTTATTGTCATACTGAATTGAATACTTCTGTATTATTTTGTCATACGCACATGTGGACCCCATGATGACCCCTTTGACTTTGCAGACTCCCAAATAATTATCACTGGTCCCTAATGGATAACTGAACCTAAGCTAGGGGAACACTTAAATAAGAGATTGACTTTGGTGCTATTATCTTATATATTATCCAATCCTTTGTCTCAGACCAGACCCCAATCCCTATCCCTCTGAAAAAATTAAAAACAAGGTGCTTCTGATTTGTTGCTTTACAATGAAATTTATTAAATGAATGAGTAACGGATACTCTCTCTCTGCTGACAAATAAAATGGCTACTTACTGTGACAATATCCATCAGTAACATCTATATCATCTAAAGCTATATCGCCATAGATACTAGTTCCCCTTACACCTTCAAACACAATCTATAAAACGTATATCATAAAATAGGATTATTTTCCAAAATTGTTATTTCTACAACTCTTGGCTAATTAAGCTGATTTGTTTAATTCTGTACTTATATTTGTGATTGTCATTTGTCTGTGTTTTCAGGGTTGATGGCTACAGTAGCGCTATACTGAGGCTTGAATTTTGTGTAATAGGGAAGCTAGGACTGGGGAGTAACATAGGCCTGGTGGTGTTGGCTTACTGCTTCTGGTTTCAGAATAACACACAGAACCTGTGCGACAGTGCAGCACTGGGTCATCCGCTAGGCTAGTATGAAATATAAGATACACTCCTTCCAGAAATTACAATAATTGGTAAAGAGTGTGCTTTATACACCTGAATATTATGTACATAGCTAAATTCAAGGCAAATTTGGGGTACCTCTACAATACATATCAACAAATTTCATGCCATTACTCCATTTTAATTTATTATTCCATTTTAAATCGAATTATACAGACAAAAAGCAATATTCTAGACAATAAGTTTTTATTTTTTTTCATGTCTTCAAGGGATTGCAATATATCTGAAACATCAATTGTCAAAGGAAGCCATTATAAAGAATGACAAATATCTATATAGGTTACCTGATATTGTTTGGGAAGTTTATAAGTAACATCAACTTGAGCCTGTATCCAACGGTTACCTTGAGTTCCCGTCTTGTGCCACATAAGTGTTCCAAGATCTGAAGCAGCTTTAATATACATATTCAGTGCGTTCACATTTCGTCCGTACATATGATACCAGAAAGATATGCATTTGTTATCATGAGCATCGGCAGCAGTGAGAACAGGACTCAATATTCTGGCCTTGTAATTGTTTCTTCCTGTACTTGTTTCAATATAAATATACCAACCATCTAAAAAAACAAAGAGCACCCAACTTTATTTCATGAGAGAGAGAAGGAGAGAGAGAGATTATTTAAAGACTAACATATAGTTTAATTCTATTTCAATAACTCACTTGCGCTTAGGTAGTGGGTGGAAATCCAGAGGACCCAGAGAAAACCCACAAGGCTGGACAAGTGATCCTACCCCTTCTCACATTCAAGCAGGGAATCTAAACCACACCACTTGACTTAATTACAGACGCACGTGTTACACTAGACCCCCCAACCCCCCATTGCACGAATCAATTTACTATCTTAAAATACGACAACTGAAATACATGTAAAGGACTAGGGTTTATCATCACATTAACATTTTCTTTAGGTCCAAGCTACAAGTCACTAGACTTAATAAAAAAAGAGCACATAGAGCTTGTGTTTTTTAAATATATATAGCATACAAGAACAGGAGTTTGATTAAAGACAAACTTACTCTTGCCAGTTGTGTGATCAGAAGAAGCTCCAGTTTTTATAGTTGATGTTTTTCCTTGATGTCTTGACCAATCAAACTGGTCATCTTTAGCTTGTGTCCATCCACACCAATTACTCTCAAAATT
Organism: Patella pellucida; assembly: GCA_917208275.1. Taxonomy (NCBI): domain Eukaryota; kingdom Metazoa; phylum Mollusca; class Gastropoda; family Patellidae; genus Patella; species Patella pellucida. The sequence continues at coordinate 20,853,295 of OU795041.1, forward strand.
ACAAGATACAGTGTCAGGCACTGAAAATACAAATTTATCAATGAGAGCTTCAAATAGTTTGACTGAATGTGACTGTCTCCAACTAACTCATGTAAACATGCTTTAGACATCCATTTTATACAAATTCAGGACATTTGTGTGGGTTATGATGTTAAATGCACTCGGAAAAGGAAGATCTAAAACTGGCCTTAGACACGATAGACTTGTCATAATCTCTAGATTAAGAACGATATGATTTTAAGGTAGGTAAGTAACTTACTTGAAGTAAAAACTCTAGGAGTAGTTGACATGATGGTTGTAGGTTTAGGTGTAGTCATACCAGGAGGTACCGCTTTAGATGGACTGATGGCACAACTACCATAATGGAATGTGATATCATCTAATGCTATATCACCATACACACTTTTTCCGACTGTACCCTCAATCATAATCTACAAATAAGTTAAAAACAAAATTCATGTGTCATAAAAAATTTCTAGAACAAACAGAGAGAGAGAGAAGTGGGGTTTAACGTCCACTAAACACAACAAGGTCATTTCAGGACTAATATATGGTTTAATTTTTTAATTCAATAATTCGTTTGCGCACAGGGGTTGAAAAGGCGCCCCTATCTCCATGCCACATACACTCACACCAGGGCTTGAAACCACAGCCGCGAGCCAGATGTGACCAGCCAGCTAGAGGTTTCTAGAACAAATTTATCAAGACTGGTATACTTCAGAAAAAAAGTTGATAATTCAGATGAATATTAAAAAATAAAGTAGTGAAGTATTATTCATGCCTATAAAGTGAATTAATATAACATACTCTAAATTCAAAAGCGGATTTAACCGAAAATGCACCAGCACTCCATTGATTTCCTTGTTTCCCTGACAATTGCCAAACAAGACTTCCAGGATAGGTGTTATTGGTGACCTTGTAGAAACCTAACGTTCCAACTGTTGATCCATACATGCTGTACCAGAATCGCATACATCTTTGAGAATTACCAGATGCAGCAAATGTTTCACTAAGAATACGGGCATTTTCATTAACTTTACGTGGTCTACTAGTTTCAATATACAAATACATCCCTAGAAGAAACAATATAGATATAATTGTGACTTAAATATAGGTTTAAGTGAATAAAATGAATGAAATCTTTTTACTGTCAAAAATGAAAGCTGATATAAAAAGGTTGCTGCTAATAAAAATGGGAATTAAACATGAAAATCCAGTTGAAATCAGAATCCATGTCAAGAGAGTCAACTTTTTGTTGAATACAACTTTATCATGTTGGATAGTGGATAGAAATTAGACATACACTGATAAATATAAAGTAGCTGGCCAATAGTATGAGAGAGAGAGAGAGAGAAAGAAATGGGGATTAACGTCCACTCGACACAAACTAGGTCATTTCAGGACTAACATACGGTTTAATTTTATTTCAATTATTCGCTTGCGCGTAGGGGTCTTAAGCAGTGAAACCGGAGGACCCAGAGAAAACCCCCGAGGTCTGACATGCGACCCTACTCCTTGCCACGTACAACCAGGGATTGGAAACCACGTTTAGTTGACTCAATGACAGACTTTATAATACAGCGTCCGCATGCTAACCATTCAGCCATCCAACCCCACTCATAGTATGAACTATATATTTTGTTGTCCTTATGGTGTGGACCAAATCTATCCCATCACTGGAAACATTTTAAAAATAATCTATAAACATTGACCTTTCTTATTGTTAAAGGTGTGATCAAATGTGGGGCCAGTGGCTGCTGTACTTGTTTTACCAGTTCTCCTAGTCCAATCAAAATCATCAGTACCATCTGAAACCTGGACCCATGAACATAGATTCTTCTCAAAAGTACATTCACCTAATAAAGAGAGAGAGATAGAGTAATAAATGTACTCTGGCAAATTACCATGATTAATCTGATGACAAATGGTCAACTTGTTTGACTGTTATATTTTAGATTTTAATTGTTGTCATCCTCAGAATAAAATTCAAAATTGCTTTACTTTATTTATCATTTTTTAAGACATAAAGAATGTTTACCTGTATTTGCACAGGCACCAGTTGTAACATTTACATCATCAATAGCGACATCACCAGCAGCACCTTTACCTACCATTCCTTCAAATACAAGCTACAAACCAAATAAAACACACATATATTTTTACTTATATCAGCAAGACAAAATTTTAAAACATATTTCCATTATCTGGCTTATACTGACAATCTATTTAAGTTCTGTTCTGTTCTGAGGGGGTTTAACGTCCACTTCCACCTAGGGTGATATCGTAGACAATTGTTTCCTAAGGAAACTTGCCAGAGGAGGCCACATGTGAGGCCAGGTCCGGCGTAATCTAATCGAGACATAGTGTCTCTGCAGGGAGCGCCCAAGGTTTCATCCAAATGAAGCGTCCGGGTATAGTTGGAGAAAAGTGGTGGCGAGCGGGCGTTAATCTTGCCCGCTTTGCCATAATGCCAGGATACATGGGTAGATGGGCCTGTCGAAATCTATTTAAGAATTATTCTGTTTTTTAAATGGCTGAGTCATGTGTAAGCTGTATGAAGTGTATGCTGATGTCATCAGTGTATTATAAAGGGAAGAGGAAAGGAAAAGAGTTTAAAGTCTATATAAAAAATAGATTTTACTCAAATTCGAAAATAATCAGAAAAACTATTGAAAGAAATCATTGTGTAATGGTTGGCGATATGCTACAAGAAATATGAATATAAGCATATTGTAGTAAAAAAAAAAAAAAAAAAAAAAAAAAAAAAATGTACAAGTAACCATGTACATCGGTCAAATGTACAAAAAAAAGTATAAAACTAAATGCTCTAAATTAATCAAGTAATTATATAAACCTACCTGATATGGTGATAAAGTTTTAATATCTACTTCTGCAACATTCCAGTTTTTACCTTGATCAGATTTCCGACTCCAGATTGGTAAACCCAGACTATTCTTAATCTTGGTGTAAATACTGAGCATACCAATCTGTGTTCCACTCATATGATACCAGAATCTTAAACATGATGGACTTTTAACAAGAGTCACTTGTTGGGAAATAAGTCGAGCTTTGTCACCCTTTACTCTAGGTTTTGATGATTCTATGTACATATAGTATCCTGAATAATGAAACATATGAAAGTCATGTCGTCAAGTTTATCTATTGGGAGGGCAATTAATACAAAAAGAAAGTAATTAAGTATTCACAATTATTCAGTATATTTTTCTTCCAGTATAAATAAATTTTGACTGTTAGTACATACTTTTATGATATTTCTAATAACCCTCATAAAATTTATAGACTCAATTACTCCACCTATCAGAAAGAATTTTTAAAAGTTTTTACATAACATATATACCTTGCCCTTCTTTAAAGCAAGTATATGAGAACCATATTTTTGACTTCTGCTCTTTGGTTAACATAAGATAAACACTTGATATCTGTGTTTTGTACATTGTTTTTCTTACCTGTTGCTGTTTTGGAGGTGTGATCTGAAGTGGGTCCAGTACCAACTGTTCCTGTTTTACCATTCTTCCACGTCCAATCAAATTTATCAGTAGTATCCTGTTGATATCCACAGATATCCTTGGATTGAAATGTACAACTTAAAGATTCTGGTTGGCCCTTTGCGATCGGCACTATAATAAAAAGAAACTGACTTTCAAATTTAAAGGTATATTTCAGTCATAAGGCTTTAGAAAAGAAAGGGTGTTTAAAAGTCACTTACGCTCATGTTATTGTGTCATATCAAGGCCAGACTTCAGTTAGTTATTCAGCAACACCACTTACCGGTACATGTAAATAGGCTTAAAATTTAAAACTCAATTAGGTACTATGGGTCCTCTAAAATCTTGCACCAGTAATTTTATATATTTTTAAATTTCCACAGATATAAAGGAAAATATATTTTGAAGGTTGCAGATATTGGAAATATAATACTGGTAAAACATTGCTTTTAAAATTAAAGAAAAAGTTACCAGTGACACAAAAACATGGCAGCATCCTTAAACTTTATGTTAATTTTCTCAGATTTCAATCCCTTTTAAGGGGCTACTAATGCTACTATGTTCAATCGAATCTAAACTGAGTTTCATAACAGCATACAATCTTTCATTACTACAAAAATTCTTCATAATATTTTGAAAAAATGGGTAATAGAAACAAAATAATAATTTACGTTTGCATGCTCCGATGTCATAAGATACATCATCTATAGCTATATCACCTCGGATACTAGGTCCTTTTGAAGCTTCTAATACAATCTAATAAAAAACATTAATGATTAATAAAGATATGAAAAATAAAAGTCGTTAGAATTTGAATTGAATTGCACAAAATAAAGTATTAAATGAAAAAATATTTACTGATATAGCAACATCTGTCATGGAATAATTTATATATCCATGGATGAATGATGAAATAAATAAAACAACCAATGAGGTGGCTTGGTTGGTGACTATGATGCAGGCACTCAAACCAGGAAGTCGGCTGTATATGGCCGATGATGTCCTTCAGTGTAAAGTATCAAGTTTCCCTCATAGCACACTGCTCAGCATATTAAGGCTTGATTGAAGTAGAAATGTCCGGATGTTCAGCCCTGTTGTATTCCATCATCCACTAGCTAAATGAACAAGAAGTTGAAAACAAAAATAAAAACAAATACCTGAAAATCTTTAACCGAAGAGTCAAAAAAGATCACAGCTTTTTTCCATGTAGGACCTTGTGTTCCTTTCTTTTTCCAGATGGCATTACCATTTTTCCCAGCCTGTCGTCTATAGACATTGAGTGTGTTGACATGATCTCCATACATGTTATACCACATAGTAAAACAGATACCTTGTTGTTGAGGTGTCAAGATAATATGAGGACTGATGAGCCGTGCTACACTGTTTTTCGTTACACCAGAAGGGGATGCTTCTATATACATATAATATCCCTCTGCAAACAAACACCATGTTTTAGAAACGAAATGAAATAGGATTTAGCACCAACTTTTAAAAACATTTGAAAACATATCTGTACATTTGTTCAGAGAAGCAATAAAGCTTCCAAAAGCTTAAAAAAAAAAGGTTAATTATTTTAATCTAGTTTGTATTTATTCAAGCAGTATAATTTTAAATAAAGCATTATAATTCTTCTTCAGACAAACTTTACCAGTTACTTCCCCTTTATATGGTACTTTACTATGATGTCAATTACATGTACGTCACTTATGGTCTGCCTCACTATGCCATCTTTTCTGGTAATAAGAGAATTACATTTTCGATGGAATGTTTTTATCTGATGTTTATAAAAAAATGGCAGCCAATTAATTACTATACTTACTTCCATTTGTATGATCACCTGTTGGTCCAGTACCGAATGTTGATGTCGATCCTTTATGTCGATTCCAATCAAATCCATCAGTTTTATCTTGAATCCACCCGCATAAAGTGGATGAGAAGTCACAATTAAATGCATCTGTTAAAAAAAAATTAAGCATATTTTTTTACTACTAAATACTACTAAATGATAAGATATTTTCAAAGGGAGAGAATTTTTAAGCTAACTATATCAATGGCGTTCTTTTATTTCAAAACCTTTTTCATAGGATACTCCTTATTGTTTATAACACAGTTCCTAGTCAGTGACCAAGAGGATCATAATAACACACTATCATCTCTGTTCTTAATTGGGAGAAAAATAAAAATAAACTGCCTTGCTGTACCTAATAATAAATCAATTTTATTTTCGTACTGATTTGTTTAAGTGTAATTTGATTGTACTTGTTTACTACAAGAACTACTTTGTTTTAGTGTACGTTGACTTACTTGCAGGTGGTTTTGGTGTAGTTTTAACTGTTGCTTTAGGTGCTGTCGTTGTTTTTGGAATAGGTGTTGATGGTTTCTGAGTTACAGATGGATGTGAACTTTGTGGAATGGCTGAAAAAGTATAATTAGACAATTATGTACAACAAAACTTTTATATTTGGGTATCTTTATCTGAACATATTATTTACAATAAGCTTCTATTAAAACCATATACAGTTAAAATTCCACTTACCGTTACAAGGACTTGTAGAATCAAATGTGATATCATCCAAAGCTACATCACCACGAGAAGTAGTTAATCTAGTTCCTTCAAATATAACCTATAAAACAAACCATCAATGTAATCAACTATTCCACCTTTAAATACACTACTGAATCAGATTTGAGAGAGAAATCCCTTATATACACTGTTTTTTGTTGAATTATATATGCAGTATGCTATGAAACAAAGGTGTTTCTCTGCCCACTTTTTATCAAGATTCTTTTAAATACACGGCAAAACACATCAGGACCCTGTGTTTCATCCCCATATTTGGTGAATAAATCTGGTTAATTTTAGTTTTGGAAGACTCTTCCAGCCCCCTTATTCTAGTTCCAAGCAACTATATGAAAAGAGATAATGCCCCAGAACTGTTTTGACAACCATTTCAATATACAAGTTAAAGAGGCTGTTCCTTAAATATTGGAGTAAGATTTGCATACCCAAAACATTTAAGAGCAGAATAGGAGCCAGGAGGACGTTAAACCCCATTCATTGCATACCCAAACAAACACTGTGTATGCGAAAACAATATATTATTGTATGAAAAAATAATACAAAACTAAAATAAAAAATTGTGCCACATTGTAATGACGTATTATCATACCTGATAAGATGCTGTCTGTGGAGGAATTTTTATCTGTCCTTGTAACCATTTGCTACCCTTATTTCCTTGTAATTCCCAAATGGGCATAGGATTATTAGATGATTTTAACCCTACCCATACTCGTAAAGTTCCTACTTGTGCTCCATTCATGTTGTACCAGAATTTCAAACATGTATTTGATGACGGTGGAAGATCTTCACTGAGCAGACGGGCTGTTTCATTTTTATGTGCAGTTGAGGCATCTATATAGATATATTTACCTAAAACAGTTGAATGAATGAATGAATGAAATGGGGTTTAACGTCCTATGCTTCTGCACCTAACCTGGGCCAATTGAAGACGGGCATATGCCATACAGTGTGCAGCAACTGAATTCCAACTGCCAAGGGATCTTATACGTGCATGCCAATGTGTACACAGGACCTTGGTTTTTTCATCCCATCCGAACAACTAGGCAGCTGTCCTTGTCAGGCCCTATGTCTACATCACTGACAAGGGAAAATCACGCTGGAAAAATGGGGTTTAACGTCCTATGCTTCTGCACCTAACCTGGGCCAATTGAAGACGGGCATATGCCATACAGTGTGCAGCAACTGAATTCCAACTGCCAAGGGATCTTTTACGTGCATGCCAATGTGTACACAGGACCTTGGTTTTTTCATCCCATCCGAACAACTAGGCAGCTGTCCTTGTCAGGCCCTATGTCTACATCACTGACAAGGGAAAACCACGCTGGAAAATGGGGATGAACTTTCTCGGCAAATGCAGGGATCGAACACCCTACCTCCAGGCTAGCGAGCCAGCGACCTTACCCACTTAGCTACGTGGTCCCCCTAAAACAGTTGAAGAAAATGTTACATAGGAGGCATTATACTACCCTTTACTAATATTAAAATAATAAATCGACATTAATTGAATATTCTGTGAAAAATCCTCACAATCAATCCAAATTTCAAAAGTTGAAAAAGATTACATTACAAACATGAAATCGGGTTTAAGCCTTCCTTGTCTGCAGATGGGTATATGCCATACAGTGAACTATGAGGACAAATTTTCCCAGAGAACAATGTTTCATCAAATACCAACATCAAGGGTTCTTTACATACATGCCAATGAATAAAATTGGGTTTAACATTCTACTTTTTAGGCTCCAACCAGGCTAATGTAGATAGCAAACCAAGTCTGAGAATGCATTGTGAAACCGGGTCATACTGTTTAATGAGCCAGTGACATACTCACTGAACCAGAAAAAGTCCTATTAAAGTCAGAAAGATTACAGGATATTGTACTTAATAATGGTAAGAGAACACTTGCTGTGTAACACGCTATATGAGACAAACCAGTGATTGTTTTCCATATAAATCGATTTGTGTATTTCTTTTGTATTTTACCTTTAGAATTGTTCAAGGTGTGATCTGAAGTAGGTCCTGTTCCTTTAGTTTGAGTTGGTCCATTTCCGATTGTCCAATCAAATTGATCAGATTTTTGTTCATTTGTCCATGTACACATTCCATTTTCAAAATTACAGTTACCTAGATAAAGAAATAACTTAACAAGATTCATGACAGTTAGATTCATAATACAGTTCAACCAGATGCATAATACAATTCAACAAGATGCATAATGGTTCAACCAGATGTAAAATGGTTCAACCAGATTCATAATGATTCAATCAGATTCATAATGATTCAATCAGATTTATAATGGTTCAACCAGATTCACAATGGTTCAATCAGATTCATAATGGTTCAACCAGATTCATGATGGTTCAACCAGATTCATGATGGTTCAACCAGATCCATGATGGTTCAACCAGATCCATAATGGTTCAACCAGATTCATAATGGTTCAACCATGCAGATTCATAATGGTTCAACCATGCAGATTCATAATGGTTCAACCATGCAGACTCATAATGGTTCAACCAAGCAGATTCATAATGGTTCAACCATGCAGATTCGTGGTTCAACCAAGCAGATTCATAATGGTTCAACCATGCAGATCCATAATGGTTCAACCAGATTTATACTGGTTCAACCAGATTCATAATGGTTCAACCATGCAGATTTATAATGGTTCAACCATGCAGATTCATAATGGTTCAACCAAATTCATTTAGAATGAATCTGGAAATTAAGACATTTGGAATGAAACAAAGGTGAAGAACTTACCTGGTATAGGACATGGAACGGATGAAACATTAAAATCATCCAGCGCCATATCACCACGGATACCAAGACCTGTGATACCTTCAAACATTATCTGATAAGGTCCCGAAGCTTTAGGTACTGATATTGATGCTAAATTCCATTGATTTCCCTGATCACCTAAAAAAATAAACACACAAATTATTTACAGGCAGAATTGTCATGGCTGTAACAGATCACTGTATTTCAACAGTAACAAAACAGAACTTTTAATTTCTTGCATAAATGACTGGTTATAATTCTCATGAGCAGTTTTCAAATTTGATTAATTTATACATAATCAATTGCAAACTATTAGAACTTGTAATAAATTTTGACCTATATTTTAAACTTAGAATCTATTAAACTATAATCTGTTTTTTTACTTAGTTTAAAATGAAATTAAATGTTAAATTCCTACTGATCTTCACTGACTGGACTCATGAAGGCAGGTGTACACCATGCAGTGTGCTATGAGGGGAATTTTGTTCTTCTATATGCATGCCAACAAGGTACATGGGAACGCCAAGACAATGTTCTAGTTGGCTTTCCATCTTGCACCACTAACAAGGGGAAATCCACACCGAAAAAAAATTATGGGAAACTCCAAAATTCCAATAGGTTTTTGGATAGGCAGATATTGACAAACAGTATGTCTTTTCTCCAATTCGAATTCACAAAAAAAATATATTCAGACACTTTATTTTGGGTAAGTTTTAATTTCATGATACTGTTGCTCTGTTTCTAATAGGGATCTTAAACACCCACCTTTCTGAGACCATACAGCATTTCCTATCTTCCCTCCTTTTACTATATAAGCACTGAGAGTTCCGATATGATCTCCAAACATATGATACCAGAATGTTACACAGCTATCCAAGGTTTTAGGGGCTGATATTTGGAAGGAACTGAGTTGAGCTTTATCGCCTGATGTTCGTGGGTAAGAGCTTTCTGTATACATGTAATATCCTAGAAATAAAAAAAAATGGATAACATTTATTGATTCATTGGCAATGTGATACAAGAAAAGGTAACTATAGGCTACAGTACATTATTAGATAAATATCTTAAAGAAGGAACAAAATCACTTACCGGCTGTAGTGCCATATGTGTGATCAGCTGAAGGCCCTGTTCCTTTTGTTAATGTTCCTTGACTTGTTCGTGACCAATCAAATGTGTCAGAACTAGATTGAGAAAATCCACAAATATCACTTCTCTCAAAAGAACAGCCAGTGATTGGTCCATTATTAACAGCTGAAATAAACAAAACATGATGTAATGTCATATACTCCATTATTTAACCAAGTTATTCATAATATTATTAAGAAATAGTGGTCTTAAACCTTCTAGAGTTATTTGTGTTAATTGAGTTACTTCCCTTGAATAATAGAACCCTTTGATCCTAGATGCATTCTGGGAAGGAGTGAAATGTAAGATGTAAGTCCTTCTGCTTGTAACGAACAAACCTGGACATCCTGTGGCCTATACACCCCAATACCACAGTAACAAATGTTTGGAAGGATGTCATAATCAAAAATATGTTTCTTAACAGAACCAAAGTGTCATTTAGAGGCAATTTCTATAATAGGAATATATTTTCCAAGAAATACAAAGAAAGATTACAACAATATCCTGAATGTCGTAACATCTCAAAAATGAATGAATGAATGGAATGGGGTTTAACGTCCTACTGTTATGCACTTAACCTGAGCTAATGGAAGACGGGAATACACCATACAGTGTGCTATGAGGGAAATTTTGCCCAGGCAGCGGCGCTACGGCCTACTCTTATATCGAATTCCAACTGCCAAGGACCTTTTACATGCACTCCAATGTGTACACGGGACCTCGGTTTTTCGTCCCATCCGAACGACTAGGCAGCTGTCCTTGTCAGGCCCTCCTTCTACATGACTGACAAGGGGAAATCACGTCGGAAAATCGAGATGAACTTTCTCGGCTAATGCAGGGATCGAACACTCGACCTCAAAAAGGTGATTGACTGAAGGTACAATTTCATAATTTTAATTTAAATGGCATTGAAACTTTACATATGATAATGATTTCTTTTTTCTTTCAAACATTTAAACTTACTTTCTGCACACTCGTCATTTGACATAGTAACATCATCTACAGCTATATCACCATGGTAACTGGTTCCTCTTATACCCTCAAATACAACCTAGTGACAAATACAATAAAATTATGAAAAGTTATATACCGTACCTGTACATCCAAATATAACCTGATGAAGAATACAATGAAATTATGTAAATCTGCAGTCCTTCACGTTTAAGGGGAGCTTTTGCTCCTAATCCTCTCAACACACATCGGCATTTCTGCAAATTAGCTAAATCGCTCTCCTAAATATTGAGATTAAAAACTATTCAGTTTTTGTTTACTTTTAAACTGCATTTATTCAAAGTATCAGGAGCTTTTTATGGCTCTAGCACAATTTTAAAAACTGTCAATTCATACTTAATGGAAATAATTAATCTCAAAGATCTCAATTCTTTACGTTTCTTTCAATGAACCAATTTTATGCCATATATGTTGAAATATTATGATGGAAATAAATCGATCTTGACTTAATCGAAACATTGACTTATTATGTTATTGCATAGAAACAAGTAGCTGTCATATCTTCTGTTCCACTATATATATATTTTAACCAGTAAGTCTGCCTTTCAACCTATACATTAAATTCTAGAAATTTTGCAATAAATAATAAAATATACTTGCATTAAATGTGTTTTTGATATTTTTGATATTAATGACAGCTTGTTTCCACTTTGAACCCTGTGTTCCCTTTTTAGACCAAGTAGGAGCTGGAAGACTAAGTCCTGTCATCAAATACACTTTAAGATAGTATACATTGCTTCCAAACATATTATACCAGAATCGTAGACAGTGTGAACCTGGCGTTATGGGTGGACTGATCAATCTGGCTTTATCACCATTTCCACGAGGTATTGACGTCTCAATATACACGTAATAACCCTCTGAAAAAAATCACCATTTTACAAGTATAGACTACATTTTACATATTTATTTCTAAAGGTTTTATATAATAACAAAGTAGAAAGATAGGTTGCCAGACAACGAAACATACGCCCACAGCAGCTAAATTGTCCGGGCAGTTAACAAGAGTTTTTTGGGTTTTTTTTCGTAATGAAACATTTAAAATACACTGAAATCTGTCTAAGAGTAACAACTCATTACGTAATTATCAGAAAGTCATTAGAATTTGTTTTGCTTTGATAAAATTCTCCTCCATGTTATAAACATTTAGTATACTCTGTGTATTAATCTAAAGTCAATCAGATGATAACTTTAGCCACAAGATATTTTGAAGTGATCAAGGGCCATAACTTTGACAGTAATTATTGAAAATCGCTGAAAATCAATAGGCTTCTTCGTCTCATGGCCTTAAACACTGTTCATAAATTTAAAGTCAATCGGATATTAACTTTGGGCTTAAGATTTTTTGAAGTGATCAAGGGTCATAACTCTGACAGTAATTATCGGAAATCGCTGAAAATCAATAGGCTTCTTTGTTTCACGATTTTAAACACTGATGGATGGGGGAGACGACAATATACGACCACATTTCAATGTAGGCGTATAAAAAAGGAAATATTTAGGATATAAAAGATCTACTTAAGAAAATATGGGTTACACATAAAAATTTATTTTTGTATCTATATGAAAAAATATCTGCATGTAATATTATTGCTCTCTATATTAAATCACTTACTGCCTGAAGTATGATCTTTCTGTGGTCCTGTACTAGACGTTCCAGTAGCTCCCTTAGATCGTGTCCAATCAAATTTATCTTTTTTGTCTTGCTGCCAACCACAGAGATCTTGATCAAAAGTACAGTTAAATGGACCTGCTGGTGCAGTAGGTGCAGGAGATGTAAGAACCATTGTTGTTTGTGTTGGTGGAGTAGCTGTCTCAGGTTTTACTACAATGATATTAAACACATTAATATTTATTATTTAACTTTTGATACATCAAAACAAAGACATCCTGACTTGCTGAAGAACTATTCAAATGAATTTAATTTAGCAAGGTATTCTGTTCATATACTTTGTGAAATTCTTTGGTATAAACAATATTTCATTTCAAATGGATGAAATAAAAAAAACAAGTTTATATTTGTGGATGTTGATAAATAATTATTTTCACTAATATTAAAGATGCAGTTTGTAGGAGCTATATCTGTCTATTTTGCAGGTCTTTTTTTTTAGCTTCAAATGTTACATAAACTATTATTTACATAACAGACCGATAATCAACTAGACTAGCGACTGGCAGATATTTGAATGGATTAGAAAGTCTGAGAGATTTAAATATCTAATGATAAAACAGATAATTGAGACTTGGTCTCGTTTGTTCTCAACCATTGCTACAATAATAAACCATTAATACAACATCTTCCAAAAACCATAATTTGCTCAAAATAAAGTAATACGAATTAAAAAATTTTCAATAGATTCATTTTCTATATATCTAGTTTATAACTACATGTATTATAGCAGGAACAACCAGGTCTTTATCTAAATCTTACATATTGCATTTTAAGTAAAATACAAGGGTTAAGTTTTTGTATACTTACATCCACAAGATGATTGTGTAAAGACAATATCATCTATAGCTATATCTCCTGAATATGTAGCTCCTCGTACACCCTCAAATACTATCTGATAACTCTTCTTATTTGGTAGGATGGGTGCCTGAGCAAAAATCCATTTATTACCTTGTTGACCTTTCAGTTGCCAAATTATATAATCTGGGAGACCTGCAAAGTACATTAGAACATAAAGAGTGTGATGTATTTGTATTGCTTAATTCATTTTCACCAATTATTTGATAATACAACCAAGAAGTAGGCCTACTAGCGGTACTACATTTACCTTTATGTTCAACACTCAGTATAAGAAATACCATCATTCATGTTGGATCCAGGGGTGATACACAGTAACATGTGGGTAAAAAAAAGGCAACTATTCTTCATGTTACAATTTTAATCTCTGTTTTATTACTTAAAAAGGCAGAAAAACTACAATGTAAGGGGGACATTGATTTTTAAAAACATCTGCTTGTTTTTCTTGCACAGATATAGCTCATCGGCTTATCAGTTAATATGTTACATAATTTTCTTAAAATATTAAGTTCGAATATTATTATATCATGATATTCAAAATTTGCCACATGCCATCCTTTTAAGCTTTTAGCCCTTACCTGGCACTCTTAATTTTACATTGAGTGTGTCGATAGTAGCACCATACATAAAAAACCAGAAACTTATACAGCGAGGATTGGATGGATTGGGTGAAAAGGTTTCACTGACCAACCAGGCAAAATATCCAGGATGCTGAGGTGCTGATGTCTCAATATACATATAATGACCTGAAATATATAATCATTGTACAAACAATAATAAAGATATTATACAATTTATCATCAAAGGGGTACGAATTAATAATGAGGCACTGTGGTGAACAATAGATTTCAAATGCTGATAAATCCTTCTGTAGTTCATTTATATTCTTTTAATCTATATCTTTTTGTAATTGTGGATATTACACACTCCCTAGCACATATTATCAGCCGATGTCAATATATTCTAATGAGGAATATATTTTGGTGGTTGATAGCACATGATTGGCTCATCACTGCACAGAAATTTTCTAAGTAATATCTACAACTTAATTGATGATGCATTGTAATGATCTTATGAATATGTTAAAAAATTTACCATTCAAGAATACTATTGTACTATAAACAACTCAAAAAAGATATGAAAACAGGCTCCTGCAAGGAATCAGAATTGTAACAGACTGTGAAGACTTTGATGTTTGATTAAATTAAGTCTGGAACTTTAAGTGTATGGAGTTACCTACCTTTATTATTACTAAGTGTATGATCAGAAGGTGGACCAGTGTTGGAAGTTTTGGTCGTTCCTGAACCTTGTGTCCAATCAAAATTATCTCCTTTTGTATTCTCCCATGTACAAAGGCCATTCTCAAAATCACAGTTGCCTTACAAAAAAAAAAAGAAAAGATATAGAAATGATTTGTGAAGACAGCATGAATTAAGACTTTGGTGTACAATGATTGACCTACAGCTGTAACATAGTACAACAATATCATATTATTAAGAATTGCATAAATACTGTAAAGGGTAATTTATAAATATATAATAAAGAATACCTGGTGCATCACATGCTCCTACTGACACAGTGACATCATCAACAGCTATATCAGCTCTAGTATTTTTCCCTCTTATTGCCTCAAAACCAATCTGTAATACATCAAATAATTACAATCTATTAATATACATGTAATAACAAACATTTAAACACAGTGTGCTATATAAGATACATAAATATCCATGTAATAGAAAAACAAGTAGTAAGCTCAAGAGAACCACACTACACATAAACAATTACATATTTTTGTACACAAGGAGGAGTCCATTTGCTGATTACACTATTTTGCTTGACTACACTGTTTTGCCTATGAAGTTTCTATATAGGACTTTGAATTCTGTCTTATTGTTTGGATTGTTCATACTTTGGTTTTGATTTTATTTTATAAGACAAACCTAAAATAATTCCTCACCTGAAATTTGGCAGCTGTAGACTTTGGAATTGTGGCCTGTCCCACAATCCATTGGTTACCTTGGTTACCCGATCTGGTAAATATCGATCGTCCCATGGAATTCGCCTGAAATTTATATGAGGTTTTCTAAAACAATACTTCTGTTATTTTTACTACTCATCTTTGATTAAAAGTTCAAGTATTTTGTGATTCTTGCATAAATTTCAAACAGAAACATATCTAATAAAGCAAAAATTGAGATCGAGACAAACATAATTTATTTACTGAAGTTTATATAAGAGCTTTTTTTAACAGCAATCACTGCTGACCTAAACTCAATCTTAAATTACCTGAACGGCATAGACATTAAATGTTCCCATATCCACACCATACATATGATAGTAAAACTGTACACAGAGAGTCTGTTTATTTTTATAGACTGGAGATAATAATACAGCATTATATCCTTTCTTGGCTGTTGATGCTTCTGTATACATATAATGACCTACAATAATAAGTGAATAAATTAAAAAATAGAATTCAAATACACATTTTATCAAATTAGCTGTAAAAAGACAGACAGAAATGAGGTTTAACATTAAATCAACACCCCTAAATTGTTTGTAGGGTTCTTTTTAGCTGTTGGAAGAAAACGGGAGGACTCATGCAGAAAGATTGGGCAGGCAACCCCCAACTCCTCGTCACTTACAAGCTTGTGATCAAAGCCATGCTATTTGACTTATAATCCAAAGTGCACACATTAGACAACTCAACTAAACTTCAATTCCTATTTTAAGAAATAATTATTTAATCTGTCTTTAAATCTGTTTATTTGAAGAGTTAACCCTCATATCTAAACTACTTTATGTAGCATCTATCTAAATATTACACAGACAATCTCATACATGTGATTGGCCACAAGAAAAAATGTCAGGAGTTTTTTGTAAAAATGTCAGGAGATTAATGTCAAAAGAGGGAGACTTTATCGTGCGTTAAAATGCGTGTTAAAATTACCCACCCACCATGAATAAAAGACAAATTAATTTACATTGTATATATATTTGTATATCATTTGATTGTTATAATTACACAAACTTAATAAAACATATGAAAACACACAATAAAGCACTTGTCATACTCATGTCTTTATATTTATTTTCAAATATTATTTGTTACCCCTTTTAAACTTAACGTCATACACTGGCTATTTAATTTTTTGTAATAATTTTTAAATAGTTTGGAAGCAGATATCCTTTTTTTTTGATTGATATAATTTGTGTGTATGTGTTCATTTGATCAATTTCATAAACGTAAGTTGAAAAACGTAAATTTCGCGTGTTTTGACGTTACGCTGAAAACTTTTATTATTAATGAATATTATTTTTTCATGCTTTGTTGGCATTTCGATATATCCGGCATTTTTTGTAAGTTGGAACACTTCAATCACAAAATCTTTTTTGGGGGCGATTTGTCAATATTGTACTTCCAACTGATCGAAAGTTTGTATTATTGTCGTTTTGATGCTATTAAAATCAACAAAATCGGAGCATGGTAAGTGTGCCCGCCGAGCACTTCAAAATGGTATACAATGGATAATTTTCTAGAAAATTATTAACGTAGTTTGGCATGTGATCGTGATTACGGCATTTCAACACGAGAAATAAAAATAAAATTACAAGTTCCTCAGACCCATATTCGCGGTTAATTATGTCGAAATGCAACTAAATGTTCCTTTATGAAGTAAGCATTATGTTACATGAATAAAGGACTTGCCTGGAAAGACATAATTCCATTATTTTTATACCTTTAGACTCGAAAGAGCCCACGATATTTACATCACGTGACTCATATTCGCGCGCTTTTGATGATAGGAATGTGGACATTCTAAGTCAAAGGGAAGTTTCCTCCCAGCCAACGCACATCTGGACGTTTAACACCAAGTATTTTTCAACAATTAAAATTGCGTAACTTCGACACGTGGTTCTATGTTCTGAATTAATAAATTCTCTAGTATTCATGCCTAATTTAAAGTATTTAATGTGCACAAGAATGGAAATGAAATCGGAAAATAGGCTACTTTATCTCGTTAATAAAATAGTATTGTTCCAAATACGAAAACATCCGAAATGTATCAGGGCGTGTTACTAATTATAGTAACAACATTCAACACCAGAGATAGGTCGGTTGTCTCGTTAACAAAGAAAAGTCTTGTGTTATTTCGATGCTAGGGCCTATTTGATTACAATTTTGACTCCAAAAAAAAAAAATTACAAGAATTGAAAAAAGCGGGAGTATCTGTCTCTCGATCGGGAGCTCGGGAGATCAGGGGTGAAACCGGAAGATTCCCGTGAATTGCGGGAGGTAACACATGTATGACAATCTCAATTTCTGTATTGTAATAAATATATATTTTGTCATGACTACAGATTCACATTGGAAAATAATATGACAACCATTATATGTAATTACTTGATTACTTGAAGTGTTAAATTATATGTAATTGTTGATGACTTCAAGTGTTAAATTACCGTTTTTTGTTCCATAAGTATGATCAGAAGCTGGACCAGTTCCTTGAGTTGCTGTTGCTTTGGAGTTTCTAGTCCAATCAAATTTATCCTTTTTAGACTGGGTATAGCCACAAATATTTGCTGCTTCAAAATCACAACTAAGTCCATTAACCAAAGTTCCTGGTGTTGTTTTAACAGTTGGTCCTGTTCCTGGTGTAGGACTAACAAGGCTACCTTTTGATAAAAAATACACAATATTGAGTAACAGTACAAATTTTCTATTCAAAAATTTCTATATCGAAATTCTTGTAAAACACGATTTGTTTCATTTGATGGTTCTCATTTGTTGCACTACCAATTAAACTCTAACATATTTTCAGATTTCCAAACCTTAAATCCTCTTTACATCATTGTGTAAGGGCATCTACTATGGACAATGAAAGAAGTCTGATGTTCTCCACCACTCTATAATATTGGTGATTGATGGCCGTTGTCTTATAAGTAAAATTCAAGTAATGAAAACTATTTATATTAACTTTAGTTTTTGTACATATGTCAAAGTATTTGAATCGATCATTTAACATTCCATTATGAGATCAAAAGTGGATTAAAAAAATTCTACTCTGGTTTATATTGTCTGTTGATGTATGTTGATAAATTTTGAATGAATTAAACTTTGTAAATACTGAATGGAATTTAATAATTATTATTATTATTTATAATGCACCTATTACCAATACAAAATACTACTCAATGGGGCAATTTACTTTGTGGACATCAAACTTAGCAAACATCAGATATGGAAAAAAAATTGCCCATGATAAAAGAAATAAATCACTTTTATACTGATATTCCTTTTGGAGATTCAACTCACAACAAAATATTTCAGTTAACAAGGGACATAAAATCTATGAAAAGGCATTGAGGGGCAGTAAATACACAAAGTAGGAAAACAACAGAATATATATAAAACCACACAATCATATTGATAATCCACATAATTATAAACTAAATAATTCAAATAAAACAAAGCTTTATAATACCTGTACAAGCTCCATCGCTAAGTTGAACATCATCTAAACCAATATCTCCCTTCAAACCATTTCCTCCAACCCCTTCAAATACAACCTAAAAAACATATTAATTCATTTTCTGCAAATTTTGTAACTTTTAAATATTAAAAAATCTAGAGTAACCGAGAGAAAAATAAACATGGATCATTAAATATGTAAAATAATTTAAAATAAAATTTAAATTTTGCTTGGTCCGAATAAACGAAATCAGTACTTAAATCATGTCACCAAAAAACTTACAGAATATGGTGTTTTTCCATGTGACACTGTTATCTGGCCATGCAACCATTTGTTACCATGAGAACCACTTTTTGTCCAAAAAGGATCACCTAATGCTTTAGTTGTTTTCATGTATGCATTGAGTCGACCTTAAAAAATATTGTTTAAACTATTAATAAAGAGAGTTGAATATCTACAGTAAAACTAATAACATCTAGCCCTATTTAGTCATAGGTTTAAAAGAGTTACATTCCCTTTGATAGCCTTTCACGTGCTATATTACAATCAAATCCTTTCTTGACTATATTTTATTGTCCAATCCTAGATGAGATTATAAATATAAACACACTATAATGACTATTGTTGAATCTATCCCCTTATTCAAGCCTGATTCCAACTGAGTGCTGCTCAGTGGTTTAATAAACGAAATGAAAAACTGAGGTCCACAGATTGAATTGCACCTAACAGACCTTGACAAGAGTAGACAGAAACACTGTTTTACAGGGAAACTTCTCCTTAGCATGGTATAAGGGACCATACAAACACCTGCATATATTAGTCTCAAATTGACCAAAGTATTGTGCCAAAGAGATGTTAAACCTCATTATATCTCCTTACCAATTGATGGTCCATACATATGATACCAGAATGATAAACACTGTGTAGTTGTGGCCGGATTAATTTGTTTACTCTCTATTCTCGCAGTTTTGTTGGCTTTCTGTAATGATACTTCAGTATATAGGTAGAATCCATCTGAAGTATATTTTAGACAAGATTTTTAATATTCTGTCAAATGCTTGGCTACTATATAAATTTTACAGATTATTTGATGTTTGATACATAAATTATTAAATCTAATTCACAATGAATAAAACAGCTATTTAATGATTTAAGTTTTATAAAGTAAATCTTACGTCCTGTAGTATGATCATTTTGAGGTCCAGTGTTTGATGTTGATGTAGAACCTTGATTTCTTGTCCAATCAAAATCATCATCTGTTAACTGTTTCCATGCACACAGATCTATCTCAAAATCACATGTCACTGTTTGTGGACCTATTTTAAATTTTAAAAAACAAAAAAAAATAGAAACTATTTATAGGTAACCAGAATAAAAAACATTAATTTCTAAAGCAACAGCGAAGGCTCTCTAATAATAAATTAATGATTACTGTGTATTAAAATCATATATTAACAATAATTTTTAAAAATTTTCAACAGTATTACAATTGTGTTTGTATTACACTTAAAAAACATGTTTTGCTCAAATACTGTGTACGAGTTTTAAACATGAAATACAACGAGGTGCACCAATTGTCTTTTACATATATATTTTGTTGACACGTGATTCTTAATTGTGTTTTATAAACGTCTGCTCAAATTACGATAAGAGTTATGCACCTTTACTTCCCGAAAAAAATGTCATAGAGGTGGTGGTGAGGGCCCTGAGGTAGAAATCTCTAATAAATAATAAAATTCATTACTTCAAATTAGGTGGAAATAGGTATCTTTGAGTTTACAAATACTTTTTATTTAGTTTGTAAACAGCTGAAATATGTATAGATCAATTATTTCAAAATGGGGGAAATCTAAAATGGCTTACAAGTTGCAGTGTGGAGAGATCAGCAAGAAATAAACTTATATTAGGTGGAGTAAGGGGACTAGGGGGGCTAAAATAAATTGGCCGCAAGTACTCTTTCCACCAGGTTACTGCGACCCTGGGCCCTCGTCTATAGGGATCTAGGATGGAAGCCCCCCCCCCCAATCAAGAATTGCTTCTGCCGGCCCTGTATATCACCATTTTCAGATTAAAATCAAATTATATGTTCTTTTATTAATTCTGGTAACCTTTAAAAACCATCTGGTTAAGAAATTTAAATAGCTGATATCAGTGACAATAACTGTATGTAAACTTAATGGCTCCAACTTAAAGCTAGCCAAACAATCCAAGGAAGTTTGATAAATAAAATCTCAAAAGTTATTAAAATCAGTAAAAGTATAATTTACCTTTAGTACCTGGTTTAGGTGTGACTATTTTCTGTGTGGTTGGTTTTGGTGTAGTTGTTTTAACTGGATTATATGCAGCCCCTTTTGGTTTCACTGAAAAATATATTCTTATTAATTTCAATTAATTTTTAAAATGAAAGCCAGAAATCTGCTACTCAGGTTTTTTGCATTCTAGGGAATATTGATGTTTATCTTATATCTCATTTGGGAAAATCATGTGATTTACTTTAGATCCAAAACACATTCATTTAATGACAGACCTTATGAGCAAAAGCACAGACATTATACTTCAGCAAACATCGACGATTACATGTTAGTGGGAGGGGTGGGGACAAAATTTTGCAAGCTGATAAAATTTTTGTAATAGTTAATTAGAAATGAAAAATATATCTGAAAAGAGACCCCAAACTTTATTTCTACTTACCCGCACAATTTCTTGTAGGCAACTGAATATCATCTAAAGCTATATCCCCAAGTTCGCCTGCCCCTACCACTGCTTCAAATATAATCTGAAAAATACGATGAATTAGACCAATATAAAATATTTGTACTTGATCCTGAAATGGTCATTGTTAATTTATTCAGTCTTAAAACTAATAGTATATACAAGGAAGAAAATAATGAAGTCTTGATCATTGGACTCTACCTTAAAGTTTGATTTGGTGCTAGGTATGGGAAACCTTCCATAAAGCCAAGCATCATTCTTATTACCAAATAGCTGCCACTTTAGAGTTTCTTGAACACCGACAACTACATAGACATTGAGTGTTCCGGTCTGGTTACCATTCATATTAAACCAGAATTGCAGACATTTTGATTTTGTTGATTTTTGGATGGTTTGACTGACAAGTCTAGCTTTGTCTCCCTTTGTTTGTGGTTTACTTGATTCAATATAAACATAATATCCAGCTACAACAGACAAAAAAGCTATTAAGTGTACGTGACCTCAATATAAAAATCATATTAATAAAGATAAACACTAGAGAATCCTAGTTGATACATCTCTCAGCTATAAAACAGTTAGTGTATTCAAGTTTCTTAGTATCAAATCATCCTGAACGAAATGATCCTCTGCAAAGTAATTCAGAATATTTTGATAAGTTTCCTGATATATTATTCGCATACCTCCTCCCTTGGTGTGATCTGTAGTGGGTCCAGTTTCTCCTGTCCTTGTAGCACTCTTAGTTCGAATCCAGTCAAAATCATCATTGAACTGTGTGTTAGTCCAGCCACACAGATTTTTCTCAAAAGTACAATAACCTGTAAAAAGAGAAGCCAAATATTTACAATTTGGGTGTCCCTGATCAGTGAAACTGATTTGTCAATGAATGTCAATGCAACATAATCCACATTCTAGTCTAAAATGATCCTCAAGCTCCAATTAAGTTAATATGGTATAATATTTAATTTTTGGCTATATAGAAGATTGCATACAAAGAGTTTTAAAACCCCTTTTTGTTACTGCCTGCAAGGTTATGTTCCTGGAAGTTTTCAAACTGTGAGCTTTGGCCACCTTGAGACATGATAGATTTTATCCTCTTGGATAGAATTGGTAGTTTAAAATGGTGGTTAATAAGATATTAGATGTTGATTTTGCTTCTGAATTATGACAGACTCTTAAAATTAAAAGTAACCCCAGAAACTTTAATTTAAATAAAATAGTTTTAAATTACATAAATAAAATTAATACCTGGAGCTGGGCATGCACCCTTCAAAACTTTAACATCATCTATAGCAATGTCTCCTTTATAACTTGGACCTCGTACTGCTTCAAAAACAACCTATTAAAAAATTGAACTATTCCATAACTATCTATCTAATTACATTTAACTCATCCCAGCTAATTATGGCAGATCAATTCAAAAGTATTTTATTATGTTTTTAATCGCAAAATTCTGTTGAATTGTGTCAGATGTGGCGAGATATGTTTCCTTTGTTGAAAAAAAAAGGAATCACACAGTTTTAAAGGAGCTAAATCGCTATTATCTGGGACCTAGAAATTGACACAAATGGGTCACAACACATATAATAATGTAATATTAATGGATATAAACTGTTCCAGTCTTTACTCTAATTTCATATCAGTTATGGTCGGCGAAGTCTCATCATATGACAATCTCTAGCATCTGGTTTTTCCAATCAACATAGTATTTTTTGAGTATGCTCTCTAGATAAGAATATGTGTCAACATTTAGGAAGCCTCGTTCTTCAAGTCCCTTGTTTAAAATTGGGTCTGAATCGCATTATGGTACCGTACACGATTCGTATATCAATGGTAAATTTTTTATTTTGTCTTAAATATTGAATATCAGAAACCCATCTTTTCCCCGTAAGATCACAACATCTGAGGCTCTGCCGAGTTTTTTTAACTTTATCAACGAGTGTTGATATTTTTTGGTATAAAAAACACGAGTTGGAGATTTTATTTATCACCCAATCCTTTCTTACATGCACAAATAAATAAATATAATTGTATATGGTGATACATCATTTTTTGACAGCAGTTTAGATAGCCCTGTATACTGACCCAGTTTTTTTCTTCAAGGTCAATTAAATAAAAGCAGTTTCTTATTTTTTTTTTAAAAAGTCACTCTTTACTTAAACTTAGTGGTTTCTTTAAAGTAAAAGAAAGTAGTTCCTTTTTGATTGACCAATCAAATTTATGTAAAGTGATATCACCACACTGTGTATATATCACATTTAACACACAACAAGTGATATCTACTGTCAAGCTCAAATGTAGCCTATTATTGGGTGATAAAGTGCTTAAATAGCTAGAAGGCAAGGATTCAAAAATAGTCTTAAATATAATTGGAATGTGGCGAAAAGAATTATTTTCATACTGCAGATTAGTAGGGTCAGTGATAGACCGTTCCTCCTAGTCCTACTAGTCTAAAGACCATGGAATATGATCATGGAACTATAGGCCTAACTATAAATGATCTGAAGTGACGGTAGTTGAGGTGTGATATTTTTTGATCTCGCTGAGTAGGAACTTAATTCTTTTAATGCAATTTTGAAACAGAAACACAACAACAATTATTAAAACACATTTGGTGTAAACTAGAGAAGGTTTGAGGTTAGGCTTACTCTCTGTTGCCTTTATCTTTCCGACTCACAGCGTGAGCGACGTTCGACGCGACGGTCGGCGACGGCATACATAAACATCATTGTCTTATTACCGGTCGCTGTCAGCGACTGTATCTTGTCACATGTACTTACAAAGTTTGCTTTTACATGACAATTAAACTACACTTATTTGTAGGTCCCTCTTTGGCCTTTGCATTGAAATGTATCAGTATTTCAATTTTCCAGAAAAATAAGTTCCCGTAGTCGCCATCTTTCAAAGGGCGATAACTCATTTTAAACCTAGTTGTATACAAATACTTGGCATGGAATGGACAAAAAAATCTATAGTATTATTATTCTTAAGGCGTTTTATCGACTTTCCGAATCACCTGGGATATAGTGGAGATGTCAGCTGACAGTATACTCGATTTTTTTTTAGCAATTTGGTGAGTTCGTTAAATGCGCCAATTACCTGTAAACACGTGATCACCCGATCAAATCGACAAATTGCACCTCGAGATTATTCAGCGACATTGGGCTGCCTAATCAATCGGTGATCATGGGGGTATACTTTGTTTAATCAGTGGTCGATCAAGACGCCTTTTAAGATATTCTTACAAAAGCAGAAGGTTCGGGGTTTTCTGTGACCTTTGAGACTATATGTGTTATATTCCATTTTCGTACGTGTGCAACTAGTTCAGCTCTGAACGTCGGTCTCGTTACACTCACCCTGAACGTTCAGGGATTGCCCCATTCAATGTCGAAAAAAAATTGGAGAACAGTAAATTTTACTGGACCACTTTTCACTGCTAAACGACGGGGTGTCAATCCGTGTGAAAGCCTGTAGGTACATATGTAACGCCTGTACATTTCGTTTCGTCTTGAATGACCAACATTTCTGAATGGGAGGGGACGTGTTTTTAACAGCGTGTTGTGTCGCTCATACTGTCTCTAGCGAAGTAAGCAGGGTCTTATTTTCTCATTAAGATATCATATGTTCGTTTACATTGTACAGGCGTCCACACGGATTGACACCCCATCCTTTGGCCGTGAAAAGTTGCCCAGTAAAATTGACTGGGGTTCCAATTATTTTCGACATTGATTGAATGAGACAGTCCCTAAATGCTCAGGGTGAGTGTAATGAGACCGACGTTCAGAGCTGAATTAGTGTGCAACTGGTTAGGCTTGGCTCGGGGTTAGGGTTAGGGCTAGCCCTGTATACATCTCGAGACTCTGACGAAATCTGCAGGCCACAACCCTTACCCTAACCCTTATCCTAACCCACAATCCACATATGATATTATAACACCAGACTCCGGTGGATTGAAACAAATGCTTATCGTGCATCTGTCACACATTCTTTAATATTTACGCACTTAAAGTTGTGTACCTCGCTGCAAATGATTGTTTCGTATATAATATGTGGTCAATAAATTTTTGTGCAGAATGTACAACGATAAAAAAAAATCTCATATTCGATTTAGGAATCACATCTTATTATAATATAAACAGCATTTGCAAAGCAAGATATGGCTCTAGCTGCATCATATATACAGCGCTACTTACGTTATAATTGCTGCCTTTAGGGATGGTAACTCTTGCAATCACCCAACCTTGTCCTTGGTTGCCCGTTAAAGTCCATAAAACACTCCCCAGACTCGTTCCGTGCATGGCGTAAACGTTGAGGGTGTCTACATCCTGGCCGTACATATTGTACCAGAACTGAAGACATCGTGTAACACTTCCGGGAAAAACAGGAGTGATAAGTCGCGCTTTCTGATTTGGTTTTGCATCGGATGCCTCGATAAACATATAGTGACCTGTAAGAAAAACACGTTTTTGTCACGAAGCAAATAAGTTAAACGATGGCTTCATTCTGGGTAAGGGGGACTTTTGAACATTGCTAAGGTTTCCTTTTACACTTGATTAGCTGAATAATCTTGACAAGTCTGAAGACACATTGTCAAAAACTTTGACTTATAGATCCCAGTCTAGATTTCAGTACGGAGGACACCAACTCCCCGAAAACTGTTACACCATAGCCACAAAATCCCAACAAACTTTATAATTTTGTACAAAGATGTTATCGGTATGTAAGAACGTGTGTCCCAAAGACAAGGTCCATGATTCAGTACCTCTCTTTTTGTTACTAACACAGCCACAGTATTCAATTACGGCCTTTGTTATAAGATCATATTAATAAATAGATCTGCCAAATCTTTGACATGTTATATTACAACTTGGAATCATGGTGGAGTTTTGCATTTGATCAAGTATATATTCAATATCGTATAATTTTGATGTCAACATGTCCATAAGGCGAAATTTAAAAGCACGTACCCGCTGGGGTGCCATATGTATGATCATTCGTTGGTCCTGTTTGCTTAGATGTAGTTGTTCCTGTTGAGCGCCGCCAGTCGAAATTATCCTTAGTGGATTGTTTATAACCACAGATTGCGGATGTTTCGAAGTCACATGATAAGGTGGCAGGAGTTTGTGTAGTTTGACCTGGTGCTACAGATGGAACAACTGTTGCTGTAATTATCAAAGAGAGCATATCATAAAACGTGTATGTTAACTATCTATATTTCTTACTACAGAGTTGGTATCTGGACTCACATTTCAAAATCATACAACAAAAGGACGATAAAAAAAAGCCATGCTGACTGTCGATCTAATTTCCAAGCAACCTCGAAAAAGACAAATATAAAAACAAAAGATCGATGAACCAAATGTCATGATTTCTCGTTCAACAGAATGATAAAATTCATCTCTCCTTATTTTTAACAATGGTAATTTTTCTGTTTAAAAAGAGTGTGTACAAACCTAACGGAGGACAGGGACCGTTCTTGATACTAATATCGTCTAAACCTATATCTCCCTTATAGCCACGACCTCGTACTGCTTCAAGAATCAACTGAAATAATAATATTGTATACATATTGGAATTAATTTCTTCACTGATATTTCCTATGAATTTGCTTTCTGATACGAGCGTACAATTGACCAGGGACCAAACATGGCGTTACCGCCGTCATTTTGGAATTGTGATGCACATAAAAAGTCTAGCAATCGATGCCGAATAGTCCAAGAAAAAGCCAGAGAGAGAATGGGTTTGAACGTCCACTCGACAAAAATTGGCTTATTTCGGGACTAACATAATATTGTTCAATTTTTGTCAATAAATCGAGGTTTTTAGCAGTGGGGGAAACCGTAGAACTCGGATCAAAACACACGAGGTTGGACAGGCAACCCTACTAATTGTCATGCTGTACAAGCAGATAATCGAAACCACGCCACTTGACTCAATGACAGCCCTTATGATCCAACGCTGACGCGATGACCAGTCGATCACCCAAACCTCCGCCAAGGAAAATGCATTACCAGTTCATGGCGATCGGTCTTGGATGTTAGGGGAACGTCGCCTCAAAGAACAAAGAAGAACAAGAAGATGGGGCCCAATTCTTGGTTCAAAAATAATAACCATTGATAATTAATCGATGACGATACCTTGAAGTTTGATTGTGGTTTCAGATCTACTCTAGCCTCAGTCCAGTTGTTTCCCTGGTTCCCTGAACGGGTCCAGATGGGAGTCACCTTGTTCGCAGAGCTTTGGGAGTTTAGGTTCAGCTGGTTGACGTGCTCTCCGTACATATGGTACCAAAATACCAAACATTTGGTAGATTTGGCGTTGACTGTTATAGAGGGACTCAACAACTGCGCCTTGAATCCAGTGGATCCAACCGAAGATTCAAAGTAAGCATATTTTCCCTCTAAAAATAAGGTTCAATAAGAATAATTGCATAGTTAGCCACGATTTTAAGGAATGAAAATAATAGACCCTAATTTGTTTGAGTTTATGAGTGAATGAACCAGACAGTCCATGCTCTGTTTATATGACACTGCTTTAAATTACGGTCAAGGGGCAATGCAAATTTATCTCTGATTATTTTTAACTTAAAATTGAATTCAAACGAATGAAGTTTAACAAAACCGGGCGAGGCCTAATACAAAAAAACTACTAGTGATCACCAGCTTATTCACTTAAATTAAAACTTCGAGAAACTACTTCCCGGATTTCAAATATGTGAAATTTGGATGACTTACTGCCTGTAGTGTGATCAAAGGAAGGTCCGGTATTAGATGTAGATGTTGGTCCACTCTGAATTTCCCAATCAGTATTATCATCCTTTACTTGTGTCCATCCACAAAGTCCATTTTCAAAATTACAATTCGTTTGGGCTTTAGATCCTGTAATAATAACACATTCTGTGTAGCTCAATAAAGGAGTAGTGTGAAATAGTTGTCTTGCCTTGGTTGATTTTGACCGTGGGTTTAGTTTTACATTTCACCACCGTTTGTATATTGTGATTTGGAAAGAATGAAAATATAATCTGCTTTTGCTTTACTTATTCATCAAAAACGACATAAATGCAGTACCCCCGCCCCCGTCCCCCTCATATACATACACACGCTTCCCCGTGCGGCTACGCGAGAACATTTCTTCTTAAAGATCACCGAACCTTCTACATAACCACAGACCCCTAAATTTGCATAGCTCATCCCGTAAAATTAGAGTAGTTATTTTTTTCAAATATGATTTCAAAGACTGTTTCTTGCTGATGCTTTGTAACTGTTTCCTTTAAGTATTTTTTTAAAAGGTAAACAACATTGTTTTCATGTTTCATTTAAAAATGTTTACATTACTATTCCATTCTTTGCAGTGTTTGGCTTTTATGATTATTTTTTTTCTCCAAATACTGATATTTAAAAAACAAAACTTCTTACCGGTAAAAATTGCCAAAAAGGCCAAGATTGAAAGGTAAATTCCTTTCTCTCTTATCATTATGTTATCCTATATTACAATTATTGGTAAACATGAAGACAATAATATATATAAAACATCTACTTATTGTCCAGGATATGATATAAATGTTTCTAGATGATCAATTCTGAATGTTTTAATATATTTCTTATCTTATAAACTGTACAGCTAGGTACGAACAAAGTCGATAGATATCTTAACTGATATCTATAAAGATAGGTATATAATAATATAGATAATGGGATGTTGTCTATTTCATCAACACGGAGTACGGCATGTACATTTAAATGGGATTTATCACCGAATATGTGAACTGAGTGGATTATTTTGTTTTGTAATGTTTTCATAACACAGTGAAATCACTTGGACACTGCCTACCATTCAAATATTATGTATATCCAATCTTCAGAGGTCCAACAGAGGGGTAGACGTGACTGATAACATAGTATAGCATGTTAAATTTAGTCTTCAACTTGTCTCCATACCTTTTTAAAACATTTCAATAAAAACTTGTATAGAAAACTTATTTTACTTCTAGGCAGTCGCTGACCTTAAAATATATATTAAATAGTGTATTATATACTTTATAGAAGGTGAACCTTGATTTAAATCTTTAAAAATATTTAATTTATCATTTCGCGAATGGGACCCCCTCTATGAAATGCTTATTTATCTGTTGTCTAACACAAACAAGTTCAGTAGACTGTGCGAAACAGGGGGTAATTTAATGCCCCCGTATAAGGCAGAGGGTGGTGCACGCTTTATGAAAGATAGCGCACGTGTTAGACCACTCGCCCAACAACTCTTAATGGACTTTTTCTTTTAATTATAAGATAACAGATCTATCACTGTTAAGTACGACCTAGTAAGACCTGTATTTACAAAGTATATAATATTGATTAGCTTTACTTTATCATGATTTGATTAATAAATATCACTAATAAAATCTATTATTTCATTAGAAAATCAGTTAATCTAACAGATCTATCACTGTTAAGTACGACCTAGTACGAACTGTATTTACAAAGTATATAATATTGATTAGCTTTACTTTATCATGACTTGATTAATAAATATCACTAATAAAACCTATTATTTCATTAGAAAGTCAGTTAATCTATTCAATGTAGTTGGCAAATATAGCATTATACTTTTTAAAAAGAGAGGGGGCTGTGTACAAGGAATGCACAAAGTATTAAAACTTAATCCGAATGTAATCGGTGAAGTAATGTATAAAAATGTATAATACGATTAACGTTCTACTGATATGTATGAAAATTATTTGCGTTCATAGCGTACTACTGCACCAATCGGGAAACGAAATTGGTACTGGAGATGTGTGACTTGGGGTGGGTGCGTGACAAAGGTCAGTTCAGGCGCCCATAAATGCAATACTTTGTTTTCCCTTGGCGGCGCAGAATATCGAAACACATATAAGTGGATTCTAAAACTCACATTTTATTTGTTTTGGGGAAACCTTTTGCCCAAGGACTTATCACTGATCTGGCGGGCTATGCTCATGGGCGTAAATGTGGTTAGGGTGTGTGGGGGTGTACCCCCCCCCCCCCTCACGGAGAAAAAAAGTCGTTTGCAAAATCAGTGCAGTCGGTCGCAAAATAAGAGCAGATGGTATCAAAATAAGCGCTCAGTCACGACATATGTCACGCTACTCACGCAAAACTTTAGTTTAAAATGACCTTTAAAAAAAAAGTATAACTTTAATAAACATGATGTCCTAAATGTAGGAATTTCTTCTGTTTTAAATAGAATAAATGGTTTAAACAGTATTTTATTCAGGAGAACATTAGTATTTACAGTTTATCATTTAAGAGAATATAAGTGAATAGGATGCAGTAACAAGCAAGACTGCTTATATAAAACTGTTTCCATAATTGTGATCAATATATATATACATGACGACTACAAAGATATATATCTGTAGGATTGTGTGATTTAAATTAAACCAAAGGTGTGGATAAAATATGTAAGTTCAAAGTTGGAAACACGGAAGATGAAAATGATTATTTTAGAGGTGTAACACGGTCATTTCATGTTGTGATTCAAACTTTGAATCCATCGTCAGTTACCAATGTCCGGAAGGTCTCAATTTAATATATTATGGCGTGTTTAAAGCCTTATTAATAAAGACACATTATTCAGTGATTTGTTATAATAGTAATTTCCTATTCCTCAGTACGTGTTTATTGAATGACATACGAGTTTATCACAATTATTTAAAACGCTTGGTTAATTCAATGAATTTAAAAACAATTCGGAAGAGATCTATGTTTTCTTCATAACTATTATTTTCGTTTCCATTTAGAAGAATATTTTTATATTTTGAGTCTTCGTCCAATGTGTAGATTGTGGTTTGTCTTTGGGTTAAGTACAAAAGACACTTAAAAAAAAAGTGATCACAATTTTCAAATGTTTCCCCACTAGAGCAGTAAGGATCATCACTTATGTGCATTAGAAATTTATAATGGTTGAGGTCGCTTTTTTAGTTTCGCATTTTACAATGAATGATTTGCCAGTTTATCTTGCCAAAATAGAAATATTCTTTAGGTTGTAATTGATAGATTGAAGATATTTTTGTTTTAAATTCCGAGAGTGTTGTAGATACTTTTATGCCCGGGGTTCAATAATTCCAGTCTTGTATCGCTGATGAAAAGAAGGAGTTTTGATAATGACTTGTTCTGCATGGAATTTGTTTTATGTTTTCTGATTTTCGAAGATTGTAAGAATTGGTGGAGGCGACAAGGGGTGGTATAATGTCAGATAAATAACTGGGCACTAGTTTATGTCCTATTTTGTAAAAGAGTATCATTTTATGCATCGAACGGCGTTTATTCAGCGCACAAAATCCCGTTTCGTTATACAGGATATCATGTGATGTACCTCGTGGTAATCCCGTTATAGTTCGGAGGGCATCTAAGTGCAGTTTTTCTAATAAGTCAGAGTCATATTTCGTACAGTCAAAAATAGGTAAAATACTGCTCAGAGTTTTCCTATTTAATCTATAATATTTAAAAGAACGCATACAATTAATCAAGGTACTGGTTTTTGCTACAAGGTAATCAATAAGAGTTTCCCAGGTGCACTTATTATTAAGGAATATGCCCAAATGTTTATGTGACAGATGGTCCGATATTTCCAATGTGTTAAATGTGAGCTTAAAGTTTGACGGAGACATTTTCCGGGAGAATGTTAGACTAGTGGTTTTAGCTGGGTTAAATTCAATGTTCCAGGCTTTCGACCATTCGTAGATTTTCTGTATGTCTTTATTCAAAGTATATTGTGCCAGTTGAGGATTATCAATAATTAGAGATATAGATGTATCGTCTGCGAAAAGACGTATGTTTGAATCAATATTATCAACTATGTCGTTGATAAAGATTAAAAACAGCAGAGGACCTAGAATTAAGCCCTGAGGAACTCCTACTTTGTTTTCTTTCGGGGAAGAACTAATACCGTTTATTACTACTCTTTGTTCTCGTTTAGATAGATAATTTTCCAAAAGTTTTAATTCTTTATTTCTGATTCCAATTGATTTTAATTTATGAATTAGTCCAGTATATACGAATAAACTATTATTATTATTATTAATTTACGTGGTTTCGATTCTCCGCTTGAAAGTGGCAAGGGGTAGGGTTATCTGTTGAACCTCATGGGGTTTCTCCCAGTGCTCCGGTTCCTCTCACTGCTAAAGAATTATTAAAATAAAATTGAACAGTCCTAAAATGACCCATTTCTCTCTCATACGCTCCTTGTCACGCCCCCCCCCCACCTCGACTCAATAGTAATTGGGGGAGAACTGATGTACACGCACAATATAACCGATAAGACCTGATGACAGATATTCGTATTAAAATTGGACAATGACTGCATTCTTTCAGTTATTTTTTTTCACATCAAAAACCAGAATCCGACAAAGGGCTATGCCGATATCGACTGTAGGCTACCAATCTTATGGAATTTCATATGTTATGCATGGCTTTTTAAAATTATACATGGACATACAGTTGTGTCATGTATCTTACATGTAAGTATCGTACAAACATTTGCAGAAGACCCCGAGATACTTTCTCACGATATTCATTTATAATTTTCTCGAGGATCTCCCATACTGTGTTCACGATCTCAAACATTCGAGCCGGGTGGGGGGGGGGTATCGTGCCATCCTGTGTAAATTTTCTCAACATCTCGAGTATTTTTATGTGTGCGCGAATTATATCGTCAACACGATATAGGCTACATTTTTAGCGTGTTTTCAGAGCTGCGGAGTTTAACCACCTCCATCCCCACTTTTCCGAAAACATTATTGATATAACCTATATAGCCTATAGTTTTTAAATGATTTGTTTTCCCAAGTCGCGTAATGCACAGAGGTCTTTGGATTTCCAGTATACACTAACGAAATCTTCTGTTCAAGAGTTACCGTCTGTGTCCATGAACCTTGGTCACGCGATTGAGGCTACAGTTTTTAGCATAGTATTTTTTTCAAATAATATGGTGTGATTAGAGGACGAACCATGTTGATATTTTAGCGTTCTGTGACCTGTTCATTAACAGGGGCGGATTGGGTCCGGGATTCCATGTCGGAGCGGTCCCTTTTACAGACCGCGGAGCCCGGACGGGGGTCCGTGGCTCTCTCCCGGGAAACTTTTGAAAATTGAACCCCAAATATGCCATTTGGTGGAATATCTGATTTATGGGGACGGGGACTGAGATGACGTTCTTTCGCTGAGTTAATAAATATCAAGGAATGTTTAACACCAGCCTCAGGAAACTCAGGAAAGTGTCTCGCACTCATATTCAGCTATGATAAAACTTGCTGAGGCCTTAAAATTGAATTTATTTGGGATCCCAACTTACAGGGTACAGGTGACTTAATAATTATTGTAAATACACGGGTGATAGTGTCGGGTGAATCCGATGAAATTTTTGGATGAAATTCGGAACCCCGTTGCAGGATTCCAAATTCCAACCCACACCAAGCACACCCGGCCCAGAAATTCTATTATATCAGCCCATTCCAGACTCCATTGGTGACTTGGCGGCCCGTTAAAGCCATCGGCAACATACAACATGATCATCATCGCTCTATGGCCGGTCCAATACCCCCCCCCCCCATATTATGTTCAGCAGAAAAATGTGGGTTTTTTTTAAGACGAATTAAATTTCATTTTATGTCCGACCGGCCCCTTAAGCAAACGTCCAACCAGCCCCTCGGGCGATCGCCGGTGGCCCTATGGGTCAACCCGTCCTTGTTCATTGGGGTCATGAAATCTATTGATATTCAGTGCTCAGCGACACCAATTCCCGTCTAGTCAGTAATAATAATGGAACGGGTGTCAGCGACCGTCTTAGCTTTGACTTTATTCCCCATTCTCTGAAAACCGTGTTTTTAACGGATTCTGCGACAAGCCCCCCCCCCCCCCATCACCTGTTGATTTTCAGCAATATTATTTCATAGATATATTTCCGAACAAACACATGAACACGATAGAGATTAGACTTCTTGGGGGATGCTAGGCTTATTTCATTTAGTCTAAATCCAAATATTGCTTTTGATAATCTGCTGTTGAGACATAGATTCTGTGTGGGTGTATTTTTACGCTTTGTGTGGTTATCTTTGGTCATCTGTGGAGGAACATTATTATTTTTCGGCGTTCCGTTGGTTTTTATCCTTTGGAATGGATAAAAGCTTGATTTTTGGAAGGATTGTTGCTAGAAGAGAATGGGCCTAATTGATTTGCAACGTTCCCTGGTTGTTCGTTATGGCGTTATTATCTTTTCCCTGAAAACCCTGTGAACCCGATATAGCCCAGAGTGTTTTTTTTTATTGTTATTGCTTTAAAATCTTTCAGATAACGATACAAACGGCTTGATAACGTTACGTTCACCTATTTATTTATATGCACTGTGTCTACCTTTTTCTGAAAGAAATATGGTCTGAAAACCATGCAAAAAATGATACTATCAATAAAACGTCAACCACACATTATAATATTGTAATTCAAAGCTTTACACATTCAAAGCTATTGCTTATGCGATAGGGTTCTATTTTCAAATTTAATGAGAAGCAATGGGCCCGTTTAATCGTTTATTAGTTAGCAGTTTTCCTTCTTAACAATTGCTAGAATATCAATTTTAATTAATTGGGGCAATGGAGACACTATCATAAGGTTTCATGTAAACTATATCGGGGGACGTTATCATATTATGTCGTCAAGATCTCGACACTATTAATTTGAGATCTCGGAGAAATTTATACAGTATGTTAATATGTCGAGAACTTTAAACTGGAATTCTCGAGATCGTTAACACTGGCGGGAACTATCTCCGGAAAATTATCCGGGGATCTGGAGAACATTACAATTGAATCTTGAGAAAATGTCCAGGTGAATACGAGTTTTGAGCTGGATCCCAAGATCTTCTACAAAATTTTGCACGACCCCTATACGCTGTCCAAAGTATAAGGCGATGCATGCAACAAACAGTCACAACGATGTTCTTTAGAGCATAACCCTTAAAACTAATAACTATGGTTGATGTAGTCCAAAGCTGAATATCACACGATAAATTCTATGTTACATAAGATTACATTCTTAGAATTGAGTCCATATACAGATTCATCATTTATCTATCAAATTTTGTTTTAAGATAACGATACAAAAGGCATGATAACGATACGTTCACCTATTTAGATATATGCACTGTCATTATCAGTAGACTGTTTGATCACCACGCCCCCGATCTCCTTTTACTTTTCTTTTATATTTCATGAAAACTTAACGGCATTTTTTTTTATTTTAATGTTTCATAAAGAAGATATGGAATACCCGTACTTAAATATCAATGTATAAACTGTAGTAATTGGGAGAAAATCAGCTGACCTTTTACGATAAGAAAACACAAACCCGTTCCAGCCTATCCGTTTATATATTGTATCATTCTACAAAAACTGGAATTAAATTTGATATTCCGCACCTTGATTTTAACTAAAATGTTTCTAAATTGTGTGGTATGTCAATAAGCAATCTGACGCAGTAACCGCCACGCATCTCCGTAAATTAATCATCGATCTAAAGTTTTCAGCAATTCTGCATTATTCGGTCATTCCTTGACATGCGTTAACACCAGGTGGTAATATCATTACATCGTGACTGATCTATTGTTAGCGCATATTACAACAAATATCACATAAAGCATATTAATTACAGAAAATAATGATATTTAAGTTGTTTTTGACGTAAAATCATTCAAGGGATCACTAGAAATCATATAAAAGACTCAAATTTTCTTAGTAAAATCAGCTGTTTACTGACAGCTCAAGGCGGTTGATCTGTTAGTATAGAATATCAAGATCTGTATTGGTTGTCTGAGATCTTAGAGATCTGAGATGAGAACGTTCACAGTAACCGTCCTTTTATTAGGACTGGTTATATTTGCTTCATTCTTGGGTGGTAAGACCATTTTTTACTTCGTTTTTGATCATTTCTATAACTGTCACGTAGGTGGCATTGTTATAGACATACGTTCGCTTGAGTTTCGTTTCGAGAAAAGCATAGGGGACCAGACAAGGGGACCATTTGTTCATTTGTTGAGTTGAAATCCCTACGTACCTCGCTACCCAGGTGGCCTCTGGTTCGATCCCGGTGTGGATTACCCGTGCCACAGGTCCCGGCAGAGCACATTGTCTAGCCTTTCGGATGTTACGAAAAAAAAGTTTGTCCTGTTAAATGGTACAGGACGGATGGAACGAAAAAAACAAGGCCCTGTGTACAAATTGGTATGCCTCCCCTTTTTAGCTGCCCAGGACGGATATCCGGTCAAGAATGGAAGTATTACCGAGAACCCGTGTACACGTAAAAGAAACCTTGACAGGTGGAATTCATATGCCTATCTTCACTAGCCCGGTTGGTGTTGACAAGTAAGACGTTAAAACCAATTTATCAACAGGTAATTTCTGTTTTTAGATTTGGGAAGTTCATATAGTTGATAATGTTACTGTATAACATCGGTTCAATACGTTGCTACACTCGGTTGCCTCAACCTTTCTTCGTGAAATAATGTGTTCATTTTGTAATTTCGTTTTATTATTTATTTTCATGAACCATCTTTTATTTTGTCTTTTCAGATGCCGAAGCGCGTGAGTAAAACTCTTTATTTTGCTTTGACGGTAATGTTTGTACATGTACTGTTATCACGATGGGGGGTTGGATGGTCGGGTGGTTAGCGCGTGCGCGTTGTATCATAAGGTTTGTCATTGAGTCAACTTACGTGGTACGTGGCAAGGAGTAGGATCGCCTGTCCAACCTTGTGGTTAATCAAGCAAATTATTGAACTAAAATTACACCACATGTTAGTCCCGAAATGACCTTTTTTGTATCGAGTGGGCGTTAAACCCCATTTCTCCCCCTCTCTCTATTATCAAGTGCATTCAACTTCTATTTTAAATGCACATTATGCAAAAGCTAATCTGCCAATTCTTTAGGCCTGTTATATAAACTATTAATTAGTTTAGACATTAGAATTTGTTTTCCTCGTGCTAGGACTAAGTCCAATCGCTAATATCTTGGTTCAGAGAGGAACAATTCGACTGCAATTTTCAGCATATTCCCTTTACACTATCTAGGGTTTAACTATATTATAGTGAGAACTACCAGCTCTTTATACAATCCTTCATAATGCCCTTTCAATGAAAAGAATAGGGTTATATTAATTTGTTTGTTGAAAAAACTTCACAAACTCACAAACAATGGGCTTCATATGAAAATATTTATCTGATATATTATAAACCTATAACGGCAACTCTCTTTGATCTTCGGGGTATATTCTATGCCCGGAATAACTTTCTGTCTGAATATATATATATATAGACACTGACACAGTTTCGCCAAACGAATGACAAAGTGAATGACATATATTCACCGGGCGAATAACAAAGGTAATAACATAATTCACTGGAAGGGCAAACAACAAAACGTGTGACACGGAGAATTACGCAGCTTCACTGGACGAATGGTAGAGGTTGGACAGACGAAATAATGACAACGTCAATGACAGTGGTT
Source organism: Patella pellucida (assembly GCA_917208275.1). Classification (NCBI taxonomy): domain Eukaryota; kingdom Metazoa; phylum Mollusca; class Gastropoda; family Patellidae; genus Patella; species Patella pellucida. The sequence continues at coordinate 20,891,538 of OU795041.1, forward strand.
CAGCTGACGATTGACATAGAATCACAGACGTTGACCAGGCGAATGACAAAGAGGATGACACGGGTTTACGAACGAATGTCACAGCTTCACCAAGCGAATGACAGCATTACTCGGACGGACGAATGACAAAGTGAATGACAGCATTACTCGGACGGACGAATGACAAAGTGTGTCACACGAATGACAAAGGAAATGGTAGAAATTATTTCAGACGAATGACAGAATGACACAGATTCACTGGACGAATGATAAAATGTATTTCTTATTCATAGATTGATTAATCCTAAATATAAATTTTACTTGTGGATCGATGGCTGAGGCCACAGTCGATAGTTCTTAAACTCAATAGTATACCGTAGTTGAACTATATTGGCCTAAAGGGAGCGGTGATTGCTAAGAAACTCCCTGTCTTTCTTCATTCGCTTGTCATTCGTCATGCAAAGCAGGGATGCCCTCACATTTATAAATCAGGTTCTATTTATATTTAATTCGGTTGTTTGCTCCTCAAGAAAAGTACATCTTTGGAATTCCTTGATATCACAATGTATATAAAATTGTAACACTTACCGGTACTTTCTAAAAAAACAAACTGATCACTATTTAAAACTGTTTAATGTTACACAACACATCAGTGATCATTCATCACAGTTCAAGACTATATTGGCCTAAAGGGAGCGGTGATTGCTAAGAAACTCCCTGTCTTTCTTCATTCGCTTGTCATTCGTCATGCAAAGCAGGGATGCCCTCACATTTATAAATCAGGTTCTATTTATATTTAATTCGGTTGTTTGCTCCTCAAGAAAAGTACATCTTTGGAATTCATTGATATCACAATGTATATAAAATTGTAACACTTACCGGTACTTTCTAAAAAAACAAACTGATCACTATTTAAAACTGTTTAATGTTACACAACACATCAGTGATCATTCATCACAGTTCAAGACTAATAACTAATGCTATATTGTCGTCGTCAGGAAGTTAAATATAATACTAAACAAACAGGGAACTTTTTTGACCTTGAGATTTCACATCAATTAATCAGATTTTATCAAAATGATGGAGCTCCACTGCGACCACGCTGTGTGTCGCCTTTTTCGACATTAATCTGTAGAGTTGAAATGTTTTAACACAGTCACTCTTTGCGTCACTCGTCGATTTTTCTTTACGGAATATTACGCATGTCAAATGAAACTTCGAACAGAATTGTCGTCGAAAACCAATCTCCTCGAAAATCTCCAAAACACGTGATTTGTAGAGCTTTCCAGAAAAGCAATTGAACCACATACGCTGTTGTGGCTGGAATAATTATACTTATTTAGCGGCAATACAAGAACATAATATCGTTCTCTATCAACATTTAACTGAAACCAATCTTAGTGTCTTCAACCAATCTACGAAAAGCACTGAATCGGTACCACACACACGCATAGCCTTTAAGGTCATTACCATAATGCTGACGGCGAACCCTTGCGGCCTACCATTTTCCTTTTTTAACTATGTAATTCCCTACTCGTGCCCTTATATGTTTATTCTTCGGGAAATCGTCTATCCACCTATACATTCGGCCTTGGATCTAAGCGCTGTTTGAGTTTGTGCAATAGACCATCCACCTATACTAGTTCAAAAGCGTTTGTAGTCAGGTCAACCAAAGTTGCATATCCCGAGTGGGGGCGGAGTCTGAGTTAACTTTTCTGGAGGCATTTTTCGTCAGGAGTCCGAGTCTGGTAGGTGGTGGGCCGGGTGAGGGGGCGTTTTCGAGATAATCGAGGTCAAGGGTCACGGAGGGCCAAGTGGCGAAGGAGACGTGAAGAATTCAGAATCTGTTCAGGATGGGGCCGAGAATCATCGATGACAGCAGTGAGACGGTTATAATACAGTAATATAATAATAACATTATATCTGGAACCACAGGTATGCAGGTGTCATCGCTGCTTATTGTTATTATAATATATTACTGTATTATAGTTGTCTCATTGCTGTTATCGATGATTTCCGGCCCTGTTCTGAACAGATTTTGAATTGTGTACGTTTCTTTCGTTGTTTGGCCTTCCGTGACCTTTGGCCTCGATTGTCTCGGAAACGCCCCCTCGCCTGGCTTATTGCCTGCCAGATTCGGATTCCTGGTGAGGGGTGCCTCTGGAGGGGTTAACTCAGAGTTTGCCCCCGCTCGGGTGACAATGCTCCCCCTTCCCCCTCTGGTCTAAATAAGCAACCGATTAACACGCGTGTATACATGTTTTCTGCTTGTTACCTATATACTATGTAACCATAGACAATGGTAACTATAGCCACTTAAAACCTCAGTGTTACTATGTAAATATAAATATGTATAAATACACTATATTGTCCATCTATATGTTATGACATTATTTTATGAATAGTCCCAAGACGGACGAAAAGTACTTTAAAATGTTAAAATGTTATTAAACCAGTGTTGAAATCAGTTTGTGTCGGCATACCTTTTTATCTATTCATCATTTACCGTGAAACAAAGTAGTACAACTTTGCGGTTGTGCTAATAATTTTGGATATATATATATATATATATATATACATAAATAAATAAAATATACGTCCAGGTAAGAAAATCTTCCACTTGACTTCATTATGACATACATTAAATTATAAGCTAGCTATCTGCCTTCTAAGGGCGTCTTCAGATATTAATAATGTATACAAAATATTACAACTACGATACATATATATATATATACATTTTTAGAATAATAGGTATCCATGACAATGGATTATAAATAATATTAAGTAATGTACAACAAAAGTTTAAAAGTATATAATACAAGACTTGACATAAATCTACATAGTACATGTAGTTTGACAATGGTCAATATATTAGATCAATTAAAGTTCATAGACTAATTATGTAATCTGGCTATAATAAAACTTAACCTTTCATTAATTTACATGTCTTCTTGGTATAATTTGACAATAGAACCATACAGAAGTTAGGAGGTTAATTAAATGTCAATAGAAGAATTATGTGATTTAGCTGGATATAAATAAGTTTTTCTTACGAGAATTCTGGGATATTCTCATTTTATGTACTTCTAAACATAAAAGCAAGATAAAGTCCTCGACTTCTGTTATGCTGGGGAAGAAGGACTTGAGAAAAACCTCGGCCTACCGGCCTCGGTTTTTCTTTTACTCGGAGTTTTTCTTCAGTCTTTCTTTCCCTAGCATAACCCCAGTCTCGTGCTTTATCCTTCACTTAATGCATGCGAATAAATATATCTCGATTCTTTTCTTTCGCAGAAGAAGAAGGAGAAAGAAGAGTAAGACGAAAAAGAAAAAGTAAATAAATTGTTTGCAATTATACTGTCTGTATACGTGGTATAGGAAGCCACGGTGACCAAGGTTTACGGGGCTGGCTCACTGACATGGCGTGTCGCAGTGGCTCAGTGAATAAGACGTTGAATTGTTAAACTTTGGGTCCTGTGATCAATCCCGCTTTTAGCCGAGAAAGTACCTCTGGATTTCTCTGCGTGGTTCCCTCTTGAGTGTCTGGACGAAAAGCCGAAGTCCCGAGTAAACATTGGGCGTGCACGTAAAATAACCCTTGGTAGGCTGAATTCGATATTTAGAGATGCAAAAGCGTTGCTGTCCCGGTAACATTGACCACATCACATGCCGCATGACGTTAAACCCCATTTCATTTCACTAGACTCGTTCGGTTGTCACGAAAAACAGTAGTCCGTATTGCCGTTCTCCTGACAAAATTTATAGCATAGCACACTGCATGGCGCATGTCAGTCTTCGTTAGCTTGGACGAAGAAGAGAAGTAGGCGTTTAACTTCATTCATTCCTTTTACATAATTTGGTGAAATGTATGGTCCCATTTTAGATGTTAATGTTGGCACTTGGCAGTTTTGGTTTCAATATAACCCGCCGTATCCTTTTTCAAAACCATTTTTATAATAATCACTTTCTTATTGTTTGTACATTCATGACACGGACGAAACCTGTCTAATTCTATGTTCTCTTTTATTTTATTGCTCTTCAATAGTTGTCTCATATGAATGGGGTAAGAAAATTGTACACTCAATTCAATCACAATTTTTTGTTTTTGTAAACAATATTTTATTTAATTTGAAATAGGATTGGAGAACAGAATGGGCCTATGTTGACTCCTCTCCGGAATTTAAAAAGATAAATTTATTTTATGTACATACACAACATATATACAACAAGAACATACAAAATATATAATTATTTAAGATTTAAATATAAACTAAACATTTATACATATACAGCTGCCGTTCCGTGACTTTATATTAAACGGGTACCCCCCCCCCCTCATATAAAAACCTACCTAAAACGTAAAGTATTGTTCTAGTATATTATGCTGAAAGTAAATAAATCAATAACAGACGGGATGATTTCGACGTTAGAAACGTTTTGACAATTTTAAAAAGTAATGAACGGTGTTAAAAATGAACTGATTTTGTTTTAATGAGAGGACAATCTGACCATTTAATAAAATACCAATATCTCGAAATTGCTGCTTAAGTAAACCAAAAGTTTTTCCTCGGGCACCCAAATGCAAGGAGCATATTATTAACAGATAAAGGTGACCACACGCGCAGGCGAGACTATCCGTTCAATGTCTCAAAAACTTATGACCCTTTAATTCGCTGCAGCCTCATCTCAGTTGACTATGTATAATTTTTATTTTCTATCTCCAATATATGGTCGTTTTTAATCATGCTTGAAGAAAAAGATGAAACATAATTTGAATTTTGTACTTCGAGTTCCAATGTGTCCCAATTTCTGATTGTCGACGGAATAAATGAATTTGAAAAAATGTTTGTTCTACAAAAGTATTCTTCGAGATTTTTACAATTTCTTAGACGATATGGTCATTTGTTATTTAGAAATATAAGAAGGAGCTAGACCGTTGATTAACTTATAGAATAGTTTTAGTTTGTGCACATCGACGTTCAGCTAATGAAATAAATCCGGTTTCTTTATAGAGTTTTGCATGACTTGTACCTCTAACCGCTCCACAAATAGTTAGTGCATCTAACTGTAAAGTTTCTAAGTGTAAAGCTTATTTGTCTGGACAGCCAGCCCCAATTACGTCAACATAATCAAAATGTGGAAGAATAAAGGAGGTATACATGGTGTTTAATGATGTTCTATTAAGTCGATTTTTTAATGATCTAAAACAATTGATAAGTTTCCCTACTTTATTACAGATATGATTTATATAGACATCCCATTTGCAATTTGGCCATCGTATGTATCGCGGGTATAAAAAATCCACGTTACCTTCGTGTATTGTTCGGGTGCCATTGTGTTGATTAGCTGTTTTCCAAGTTCGGAATCCTCAAAGTTTCACATTCGTATGGCCATCAGGACAGTTTATATACATTCATTTTACATTGTTATTATACATAACGGGCTATTTGTGTCGATTTCTAGGTCCCAAATATTAGTGACTTAGCTCCTTTGAACATAACTTGTATATACTAAATTCAATTCTGAATATTTCACCAGAAAATTATATTAATCTTTAAACTGTAAAACATTTCTATTCCTTTTTTTTCCTTTTTTGAGTAGTTGATGACGGAAGCTCCAGTGGTATGTTTTTATTTCTTATTCTTTAAAATTACACTTGAAAATATGCTAGTAAAATATCGAATCATTCTGCTTTAAGTACTTTAACCTCGATTTTGATGAAAACCAAACTCAATTTGTGTACATATTTGCCTAATATTTTCTTTTTAAAAGAAAGCAGTAGTAGCAGTAGTAGTGAAAGTAGTAGTAGTGAAAGCAGCAGTAGTAGTGGCGACAGCAGCTCTTCTTCAGGTAATCAATCAGTTCATTATTACTTGAATGTTTCGTCAAAGATCAAACTAATATTGTGGGTAGATTACATAAAACCTTTTGATCTCACAGCTGGACGTTATTACAGGCGCCATGATGGTACCAATTACCCATAGTTCATTTTAGGAATGGCACCGTGTTGATGCTTACTTCTTAGAGCTCGGTGGTACCGTCTACGGTGGTACCGTCTACGGTGGTACCGTCTACTCATACCCCTCCTTTAATACAGGTAACTTGATGGTACCTACTATACTTATATAGCTGGACATTATGACAGGTATCATGATGGTACATGTACCTATAACTCATAGTTCTACTTTAAGACAGGCGCCATGATGGTGTCTACTACTGATAGCTCCCCTTTAAGACAGTCGCTATGACGGTACCTACTACTGATAGCTCCCCTTTAAGAAAGTCGCCATGATGGTACCCAGTACTCATATTTTATAGTACTGAATCTAGTCTGTTTCTGGTATATTATTAGGTAATTTTAGACCTTCGTATAATTTCTATTTGCTCTCGATATGAGTACAATGAGTAGAAGGGGTGGGTTTGTGGGGGATAGCCTTGCCTGGATATATTTGCCTACAAATAACTTTCACATTGAAATACACGATGAACATCGATAATTCGTTACATCCCATATATATAACCTTTATTTTGATTGATGTATAAAAATGTAATACACAACAGCACTTTTTAAAATCATAGATTGGTCATCGTCAAGTGAGGGACGGCAAGGCAGGAGGGGAAGAAAAACAAGTCGAGGAAGAAGAGGACGACGAGGTAGGAAAGGACGAAAAGCAAATCGAGGAAGAAGAGGTCGACTAGGTAGGAAAGGACGAAAAGCAGGTCGAGGAAGAAAGGGTCGTCGAGGTAGGAAAGGACGAAAAGCAAATCGGGGAAGAAAGAGTCGTCGAGGTAGGAATCGACGACGAGGAAGGAAAGGACGAAAAGTCAGAAAAGGTAGAAAAGGTCGACGAGGCAGGAAAGGGCGAAAAGCCAGAACGGGACGCAAAGGTCGACGAGGCAGGAAAGGTCGAAAAGCCAGAAAAGGTAGAAAGGGTCGACGAGGTAGGAAAGGACGAAAAGCAAGGAAAGGAAGAAAAGGACGAAGGGGCAGGAAAGGAAGTAGAGGTGTGTAAATAATGGATTTTATAATCCTATACCTTGCATATTTCACTCGATTTCAAACGAACCGTTGAACTCCCCTAAAGCCAGGTTTTAAATCAAATTCCGATAGTATTTTTTAAATTATAATTGTTTGTTATTTTAATTTTAAACAGCTAGTCGAGGAGGCAGAAGACGAGTAAGAAAAGGTAAGTGACCCATTGATCACTGTTTTTCGAGGCCGACTCATAATATACTTTGTAATACCCCCCGTCAGACCGGTGTGACGTCCTTGCTGCGACGGAAATGGCCACGAAGATCTTCATACGTACAGATATCGTGCTGTGGTCTCCATGGTCGTCAATGATCGATGAGTCACGGCGTTTGATTTGAGTATGTTAAAAACAAACGCCGGGGTTCTGCGACTTTTTCTTAAGTTTTTGGACGCGTTGTGTACTTTTGCCGACGAAACCAATTAGTTGTGATTTGGCGACATAAAAATTTAATCGCATGCAACCTTCCTCGTCACTAATCGAAATAAAATATCAGATCAACGTCAATAAAAGAAGTTTAACGCCTTTATAACGCGATTTGTGATCTTTTGTATTTTTAACAGAAAGATGGGAGTGGGAATACGTCGATGGCAAAAGGGTTAAACGACGACGAGGCGGAAGAAAAGGGCGAAGAACTCGTAAAGGCAGGCGAGGCAGGAAAGGGCGAAAAGGCCGACGGGGCAGGAAAGTACGAAGAGGTCGAAAGGGAAAGAAAACAAGACGAGGACGAAAAGGTAGACGAGGGCGAAAAGGTAGACGAGGTCGAGAAACAAGACGAGGACGAAAAACAAGAGCAGTCATCAGTAAAGGTAGACGAGGTCGAGGACCAGGACGAGGTAGACGAGGTAGACGAGGTCGAAAAGCAAGATCAGGCAGGAAAGGAAGACAAGGACGAAAATCAAGACCAGGCAGGAAAGGTAAAGGGCCAAGACGAGGTAGACGAGGTCGAAAAGCACGACCAGATAGGAAAGGAAGACGAGGACGAAAAACAAGAGCAGTCATCCGGAAAGGTAGACGAGGTCGAGGACCAAGACGAGGTAGACGAGGTAGACGAGGTAGACGAGGTCGAAAAGAAAGATCAGGCAGGAAAGGAAGACAAGGACGAAAATCAAGACCAGGAAGGAAAGGTAAAGGATCAAGACGAGGTAGACGAGGTAGACGAGGTCGGAAAGCACGACCAGATAGGAAAGGAAGACGAGGACGAAAAACAAGAGCAGTCATCAGGACAGGTAGACGAGGTAGGAAAGGGCGAAAAGCAAGAAAAGGTCGAAGAGGCAGGAAAGGTCGAAAAGCAAGAAAGGGTAGAAAAGGTCGACGAGGCAGGAAAGGCCGAAAAGTCAGAAAAGGACGCAAAAGCCGAAGGGGCAGGAAAGGTCGAAAAGCAAGAAAGGGTAGAAAAGGTCGACGAGGCAGGAAAGGGCGAAAAGGTCGAAGAAGCAGGAAAGGCCGAAAAGCCAGAAAAGGGCGCAAAGGTCGAGGAGGCAGAAAAGGTCGAAAGGCGAGAAAAGGTAGAACACGTCGACGAGGCAGGAAAGGGCAAAAAGCAAGAAAGGGTAGAAAAGGTCGACGAGGCAGGAAAGGACGAAAAACAAGAAAAGGTCGAAAAGGACGAAGAGGCAGGAAAGGCCGAAAAGCAAGAAAAGGTCGAAAAGGACGACGAAGCGGGAAAGGTCGAAAAGCGAGAAAAGGTAGGCGAGGCAGGAAAGGTCGAAAAGCAAGAAAGGGTAGAAAAGGTCGACGAGGCAGGAAAGGCCGAAAAGTCAGAAAAGGACGCAAAGGCCGAAGGGGCAGGAAAGGTCGAAAAGCAAGAAAGGGTAGAAAAGGTCGACGAGGCAGGAAAGGGCGAAAAGCCAGAAAAGGTCGAAAAGGTCGAAAAGGTCGAAGAGGCAGGGAAGGCCGAAAAGCCAGAAAAGGGCGCAAAGGTCGACGAGGCAGGAAAGGTCGAAAGGCGAGAAAGGGTAGAAAAGGTCGACGAGGCAGGAAAGGCCGAAAAGCTAGAAAAGGACGAAAAGGACGAAGAGGCAGGAAAGGCCGAAAAGCCAGAAAAGGACGCAAAGGTCGACGAGGCAGGAAAGGTCGAAAAGCCAGAAAACGTCGACGAGGCAGGAAAGGGCGAAAAGCAAGGAAAGGAAGGAGAGCCAGAAAAGGTAGAAAGGGTCGACGAGGTAGGAAAGGACGAAAAACAAGACGAGGAAGAAAAGGACGAAGGGGCAGAAAAGGAAGAAAAGGTGGGTGAATAATGGTTTTTATTGTTTTAAATACAATTGTTTTTTTACATTCCTATATCATTCGTATTTAACCAGTTTTCAACCGAATTGTTGAATTCCTGTAGTACTTTTAGTAGCGTATTTACCAAATTTGTAAATCCGATCCTTATATAACATTTCGTATTGTCGCTCTTTGTTATTAAAAGGCAGACGAGGTCGAAAAGCAAGGCGAAGTCGAAAAGCAAGACGAGGACGAAAAGGTAGACGAGGGCGAAAAGGTAGACGAGGTCGAGCACCAAGACGAGGTCGAAAAGCAAGACCAGGCAGGAAAGGAAGACGAGGACGAAAAGGTAGAAGAGGTCGAGGACCAAGACGAGGTCGACGGGGTAGACGAGGTAGACGAGGTCGAAAAGAAAGACCAGGCAGGAAAGGAAGACAAGGACGAAAATCAAGACCAGGAAGGAAAGGTAAAGGATCAAGACGAGGTAGACGAGGTAGACGAGGTCGGAAAGCACGACCAGATAGGAAAGGAAGACGAGGACGAAAAACAAGAGCAGTCATCAGGAAAGGTAGACGAGGTCGAGGAACAAGACGAGGTCGACGAGGTAGACGAGGTAGTCGAGGTAGACGAGGTCGAAAAGCAAGACCAGGCAGGAAAGGAAGACGAGGACGAAAAACAAGAGCAGTCATCAGGAAAGGTCGAGGACCAAGACGAGGTCGACGAGGTAGACGAGGTAAACGAGGTCGAAAAGAAAGACCAGGCAGGAAAGGTAAAGGACCAAGACGAGGTAGACGAGGTAGACGAGGTCGAAAAGCACGACCAGATAGGAAAGGAAGACGAGGACGAAAAACAAGAGCAGTCATCAGGAAAGGTAGACGAGGTCGACGAGGTCGAAAAGCAAGACCAGGCAGGAAAGGAAGACGAGGTCGAAAAGCAAGACCAGGCAGGAAAGGTAGACTGCGAGGTCGAGGACGACGAGGTCGAACCGCAAGACCCGGCAGGAAAGGTAGACGAGGTCGAGGACCAAGACTAGGTCGACGAGGTAGACGAGATCGAAAAGCAAGACAAGGCAGGAAAGAAAGACGAGGACGAAAAGCAAGACCAGGCAGGAAAGGTAGAATAGGTCGGGGACCAAGAAGAGGTCGACGAGGTCGAAAAGCAAGACCAGGCAGGAAAGGAAGACGAGGACGAAAAGCAAGACCAGGCAAGAAAAGTAGACGAGGTCAAGGACGGCGAGGTCGAAAAGCAAGACCAGGCAAGAAAGGAAGACGAGGACGAAAAGCAAGACCAGGCAGGAAAGGAAGACGAGGACAAAAATGTAAGTATTGTAACAACTTATAGTAGAGAAACGAATAACACCCTCTCGACATAATCCAGGTCACTTAGAGACTAACATATGGTACAAGTTTATTTCAATAATTCAGCTTGGGGTCGAAAACTATGGAAGACCAAATGGGACAATATTCATGATTCTTGTTTCTACATTCCAGTTTGAATCTTTTAGACACGAACGCAACATTCTAAACTAATGATTCTTGTTTCTGCATTCTTATGTCAACATTTCATGCTTAAAATCAACATTTTGAACAACACATTGACTTTATGTTTCATTTTCGGCGTTTTATCGGTAAATTTTATATATCATTAAATATTAGAATTAAAAAAGAATTTCTTAATTTTACACGAAAAAGAAATCAATTCATTTGTTTCTGAAAGTATCTAAAAAAAAAGATCTGGAATTTGAACTCTTATGAAAATATTTTCTACGTTTCAAAAAGTCTTCCAGATTTGTTTTTAGATACTTTCAGAAACCAATAAATTGATTTCTTTGTGGTGTTAATTTAATAAATTATTTTTTAATTTTAATATTTAATGATATATAAAAGTTACCGATAAAACGCCGAAAATGAAACATAAAGTCATTTTTTTTGTTTAAAATGTTGACTTTGTGCATGAAATGTTGACATAAGGATGTAGAACCAAGAATCATTAGTTTAGAATGTTGCGTACGTGTCTAAAATGTTCAAACTGGAATGTAGAAACAATAATCGTGAATATTGCCCCATTTGGTCTTTCATAGGAAACACGCCACTTGACTCAGTGATAGATCGTATCTAATACGCACTTGGTAGACCACTCCACCCACCTCCCCAGTAACGGTTAAAAATAATAATTTAAGATATAAAACATGCATATTTACATACCATAGTATGGAATTTTCATATTTAAATTGATGGTAACTTTAAATCAAGCACTAACTTTTTATAAATATTATAATATGAATAATTCTGGTTGTCTGCAGCTATATTTTTTTTATTTATTTATAAAATCCTCGACCCTTTTTTTAACTATGAGAACAAACTAATTAACCTGTTTTCTCTCTCCCTTTTCAGCACCCCCGAGACCTGTTACACTCCCTGTTGTTACACCACCTAATAAAAACACTCAAGGTACGTTTATCAGTAAAAATTGAGCTTTGATGCGAAAATGAAAAAGGAAACCAGGGAGCCAAAGAGTGTATTGTGACATTTTATCCACATCAAATTGCACTGACATTAATTCTGTGTAGGTTATTTGGGTGATGGATTTTATTCCAAAATTATGTGCAAGCTCTTGGAATAAAGACCGCTCAAAAAGTCTCGTTTATAAATAAAATATATAAAGAGAATGTTTGTTCTTGGTAGGCAATTATTAATAAGCTACTTAATGGTGATTTTGATTTGCAGTTGGTTTAGTAGTATTTAGTGATCAAATCGACAATTAATGGTGATTGAGTTATTACGATTATGGGTGCCAGAAATTGCTATTTTGACGTATGTAATGCATTGTAGCAAAGTCAATGTTGATATGAACGTCTATTGAGCATTAGTTTTGTTTACTTGTTTCTTTATTATTATCAATGGTATTAATAATTTTGTAAATAACGCGAAGCAAATTATCTGATTAGTTAAGGAGGAGTTGTCTTCCGTTTACCTGAACTGGATCACGACCATGCGAATTAAATTTTTACAGTTTTATCTGATTAAGTACTTCTTGTGAGCTAAATAATTTCAATCCAAAGACCGAATTCAGATGTGCAAATTCCGTAGAAATTTTGACTATTTATATTATTTTTAGCCGTGTGTAATTCATGTTCTTAACCTATAATACTTTTCTTCTAATAGGTGGAAGAAATCGACGACGAAACAGGCGAATACGAAGACAACCAACACGAAACCGACGAAGACGAAGCCGACGAAGACAATATCGACACGCATATTATCCACGACGACGACATTTCCGACGATACGGATATGATCCACGGCGAAGATACAGGAAACGAAGTAAGTATTCAAAGTTAAAACACAGGAAAAGAAACTTGTTGCGTATTAGTAGTTTTGAAATTTTCGTCTCGATATTTCCATTCGTAATTCCGAAGGGTCGGATTAAGTTTCCTGAAATCATTCATTTTCCCCAAGTTCCCTTTTGTTCGTGCAAGATTTTACGTAAGAGTTAAATATTGCTGAGAGATTTGTGTTAGTCTACAATTTATTTAAAAATAAAATTGCCATACTGTTTTTTGTAATGATTTAGAATTTTACAATTTAACAATGATTACTATTTATATCTTCAGGATATATGAGACCTGATTATGATGATGTTGGATATGGTAAGCGCAGAATTATTATAATACCTGTCTCAAAACTTCCTCACCCAACCACACCTTTGTGTAATTGATGGGATCAACACCACGATTTATTTTGAACTACATGTGATGAGAATAGGGGATCAAAACTTAAAGGACCTAAGTCTGTAACGCAAAATCTTCCCAAATCGTCGACTTCGAAAACAAGAATTATTGGTCTATATAAATCAAAATCAAAATGATGTAAACTTACCGGGAAAAGATGAGCTTCTGATATCCGATATTGTTTTAACATTGGTACACGAATCGTGTAGCTTAATAGGCTTCAGCCCCAGTTGTAATAAGAGACTCGAGGGACAAGGCTAGACATATTACACCAAACCAGACGGCACATGTAGACTGGAATAACAAGATGGAGAGTGCATGGCTTATTGCGACCCACTTTTGTCAATTTTTAGGTCCCAAATGTTAGCGATTTAGCTCCTTTAAGTGTATCAACCATGCCCCGTCGATATCAATTCAACATAATATATGAAATTATACGATGTTTTAGTTTACAAGCCTTTCAAAACAAAAACTAAGCTTCGTTTTTTTAAAAATAATTCTTTATTTTTTTAATTTATATTACAGAAACAGGTTACGATTACGGTCGACCTTATTACCGAGGTTACCGAGACAGCCACCATGATAAAGACAGCGACAAGTTGATCTTTGATCTCAAGAATAACTTGAATCTCTGTGCATAAAGATACTGAAACTTTGGATTTCGGAACCAATTTTTAGAAAATATTTTATTGTATTCTACATAGCCTATTGTTTAAATACAAGATTCACCAATATAGAAAGGTGGTAAATTAACAATATTGTATGGTCACAATGATAGGTTATAACATTGTATTATGACAACAATGAATGTAAAATATATAAACTTATTAAACTCTATTGCAAATTATTAATTGTGTTTTAGTCCTGAAAATTCAAATGGTGTGCGTTTGCCAAAAACAGAATGGGAGGGTGTGGGTTTTAACATCCCACTTTTCTTTAATTGATTTCGGGTATAACTTAAGAACGTACAGTCAAATAGTCCAGTCACTATAATATTAGTTCGGGCAGTTGTGAAGGATTATTTTATGTGCATTGCGCGTGCACAGGGGCTTGTTTTTATTCCATCTACTTGTACACAACTAGACTCTGGTTTTTTGTTGTTTTTTTTGGGGGGGGGGGGGGGCATTTGTCCTGCACTACCTACAAAGAGAAACCAAGCTGAAAATTCCCGGGCAACTTTCTTGACCAACACCAGCATCAGTGTACATAAGGATGAATATGGCCGATAACCCGACATCACGACATTTCAACCCGACAACATGACATTTTCGCCCCGCAATACGACATTTTCGCTAGCATAAAAATGTCGTATTGTCCTTATATGTCCTGATGTCGGGTTGTTGGGTTGTCGCCTTATGAAAGGACACACAACGACATGATACCACACAGCCAACATACTATAGTGTGTACTATTTACCGCCATAAATAAATATCCCCAAATAGCTCGACAATTACACCACAATATTTATATATATATATATATGCATTTATCTACCGTAAACAAAGAAGTACTTGTACTTTATCTACTTTTTAAAATTAGTCTCGCTTAACCAGTCTACAGACCATTCTCCGTTTGATTGACAGGCCGGGATAACCAAGACTACTTTTCTAAGAAACATGACAGAAAGCTGGAACGAGAAATTCAATTTAGAAAAAAACGAAAAGTGGGCAACTCAAGAAATGTTTTAAGAACCTTATAAAAGTTCAATGAAACTACTGCTAGTATAACACTATAGACCATATATACTGTAGAAGTTGGAAGTTCTATAAGGCCTAATAAGGGGCTCTGTTTAATATTTTGACGTCGTTAGCTAGAACCACTGACAGCAAGAACTAGGTTAATAAGAATGTGTCTAGGGGTTTAAAGTCGGGCAATGATATCATGGTCTGATAATCCCATGCTTCAGAAACGTGTTTAGCCATCTTCCTAGATGCCCATATAAGTACCACCGTGTTGATATCAAGGGTATCGTCTCTGCAACTGACCAATCCGGTAAAGGTAACACCTGGTCAATCCCCCGGGGCTCATTAATGACTCAGGCACATAAACCCTTTAAAAGAACGTGCGCGTTTGAGTTTCCTTTAGATATCATTGAGACACTGGGAAGTAGAGATCAGCGGGAAGCGGAGAACGCCACAGCCCCCCAGACTGAGAGGCGAGAAAACACCCCACGAAACACAAGCGGGGGAAATAGAACTTATATATGTGTATCTAGTTTCCTGTATGATGGATGTCGTAAGGATATAAAGATAGTAAGCTGGCACTGCCAGGCAGGATACGCCCACATTTTTGAGAGATGGTTAGAGAACAAGCAAAACCGAAAGTGATTTTTCCTACAATCAAACGAAGGCTATAATTCATTAAATTACAATTTGATATGCGCAAATATCGAAAAGAATCAAGATCCTTAGGTTATAAACATGCATTTCAAGTTTCATCAAAATCGAATTAAAATTGTGACCTATACTGGGTCCACAACCTTCATATACCATATTTTAACACTGTAAGCGTACAAACGGCGGCCATTTTGTCTGGCAATTATGGTCCGATTTCCCTGAAATTCAAACTCAACCTTCCGTATGGTGTAACGGTGATAGAGTCAATCGTTTTTTTTTAAATCGGATAATAACCGTAACCTCCAGAGGGACCATAGGCGAATTTTCGGACAATCAGGGGCCATGATTCAGGAAGTTATTATCTGATATGTGCAAATAACGAAAGGTACCAAGATCTTTGGGTTATAACCATGCATTTCAAGTTTCATCAAAATTGAATCAAAATTGTGACCTATACTGGGTCCACAACCTTGATATACCATTTAATAACAGTATTGGCGTACACGCGGCGGCCATTTTGTATGGCAATTTTGTTCCGAATTTTTCCGAAATTCGAATTCAACCTTCCTTAGGGTGTAATGGTGATATAATCAAACGATTTTTTAAATCGGATAAAATTGTGACTTCTAGAGAGAGGAACCACAAGCTAAACAAAGGCGATTTCGCGTATAATCAGGGGCCATAATTCAGGAAGTTACAATCCGATATGCGCAAATATCAAAAGGAACCAAGATCTTTGGGTTATATCCATGCATTTCAAGTTTCATCAAAATCAAATTAAAATTGTGACCTCTACAGGGTCCACAACATTGATATACCATTTTAAACAGTAATCGCGTACGATCGGCGGCCATTTTGTATGGCAATTTTGGTCCGAATTTTCCGAAATTCAAACTCAACCTTCTTTAGGGTGTAACGCTGATATAATCAAACGATTTTTTTAAATCAGATAATAATTGTGACCTTCAGAGGGACCACAAGCTAAACAAAGGCGATTTTTTCGTATAATCAGGGGCATTAATTCAGGAAGTTACGATCCGATATGCGCAAATATCAAAAGGACCCAAGATCTTTGGGTAATATCCATGCATTTCAAGTTTCGTCAAAATCGAATTAAAATTGGGACCCCTACAGGGTCGACGACCTTGATATACCATTTTTCAACAGTATTCGCATGCGAACGGCGGCCATTTTGTATGGTAATTTTGGTCCGATTTTTCCGAAATTTGAACTCGACCTTCCTTAGGGTGTAACGGTTATATATTCGAACATTGTTTTTAAATCGGATAATAATTGTGACCTCCAGAGGTACCACAAGCTAAAATAGGTGATTTTTCGGACAATCAGGGGCAATAACTCAGGAAATTACGTTCCGATAGGCGCAAATATCAAAAGGAACCAAGATCTTAGGGTTATAAACATGAATGTAAAGTAACATCAAAATCGGTTCAAAATTGTGACCTCTATAGGGTCCACAAGCTAAAAACATGATTTTTCGTACAATCAGGGGCCATAATCCATGAAGTTTTGATCCGATACATGCCAATATCGAAAGCAGCCGAGATCTTTGGGGGATAAACCTATATTTCAAGTTTCGTCAACATCGGGTAAGAATTGTGACCTGTAGAGAGTCCACAAACAATTGTGGACGGACGGACAGGGGCGACGACATAATACGTCCACATGAAAATGTGGGCGTATAAAAACATAGTCAACGTAAAAAGTGTTCCAGAGTTATTGATCTTATACAATGTGAAGTCCTAGAAGAAATCCCTAGACGACCGTATCATGGGCCGTTGTCTAGAAGGTTCTGATTACACATCTGGTGGGGCCGCGACACAGGATAGTGTCACACTAGTATATGTTCCTGTCCAACCCGAGCTATTCAGAGATGTTATTTGTACTAAACCGAAAGATGCCGCTCCTAATCGTATAGTTATTATAAAGCAATTTAAAAAAGTAAAACGAACGTAATTTCCAAAGCTATAACCAAACATCTATTACTGCTATTCAGACGTTAACAATAGATTTTTTACGGCTGTAATAGTTGATAGATGTGTTGAGAATTTCAAGTGCGATGGCTATTTATAGACTAAAAGAGGGTGCAGGGTAGCCAGAAAATACTTCGAGACACACAACTGAAGCGTACACATTCACCGTATCTGCACATGGAACACCCACCCAATTACCGGTAAATACAATGTCCAACAACTTACACAATCTGTCTTTACATAATACATTTGCCCAGTTTTGAGATGATTTACTAAGATCAGATTTTATTTTGGTGACTTTAATATTTTAGCAAATAGTATGAAACAATATACTTTTAATACTTACACGTAGAATCCCACCCAAGGATTGCCAATTTTCTATGAATTTATGTTTTGCGTCTTCAAGGGGCCTATTGTTATTTTCAGGTACTGCAACGGCATCGGAATCGGAATCCCGATGCATACAATCACTTTAGTAGAGTGACCCACAGCCTCAAATATTTGTAGGTCTACTGTATAAACTGATCAATCTCGTTCCCAGAGTCAGCCGCGGTGCCGGGGCCTCTGTGGCAATATACCGTCCATTTTATCCAAATTTGTTCAGACCTAATCCCTAATCTATTTTGGCTCGATTTCTCGAAAACTAGAGGTCGGGTCATCGTTTCGTTTGTGGTGAAAGGATTTTGAGTCAAAGTCAACTCGCTGACATAACAAAATTGGATCCTAAATGTACAAATTCAGGTTTTTGTAAAGATCTATTTTTCTACGCGTGTGTATATTTTTAAGTGATTCGGTCATCCAGACATATAAAATAAATACATGTCAGGTGACAGTCGTGTGATTCGTCCCTTCCGGGAAAATGGCTACCCAGTGTCACCAGAGAAATTTTCTGGTTTCGAGATTGTAAACTATCACTCGGTTCAAAACAGCTTTTATGAGAAAAGTTCAGCCGCGGGTTCGCTCGTGCACTACAGGCATCCAAAATAGGCACGTGAATGCACTTATATATCAATAAAGAAATGAACAAATTGTCTTGCGTTGGACTTTAAGTAGTTACGAACTTAATGAAAACTTTGGCTAAACTCAGCGGTTTAATTTCTAATTTAGTTGAGTGGAATCAATTACTTACATGTATATTGTAACGATTTTCGGTTCAGCGTAACCTCTTGTAGTTTCGTTCTTTTTCTGTCTTTTAAACAGAGAGAGTAAGAGAGAGAGAGAGGGAGAGAGAGAGAGCGATGGGGAGAGATGGGTTTTAACGTCCACTCGACACAAACTAGGTCATTTCGGGACTAACATATGGTTCAATTTTATTTCAATAATTCGCTTGCGCGTAGGGGTCTTTAGCAGTGGGGGGGCCGAAGGGCCCGGAGAAAACTTACGAGGTTGGACAGGCGACCCTACTCATTGCCACGTATAACCGGGGATTCGAAACCACGCCAGTTGACTCAATAATAGGCTTTATGATACAGCGCGCGAACGCTAACCATTCAGCCGTCCAACCCCCGTCTTTTAAACAGTCGCAAGACTGTGAAATTTACTTTATTTAATCGTAAAAACCCTTTGCTTAGTTGGCGCCTTGGTTACATATTGTTTAGAAGTTATGTTGTTGCTAGCTCTACATACGCACAAAAAAATGAGACCGGGAATTAACTGAACGAAATGTAATCCCGTAGTCCTGATTAAAGCTACATTATTCAAGATATAGATAAGAACTAGCCATTCTTGCTATAATAGTTCGAAAGAAGGTGATGTTAAATGAATAATTTGAAAATTTCATGCAATTTACTCTATTGCAAGCGAAGCTATTGGCATTTGAAGATTTGGCAGACGTGTGCAATAATTTCAAGCACGGTTCTGGTTGATCAAAGTTAAGTCTCGAAGCGCCTGGGCGCGCCATATTTGATTAAACCAGAGTATCAATGAAACGTTTTAATCTCCAAAGTTGATTAAGGCCTGGATCAGTTAATTAATGTCTAATTAATACTTTTGTAAACATTTCAGGCCCAAAGAAAGACCTGCTATAGGCAGATTTAGCTCTTTACACTAATGTAATTTTAACCAGACTTGTCTGATTAAAATAAAAATTACGATACCGGTCAGAGTACTTGACAGGTCCGTATCTAGACACCATTAAGCGGGGGAGGGGGCATTACCTTTCGGTAGGGGGCGAACTAGTTTAGATAAGTACAAAATATGGTTTATAATGGTTCTGAGCGGGGGGGGGGGGGATTTCACGGGCCCGGTACTTGAATTCTAATCTGTTTGTTCGTAATACGTGTGCACTGTCTGTGATAATTATTGGAAACATAATAGGATTATTGAAAAGGACATATAACGTCTACATAATGAGTACGGTAAGTACTTCATGCATATCGAGTTTTTATGTTCAACTGCCAATTTCTCCGTTATTGGCTATGGGCTTTATGCATTTATAAAAATCAGACGAAAATGTAACTGATAGAGTTATTTAGTTGCATTTCTCTCTCTCTGTCTCTTGTGTTCAAAAACTAAGGATTGTGCATGTGTAGAATGAAATGGGGTTTAATGTCCTACTATATGCTCCTAACATGGGCTCATGGAAGACGGGCATAGGCCTACGCCCTACAGTGTGCTATGAGGGAAATTTTGCCGGGGCAGCGGCGCTACGGCCTACTCTTATATCGAATTCCAACTGCCAAGGGATCTTTTACGTGCACTCCAATGTGTACACAGGACCTCGGTTTTTCGTCCCACCCGAACGACAAGGCAACTGGCCTTGTCAGGCACTCCTTCTGCATCACTGACAAGGGGAAATCACGCCGGAAAATCGAGATGAATTTTCTCGGCCAATGCAGGGATCGAACACTCGGCCTCCAGGCTAGCGAACCAGCGCCGTATCCACTTAGCCACTGTGATCCAATCGTTATTTGAACGTATTCTAAAAACCGAAGAATTCCGAATTAATTAGTCGCTCCAGAGCTAATTAGTCGCTCCAGAGCAAAGTTTCAAACTTAATTTAACCAAGAACCATAACTCGTTAACTCCCTTAAGAATGGGAGCCGAACACTTTTTCTAACAATTTAAAAGCACATGACAAGATGGTTATATCTTCAAAAACCAAACATGACCAGACTTTCATTGTTGATGAATAAAGTTTTTTTTATGGTAAGCCTTATATATTACGTTAAAATAAACCCCAAATATTGTCGTTAGGATGAAATTTCTTCTGACCCTGAGCATTTTGGCTAACATTATTATGAAACAAATTATGGCGCATCGTTTTCTCACTCGAGAATCGTCGCTATTCGTCTCTTTCTTACGTTTCTGACCAACGGCTATTATATAATTTTACCAGCGTTTGCCATGCAAGACACGCCTACATTTTATCGTACAATCGAGGGCCATTATCCATGAAGTGATAGTATGAAATGCGCGAATATTAAAAACAACCGAGATCTTTGGGGTGTTCACATATTTGTATAAGTTTTATCAGACCAAAATTAAAACCTCTATTGGCCCCACTATTCGCGTACACGGATATATGCAACATTGTCGGGCAGTTTCGTGTAAAGGTGATATATTTAAACTGTTTTAAAATCGGATAAAAATTTATGAGCTCTAGACGGGTTCACAATTTAAAAAAAACCTAGTTTTTTGTACAATCTGGGACCATAATCCAGGAAGTTAATGTCTGTAATGTGCGAATATCGAAAGGAGACGAGATCTTTGGGTTATAAACGCACATTTCATGTTCCATCAAATTCGGATTGTGACCTCTATAGAGTGTCCATAGGTTAACAACGTTATTTTTCGTCCAATCAGGGGACGTAATCCAGGAATATTGAAAGGACCCGAGATCTTTTGGATATAAACATATATTTAAGTCGCAGGCATTTGAAGGGATTAAAATATAAAAAAAATCTGATCAAAACTGACAACCTTGTGATTACATACAAATGTAAATAAACACTATTTCCGTACAGGGAGAGGCCATTTTGTCCGGCAGTTTTAGTCCGGTGAGATAAATTTAAACCTTTTAAAACTGAATGCTACTTGTGTCATAATCCAGGAAGTTACAGTCCAATATGCGTGAATATCGAAAAGAATCGAGACCTTTTGTAACACTATTAGTGTATCAGAAGATCGGGTTCGTAAATATTTGGTTTATTTACAACGGGAACAGAGTATCACACATCTACATAATTACAACAGCAATACACATAAATTAGACTATACTGGCACTATTTCCACGCCAGGAACACATCTCTAACCATATTCCCCGTCTTCAATTAGCCCAAGTTAGGTGCAGAAGCGTAGGACGTTAAACCCCATTTCATTCATTCATTCTAACCATATTGAATCTACATTTTCGCCCCTCTGCCAAAGAAGCGGCTCAACTCGGATGAATCCATACATTCGTCCAAGCCTTACTTCTCCCCCCCCCCCCCCCCCCCCCGGCTCCTCTCTTCTAACTGTCAGTGAACGTTATATATCTTCGCACACATGGTCATACCGACTATTGTCTCATTTATCTCATCACGGCATGCCTACTGACCAGTGCATAATCCTTTGAAATTATGTGGTTCTTGTACACAGATCATATATGGCTTGAAGAGAACATATTGGATAAATTAGATGTTAAATAAGATCGTGCCTTAACAGAAGTTGATAAGAGTGGAATCGTCAAAACCAGCCGAGTTCCCTAAGGTCTATGTACCTAAATGATATAGTTCTATTTGATGAGAGATAATAGATCACTTTGTCACACTTTGGGTTATAAACACACATTTCATGTTTCATCAAAATCGGATATAGTTGTCACCTCTAGAGTGTCCACCTAAAAACGTGATTTTCAGTACAATCAGGGGTCATTATATCTAAGAAGTTACGGTCCGATATATGGCAATATCGAAAGGAACCCTTATCTTTTGGAGATAAACCTATATTTCAAGCTTCGTCAAAATCGCATAAAAATTTGACTTGTTGGTGTTCACAAACAATTTGTGGACGGACGGAAGGATGCCATTGTCAAGACGGACAAGGGCGACGACAATAATAATATAGTCCAAATTCAAAGGAGCGCTATTAGGCAAGCTTGTATATTTTTCATGCCGTACGAAGCTACAGTAAACGAAATTCAACTATCTAAGTATTTTATTATCTTGATTTTTTCCAAATATCACCGATTGGATTAATTAATAGGAGTATATATTATTGGCAATTATCAATCAACTAATCATTAATTTAAGACAATTGGTTAGTATAACGCATTGACACAATATCAGCGAGTTTCGCTAATTGCGACTTTGGCAACCGACAGCGTGAGCCCTGCCACCAGTGCCCAAGATTCCTGGTAAAAAAACGCACAGCATATATAAAAACATATACCATTAATATACATATATTTTGGAAATGTTTATTTTACAGACTGTTTTACAAATTTTTAATGGTTTTAAATAAAACTTTTTTTTATATTATCTGTTTTATTTCTTTCCTAACAACTCCTGATTAATTAATGGCTTACTTGATTTTTATACCCCGCATTTTCATGTGAACGTATATTGTCGTCGCCCCTGTCCGCCCGTTTGTTCGTCCCTCCGTTCGCATTTTCTAGACACTCTGCAGATCCCAATTTTTATCCGATTTTGATAAAACTTAAAAATATATTATTATGTTTTTATTCTAATTTTCTTGTTTCCTTTCGATATGAGCGCATATCGGGTGGTTACTTCCTGGATTTGGCCCCTGGTTGTACGAAAATTCGTGCTTTTTGGTTCGTTTTTTAAAATATACCATCGTTATAGGGTTGATTCGTGCTTTTCATTCGTCTTTTATATCACCGTTATGAGGGTTGATTTCAAATGGTCGCTCACTGTACACAAGTAGTGTAAAAGTATATAGTACCAAGGTCGTATGCCCTCTAGAGTTCAAAAATTATATCCGATTTTGATGAAATTTTGCTGATATTAGTGCATATGGGGTCGTTGCTATCTAGATTAAGGCTCCTGATTCTACGACTCAAATATATCACCGTTGCATCGTAACATCTTGCTTTATGGTCCCTGAGTCTACGAAATATCGCTTTTTTTCGCTTGTTCCTTGTCAATCTGTTCTTTCGTGAGAACGGTGCCACAATTAATGTGTTCAATTTGGAACCGGTTCTATAGTAGGAACCCAGGGGATGTTTTGTTCTAATGAGGTGTTTTATTTACATTGGGGCCATACCCGATCAGCTGAATCAGGAATCAACGTTGTCTGTAACATTTGAAATAAATATGTCTATTGGGGTCACTAGGGGGCGTTCTGAAGTACAGACACCAGATAATATTCTCTTCTGGAGGTCACTTTATATTTATAGGTTAATTGTGGCACCATTCTCACGAAAGAAGAATTTTGTCCGCCATACTTGAAACAAATCAGTCGTCTACTTGTTCTACCGGGATTTTATGATGTGTTCAGTTTGGAACCCAGGGGATTATTTGTTCTGAAGTTGTCTTTTATTTACTTTGGGGCCATATAAATACCCTATCAGCTGAAAAAAGAATCAACGTTGTCGGTAATATTTTGAAATAAACCTACGTACTCGAGTCACAAGGCGGCGATCTGTAGCCAGAAGCCCGTGAATTTTTTTATACTGAAGAACATCGAGTTTGCCTTAGCAACGTGAACATATGTAGCAAAGGTTAACTTTGTCCGCAAAAATCTCAATACATGAGACGGAAAGACTTGATCGGAGAGATCGATAATCATGGATATTTATCAACACCTTTAAAAATTCAGTCGAAAAGCCTGTGTCTAATAAATGCACAGTCACAAATAATATTCGATGCCCGAAAAATGTCGCACAAAGTAGGGTGGGCCCAGACAAAATGTTTTAATCCATAGTCAACTCAGTACAAATTTGTGATATTCAATTACAAGAAAAGTAAAGATAGTAAGCTGGCACTGCCAGGCAGGATACGCCCACATTTTCGAGAGATGGTTAGAGAATAAGCAAAATCGAAAGTGATTTTTCCTACAATCAAAGGCTATAATTCATTAAATTACAATTTGATATGCGCAAATATCGAAAAGAATCAAGATCTTTAGGTTATAAACATGCATTTCAAGTTTCATCAAAATCAAATTGAAATTGTGACCTATACTGGGTCCACAACCTTGATATACCATATTTTAACACTATTAGCGTACAAACGGTGGCCATTTTGTCTGGCAATTATGGTCCGATTTCCCTGAAATTCCAACTCAACCTTCCGTATGGTGTAACGGTGATAGAGTCAAGTTTTTTAAATCGGATAATAATCGTGACCTCCAGAGGGACCATAGGCGATTTATCGGACAATCAGGGGCCATCATTCAGGAAGTTATGATCTGATATGTGAAAATAACGAAAGGAACAGTATTCGCGTACAAACGGCAGCCATTTTGTATGGCAATTTTGTTTCGAATTTTCCCGAAATTCGAACTCAACATTCCTTAGGGTGTAACGGTGATATAATCAAACGATTTTTTAAATCGGATAATTATTGTAACCTCCAGAGGGACCACAGGCTAAACCAAGACGATTTTGCGTATAATCAGGGGCCATAATTCAGGAAGTTACGATTCGATATGCGCAAATATCGAAAGGATCTTTGGGTTATAACCGTGCATTTCAAGTTTCATCAAAATTGAATTAAAATTGTGATCTCTACAGGATCCACAACCTTGATATACCATTTTTTAACAGTATTCGCGTACGAACGGCGGCCATTTTGTATGGTAATTTTGGTCCGATTTTTCCGAAATTTGAACTCGACCTTCCTTAGGGTGTAACAGTGATATTTTCAAACGATTTTTCAAATCGGTTAATTATTGTAACCTCCAGAGGGACCACAAGCTAAACCAAGACGATTTTGCGTATAATCAGGGGCCATTATTCAGGAAGTTACGATCCGATATGCGCAAATATTTAAAGGAACCAAGATCTTTGGGTTATAACCATGCATTTTAAGTTTCATCAAAATCGAATTAAAATTTTGACCTCTACAGGATCCACAACCTTGATATACCATTTTTTAACAGTATTTGAGTACGAAAGGCGGCCATTTTGTATGGCAATTTTGGTCCCATTTTTCTGAAATTTAAACTCAACCTTCCTTAGGGTGTAACGGTGATATAATCAAACGATTTTTTAAATCGGATAATTATTATAACCTTCAGAGGGACCACAGGCTAAACCAAGACAATTTTGCGTATAATCAGGGGCCATAATTCAGGAAGTTACGATCCGATATGCGCAAATATCGAAAGGAACCAAGATCTTTGGGTTATAACCATGCATTTCAAGTTACATCAAAATCGAATTAAAATTGTGATCTCTACAGGGTTCACAACCTTGATATACCATTTTTTAACAGTATTTGCGTACGAACGGTGGCCATTTTGTATGGTAATTTTGGTCCGATTTTTCCGAAATTTGAACTCAACCTTTCTTAGGGTGTAACGGTGATATAATCGAACGGTTTTTCAAATCGGATAATAATTGTAACCTCCAGAGGTACCACGAGCTAAAATAGGTGAATTTTCGGACAATCAGGGGCCATAATTCAGGAATTTACGTTCCGATAGGTGCAAATATCGAAAGGAACCAAGATCTTTGGGTTATAAACATGCATGTAAAGTTTCATCAAAATCGGTTAAAAATTGTGACCTCTATAGGGTCCACAAGCTAAAAACGTGATTTTTCGTACAATCAGGGGCCATAATCCATGAAGTTTCGATACATGCCAATATCGAAAGCAGCCGAGATCTTTTGGGGATAAACCTATATTTTAAGTTTCGTAAAAATCGGACAAGAATTGTGACCTGTAGAGAGTCCACAAACAATTGTGGACGGACGGACGGACATCCAGACGGACAGGGGCGACGACATAATACGTCCACATGAAAATGTGGGCGTATAAAAATTAGTGTTTTATAAGGGCTCGATGTCAGTTAGGGAAGCAAAATTAGAAATACCCGAAAAATTTCGTGTTTATAAACAGCGGCGTCGGTTTTCTTTGAGAGGCGAAGAAAGCGGAGCTGACCTTGTATGGACCCCCAAGAAATTTTTTGATTAACTGACGGCCGTAAACGCGTTTTACTGCTATTCTAGCGCGTAAAATTAGTGTTTAATTAGATTTCGGGCACTTAATCTTGCCAACTAGATGAGATATTTTGTTTTTCACTTTACCGGTTCGCTTGCCCGAAATTGAGGGGGGGGGGGGGCAGCTGTCCCCTGCCCTCCTGGCTCGTACGCCTATGGACCCCAATATTTAATAGGAACCGAAATAAGTTCTAAAAATTTTTATTATGCTGTATTATGATAAACTTTGTAATATGTTCGTGCCAAAGAAATAAATGTACCATTTGTATGAGTGTGACTAGAATATGCCTCCTTTTCCCTGCTTTGAGCCCCATGCAAGCTTAATCCAGCCCTGCACTGATGTCGACTAAGAAACCCATGGCAAAAGTTCATTCCATATCCTATACGGGTCTTTATTTTATGATTCATGGTTATGTGTCTGGAATGAGGTGTTACTTTATATATTTTGAATATCTTTCCGTCTCAGCTTTGATTTATGAAACCGACAGGCACGATAAACAATGACGCTCGTTACTTTGAATCCAATAGTCTGTAGGCTCAGCACGGAGGGGTGTCCATCAAATAGGCACAAAACCAGACCTAACTTTTCTATAGTAAAATTTCGCGTAGAATACAATGCCGAGTGGTAATCAGTTCGCCGTTGGGGCGTTTTCGAGATATTCCCTTGTCAGAATTATACTCTAGAAAAATTGGGTCTGGTTTTGTGCCCATTTGATGGACACCCTTCCGCACTGAGCCTCCGGTCTAGTCTGTAGGCTCAGCGCGGAGGGGTGTCCATCAAATAGGCACAAAACCAGACCCAACTTTTCTATAGTAAAATTTCGCGTGCATACGATGCCGAGTGGTAATCAGTCCACCGTTAGGGCGTTTATGAGATATTCACTCGGCAGAATTTTACTCTAGAAAAGTTGGGTCTGGTTTTGTGCCCATTTAATGGACACCCTCCCGCACTGAGCCTCCGATCTACAACAATAAATAGAATATTTCATGTCCTTTTAAACTTCAAATCAGAATATAAATTATGTTGCTGTAGTCCGAAGGCGAACATTGCAGAAGTACGATATATTTTAATTACGTTTATATTTTTCTATATCTTATAAAATTACTTTATAAGAATTTACTCGATACAGATACATCATTTATTTAACAAATTGGTATTCAAGATAAGGATAATGTTCCCCTGTTTACTGATATGCTCATACTGTTTTTAATAGTCTTAAAAGAACATGTGTGTTGAAACACAAGTTTCTCTATTTACGACTTTTCAAAAAAGAAATGAAATGGGGTTTGGGGTCCTAATTTTCTGAACAGATGCAAGTGGGCTGTAAGGGAAATATTGCCCGAGCACAACGACATCTCAAGCGTTCATTTACGTGCACACGGGACCTACTCGTCAGACACCCCGACCTGCACCAAGCCGGGAAAAACGCGAGACACCAATTTTAAAATATGAGGAAAAAGTGTAATAAGTGTAATAAAACCGTAATCTAACCTTTGCACTTGAGTAAAATCAGCTAACCTAACGTGTTGTTTGTCATAAGACAATCTGACTTAGAAGGGTCAATAAATTACAAGAATTAATTAATTATCGATTTAAATGTCAGCAATTTTCGGACATTCATTTATGTCAATAACAAATGACCAGGTGGTGACTTCATTACGACACGCTTACTGAGCTATTGTTCGGCTAAATTTAAAAAACCATCAGATAAAGCAAATTAATTACAGAAAGTAATGACATTTAAGTTGTTTTTCAGGTAAAATCATTCAAGGAATCACTAGAAATCATATAAAAGACTCAAATTTTCTTAGTAAAATCAGCTCTTTACTGACAGCTCAAGGCAGTTGATCTGTTAGTATAGAATATCAAGATCTGTATTGGTTGTCTGAGATCTTAGAGATCTGAGATGAGAACGTTCACAGTAACCGTCCTTTTATTAGGACTGGTTATACTTGCTTCAATCTTGGGAGGTAAGAAACCATTCTATGAATTGTGTAAGATTAAGATACATATTTAAGACATTTTCTTTTATTCAGAAATAAATGTGTGATAATAACATTTGTTTAATTCATTCCATATCCCAGCCATCCGATTTATAGAGAGTTGATTATGGGCTTGCCAATGAGAATACATGCTGTACTCGGTTATCTCACATTTACTATTTTGTTTAATATTTCTTTTATTTTGTCATTTCAGATACCGAAGCGCGTAAGTAAACCAGTTAGTTTGCAATAAATTTAGTTTTTCGGTGGGATGCTGAATCATTGTATATATGTGTGTTTGGCGGTTGTATATAGAGATTGTGATCATACCCTTTAAATTCGTATTTAATTTAACATATTATTAAAAAAAACACAATCAGTGGTTTTGTTTATTTAAATTTTCGTTATTAATGAATAAATATCTATCCAATATACATTTTTTCGAATAAAAATATCTCATGCAATGTTTCTTTTTTCTCAAAAGAACGGAGAAGAGTAAGACGACGACGAAAGGGTAAATAAATTATTTTTTCTTTGAAGTGTTAATACATTTTTGTAAAACTAATTTATCTAGTGTACCTCGTTGCCCTTTATAAAGCAATGCTTTAAGAAATATGCCCATTTTATGTAAAGGGATATTTTGAAGAGCAAAAAGTTTTTTATTATTCGAAGTTACAAAGGACGCCGCGAATAAAAGCAGAGTAGTGACATGTATCTAACTAATTCTCTATCTCTTCTTTTTTTTTACTTTTTTTTTAAATAGTTGTCTCATATGAATACGGTAAGAAAATTGTATACTCAAATAGTTTTGAAAGGTGTTTTCGGACATATTTGGGTCTGAGAAAAGACACGTTCAGCAGTAAAAAAGGGCATCCGCCTCTGAACATCCTACATGTCCGTGCCGGTTAGACTTGGACTAATAAAGACAGACATACCTCATAGAGTGTACAGGTCTACTCTTATTTCGAAATCCAACTGAAAGGTGGTTCTTTAAATTGAATGCTAACATGTACACAGGACCTAGGGTTTTCGGACCATGCGAACAACTAAACACGGTTCTTGCCAGGCCATCCGTATGGTACCACTACAAAAGGGAAAACTCGAAACCCCCTATGGTTAACGAAATGACCTGTTACGAACTAAGCTAGCTGAAGAGGCTCCATATTCAAGATAGAGTATGCATATTGTCTAATACATTATGATACACACATTATTGTTATGACGCCAACAAGTTGATGAAAAACAAGAAAATTTATTTCTGTTAAAATCTGGTCTTTATTTGAGTTGATATGATAATATATTGTTTTGATATCATATTAGAAAGCAATAGGGTATTATTGAAGACTATAATTCAAAACCAGGTTTTGTTTTAATTTGGAGACGTCTGTAGAATCCTAATGGATGCAGACGAGTGAGCTTGACTATTCTCAAATTCAACTAAGGCGATATCTCTTATAAGGATTATATATTAAACATAGTTCTGTATATTTAATATTATTTTGTATATTTTCTTTCCTTTTTTGAGTAGTTGATGACGGAAGCTCCAGTGGTATGTTTTCTTTTTTTCTAATTTTTCTTTAAAATTACACTTACAAAAAATATTCTACTCGTGTAAAATATGTAAGTCATTCTGCTTTAACCTTGATTGTGATGAAAACCAAATGTAAATTGTATACATATTTGCCTAATATTTTCTTTTTAAAGCAAGCAGTAGTAGTAGTAGCAGCCGAAGTAGTAGTAGTGGCAGTAGCAGCAGCTCCTCGTCTTCAGGTAATCAAACACTTCATATTACTTGAATATTTCGTCCAAGACTAAACTAATAATGTGAGTATTACGTTGATAACTGTCATGGTGGTATACTCATTACTCATATATCCACCATGCTAATCTACTAGGGAAATTATGTTCAGACTTTTCGCAAAACTTGCCACCAAATGTTCTCCATTGTGATTATTTAAAATTATTTGCGGATTTATTCAGTTAAACATCTAGTTAATAGTTATTGTTGACATCGTGATAACTGTTTTTCTATTATATCTTATTGTCCTAAATGTATTATAATTGTTTTGTTTCTTGTATATTATTAGGTCATTGAGGTCAATGAAAGTAGGGGTGTGTTAGTTTGGGTGGCTTTGTTTGAGTGTATGTGTCTACGAATAATATTCATTAAATTTTAAGATGAAAGTCGGCAATTCGTTACGCCTGATGCAAAACAACCTATATAGGACGAGTTCCATATACATAAATTTTATTTTGATAGATGAATAAAAATGGAATGCAAATACCACTTTTTTAAAAATTATAGATGGGTCATCTGCAAGCAGAGGTCGACGAGGCAGGAAAGGGCGAAATGCAAGGAAAGGCAGGAAAGGTCGAAAAGGTAGGAAAGGCCGAAAAGCAAGACGAGGAAGAAAGGGTCGAAGAGGCAGAAAAGGGCGAAAAGCCAGAAAAGGACGCAAAGGTCGAAGAGGCAGGAAAGGCCGAAAAGCGAGAAAAGGACGCAAAGGCCGAAGGGGAAGGAAAGGTCGAAAAGCGAGAAAAGGTAGAAAAGGTCGACGAGGCAGAAAAGCCAGAAAAGGTAGAAAAGGTCGACGAGGCAGGAAAGGGCGAAAAGCCAGAAAAGGACGCAAAGGTCGACGAGGCAGGAAAGGTCGAAAAGCCAGAAAAGGTAGAAAAGGTCGACGAGGCAGGAAAGGTCGAAAAGCCAGAAAAGGTAGAAAAGGTCGACGAGGCAGGAAAGGTCGAAAAGCCAGAAAAGGACGCAAAGGTCGACGTGGCAGGAAAGGTCGAAAAGCCAGAAAAGGTAGAAAAGGTCGACGAGGCAGGAAAGGGCGAAAAGCGAGAAAAGGACGCAAAGGTCGACGAGGCAGGAAAGGGCGAAAAGCAAGAAAAGGAAGAAAAGGACGAAGGGGCAGGAAAGGAAGAAAAGGTGGGTGAATAATGGTTTTCATTTTTTTCATAAAATTGTTTTGTTTTATATTTACATTCCTTTACTTTACATATTAGCCTATTTTCAACCGACCAGTTTAATTCATCTAGTAGTTTTTATAACCCAGTTGTAAATCAGAATTCCTTGTTGAAATTGTTTATTATTTTGTTGTTTTAATTTTAAACAGCTAGTCGAGGAGGTAGAAGACGAGTAAGAAAAGGTAAATATTATTTTTACACTAAAAAAAAATTTCTGGCAGAGAAGTCTAGCCTGTGGATATTGGACATTGTCTACGGACACTTTTCTGGATGCTTACACAGTAAGCCAAACTTGAACATAAAATTTTTAAACAAATCGACTTTCGTTTATCAACATCACTCTTCTTCAATATTATATTTATTGAAATCATATCGATTTTATGCCTTGACTTTAATTTCTGAATTATATATTTAAAATAGAAAATTGGGAATATGACTGGGAATGGGAAATGGGAATACGTTGATGGCAAAAGAGTTAAACCATTTACAGTAAACTTTTTTACCATGTTTCAATCCCAAAACTATTTACAGTAAACATTTATCATGTTTCCGAATAATATTTAAATTAACTTTAAAACCAAGTAACCTTGTTGAAAACATTTCGAGTGAATTCAACACAACTGATTTTTATATTTCTGTCAAACAGAAAATTGGGAATGGGAATGGGAATATGTTGATGGCAAAAGAGTGAAAAGACGACGAGGCGGACGAAAAGGACGAAATGCTAGGAAAGGTCGAAAAGGCAGACGAGGCAGGAAAGGACGAAAAGGCAGAAAGGGGAGGAAAGGTCGAAAAGCTAGGAAAGGTCGAAAAGGCAGAAAAGGACGAAAGGGTAAATATTTATTTTAATGTATCCTGTTTTATTTTACTTTCTGTTGTTATTTTTATTGTAATTGAGAGGCTGTTTTCAATAATTACTCGTATTTCTAGTCCCTGTGTGTATTATGTATTGGATTTGGTTATGAATCGAGTGTTAGACTGTAATATTATTATTCATTTTCTTAATTGTATATGGTTTTATTTTAACAGCAGGTCGGCGAGGTCGAAATAGCAAACGAGTCCGAAGAGGTAAAGTTATTTTGGTTCCAATATATTCATTTTTCTTTGGGTTTTTTTGTGAATCAAGTTTTATTCGGTCGAACATGTTTCAATCCCCAAACTATTTACAGTAAACTTTTTATCATGTTTCAATCCCATAGCCATTAACAGTAAACTTTGTATCATGTTTTAATCCTAAAACCATTTACGGTAAACTTTTTTAACATGTTTCAATCCTAAAACCATTTACAGTAAACTTTTTAACATGTTTCATTCCTAAAACTATTTACAATAAACTTTTGATCATGTTTCAATCCCAAAACCATTTACAGTAAACTTTTGATCATGTTTCAATCCCAAAACCATTTACAGTAAACTTTTTTTTTATCATGTTTCAATCCTAAAACCATTTACAGTAAACTTTTTATAATGTTTCAATCCCAAAGCCATTTGCATTAAACTTTTTATCATGTTTCAATCCCAAAGCCATTTACAGTAAACTTTTTATCATGTTTCAATCCCAAAGCTATTTATAGTAAACTGTGTATCATGTTTAAATCCCAAAATTATTTACAGTAAACATTTTACCATGTTTCAATCCCAAAGACATTTACAGTAAACTTTTTATCATGTTTCAATCGCAAAACCATTTATAATAAACTTTTTATCATGTTTCAATCCCCAAAATCATTTACAGTATTATTTAAATTAACTCTAAAACCAAGTTACCTTGTTTAAAACAAATCGAGTGAATTCAACACAATTGATTTTTATATTTTTGTCAAACAGAAAATTGGGAATGGGAATGGGAATATGTTGATGGCAAAAGAGTGAAAAGACGAGGCGGAAGAAAAGGACGAAATGCTAGGAAAGGTCGAAAAGGCAGACGAGGCAGGAGAGGGCGAAAGGGCAGAAAGGGACGAAAAGGTCGAAAAGTTAGGAAAGGTCGAAAAGGAAGAAAGGGTCGAAAAGCCAGGAGTGGTAGAAAAGGAAGGAAAGGACGAAAAGGAAGAAAAGGTCGTAAAGCTAGGAAAGGACGAAAAGGAAGAAAAGGCCGAAAAGCTAGGAAAGGTAGAAAAGGAAGGAAAGGACGAAAGGGTCGACGGGGAAGGAAAGCACGAAGAGGTCGAAAGGGCAGAAAAGGACGAAAGGCAAGACGAGGAAGAAAAGGAAGAAAAGGGCGACGAGGTAGGAAAGGGAGAAAAGCAAGGAAAGGGAGAAAAGGGCGAAAAGGCAGGAAAGGAAGAAAAGGTGAGTATAGGATTTCCTTGTTTTATTTTTACATTCATATACCTTACTTATTTGACCTTTTTAAAAAAAATTCCTCTAGTAGTTTTATAGTCAGGTTGTCAATTAGATTCTGACAGCATTTCTTGTTTAATTTGTTTACTGTTTGCTATTTTTATCTTAAACAGCTAGTCGAGGCGGCAGAAGACGAGTAAGAAAAGGTAAGGGTAGTTTGTTTTGAAATATTGGAAATACATTGGTGAATTTTTCATCAAGATCGGCTTATAATAAAAAATTTGTAAAGCGAGTCATTGGGACACACGGTCTATAATACGTACTTTGCTGGGCGCATACCGTTGAGATTTTGCCTCACATTGGTGACTAAGTAAGCCACAGTAAGAACTTGAATTATTTACAAGTTTACCTTCGCTTACACGAGCATGTAGGCAGGAGTGGATATTGCAGGTCTTTGTTTAATTATGCCTTAAATGTTATAGAAATTATTAATTAGACATTAATTAAATTACCAATACCAGAATCAACTCTCAATGCCATCCGATAACTCTAGATTTCCAACAGATTATAAAGACAATTTACGGTTAATTGATAATCTTGACTTTGTTAACTGGACTGTAGCGGTGGTAACTATGAAATTAAAACGAATGGATTACAAGCTATACGAGACTTAATAGATGATCTAACTTTAGTTGATATTTACCGAATAAGAAACTAAACGAAACAATGTTATACAGAGTAGAATTGATTATTGGCTTATTTCAGACTATTGGCAAGACTATATACAAAAATGAAAGGGAGTGGATATTCATTGTCTAAGGGACCAGGAGTATGAATATACAACTCATCACTATCCAAAGACAAAACTTACAGAAAATTAATAGTTGACTCCATCCTAGAAATGGGAAAAAGAATACTTCAACCAAGAGGACAAAAATGGCCTCTGGGATTACTTTAAATTTAAAATACATCCATTAAATACAGTAAAGTAAAAGCCAAAATTAGACACTCACTAAAAACTAAATTAACAAGTGAAATAGAAACACTAGAATCTAAATTGAATAATAACTCAAATTGCTTGGATACCTATAACGAATATATTGACTCATGAAGTAGAAGGTATTAAATTAAAAACTAAATTTAATTGCTACGAATTTGGTGAAAAAAAATACAAAATACTTTCTAAATTTAGAAAAACAAAAAAAGTAAAAAAAACTACTATTAATACATCAATTACAGACAGACAATGCATTTTAAATGAAGTTCGATCTTTTTATGAAAATCTATATTCTGAGAAATGTCAATCATCTGACATAAACAATTATGATACATTTGACTACGAAAATCTTCCAAAACTTGACATTCACCAGGCATAAACATTGGAATATGACGTAAGTAATGACGAATGTAAAAACGAAATAATATTATGTTTAAAAAAAAAAAAAATCTCCAGGAAATGACGATCTAAGTGTTGAGTTCTACGAAGCAAACTGGCCAAATATAAATAAATATTTATTTGAATTCCTTAAAAAGAGTTTCGAAAACAATAAACTATCTACCTCTCAAAGACAGTCATTAATTAAACTTTTACCTAAACCTAATAAGGACAAAATATATTTGGCAAATTGGCGACCCATAACTCTAACAAATGTCGACGTAAAAATATTAAGTAAAGTTCTTTCTAGTCGATTCAAACCTCACCTCATACATCCAAATCAAACGGCATTTGTCCCTGGTCGGCATATACAAGTAAATATCCGCATTATAGACGATGGCATTCATTTAGCAAAACAAAAACGAATTACAGGATTACTATAAGCCTTATAGATTTTCAAAAAGCTTTCGACAGTAAATCACATAAATTTATGATGCGCACTTTAACTATTTTTTTTATTTAAAATGAACTATATACGATAGGTAGAGACTCTATATTCAGACATAACATGTTATATCGTTAATAACGGCTTTACAACGCCAACATTTCAAATTAAAAGAGGAGTAAGACAAGGAGACCCAATGTCTAGCAATCTGTTAATTTTAGTTACAGAAATTCAACTTCACAATATACGTTTAAAAAGAGGAATCAATAGCCGAAATAAAATTAGCCGCATTTGCAGATGACTTGACAGCTTTACTAAAAGACTTTAAATCAGCAAGATATTTATTTGAAATAATAAAAATATGCAGTAAAATATCTGGTTTAGAAATAAAACATATTAAACTCCGAAATTATGAGTCTGAACTTCTCAAGTAACAACGCCACTCACAGTTTTCACATTTAAGGTTTTTCACATTTCTCAGACGAAATTAAAATTTGCGGCATATTTTTTTCGAACAATCAATGTTCATCAACACAAAAAAACTTCCAGGTAAAAATTGATGAAATTATAAAGATACTAAATATTTGGAAAGAGCGAAATCTAAGCCTCATGGGTAAATACAAATCATTAAAACATTCTGCCTATCGAAAATAATCTTTCCCATAATGTCAATAGAAACTCCAGAAAACATTAAGAATCAATATAAAACATTAATCTATAAATTTCTTTGGAACGGTAATGACAAAATAAAGAGAAATGTTATAACACAAAATGCTGAAAACGGCGGCCTAAACATGGTAGATTTCAACGAATTTCTAAAATGTTGAAGTATCTTTTGGATCAAAAAACTAACAACACCAGTTGATCAAACATGGAAAATACCCTTTCGATACATCTTGGAAAAAAATAATGGTGAAATACTACGAATGTGCAATTATGAAAAAAATATTCCAATATTTTATACACAAATTTTAATCATTGGCACGATATATTTACAACACATATTGATAACTTAATACCATTTAATAATCAGGTCATATGGAATAACAAACACATTAAAAATAATGAATCATCAATATATAATTAAACATTATTTACGAATAATAATCTAACTTTTGTCACAGATATTATAAATATAAGAAATAATGCAAATAATTCAACTATTAGAAGCTTAAAGTCATCAATTAAATCTGTATCTTAAACATATTATATAACAATCAACAAATCATAAATTACCTAGAAACTCCAAACCCTAATCTATATGATTATTTAAACAAAATAATTGAAACAATTTATAATAAAGATCTGTCTAAAATAAAAAGAAATCTGCAACAGATTAATCTTAAAGCCCCAATACCACTCTTGCTGTAACTGAATAATATGTCCCAATCTTTATTCTGGTCAACAATTTGTACTATTCTACAATATTCCAATTAATAAATGATACAAATTTTATCGTAACACACCTAATTTTAAAAATTGGAAAAATTCAACTACATGCCGTAACATGGTTTGCGAAGCTTTACGTAAACACTTTTAAAATGCAACTTGGATTTAAACATATTTTCGAACCCTCTGGACAAGTAAGATAGGTTGTAATGGATAATTTACACAACAGGTAGGGCACTTAAACATCTTGTAGTTAGAAAAAGGCATTTTTTTTCTGGACCTGTCAAGCCAGCAAGAGTGTTATTGTCCCTTTAAATAAACTTCAAAAACCGACATCAATAGAAAAATGGGAACGACTTCTTAATATCGAACTAAACAAAGAAGACACCAACAAAATATGTTATAGATCAAATTGTGTTGTTTTACATATAAATATATTCACATGTTATCTATACTAATACACGTTTATGTCAATCCTCGTTAACGGAATCAACTCTATGCAAATTTTGTTACTCATGTATTGAGGACGTTAACCACCTATTCTACCTATGTACTTACTCCAAAAATATATTTTTAACAGAAAGATGGGAATATGATTGGGAATACGTCGACGGCAAAAAGGTTAAACGGCGAGGCGGAAGAAAGGGGCGAAGAGCTAGTAAAGGCCGCAAAGGCAGGAAAGGGAGAAAGGGAAGACGGGGAAGGAAAGGACGAAAGGGCAGACGAGGCCGTAAAGCACGAAGAGGTCGAAAAGGCAGGAAAGGAAGAAAAGGTTAGTAAATATGGGATTTAACTGTTTTATTTTTACATTCCTATACCTTACTTATGTGACCCGCTTCCAAATATTCCTCTAGTATTTTTATAGCCCAGTTGTAAATCAAAATTCCTTGTTGAAATTGTTTAATATTTGCTATTTTTATTTTAAACAGCTAGTCGGGGAGGTAGAAGACGAGTAAGAAAAGGTAAGGGTAGTTTGTTTTGAAATATTGGCGATAAGTCAGTCCCTTTTCATTATCTATTTTTAAGTATCATAGCAAGAATTGTCAGCTTGTTATCTTCTGAATTAAATATTTTTAACAGAAAGATGGGAATATGATTGGGAATACGTCGATGGGAAAAAGGTTAAACGACGACGAGGCGGAAGAAAAGGGCGAAGAGCTCGTAAAGGCCGCAAAGGCAGACGGGGCAGGAAAGGGAGAAAAGGCCGAAGGGGAAGGAAAGCACGAAGAGGTCGAAAGGGAAGGAAAGCAAGACGAGGTCGAAAAGGGAGAAAAGGACGACGAGGCAGGAAAGGACGAAAAGCAAGGAAAGCAAGAAAGGGCCGACGAGGCAGGAAAGGGCGAAAAGCAAGGAAAGGAAGAAAGGGCCGACGAGGCAGGAAAGCAAGACGCGGTCGAAAAGGCCGAAAAGGGCGACGAGGTAGGAAAGGGCGAAAAGCAAGGAAAGGAAGAAAAGGCCGAAGGGGAAGGAAAGGAAGAAAAGGTGAGTGGATATTAGATTTCGGTGTTTTTAAAAAATTATTTTTACATATTCCCATAACAGTCGTATTTAACCAGTTTTCATCCGAATCATTGAATTCCTGTAGTACTTTTGGTAGCGTTTTCTCCAAATTTGTAAATCCTATACTTATACAGTATTTCGTATTGACATTCTTTATTGTTTGTTATTTTAAACAGCTAGTCGAGGAGGTAGAAGACGAGTAAGAAAAGGTAAGGGAAGTTTGTTTTAAAATATTTGTGGACTATTTGAGTGTGGCACATGATTTATGGGTACTTTTTCGAGGTGTATACTTTTGAGATTTTGCGTCTCTCTGAATCCGAAATTTGAAATGAAATGATTTGAAGCAAAACAAAAACAAAAAAATCTATACATATATCACTAATTAAAGTAAAAGATCGGATCAACCCAATTTAACGCCTTTGAGCTTAAATCATTCAGCTCTTTTTTTAACGCCTTATTAAGCTTCAGTTTCTGAATTATATATTTCTAACAGAAAGATGGGAATATGATTGGGAATACGTTGATGGCAAAAAGGTAAAACGACGACGAAGAAAAGGACGAAAAGCTAGTAAAGGCCGCAAAGGCAGACGAGGCAGGAGAGGACGAAAAGGCAGACGAGGCCGTAAAGCACGAAGGGGTCGAAAAGGCAGAAAAGGACGACGGGGCAGGAAAGGGCGAAAGGTGAGACGAGGCAGGAAAGGAAGACGGGGTCGTAAAGCAAGACGAGGTAGGAAAGGAAGAAAGGGACGTCGAGGTAGGAAAGGCCCAAAAGCAAGGAAAGGAAGAAAGGGACGACGAGGCAGGAAAGGACGAAAACCAAGAAAGGGAAGAAAGGGTCGAAAAGGCAGGAAAGGAAGAAAGGCAAGACGAGGCAGGAAAGGTAGACGAGGTCGAAAAGCAAAACGAGGCAGGAAAGGTAGACGAGGTCGAAAAGTAAAACGGGGCATGACTAGAAGACGAGGTCGAAAAGGAAGAAAGGGCCGACGAGCACGGCGGGGAAGGAAAGGAAGAAAAGCAAGGAAAGGAAGAAAAGCAAGGAAAGGCAGAAAGGGCCGAAAAGCAAGACGAGTCAGGAAAGGCAGGCGAGGTAGGAAAGCAAGAAGAGGCAGGAAAAGTAGACGAGGTCGAAAAGCTAGACGAGGCAGGAAAGGACGAAAAGCAAGACGAGGCAGGAAAGGACGAAAAGCTAGACGAGGTCGAAAAGCAAAACGAGGCAGGAAAAGACGAAAGGGTAGACGAGGTCGAAAACCTAGACTAGGCAGGAAAGGACGAAAAGCAAGACGAGGCAGGAAAGGAAGAAAGGCAAGACGAGGCAGGAAGGGTAGAAAACCAAGACGAGGTCGAAAGGGTAGACGAGGCAGGAAGGGTAGAAAACCAAGACGAGGTCGAAAAGCTAGACGAGGCAGGAAGGGTAGAAAAGCAAGACGAGGTCGAAAAGCTAGACGAGGTCGGAAAACTAAACGAGGTCGAAAAGCAAGACGAGGCAGAAAAGGACGAAAAGCAAGACGAGGCAGGAAAGGTAGACGAGGCCGTAAAGCAAGACGAGCTAGGAAAGCAAGACGAGGTCGTAAAGCAAGACGAGGACGAAAAGCAAGACGAGGCCAGAAAGGAAGAAAGGCAAGACGAGGCAGGAAAGGAAGAAAAGCAAAACGAGCTAAGAAAGCGAGGAAAGCTAGGCGAGCTAGGAAGGCTAGACGAGCTAGGAAAGGACGAAAAGCTAGACGAGGCAGGAAGGGTAGAAAAGCAAGACGAGGCAGGAAGGGTAGAAAAGCAAGACGAGGTCGAAAAGCAAGACGAGGCAGGAAAGGACGAAAAGCAAGACGAGGCAGGAAAGGACGAAAAGCTAGACGAGGTCGAAAAGCAAAACGAGGTCGAAAAGCAAGACGAGGCAGAAAAGGACGAAAAGCAAGACGAGGCAGGAAAGGTAGACGTGGCCGTAAAGCAAGACGAGCTAGGAAAGCAAGACGAGGACGAAAAGCAAGACGAGGCCGGAAAGGACGAAAAGCAAGACGAGGCAGGAAAGGAAGAAAAGCAAAACGAGCGAGGAAAGCTAGGCGAGCTAGGAAGGCTAGACGAGCTAGGAAGGCTAGACGAGCTAGGAAAGGACGAAAAGCTAGACGAGCTAGGAAAGGACGAAAAGCTAGACGAGGCAGAAAGGGTAGAAAAGCAAGACGAGGACGAAAAGCAAGACGAGGCAGGAAAGGACGAAAAGCAAGACGAGGCAGGAAAGGACGAAAAGCAAGACGAGGCAGGAAAGGTAGACGTGGCCGTAAAGCAAGACGAGCTAGGAAAGGACGAAAAGCAAGACCAGCTAGGAAACCTAGACGAGCTAGGAAGGCCAGACGAGCTAGGAAAGCTAGACGAGGTCGAAAAGCAAGGCAAGGTAGGAAAGGACGAAAAGCAAGGCGAGGCAGGAAAGGAAGAAAAGCAAGACAAGCTAGGAAAGCTAGACGAGCCAGGAAAGCTAGACGAGCTAGGAAAGCTAGACGAGCTAGGAAAGCTAGACGAGCCAGGAAAGCTAGACCAGCTAGGAAAGCTAGGCGAACTAGGAAAGCTAGACCAGCTAGGAAAACTAGACGAGGTCGAAAAGCAAGACGAAGCAGGAACGGTAGAAAAGCAAGACGAGCTAGGAAAGCTAGACGAGCTAGGAAAACTAGACCAGCTAGGAAAGCTAGACGAGCTAGGAAAACTAGACCAGCTAGGAAAGCTAGACCAGCTAGGAAAACTAGACCAGCTAGGAAAGCTAGACCAGCTAGGAAAACTAGACCAGCTAGAAAAACTAGGAAAACTAGGAAAGCTAGACAAGCTAGGAAAGCTAGACGCAGCAGGAGAAGACGAAAAGCCAGGCGAGCCAGAAAAGCACTAAGAAGACGACATTACCGACGATATGGATATCATCCACGACGAAGATACAGGAAACGACGTAAGTATTTTAAGTAAAACTACAGTATATGTATATGTATTTTCAATTCTGGGTGTTTGAAAGGAATTGCAGGAATAATAGACTTATTGTGTATTTGATATTTCTATTATTGAAAATGTTATCGTATTTTCCGATGGAATTGACTTTGTCCCCTGAAATCATGCATCTCCCCCAAGTTACCACCATCACTAATGCTATAAAGTATACTTGTAGTTTGTGCAGGATTTGACGCAAGGGTGAAATATTGCCTGGAATCTTGTATTAGTCTACAATTTATTTAAAAATAATATTCCATACTGTATTTTGTAATAATTTAGAATTTTACAATTTAACAATGAATACTATTTATATCTTCAGGATACATGAGGCCTGATTATGATGATGTTGAATATGGTAAGCGTATAACTAGTCTAATACCCGTCTCAAAACCTCCCGTTCCTCGCCCCAACCTCTAACAAAAGCTGCTGGCCCCAGTTCTCGACACCTTGTATTTAATGACCAGCCCTATATTAACTATTAAATGCGTGCTTTTGGTACCAAGCGCAGAGGTTGGGACACCACATAATATTTTTGAGTGGCTGATTTACCACAAAAGTAACGAAACTGAAAGCTTTTTTGATTTCTGCATAAATGGTTGTTTTTCAATTTGAGAGACAAATATTTAATTAACGGCGGATTGTCTTTTAAGAACATACTAGCGGTGGTGGTGATTGGTTTGTAGCGGGGGGTGTGCGCTGGGGTGGGGACTGTATAACTTTATCAGTGCCTAGGGCCGCAATAGGATCAGTACGAGTGTCTGGATAAATTATCTGTGGAATGAAATTACCCGGTGTATTACTTTCATTCTTTTTAAACCCCAAAACTAAGTTTTATTTTTTTAAAACAAAACTTTTCTTTATTTCATTATTACAGAAACAGGTTACGAGTACGGTCGACCTTATTACCGAGGTTACCGAGGCAGCCACCATGATGACGACAGCGACAAGTTGATCTTTGATCTCAAGAATAACTTGAATCTCTGTGCATAAAGATACTGAAACTTTGGATTTCGGAACCGATTTTTAGAAAACATTTTATTATATTGTACATAGCCTATTGTTTAAATACAAGATTCACCTATATAGAAAGGTGGTAAATTAACAATATTGTATGGTCACAATGATAGGTTATAACATTGTATTATGACAACAAAGAATGACTTATTAAAACTCTAGTGCAAATTATAGATTTTGTTTTTATTCTTTAAAACCAAATGATACGCTGGGTTAATTTGTACAGGGTGCCTTACAATTCTAAATGTTAAATGTATATACAATGCATTGATATCGCAAGCTGTTTCTTCTACCGTGGCTTAAATAAAATAAAGTTATACCTAGTCCATTGTACGAAGTTAAATATGGTTGCACATATGTCAATATAATAAACTAACACCACGGTCCTGGTTGATCAAAGCTAAGACTTGAAGCGTCTGGAACCTCCATATTTGATTTACCACTGAAACGTTTTAATCTGTTTAATATCGAAGCAATCCGATGTTGATTAAGGCCTGGATCAGTTAATTAATGTCTAATTAATACTTTAGAAAACATTTCATGCCCAAATAAAGACCTGCACTAGGCAGATTTAGCTCTTGAATAATGCATGTTTAATGAACTCAGCTAATTTTGACAATACATGATTTTGACTTCACCTCTGTATAAACGTCTGTCGAGGCACGATCTTATTAAACATCCGTGACTTCAAGGGATTATGCACACGCCTTGGCGAGATAAAAGAGAAAAAAATGCAGATATGACCATGTGTGCAAGGGTATATATTGAGGAGTTCCCTGACAGTTAGAACGCGAGGAGCCCGGGTGAAGAAAGGCTTGGACGAGTATATGGACTCACCCGAGTCCAGACGCTGCCATGACAGAGGGGCAGAATACTAAATGTAATATTGTTAGATGTGTTCCTGTACAAGACTAGTTCCTGTAGAAGTTTAGTTGTAGATTACTTCATGTTGTATGTATGTAACCGAAACTGTTTTAGATACCTGATGTAAATAAATCATATATATTACTAAACCGATCTTCTATTAATCACTAAAATAGTGTTACAGTGATCTGTTATGGTGCTCGTGAACCAGTGGACCTGACACAACGTATGACCTGTCCTATACTATACACTCAGGCAAGATGATAATACAGAAAAAAAGTTTGGTTATTTCTCATCACGATTAAAATTCCCCCAGAAAATCTTTCTTGCT
The DNA here is from genome assembly GCA_917208275.1 of Patella pellucida. Taxonomy (NCBI): domain Eukaryota; kingdom Metazoa; phylum Mollusca; class Gastropoda; family Patellidae; genus Patella; species Patella pellucida. The sequence goes on from OU795041.1 coordinate 20,935,032, forward strand.
GTGTCATCTACTGATGTAAGTCGGGGGTTGGAATGGCCCAGTGGTCTAGAGTGCCTCGCTTTTGACCTCTAGCTGGCCGGTCACCTCTGGATTTCGGTTGTGGTTTCGATCCCTAGTGTGAGCGTATGTGGCATGGAGATAGGGATGCCTTCTCAACCTCGTGGGTTTCCTCTGGGTACTCCTGTTTTCCCCCACTGCTAAAGACCCCTACGCGCAAGCGAATTATTGAAATAAAATTAAAACCATATGTTAGTCCCGAAATGACCTTGTTCGTGTCGAGTGAACGTTAAACTGCATCTCTCTCTCTCTCCCTCTATCTGATGTAAGTCGGTTTTCGCCGTCTACGGTACAAACATATTTTTCTGAACCAGCAAGTACGTCATTAAAAACATTGTTTATCCCAGCCCTTTAAAATTTGTTAGACAGTTTTTATTATCTTGAAAAAAAAAGACAGATAGTCACTACTACTGAAAGTACTACCGTGGGCAGAAATACTCTCGACACTTTCAATACTAATCTTGATTGGATAAAAAATATATCAAGACTGCATTGAAAGTGACGAGAATATCCTAGAACTGACAACCAACCATGAGGACACCAAAATATCTTACCTACTTCTCTTCGGATTGCAAATTAATGGAGGTACGCAAACGATGATCCAAATATACAAATTTAGATCGATAATGAGACGGGCAAATGTAGAAAATATCGCGAAAGGCGACTAACATCAACAGATAACGCAAGAAGAAAAGATTTTCCGGGTAAAAGAAATAACTGACCTTTCTTTGTACCATATCGTCGTATACGTGGTCTTTTGCTACATGACTGGAATGAAGATATCCAAAGGATATGCGAGCTGTTGGTCAGCTACAAAGAAAATATATATCTCGCTCATATTGACTTTTGATTTTAAATCTTCGGATGAAGACAAAAAAGAGAAATGGGGTTTAACGTCCACTCGACACAAACTAGGCCATTTCGGGACTAACATGGTTTTTAATTTTAGTTCAATAATTCGCTTGCGCGTAGGGGTCTTTCGCAGTGGGGGGACCCATAGAATACCCACGAGGTTGGACTGATCAAGACAAAGTATAAGCTCATAACTAAACATATCTCAGAGTTACTTTTTTTTAATTTACATTTCGTCATCTCTTCAAAAGTGCAATTATAATTTGATAATAATATTATGAACGAAAACGCTATTGTGAAAGCAGGATGCCTGAAAACGCCAGGGTCTATCTGATACCATGTCTGAGCATTCTGTAGAGGTGAACGTACCGAGAATAAATTGTCGTTCGTTTCAATTTAAACTGTATCATTTCAAAGTTCAAACATCTAAGTTCTGATTTATAGTTCGTTTGTATCTCATACAGTAAACATGACTCGATGGGGAACGGCGTGCGAAGGCATATGCCACGTGCGCTACAGGCGCGCATTAAGCAGGGGTCTTGGTGCCTCCCCCGGGAGATTTTTTTTAAAAATTAGAATGCCTCAAAATGATATCTGGACATTGTACATCGGAATGGTCGGAAATAATACAGGATACATTTCCAGGGCTGAAAATAAGACTTCGGCCATGTGAACGAGTTAGATTCTTCATGGCCTTGACTGCAGCCTGGGCTTTCCCGTTGGATTGGGGATATCTGGGACTGGATGTCGTATGCCGGATGTTCCATTCTTGGGTAAATTTCCGGAATAACTTCGAAGTGTATTGCGTCCCATTGTCAGAAATGATTCCATCTGGTATCCCATATCTGGAAAATGAGTCTGTCATTGCATTTATGACTGTTTCAGATGTCGTATATTTGTGCAGACGGTATAACTCGGGCCAGAAGGATAGGTAGTCGACAATAACGATATAATTTTCTGTGCCATACTGGAACAAGTCAGTGCCAACCTTCTGCCGAGGTCTTTCGGGCATTGGATGTGGGCGAAGGGGCTCACGTGGTTGTGATGGTTGGGTTATCTGGCACTTTTCACATTGTGATATGAGGTCTTCCAGGACTCTGTCCATCCCAGGCCAGTAAACTGATTGCCGGGCTCTACACTTTTCCATGCCTAAATGACCATTGTGGAGCTGCTGTAGCATCTGGCGTTGTATGGATGTTGGTATTACGGTACGGCAACCATACAGGATTATACCATCATGAAGTGTCAGACTTGAGCGCATTGACCAAAATCGTCTAATAATTTCTGGACAATCATTCTTGGAGTCCTGCCAACCTGATGCGGATCATTAACCAAAAACTCTTGGATCTTGGCTAAATATGTTTATCGACTGGGGAGACAGCATGGTGTTAACTAGTGCTTCGCTATCATCTTGGTCTATAATATCATCTTCGTCTGGCTGATCAATGGGTGCCCTGGATAAAGCATCAGCGGCAAAATGTTTTTTACCATCCGCCCAAATAGCTGTAAAATTGTACGGGCATAGTTTCATCCTTAAACGTTGTAATCTAGGGTTATCAATCTCATCAATCCTATATTGGTTGAAAATTGGAATAAGCGGCTTATGATCAGTAAGTAAATCGAAGTGAGGAAGCCCAAGCTGCTCCTAGTGCTTCAATTTCAATCATAGCATATCTGGCCTCTGTGGGTGTCAAAAACCTTGAGGCTGCCTGTACAAGTCTAACCATCTGTTTGGGTTTGTGTGAGAGCGAGGCCTAAACCATGTAGCCTTGCAGCATCTACTCTAAGCTGGGTTGGTAACCTAGGATCAAAGTAGGCCAAAACTGGTGTGCTGGTGAGAAGATCCTTGGTAAGTTTGAAAGCGTCTTCTTGAGCTTGTTCCCAAACAAAGTGATTCTTGGGCTTGAGAAGTGGACGAAGCGGCTGTAGGGCATCTGCTATTTCTGACGAAAATCCGCTAACTGATTTACCAGGCCAAAGAATGATCTGATGTCTGTGAGTAGTAGCGGGCATTTGATCCAAGGCATTGATGCTTGAAAATATATCCCAACGCTCTTTCCACGTCTTCAATGCTTCACTTTTGTCTACCGAAAGATCGAGCTTGTTCGGCAGAAGGACGAAGTTTATTTTGGTGGCTGTGGGAGCAGCCGGTGGCTGAGACATACTTGACCCAGTTCTGATGCTTTATAAGAGTAGCGAGAATTGTTTTAGAGCAGTAAAACAGCTTGCAGCGCCATGTTATGTTGTCTGGAGGCAGACCACCATTAAATTTCATTGTAGTTCGTCTATTTATAGCAATTCTCTCTCCTTCTCTTTTCTCCCCCATTGCATGGACATTTTTGTTGATTTTGTGGTCTAGAATGGAAGAAGAGGGTTTGAATTAATATTTTCTGCCAGGTTCTGGTAAATATTCTGGATTTTGAGGCGGAAGGATAACTGAGTTATGAGGTTGGCTACGGTGATATGTACGGCAACTAGGTACATGTTTTGGGTATACTTCTTCAACTTGGTGAATCTCAAGATTTTGGTGGTCAACGTCACACAAATTTTAATGCAAAGACATGGTCATTTGTTCCTCTGTCTATAGTGAAAAGCATTCAGCCCAACGAAAATTTGGGGAAAAGTTGGAGGTGGGCAAAGAGGCTAGAATTAACATTGAAGTCAATGGGGAAATTAATGGTGGTTTGCCTCCGTCTAGGTTGTCTAGATATTCATATTTTAAATTGAAAAACACGAGGCGACATTACAGCCTTAGTTCAAGGTAACTTTATTATAAGAGAGCTTTAAAGGGCACATAACTCATAGAGTTCAGACCACACATTGGGCCTTCGTAGAAATATGCTATCTTTCGATTTTTCACCTTATATATATTTGGGGGATATTAATGCCAATATTATAGCCTACCTTTACTGAATTGTGAGATCCAAAAAAGCGAACTTTATGCTCAAAAATGGTATATTTATCGCATGATAGTGTAAACGCACGAATAATTCTTCTTATAGAGCATTGAATAATGCATATTTCGATATCAATACATAAGGTACAGTAAACGGGCAAAATAAAACAAAAGCAACCCCCCCCCCCTAAAAAAAACCCGCTGACTACCTCAATAGTAATAGCAATAGGCCTACCCCGTTACCCAAAATATCATGTTCTGGAAAGAGAAAGCATTCGTTTTGACTCGCCAACTACTATCTAATACTGTTCACCTTTCTTCAGTGTAGAAGAAACATTTCTGAAACTGTTTTTGACATAAAATATTTTAAAAGAATCAGAAGTCGCAATTGTACAAATATAGTAAATAATACGTATCACGCCCCTTTGGCAAGGGTACTTATTTCCCCTTATTTCATGATAATAGAAATTTTTCCCTTAATTTTGTTTCCCCCTCTTCTTGCATATTTGGATTGACTTTTTGGCGTAGAATGAGAAAAAGCGGGTCAAATTTGCTTTTTAAGAGCAGTTTTTGGTAATACTGGTGATATTACAGCAGTGGGATAGGGGATGTAAAGTGTCTTGCTGCAGAGCAATCATTGTGTCGGAAGTGAGATTTTCACCCCAGTCAACTTCAAATCCCCGTAGCAAAAAAACTAAACCGTCAACCCCCTACAAATTTATGATGAGGAGATTTCCATTGTGCCTAGAAAGATTGGAACCAACCGGGCCCGTATCTACCCACCATTAAGCTGGAGGGGCGGGGGTCATTTGAGAAATTTTTCGGAAAAGGTTATTCTAACAGACTATTGTAATCATCATGCTATGTAGTTACCTAGGCTTCTAGTAAGCATTTTAAAAAAAGTATTCAAACAAAAAAAATCGTTATTTTTTGGAGGTTTTTTTTAGGTTAATAAGGAAACTGTGTATACTTTAATGATTGTTACCAATTTCTGAGCGGGGGGGGGGGGCATAACCCCCGCGCCCCCTGTAGATACGGGCCCGGAACCAACGGACTCGGGAATGTTGAGCAAAAAGCTACAGCCTCATCCGGCAAACCTCGACAGATTCCGGTACTCTCCGTAACCTACATCTAGACTCGGATGTATGATAGTCATTGATATGTACCTACGACCATACATTTGCGATGCGGCTTGACGACTACCGATTTACTCTAACAGGAAAACGTTCCGCTTTTACAAAAAAGTCCCAAAATCTGGTTAAGCTGCCCACACCCGTTGGTGGAGTCGTCCACACGACTTAGTATAATTTCTGGACACATAATGTATTTGTAAATAGTATAGTTTTTCTGCGTGGTCACGACCTTTCTCTCGGTAAATAAACCACAAAGTAAATAATTTCTGGATATGGTAATACGTTTTTTGGAGTCGTCTACACGATGTATTTTTAATTAGTATAGTTTTTTTCTGCGTGGTCACCCTTTCTCCCGGCAAATAAACAACAAAGTAAATCGTTTTATTCCATAAATAACAAATTCATTAACAAATTCATAAACAAATTTAGTTGTGGACGACATCACTAATAGTTGTTGACGACATCACCAATGCCTTGTGGACGACTCCACCAACGGTTGCGGACGACTTCGCTTGTGGACGACTTGACTGGCACCAATCTCCTGGGGGCAACCATGTTTATCCGGGTCCTTTAAAATAGTTCCAAAATGGCGGACTTCATCATACAGCCGAGTCTAGATATAGGGCACCGGAATCTGTCGAGGTTTGCCGAATGCTACAGCCTGTGATGTTACAGCCATCATTGAAGTCAATGGGCAAATAATTACCAGTCTGAGACCGTCTGGACTAAGACTAGTAATTATTTGCCTAGTTTTCATGATGGACGAATGTAGTGCGAGTTATTAATAGACAATTTTTCCCTTAATTTTTTTCTCCCCTCTTCCTGCATTTTTGGGTTGACTTTTTGGTCTAGAATAGGAGAAAAGGGATCAAATTTGCAATTTTATAGCAGTTTTGGGTAATACTGGTGATATTACAGCGGAGGGATGGGGTTGTAAAATGTCTTTCTGCGGAGTAATCAAATGTATAGGAAGTGAGATTTTCACCCCAGGCAACTTCAAATCCCTGTAGCAAAAAATCCAAACCATAGAGCCCCTACAAGTTTATGATGAGGTGATTGCCAAATGTGGTCCCCATTGTGCCTAAAAAGATTGGAACCAACGGAATGTTGAGCAAAAAGTTACAGCCTGTGATGTTACACCCATTTAACATTGAAGTCAATGGGCAAATAATTACTAGTCTGAGTCCGTCTGACTATAATCACTTACCTCCCTTTATGTCTTGAGCATCAAGACCATAGAAATATAGTCTTGGTGATCTAGACTTTGGCGCTCCAGTAGGAAAGGGTAAATGATACGGAAACCGAAAGTCTAATACTAGAAGCAAATTTGACGATAACCCTGTGTAAGTTACTATATGAATGAATGAATGAAATGGGGTTTAACGTCCTACGCTTAAGCACCGTACCTGGGCTAATTGAAGACGGGCATACGCCACAGTGTGCAATGAGGGAAATTTTGCCCGGGCAGCGGCGCTACGGCCTACTCTTATATCGAATTCCAACTGCCAAGGGATCTTTTACGTGCACTCCAATTTGTACACGGGACCTCGGTTTTTCGTCCCATCCGAACGACTAGGCAGCTGTCCTTGTCAGGCCCTCCTTCTGCATCACTGACAAGGGGAAATCACGCCGGAAAATCGAGATGAACTTTCTCGGCCAATGCAGGGATCGAACACTCAACCTCCAGGCTAGCGAACCAGCGCCTTATCCACTTAGCCACCGTGATCCCTAAGTTACTATATGAAATTGCATTTCATGTTAACTTTTTTGGTCAGTGTGTAGTCTGATTTCTCACCCATAGCGGTTATATATTTACATTGATGTTTACAAAAGTCTTAAAATTTAAAATCCAAACGAGAGAGAGAGAGAAATGGGGTTTAACGTCCACAACTAGGTCATTTCGGGACTAACGTATGTTTTTTTTATTTCAATAATTTGCTTGCGCGTAGGGGTCTTTAGCCATGGGAGGAAACCGGAGTGCCCGGAACTAGGAACCCACGAGATTGAGAAGGCGCCCCTATCTCCATGCCATATACGCTCACGCCAGGGCTCGAAACCACAGCTGCAAGCCAGAGGTGACCGGTCAGCTAGAGGTCGAAGCGCGACACTCTAGACCACTAGACCCCCCCCCCTCCAAACGTGATCGAGCCATATGATAATAATATATGGCATTCTATGGACAATATTATAATTATGGTCATTTAATGAGGGGGGCATGTCCATATTGTCACATTGTAAATTGTATTGTGCAAAAGATTCCACGGCATATTAATGCCATACCGTACCTTGGGCCATATCAAGTATTTGTAAACATATTAAAGCTACAATTTCATATATTTAAGTTATGTTTTTAAAAATTATTAAAATATTAATAAAGCCTTAAAATTGATGGTACGGTATTCATAAACAGTCCTAACATGTTAAAGAATAATCCTAGTATTAATCCTATAATTCACTATTGCCAGCTGGGAAATTGGCTTATGTATGGAGTGAATTGGAAAACAAGGGGGTACTTGTGTTATTATTTCCTGTGTCGATGATTTTTATGGGTGAGAAATAATGCCAATGGTCGTATAACAGTGAGTTGATAACCTATTGAGCAAAAGACAGAAATAACTATGTTTTGACTTTCTTAGAAAAATTGAAATTCCCGCTTTAAGGCGTCGCGATGACTGCATATCGATAGTTGATTTTTTGTCTGATGAACAATCAACAAAACAGTTTGAGACAGGTGAAAGTGAAAATAAAGAAGTGAGAATTTATCTATCAAAAGTAGGCTAAAACTAAAACATAATTATTTTTTTTCAAACTGTCACAGGGGTTGATACGACGATATGTTTATTTCATTTTGGCCTAATAATATATTCAAATGAGTTGTAATTAATGATCGGTCCGGTACACTGAATTATCTATAGCCTAGAGTAATATGAATGGTGAGCTTCAGAACAAGTGAACAGTTTTCTATAAAAAAGGATCTAGCTCCTTTTTTTGGGGGGGGGGGTATCATTAATCAAGATCTCTCATTGAGTCAAGTGGTGTGGTTTCAATTCCCTGCTTAATAGTTATACATGTATGATGATCTCGGTTCCCTGTTTTTTTCCCACTGCCAAAGAAGAGCCCTACACACAAGTGAATTATTGAAAATAATTGAATTGTATGTTAGTCTGGGAATGACCTAGTCTGTGTTGAGTGGATGTTAAACCTGATTTCTCTTTCTCAGCCATAGAGATAAGCTTAACTGTTAAGTGACCATTTTTTTCCAATAACAGTGCATATGGTGGACTTCGAAAATGTTTGTCATAAAAGCATTAAATCTCAATACAAAAAATGACGATATGCGCTGAAAATGATATGTTTGGGGCTATTTTTACTTTTATAACGCTTGAACAATGAACGCACCAATTGCAGCGGAAACCACATTAACGCTAAAATATTGAAGCTAGTATTTACCAAGTTTAATTACACTTACCGGGTTAATTTAGTAAATCATTGTTAGATTCTTGCTAACATTATCATCGATTGTTTCTTTCAGTTCGAAGACAAGAGAAGGAATGAGGCCAAGAAAATAGAATCAATTCATCATGATTTGGAGGAACACTTTTTTTTAAACATGCAATAGCTATGATATGTTTTGTCAATGTTGTTGGAATTTTATTGTTTGTTAATTTTTTGTTTGAATAAAAAAAATTTAATACTAAAATGAAGGCAAGCAAAAGTATTCCTTTCGCAAATTACATGCGAGTACAAGTAAACAAACATGGTAATAAATATGGTTTACCAGTACAGAAACTTATCTTTCTGTGATTCCTCCTGTACCTGAGTATTCTTCAACCGACATCATCAGTCCAATGGAAGAGAAAATTATAAAGCATTTTCTGCAATACAAACCCATGAAATATCGGGTGAAAGTATTAATATTAACTCCTATTCATAATGTTGCTGATTTGTTAAGTCGTTTTGGTAATTTGTTAAAATCGCTCACATATCCCCACGGTTTAATTTCCATAGCATTTGGAGAAGATTGTAGTGGAGATTCCACCTTGAGTGTTGCCCAGTCCATTGCTCTTGATTTTAATTATTTTTTTTAGGAGTGTAAAGGTTTTCCATTTTAATCGAGATGTTCTATTTTAAAATATTCATTCTTAACCCCGTAAGTTTTATTATAGACCAATGAATCATATCTCTTAGAGCATTAATTTTAGCCCAGACGTTAAATATTGACGTCCTATGACGTCAACTTCGGCTGGACCCGGAACCACGCCCCCTGGAGAAATTTTGATGGTAGAAAATACAATGGTGAAATTCTCATAGTTGAAAATACAAGGGTGAAGGAGACGTTAAATATTGACGTCCTATGACGTCAACTTCGGCTGGACCCGGAACCACGCCCCCTGGAGAAATTTTGATGGTAGAAAATACAATGGTGAAATTCTCATAGTTGAAAATACAAGGGTGAAATTCGCATAGTTGAAAATACAATGGTGAAATTCTCATAGTTGAAAATACAATGGTGTAATTCTCAAAGTTGAAAATGCTAAGATGAAAAAATCACAGTGAATTTGCAAATGCGAAATGTAGAAAGTGAAAAAAACCAAAATAGATTTTTGAGATGTTAATTTTTGGCGAGCAGTTTTTGTTTTGATACTAATATGGTGATTATGTGTTATGTAATATCTACAACTACTACAAGTGAAAAATCACGCAAATGGCCATTTTTACCATTTTGACTATGATAATTTTGCCATTTTAACTGTGATATTTTCTCTTAATATGGCAACGATTCGGCCCGAAAGATACAATGCCGAGTGGTAATCAGTCCGCCGTTGGGGCGTTTTCGAGATATTCCCTCGGCAGAATTTTACTGTAGAAAAATTGGGTCTGGTTTTGTGCCCATTTGATGGACACCCTCCCGCACTGAGCCTCCAGTCTAGTCTGTACTACTGTAGGCTCAGCGCGGAGGGGTGTCCATCAAATGGGCACAAAACCAGATCCTAACTTCTCTAAAGTAAAATTTCGCGTAGAATACGGTGCCGATTGGTAATCAGTCCGCCGTTGGGGCGTTTTCGAGATATTCACTCGGCAGAATTTTACTCTAGAAAAGTTGGGTCTGGTTTTGTGCCCATTTAATGGACACCCTCCCGCACTGAGCCTCCGATCTACAACAAAAAATAGAATATTTCCTTTTAAATTTCACATCAGAATATAAATTATGTTGCTGTAGCCCGAACATTACAGATGTACGATATATTTTAATTACGTTTATATTTTTATACGCCCACATTTTCATGTTGACGTATTATGTCGTCGCCCCTGTCCGTCTGTCCGGACGTCCGTCCACAATTGTTTGTGGACTCTCTACAGGTCACAATTCTTGTCCGATTTTGACGAAACTTGAAATATAGGTTTATCCACAAAAGATCCCGGCTTCTTTCGATATTGGTATGTATCGGATCAAAACTTCATGGATTATGGCCCCTAGTTGTACGAAAAATCACGTTTTTAGCTTGTGGGCCCTATAGAGGTCACAATTTTGAACCGATTTTGATGAAACTTGACATCTTGGTTCCTTTCGATATTTGCGCCTATCGGAACGTAATTTCCTGAATTATGGCCCCTGATTGTCCAAGACCGCCTATTTTAGCTCGTGGTACCTCTGGAGGTCACAATTATTATCCGATTTGAAAAACCTTTCGATTATATCATCGTTACACCCTAAGGAAGGTTGAGTTCACATTTCGGAAAAATCGGACCAAAATTACCATACAAAATGGCCGCCGTTCGTACGCGAATACTGTTAAAAAATGGTATATCAAGGTTGTGGTCCCTCTTGAGGTCACAATTATTATCTGATTTAAACAATCGTTCGGTTATATCACCGTTACACCCTAAGGAAGGTTGAGTTCAAATGTCGGGAAAATCGGACCAAAATTACCATACAAAATGGCCGCTGTTCGTACGCGAATACTGTTAAAAAATGGTATATCAAGGTTGTGGACCCTGTAGAGGTCACAATTTTAATTCGATTTTGATGAAACTTGAAATGCATGGTTATAACCCAAAGATCATGGTTTCTTTTGATATTTGGGCATATCGGATCGTAACTTTCTGAATTATGGCCCCTGATTATACGCAAAATCGTCTTTGTTTAGCTTGTGGTCCCTCTGGAGGTCACAATTATTATCCAATTTAAAAAATCGTTTGATTATATCACCGTTACAGTCTAAGGAAGGTTGACCTCGAATTTCGGAAAAATTCGGAACAAAATTGCCATACAAAATGGCCGCTGCGTGTACGCGAATACTGTTATAAAATGGTATATCAAGGTTGTGGACCCTGTAGAGATCACAATTTTAATTCGATTATGATGAAACTTGAAATGCATGGTTATAACCCAAAGATCTTGGTTCCTTACAATATTTTCGCATATTGGATCGTAACTTCCTGAATTATTGCCCCTAATTATACGCAAAATCGCCTTGGTTTAGCTGGTGGTCCCTCTGGAGGTTACAATAATTATCCGATTTAAAAAATCGTTTGATTATATCACCGTTACACCCTAAGAAAGGTTGAGTTCGAATTTCGGTAAATTGGACCAAAATTGCCATACGAAATGGCCGCCTTTTGTACGCGAATACTGTTAAGAAATACTATATCAAGGTTGTGGACCCTGTAGAGGTCACAATTATAATCCAATTTTAATGAAACTTGAAATGCATGGTTAAAACCCAAAGATCTTGGTTCCTTTCAATATTTGCGCATATCGGATCGTAACTTTCTGAATTATGGCCCCTGATTATACGCAAAATCGCCTTCGTTTAGCTTTTGGTCCCTCTGGAGGTCACAATTATTATCTGATTTTAAAAATCGTTTGATTATATCATCGTTACGCCCTAAGGAAGGTTGAGTTCGAATTTCGGAAAAATTGGACCAAAATTGCTATACAAAATGTCCGCCATTAGTACGCGAATACTGTTAAAAATGGTATATCACTTTTTGGACCCTGTAGAGGTCACAATTGTAATTCGATTTTGATGAAACTTGAAATGAATGGTTATAACTCACAGATCTTGGTTCCTTTCGATATTTGCGCATATCGTATTGTAACTTCCTGAATTATGGCCCCTGATTATACGCAAAATCGCCTTCGTTTAGCTTTTGGTCCCTCTGGAGGTCACAATTATTATCTGATTTAAAAAATCGTTTAAATATATCATCGTTACGCCCTAAGAAAGGTTGAGTTCGAATTTCGGAAAAATTGGACTAAAATTGCTATACAAAATGGCCGCCATTAGTACGCGAATACTGTTAAAAAATGGTATATCAAGGTTGTGGACCCTGTAGAGGTCACAATTTTAATTCGATTTTGATGAAACTTGAAATGCATGGTTATAACCCAAAGATCATGGTTTCTTTTGATATTTGGGCATATCGGATCGTAACTTTCTGAATTATGGCCCCTGATTATACGCAAAATCGTCTTTGTTTAGCTTGTGGTCCCTCTGTAGGTCACAATTATTATCCAATTTAAAAAATCGTTTGATTATATCACCGTTACAGTCTAAGGAAGGTTGACCTCGAATTTCGGAAAAATTCGGAACAAAATTGCCATACAAAATGGCCGCTGCGTGTACGCGAATACTGTTATAAAATGGTATATCAAGGTTGTGGACCCAGTATAGGTCACAATTTTGATTCAATTTTGATGAAACTTGAAATGCATGGTTATATCCCAAAGATCTTGGTTCCTTTCGTTATCTGCACATATCAGATCATAACCTCCTGGATTATGGCCCCTGATTGTCCGAAAAAATCGCCCATGGTCCCTCTGGAGGTCACGATTATTATCTGATTTTAAAAAAACCCGCTTGACTCTATCACCGTTACACCATACGGAAGGTTGCGTTTCAATTTCAGGGAAATCGGACCATAATTGCAACACAAAATGGCCGCCGTTTGTACGCTAATAGTGTTAAAATATGGTATGTCAAGGTTTTGGACCCAGTATAGGTCACAATTTTAATTCGATTTTGATGAAACTTGAAATGCATGTTTATAACCTAAAGATCTTGATTCTTTTCGATATTTGCGCATATCAAATTGTAATTTAATGAATTATAGCCTTTGATTGTAGGAAAAATCACTTTCGGTTTTGCTTGTTCTCTATTCATCTCTCGAAAATGTGGGCGTATCCTGCCTGACAGTGCCAGCTTACTATCTTTCTATATCATATAAAAGTACTTACAAGAATTAAGTCGATACAGATACATCATTTATTTAACAAATTGGGTTTTGAGATAAGGAAAATGTTCCCCTGTTTACTGATATGCTCATACCGCTTTTAATTTAAGAAAATTTGTGTTAAAACAAAAGTTTATCTTTTTACGATGAAATGGGGTTCTGGGTCCTACTTTTCTGAACAGATGTCATACAGTGGGTTGTAAGGAAAATGTTGCCCGAGTACTACGACATCTCAAGCGTTCATTTACGTGCACACGGGACCTAATCGTCAGGCACCCCGACCTGCACCAAGCCGGAAAAACCCGAGGCACCCATTTTAAAATATGAGGCAAAAGTGTAATAAGTTAATAAAACCGGAATCTAACCTTTGCACTTGATTCAAATCAGCTAATCTAACGTGTTGTTTGTCATAAAACAATCTGACTTAGAAAGGTCAATAAATTACAAGAATTAATTAATTATCGATTTAAATGTCAGCAATTTTCGGACATTCCTTGATGTCACTAACAAATGACCAGGTGGTGACTTCATTACGATACGCTAACTGAGCTATTGTTCGGCTAAATTTTTAAAAAAACATCAGAGAAAATTGATTACAGAAAATAATGATATTTAAGTTGTTTTTCAGGTAAAATCATTCAAGGAATCACTAGAAATCATATAAAAGACTCAAATTTTCGTAGTAAAATCAGCTCTTTACTGACAGCTCAAGGCAGTTGATCTCTTAGTAAAGAATATCAAGATCTGTATTGGTTGTCTGAGATCATAGAGATCTGAGATGAGAACGTTCACAGTAACCGTCCTTTTATTAGGACTGGTTATACTTGCTTCAATCTTAGGAGGTAAGAAACAATTATATATTTTTTTTAAATGTTTAAGATGAATTGTGTTAGATAAAGATAAATATTTCAGACATTTTCTTTTATTCAGAAATAAATGTGTGAAATTTTGACAAGAAATAGTGTAAATTACATTGCTGCGATAATAACATTTGTCTAATTCATTCCATATCCCGGCAATCCGATTATAAAGAGAGTTGATAATTGGCTATGCCAATAAGAATACATGATAATTTATATAACTTGTTGTACTCGGTTATCTCACATTTACTATTTTATGCAATATTTCTTTTATTTTGTCATTTCAGATACCGAAGCGCGTAAGTAAACCAGTTAATTTGCAATAAATTTAGTTTTTCGGATGGGATACTGAATCACTGTATATATGTGTGTTGTGCGGTTGTATATAGAGATTGTGATAATACCCTTTAAATTCGTATTTAATTTAATATATTTTTAAAAATCCATATACAGTGGTTTTTCATATTTAAATTTTCGTTATTTATGAATAAATATCTATCTAATATACATTTTTTCGAAAAAAATGTTCTCAGAAGAACGGAGAAGAGTAAGACGACGACGAAAGGGTAAATAAATTATTTTTTCTTTGAAGTGTTAATACATTTTTGTAAAACGAATTTATCTAGTGTTCCTCGTTGCCCATATAAAGCAATGCTTTATGAAATAATGTAAAGGGATATCTTGAAGGGAAAAAAGTTTTTATAATTCGAAGTTACAAAGGACGCCCCGAGTAAAAGCAGAGTAGTGACATGTATCTAACTAATTCTCTATCTCTTCTTTTTTTACTGTTTTTTTTAAATAGTTGTCTCATATGAATACGGTAAGAAATTGTATACTCAAATAGTTTTGAAAGGTGTTTTCGGACATATTTGGGTCTGAGAAAAGACACGTTCAGCAGTAAAAAAGGGCATCCGCCTCTGAACATCCTACATGTCTGTGCCAGTTAGACTTGGACTAATGAAGACAGACATACCTCATAGAGTGTACAGGTCTACTCTTATTTCGAAATCCAACTGTCAGATGGTTCTTAAACTTGCATGCTAACGTGTACACAGGACCTAGGGTTTTCATACCACCCTTACAACTAAACACAGTCCTTGCCAGGCCATCCGTATGGTACCACTACAAAAGGGAAACAACGCGAACCCGAAACCCCCTATGGTTAACGAACCGACGTGTTACGAACTAAGCTAAGGAGGCTCCCTATTAAAGATTGAGTATGCAATGCATATTGTCTAATACATTATAATACACACGTTATTGTTATGCCGCCAACAAGTTGATGAAAAACAAGAAAATTTATTTCTGTTATAATCTGGTCTTTATTTGAGTTGATATGATAATATATTGTTTTGTTTTAATTTGGAGACGTCTGTAGAATCCTAATGGATGCAGACGGGCGAGCTTGACTATTCTCAAATTCAACTAAATTACTAAGGCAATATCTCTTATAAGGATTATATATTAAACATAGTTCTGTATATTTAATATTATTTTGTATATTTTCTTTCCTTTTTCGAATAGTTGATGACGGAAGCTCCAGTGGTATGTTTTCTTTTTTCTAATTATTCTTTAAAATTACACTTACAAAAAATATTCTACTCGTGTAAAATATGTAAGTCATTCTGCTTTAACCTTGATTGTGATGAAAACCAAATGTAAATTGTGTACATATTTGCCTAATATTTTCTTTTAAAGCAAGCAGTAGTAGTAGTAGCAGCCGAAGTAGTAGTAGTGGCAGTAGCAGCAGCTCCTCGTCTTCAGGTAATCAACCACTTCATATTACTTGAATATTTCATCCAAGACTAAACTAATAATGTGAGTATTACGTTGATAACTGTCATGGTGGTATACTCATTACTCATATATCCACCATGCTAATCTACTAGGGAAATTATGTTCAGACTTTTCGCAAAACATGCCACCAAATATTCTCTATTGTGATTATTTAAAATTATTTGCGGATTTATTCAGTTAAACATCTAGTTAATAGTTATTGTTGACATCGTGATAACTGTTTTTCTATTATATCTTATTGTCCTAAATGTATTATAATTGTTTTGTTTCTTGTATATTATTAGGTCATTGAGGTCAATGAAAGTAGGGGTGTGTTAGTTGGGGTGGGGTGTTTGTGTCTACGAATAATATTCATTAAATTTTAAGATGAAAGTCGACAATTCGTTACGCCTGATGCCAAACAACCTATATAGGACGAGTTCCATATACATAACTTTTATTTTGATAGATGAATAAAAATGGAATGCAAATACTACTTTTTTAAAAATTATAGATGGGTCATCTGCAAGCAGAGGTCGACGAGGCAGGAAAGGGCGAAATGCAAGGAGAGGTAGGAAAGGTCGAAAAGGTAGGAAAGGCCGAAAAGCAAGACGAGGAAGAAAGGGTCGAAGAGGCAGAAAAGGGCGAAAAGCCAGAAAAGGACGCAAAGGTCGAAGAGGCAGGAAAGGCCGAAAAGCGAGAAAAGGTAGAAAAGGTCGACGAGGCAGAAAAGGTCGAAAAGCAAGGAAAGGTCGAAAAGGTCGAAGAGGCAGGAAAGGCCGAAAAGCCAGAAAAAGACGCAAAGGTCGACGGGGCAGGAAAGGTCGAAAAGCCAGAAAAGGTAGAAAAGGTCGACGAGGCAGGAAAGGGCGAAAAGCCAGAAAAGGACGCAAAGGTCGACGTGGCAGGAAAGGTCGAAAAGCCAGAAATGGTAGAAAAGGTCGACGAGGCAGGAAAGGGCGAAAAGCCGGAAAAGGTAGAAAAGGTCGACGAGGCAGGAAAGGGCGAAAAGCCAGAAAAGGACGCAAAGGTCGACGTGGCAGGAAAGGTCGAAAAGCCAGAAATGGTAGAAAAGGTCGACGAGGCAGGAAAGGGCGAAAAGCCAGAAAAGGACGCAAAGGTCGACGAGGCAGGAAAGGACGAAAAGCCAGAAAAGGACGCAAAGGTCGACGTGGCAGGAAAGGTCAAAAAGCCAGAAATGGTAGAAAAGGTCGACGAGGCAGGAAAGGGCGAAAAGCGAGAAAAGGAAGAAAAGGACGAAGGGGCAGGAAAGGGAGAAAAGGTGGGTGAATAATGGTTTTCATTTTTTTCATAAAAAACATCTGTTTAGTATTTACATTCCTTTACTTTACATATTAGCCTATTGTCAACCGACCAGTTTAATTCATCTAGTATTTTTTATAGCCCAGTTGTAAATCAGAATTCCTTGTTGAAATTGTTTATTATTTTGTTGTTTTAATTTTAAACAGCTAGCCGAGGAGGTAGAAGACGAGTAAGAAAGGGTAAATATTATTTTTAAACCAAAAAAAGAAAAGAAATCTGGCAGAGAAGTCTAGGCTGTGGATGTTGGACATTGTCTACGGACCCTTTTCTGGATGCTTACACAGTAAGCCAAACTTGAACATAATTTTTTTTAAAACAAATCGACTTTCGTTTATCAAGATCACTCTACTTCAATATTATATTGATTGAAATCATATCGATTTTATGACTTAAAGCTTCAATTTCTGAATTATATATTTAAAATAGAAAATTGGGAATATGACTGGGAATGGGAATACGTTGATGGCAAAAGAGTTAAACGGCGAAAAGGCGGAAGAAAGGGACGAAAAGCTAGGAAAGGTCGAAAAGGCAGACGAGGCAGGAAAGGACGAAAAGGCAGAAAGGGAAGGAAAGGTCGAAAAGCTAGGAGAGGTCGAAAAGCTAGGAGAGGTCGAAAAGGCAGAAAAGGACGAAAGGGTAAATATTTATTTTAATGTATCCTGTTTTATTTTACTTTCTGTTGTTATTTTTATTGTAATTAAGAGGCTGTTTTCAATAATTACTCGTATTTCTAGTCCATGTGTGTATTATGTATTGGATTTGGTTATGAATCGAGTGTTAGACTGTAATATTATTCATTTTCTAAATTGTATATGGTTTTATTTTAACAGCAGGTCGGCGAGGTCGAAATGGCAAACGAGTCCGAAGAGGTAAAGTTATTTTGGTTCAAAAATATTCATTTTATTTTTGTGAATCAAGTTTTATTCGGTCGAACATGTTTCAATCCCCAAACCATTTACAGTAAACCTTTTTATAATGTTTCAATCCTAAAACCATTGACAGTAAACTTTTTATCATGTTTCAATCCTCAAACCATTTACAGTAAACTTTTTATCGTGTTTCAATCCTAAAACCATTTACAGTAAACTTTTTATAATGTTTCAATCCTAAAACCATTTATAGTAAACTTTTTATCATGTTTCAATCCTAAAACCATCCACAGTTAACTTTTTATCACGTTTCAATCTCAAAGCCATTTACATTAAACTTTTTATCATGTTTCAATCCTAAAACCATTTACAGTAACCTTTTTATCATGTTTCAATCCTAAAACCATCCACAGTTAACTTTTTATCACGTTTCAATCTCAAAGCCATTTACATTAAACTTTTTATCATGTTTCAATCCTAAAACCATTTACAGTAACCTTTTTATCATGTTTCAATCCTAAAACCATCCACAGTTAACTTTTTATCACGTTTCAATCTCAAAGCCATTTACATTAAACTTTTTATCATGTTTCAATCCGAAAACTATTTACAGTAAACTTTTTATCATGTTTCAATCCCAAAGCCATTTACATTAAACTTTTATCATGTTTCAACCCGAAAACCATTTATAGTAAACTTTTGTATCATGTTTCAATCCCAATACCATTTACAGTAAACTTTATACCATGTTTCAATCCCAAAGCCATTTACATTAAACTTTTTATCATGTTTCTATCCCAAAGCCATTTATAGTAATCTTTTTATCATGTTTCAATCCCCGAAACCATTTACAGTAAAACTTTTTTTTATCATGTTTCAATCCCAAAAACCATTTACAGTAAAAAATTTACCATGTTTCAATCCCAAAACCATTTACAGTAAACATTTATCATGTTTCAGAATATTATTTTAAAACTTTAAAACCAAGTAACCTTGTTTAAAACAATTCGAGTAATTTCAACACGACTGATTTTTATATTTCTGTCAAACAGAAAATTGGGAATGGGAATGGGAATACGTTGATGGCAAAAGAGTGAAAAGACGACGAGGCGGACGAAAAGGGCGAAATGCTAGGAAAGGTCGAAAAGGCAGACGAGGCAGGAAAGGACGAAAGGGCAGAAAGGGAAGGAAGGGACGAAAAGGACGAAAAGTTAGGAAAGGTCGAAAAGGAAGAAAAGGTCGAAAAGCTAGGAAAGGTAGAAAAGGCAGAAAAGGACGAAAGGGTAAATATTTATTTTAATGTGTCCAGTTTTATTTTACTTTCTGTTGTTATTTTTATTGTAATTAAGAGGCTGTTTTCAATAATTACTCGTAGTTCTAGTCCCTGTGTGTATTATGTATTAGATTTGGTTATGAATCGAGTGTTACACTGTAATATTATTCATTTTTTTTAATTGTATGTGGTTTTATTTTAACAGCAGGTCGGCGAGGTCGAAATGGCAAACGAGTTCGAAGAGGTAGTTATTTTGGTTCCAAAATATTCATTTTTCTTTGTTTATTTTTTTTTTGAATCAAGTTCTATTCGGTCGAACATGTTTCAATCCCCAAACCATTTACAGTAAACTTTTTATAATGTTTCAATCCTAAAACCATTGACAGTAAACTTTTTATCATGTTTCAATCCTAAAACTATTTACAGTAAACTTTTGATCATGTTTCAATCCTCAAACCATTTACAGTAAACTTTTTTTATCATGTTTCAATCCTCAAACCATTTACAGTAAACATTTATCATGTTTCCGAATATTATTTTAATTTACTTTAAAACCAAGTAACCTTGTTGTAAACAATTCGAGTGAATTTAACACAACTGATTGTTATATTTCTGTCAAACAGAAAATTGGGAATGGGAATGGGAATACGTTGATGGCAAAAGAGTGAAAAGACGACGAGGCGGAAGAAAAGGACGAAATGCTAGGAAAGGTCGAAAAGGCAGACGAGGCAGGAAAGGGCGAAGGGGCAGAAAGGGAAGGAAGGAACGAAAAGGTCGAAAAGTTAGGAAAGGTCGAAAAGGAAGAAAAGGTCGAAAAGCTAGGAGAGGTAGAAAAGGAAGGAAAGGACGAAAGGGTCGAAAAGCTAGGAAAGGTAGGAAAGGAAGGAAAGAACGAAAGGGTCTACGGGGAAGGAAAGCACGAAGAGGGCGTAAGGGAAGAAAAGGACGAAAGGCAAGACGAGGAAGAAAAGGAAGAAAGGGGCGACGAGGCAGGAAAGGAAGAAAAACAAGGAAAGGGAGAAAAGGGCGAAAAGGCAGGAAAGGAAGAAAAGGTGAGTAAATAGAGGATTTCCTTGTTTTATTTTTACATTCATATACCTTACTTATTTGACCTTTTTTAAAAAAAATTCCTCTAGTAGATTTATAGTCAGGTTGTCAATCAGATTCTGACAGCATTTATTGTTGAAATTGTTTACTGTTTGCTATTTTTATCTTAAACAGCTAGTCGAGGCGGCAGAAGACGAGTAAGAAAAGGTAAGGGTAGTTTGTTTTGAAATACTGGAAATACATTGGTGAATATTTCATCAAGATCGGCTTATAATAAAATTTGTAAAGCGAATCATTGGGACACACGGTCTATAATTCGTACTTTGCTGGGCGCATACCGTTGAGATTTTGCCTCACATTGGTGACAAAGTAAGCCACAGTAAGAACTTGAATTATTTACAAGTTTACCTTCGCTTACACGAGCATATAGGCAAGATTTGAATATGTATAATATTGCAGGTCTTTGTTTTATTATGCTTTAAATGTTATAGAAATTGTTAATTAGACATTAATTAAATTACCAAGACCAGAATCAACTCTCAATGCCATCCGATAACTCTAGATTTCCAACAGATTATAAAGACAATTTGCGGTTAATGGATAATCTCTAGACTTTGTTAACTGGACTGTAGTGGTGGTAACTATGAAATTAAAACGAATGGATTACAAGCTATACGAGACTTAATAGATGATCTAACTTTAGTTGATATTTACCGAATAAGAAACCAAACGAAACAATGTTATACAGAGTAGAATTGATTATTGGTTTATTTCAGACTATTGGCAAGACTATATTATACAAAAATGAAAGGGAGTGGATATTCATTGTCTAAGGGACAACTAAATTTAATTGCTACGAATTTGGTGAAAAAAATACAAAATACTTTCTAAATTTAGAAAAACAAAAAAGTAAAAAAACCCTACTATTAATAGATTAACTATAAACGGAAATACATAAATTACAGACAGACAATGCATTTTTAATGAAGTTCGATCTTTTTATGAAAATCTATATTCTGAGAAATGTCAATCATCTGACATAAACAATTATGATACATTTGACTACGAAAAATCTTCCAAAACTTGATATTGACCAGGCATAAACATTGGAATATGACATAAGTAATGACGAATGTAAAATCGAAATATCATGTTTTTAAAAAAAAAAATCTCCAGGAAATGACGGTCTAAGTGTTGAGTTCTACGAAGCAATCTGGCCAAATATAAATAAATATTTTTTGAATTCTTTAAAAACAGTTTCGAAAACAATAAACTATCTACCTCTCAAAGACAGTCATTAATTAAACTTTTACCTTAACCTAATAAGGACAAAAAATATTTGGCAAATTGGCGACCCATAACTCTAACAAATGTCGACGTAAAAATATTAAGTAAAGTTCTTTCTAGTCGCATCAAACCTCACCTCATACATCCAAATCGAACGGCATTTGTCCCTGGTCGGCATATACAAGAAAATATCCGTATTATAGACGATGACATTCATTTAACAAAACAAAAACGAATTACAGGATTACTATAAGCCTTATAGATTTTCAAAAAGCTTTCGACAGTAAATCACATAAATTTATGATGCGCACTTTAACCATTTTTTTTATTTAAAATGAACTATATACGATAGATAGAGACTCTATATTCAGACATAACAGGTTATATCATTAATAACGGCTTTACAACGCCAACATTTCAAATTAAAAGAGGAGTAAGATAAGGAGACCCAATGTCCAGCAATCTGTTAATTTTAGTTACAGAAATTCAACTTCACAATATACGTTTAAATAGAGGAATCAATAGCCGAAATAAAATTAGCCGCATTTGCAGATGACTTGACAGCTTTACTAAAAGACTTTAAATCAGCAAGACATTTATTTGAAATAAAAAAAATATGCAGTAAAATATCTGGTTTAGGAATAAACATATTAAAATCCGAAATTATAAGCCACCCACAGTTTTCACATTTAAGGTTTTTCACATTTCTCAGACGAAATTAAAATTTGTGGCATATTTTTTTCGAACAATCAATGTTCATCAACACAAAAAACTTCCAGGTAAAAATTGATGAAATTATAAAGATACTAAATATTTCGAAAGAGCGAAATCTAAGCCTCATGGGTATGATACAAATCATTAAAACATTCTGCCTATCGAAAAAAATCTTTCCCATAATGTCAATAGAAACTCCAGAAAACATTAAGAATCAATTTAAGACATAAATCTATAAATTTCTTTGGAACGGTAATGACAAAATAAAGAGAAATGTTATAAAACAAAATGCTGAAAACGGCGGTCTAAACATGGTAGATTTCAACGAATTTCTAAAATGTTGAAGTATCTTTTGGATCAAAAAACTAACAGCACCAGTTGATCAAACATGGAAAATACCCTTTCGATACATCTTGGAAAAAAATAATGGTGAAATACTACCAATGTGCAATTATGAAAAAAGTATTCCAATATCTTCTCCATTTTATACACAAATTTTAATCATTGTCACGATAAATTTACAACACACATTGATAACTTAATACCATTTAATAATCAGGTCATATGGAATAACAAACACATTAAAAATAATGAATCATCAATATATAATTAAACATTATTTAAGAATAATAATCTAACTTTTGTCACAGATATTATAAATATAAGAAATAATGCAAATAATTCAACTATTATAGAAGCTTAAAGTCATCAATTAAATCTGTATCTTAAACATATTATATAACAATCAACTAATCATAAATTACCTAGAAACTCCAAACCCTAATCTATATGATTATTTAAACAAAATTATTGAAACAATTTATAATAAAGATCTGTCTAAAATAAAAAATATATCTGCAACAGATTATTCTTAAAGCCCCAATATCACTCTTGCTGTAACTGAATAATATGTCCCAATCTTTATTCTGGTCAACAATTTGTACTATTCTACAATATTCCAATTAATAGGGCACTTAAAAATCTTGTAGTTAGAATAAGGTTTTTTTCAGGACCTGTCAAGCCAGAAAGAGTGTTATTGTCCCTTTAAATAAACTTCAAAAACCGACATCAATAGAAAAATGGGAACGACTACTTAATATCGAACTAAACAAAGAAGACACCAAAAAATATGTTATAACATTAAATTGTGTTGTTTTACATATATTATTATATTCACATGTTATCTATACTAATACACGTTTATGTCAATCCTCGTTAACGGAATCAACTCTATGCAAATTTTGTTACTCATGTATTGAGGATGTTAACCACCTATTCTACCTATGTACTTACTCTAAAAATATATCTTTAACAGAAAGATGGGAATATGATTGGGAATACGTCGATGGCAAAAAGGTTAAACGGCGAGGCGAAAGAAAGGGGCGAAGAGCTAGTAAAGGCCGCAAAGGCAGGAAAGGGAGAAAGGGAAGACGGGGAAGGAAAGGACGAAAGGGCAGGCGAGGCCGTAAAGCACGAAGAGGTCGAAAAGGCAGGAAAGGAAGAAAAGGTTAGTAAATATGGGATTTAACTGTTTTATTTTTACATTCCTATACCTTACTTATGTGACCCGCTTCCAAATATTCCTCTAGTATTTTTATAGCTCAGTTGTAAATCAAAATTCCTTGTTGAAATTGTTTAATATTTGCTATTTTTATTTTAAACAGCTAGTCGAGGAGGTAGAAGACGAGTAAGAAAAGGTAAGGGTAGTTTGTTTTGAAATATTGGCGATAAGTCGGTCCAACGTGAAGGAATTTGACTGTAATTTTGAACATAATATTCCCTTTTCATTATCTATTTTTAACTATCATAGCAAGAATTGTCAGCTTGTTATATTCTGAATTAAATATTTTTAACAGAAAGATGGGAATATGATTGGGAATACGTCGATGGGAAAAAGGTTAAACGACGACGAGGCGGAAGAAAAGGGCGAAGAGCTCGTAAAGGCCGCAAAGGCAGACGGGGCAGGAAAGGGAGAAAAGGCCGACGGGGCAGGAAAGCACGAAGAGGTCGAAAGGGAAAGAAAGCAAAACGAGGTCGAAAAGGGAGAAAAGGACGACGAGGCAGGAAAGGACGAAAAGCAAGGAAAGGAAGAAAGGGCCGACGAGGCAGGAAAGCAAGACGCGGTCGAAAAGGCCGAAAAGGGCGACGAGGTAGGAAAGGGCGAAAAGCAAGGAAAGGAAGAAAAGGCCGAAGGGGAAGGAAAGGAAGAAAAGGTGAGTGGATATTAGATTTCGGTGTTTTTAAAAAAATATTTTTACATATTCCCATAACAGTCGTATTTAACCAGTTTTCAACCGAATCATTGAATTCCTGTAGTACTTTTGGTAGCGTATTCTCCAAATTGGTAAATCCGATCCATATACAGTATTTCGTATTGACATTCTTTATTGTTTGTTATTTTAAACAGCTAGTCGAGGAGGTAGAAGACGAGTAAGAAAAGGTAAGGGTAGTTTGTTTTAATATGTGTGGACTATTTGAGTGTGGCACATGATTTATGGGTACTTTTTCGAGGTGTATACTTTTGCGATTTTTCGTCTCTCTGAATCCGAAATTTAAAAGAAATGATTTGAAGCAAAACAAAAACAAAAAAATCTATACATATATCACTAATTAAAGTAAAAGATCGGATCAACCCAATTTAACGCCTTTAAGCTTAAACCATTCAGCTCTTTTTTTTAACGCCTTATTAAGCTTCAGTTTCTGAATTATATATTTCTAACAGAAAGATGGGAATATGATTGGGAATACGTTGATGGCAAAAAGGTAAAACGACGACGAAGAAAAGGACGAAAAGCTAGTAAAGGCCGCAGAGGCAGACGAGGCAGGAGAGGACGAAAAGGCAGACGAGGCCGTAAAGCACGAAGGGGTCGAAAAGGCAGAAAAGGACGACGGGGCAGGAAAGGGCGAAAGGTGAGACGAGGCAGGAAAGGAAGACCGGGTCGTAAAGCAAGACCAGGTAGGAAAGGAAGAAAGGTACGTCGAGGTAGGAAAGGCCGAAAAGCAAGGAAAGGAAGAAAGGGACGACGAGGCAGGAAAGGACTAAAACCAAGAAAGGGAAGAAAGGGTCGAAGAGGCAGGAAAGGAAGGAAGGCAAGACGAGGCAGGAAAGGTAAACGAGGTCGAAAAGCAAGACGAGGCAGGAAAGGTAGACGAGGTCGAAAAGCAAAACGGGTCCGGAAAGGAAGACGAGGTCGAAAAGGAAGAAAGGGCCGACGAGCACGGCGGGGAAGGAAAGGAAGAAAGACAAGGAAAGGAAGAAAAGCAAGGAAAGCAAGGAAAGGCAGAAAGGGTCGAAAAGCAAGACGAGGCAGGAAAGGCAGGCGAGGTAGGAAAGCAAGAAGAGGTAGGAAAGGTAGACGAGGTCGAAAACTTAGACGAGGCAGGAAAGGACGAAAAGCAAGACGAGGCAGGAAAGGACGAAAAGCTAGACGAGGTCGAAAAGCTAGACGAGGCCGAAAAGCAAGACGAGGCAGGATAGGACGAAAAGGTAGACGAGGTCGAAAACCTAGACGAGGCAGAAAAGGACGAAAAGCAAGACGAGGCAGGAAAGGAAGAAAGGCAAGACGAAGCAGGAAAGGACGAAAAGGTAGACGAGGCAGGAAGGGTAGAAAACCAAGACGAGGTCGAAAAGGTAGACGAGCCAGGAAGGGTAGAAAACCAAGACGAGGTCGAAAAGCTAGACGAAGCAGGAAGGGTAGAAAAGCAAGACGAGGTCGAAAAGCTAGACGAGGCAGGAAGGGTAGAAAAGCAAGACGAGGTCGAAAAGCTAGACGAGGTCGGAAAACTAAACGAGGTCGAAAAGCAAGACGAGGCAGAAAAGGACGAAAAGCAAGACGAGGCAGGAAAGGTAGACGTGGCCGTAAAGCAAGACGAGCTAGGAAAGCAAGACGAGGTCGTAAAGCAAGACGAGGTCGTAAAGCAAGACGAGGACGAAAAGCAAGACGAGGCCGGAAAAGAAGAAAAGCAAGAAGAGGTAGGAAAGGAAGAAAAGCAAAACGAGCTAAGAAAGCGAGGAAAGCTAGGCGAGCTAGGAAGGCTAGACGAGCTAGGAAAGGACGAAAAGCTAGAGGAGGCAGGAAGGGTAGAAAAGCAAGACGAGGACGAAAAGCAAGACGAGGCAGGAAAGGACGAAAAGCAAGACGAGGCGGGAAAGGTAGAGGTGGTCGTAAAGCAAGACGAGCTAGGAAAGGAAGACAAGGTCGAAAAGCAAGACGAGCTAGGAAAGCTAGACGAGGTCGAAAAGAAAGGCAAGGTAGGAAAGGACGAAAAGCAAGGCGAGCTAGGAAACCTAGACGTGCGAGGAAGGCCAGACGAGCTAGGAAAGCTAAACGAGGTCGAAAAGCAAGGCAAGGTAGGAAAGGACGAAAAGCAAGACGAGCTAGGAAAGCTAGACGAGCTAGGAAAGCTAGACGAGCTAGGAAAGCTAGACGAGCTAGGAAAGCTAGACCAGCCAGGAAAGCTAGACCAGCCGGGAAAGTTAGACCAGCTAGGAAAGCTAGGCGAGCTAGGAAAGCTAGACGAGCTAGGAAAGCTAGACGAGCCAGGAAAGCTAGACCAGCTAGGAAAGCTAGGCGAACTAGGAAAGCTAGACCAGCTAGGAAAACTAGACCAGCTAGGAAAGCTAGACCAACTAGGAAAGCTAGACCAGCTAGGAAAACTAGACCAGCTAGGAAAGCTAGACCAGCTAGGAAAGCTAGACAAGCTAGGAAAGCTAGACGCAGCAGGAGAAGACGAAAAGCCAGGCGAGCCAGAAAAGCTAGACGAGGTCGAAAAGCAAGACGAAGCAGGAACGGTAGAAAAGCAAGACGAGCTAGGAAAGCTAGACGAGCTAGGAAAGCTAGACGAGCTAGGAAAGCTAGACGAGCTAGGAAAACTAGACCAGCTAGGAAAGCTAGACCAGCTAGGAAAGCTAGACCAGCTAGGAAAACTAGACCAGCTAGGAAAGCTAGACCAGCTAGGAAAACTAGACCAGCTAGAAAAGCTAGACAAGCTAGGAAAGCTAGACGCAGCAGGAGAAGACGAAAAGCCAGGCGAGCCAGAAAAGCACTAAGAAGACGACATTACCGACGATATGGATATTATCCTCGACGAAGATACAGGAAACGACGTAAGTATTTTAAGTAAAACTACAGTATATGTATATGTATTTTCAATTCTGGGTGTTTGAAAGGAATTGCAGGAATAATAGACTTATTGTGTATTGGATATTTCTATTATTGAAAACGTTATCGTATTTTCCGAAGGAATTGACTTTGTCCCCTGAAATCATGCATCTACCCCAAGTTCCCACCATCACTAATGCTATAAAGTATACTTGTAGTTTGTGCAGGATTTGACGCAAGGGTGAAATATTGCCCGGAATCTTGTATTAGTCTACACTTTATTTAAAAATAATATTTCCATACTGTATTTTGTAATAATTTAGAATTTTACATTTAACAATGAATACTATTTATATCTTCAGGATACATGAGGCCTGATTATGATGATGTTGAATATGGTAAGCGTATAACTAGTCTAATACCCGTCTCAAAACCTCCCGTCCCTCGCCCCAACCTTTAACAAAAGCTGCTGGCCCCAGTTCTCGACACCTTGTATTTAATGACCAGCCCTATATTAACTATTAAATGCGTGCTTTTGGTACCAAGCGCAGAGGTTGGGACACCACATAATATTTTTGAGTGGCTGATTTACCACAAAAGTAACGAAACTGAAAGCTTTTTTGATTTCTGCATAAATGGTTGTTTTTCAATTTGAGAGACAAATATTTAATAATTAACGGCGTAGTGTCTTTTAAGTACATACTAGCGGTGGCGGTGATTGGTGTGTAGTGGGGGATGTGCGATGGGGTGGGGACTGTATAACTTTATCAGTGCCTAGGGCCGCAATAGGATCAGTACGAGTGTCTGGATAAATTATCTGTGGAATGAAATTACCCGGTGTATTACTTTCATTGTTTTTAAAACCCAAAACTAAGTTTTATTTTTTAAAACCAAATCCTGTCTTCTTTTTTTTTATTACAGAAACAGGTTACGAGTACGGTCGACCTTATTACCGAGGTTACCGAGGCAGCCACCATGATGACGACAGCGACAAGTTGATCTTTGATCTCAAGAATAACTTAAATCTCTGTGCATAAAGATACTAAAACTTTGGATTTCGGATCCGATTTTTAGAAAACATTTTATTATATTGTACAAAGCCTATTGTTTAAATACAAGATTCACCTATATAGAAAGGTGGTAAATTAACAATATTGTATGGTCACAATGATAGGTTATAACATTGTATTATGACAACAAAGAATGACTTATTAAAACTCTAGTGCAAATTATAGGTTTTGTTTTTATTCTTTAAAACCAAATGATACGCTGGGTTAATTTGTACAGGGTGCCTTACAATTCTAAATGTTAAATGTATATACAATGCATTGGTATCGCAAGCTGTTTCTTCTACCATGGCTTAAATAAAATAATGTTATACCTAGTCCATTGTACGAAGTTAAATATGGTTGCACATAATATGTCAATATAATAAACTAACAGTTTGTCAAAGTAGAGATCCCAACATTTATAGTATAAGATCAATTTATATTCTGTTAATAGAAACCGCGAAACGGAGCTCAGCTAAACTAGGCTAAGGGGAAAGCCGGCGATTGTAGTTGGCAGATGCACGGAGTTAAAGTGAGATCAGAGGCCTGTTTAACGAAATTTTAACTAAGATAAAAATCAAATTTTTGTAATTTGACTTGACAATATTAGATTGATTTTAATTTTTAGCCAATCAAAATTGAAGCATCTACTATAATTCGGATTTTATCTTTAGTTAAAATTTCGTGAAACAGTGCCCAGGCCTTTTGAGCCCTTTGCTTCGCTCGGGAATTCATTACGTAGACGTCGTAGAACTTGCGATGCAAAAACTTCGCCGCAAAGCTCGTCTTTGTTTTTTAATCCGTCTTTCTGCATGATATATATTTTAATGTATTACCCCATTCTTTAGACACGCGGGCAACCGGACTCTTTGTGCCCATGTTAGTACACTGGGTTTAAATTCAGGGTAGTGACTGTGTAGCTGATAAATCCGATAAAGGGAGTACCTGCAGTGTTTTATTTTCTTTAGACAACAACGACGGACTGGGAAATACATATCATTAGTAGTTCCCGGGGAAAACATTATATCCTCAGCTTCCTCGGCTGAGAGGCTGGGAAATAGACACCATTCGTTTTTAATACCTTAATCACTGTCCAAACTTTTAGGGAAGACCCAGATAAAAAGAAGGGCTGTCATGTTGCTGTACTTGGGATAGATTTGATTGAACGGGAAGAATAGACCCACTACCTCAAAGCTTAGGTATCACAAGCCAATCCAGCAATGGCCAGATAGGGATTTTTCGGGCCTTTGCTCCAGGAATGCATAATTCGGCTTCACGTATTATTATTTTAATCACAATGGAAATCTCATTCAGTCAGTAAAGGTGTGACTATTTCTAATCGATTTAATTTAGCGGTAATACGATCGCATCGCTGCCGAAGTTGAAAATGACGGGAATTGATGAAGAAGACGACCATTCTTCCATGCAAGTCACGCTATCCGGCTAGTGTTTCACGTGAGTTGAAGGTAATTAAGTAATTAACAATAAAATTTTTTTGTCCTAAATAATGTTATAAAGGCCGTGGGAGGCGATTGGTCTGGACACTTGATTCTCGACCAGAATATCTCAGGTCCAAATCAATTGACAAGGAAAGTAATGTCTAGCTAGATGTTCGGGTGTACTTGTAAAAGATCCATTGACAGCATTCTACACACAGATAACAATAGATCTCTGCCCTGAATAGCCGCCATATCCAAAATTTAGCATACTATTCCGTAATGCGATTCTACTGGGTTTCGCATCTATCATACACACATTAATAAATATTTTCAATTTAAATGGAAGTGGAATCAACACTTATACATTTTATGGACCACTTTACACTTAAAGCCCCAATAACACTCTTGTTGTAACTGAATAATATGTCCCAATCTTTATTCTGGTCATAAAATTGTACTATTTTACAATATTCCAATTAATAAATGATACAAATTTCATCTTAACACACCTAATTTTAAAAATTTTAAAAATTCAACTACATGCCGTAACATGGTTTGAAAAGCCTTACGTAAGCACTTTCAAATGCAACATGGATTTAACCATATTTTCGAAACCTCTGGACAAGTAAGATAGGTTATAATGGATAATTTACACAACAGGGAGGACACTCAAACATCTAGTAGTTAGATTTAGGCTAATTATTTTTTTCGGAACCTGTCAAGCCAGCAAGAGCATATTTTATACAATCATTCTTACAACATTCTTATTTTTTCCACAATAAATTAAAATATTATTTTAGAATTTAGTTTGCAGAAGAAAAACGAGTTGATATTGAGTGCTAATTAAGTCGTACCTATGCCACCCACACTGATCCCGCAGTGAATATTCGCTTGGTCGCTAGTATCTAAAACAAATTGATGCCACCCCTCTCAGTGACAGTAGCGGTCAATTGGAATTTTACTGCGGATCAGTTAGTATATAATTATACTGTTATTCAAAAGTCTCGATTTGTTACCTTTAATTATGAGGTATACCATGCCAAAACTAGAATCAAAATTAAATTATTTGTTTTTATATATCCAGACACATGTAACAAAGAGATATCATTTAGGTGCATAGAACGTAATGAACTCTGCTAATTTGGACAATACATGATTTTGACTTCACCTCTATATAGACGTCTGTCGAGGCACGATCTTATTAAACATCCTTGACTTCAAGGGATTATGCACATGCCTTGGCGAGATAAAAGGAAAAAATCGCAGATATGACCATGTGTGCAAGGGTATATAGTGAGGAGTTCCCTGACAGTTAGTAAGCGAGGAGCCGGGGTGAAGAAAGGTTTGGACGAGTGTATGGACTCACCCGTGTCCAGTCGCTGCCATGACAGAGGGGCAGAATACTAAATGTAATATTGTTAGATGTGTTCCTGTACAAGACTAGTTCCTGTAGAAGTTTAGTTGTGGATTAGTTCATGTTGTATGTACGTAACCGAAACTGTTTTAGATACCTGATGTAAATAAATCCTATATATTACTAGACCGATCTTCTATTAATCACTAAAATAGTGTTACAGTGATCTGTTATGGTGCTCGTGAACCAGCAATCTGATTAAAACACAGATCCAATTTCGTTTCGTTTTTTATAGTTCATAATTTTGTTTTACTTGTCTTTACTACACTTTTAGTCTCGGTCACCCAGAACCTCCTAGTCTTCACCATAGAATATTTTTCTGGATGATAGAGACTACTACACTTTAGGATCTGGAAGGTTTGTTATTTAACTCGTGTTCAGCTTCAAATGAGGGGTCAGCCAATCAAATTGTCTGTCGAAAAGGGGGTTTGACCTCTCTTGCACGGAACTGTGGGTAGACATGAACTCCGACAGATATCAAAACAAAGCAAAACATAGCCAATTGCAACAAAGATTCTGATTGGTTAATCTAATGACTGACCTTATGGGGTCAAATGTCGTTTTCTACGTCATAGAACGTGATCTCCCACTATAAGTTGTTAGATCTACATGTAGTGTAGGCCATCGAAAGTATAAAAAACGAAACGAAATATAGATCTGTATTTTAATTAGATTGGTGAACCAGTGGACCTGACACAACGTATGACCTGTCCTATACACTCAGGCAAGATGATAATACAGAAAAAAAGTTATGTTATTTCTCATCACGATTAAAATTCCCCCAGAAGATATTTCTTTCTGTGTCATCTACTGATGTAAGTCGGGGGTTGGGATGGCCTAGTGGTCTAGAGTGCCTCGCTTTTGACCTCTAGCTCATAGCTATAGCTCATAGCTGGCCGGTCACCTCTGGATTTCGGTTGTGGTTTCGATCCCTGGCATGAGTGTATGTGGCATACAGCTTCAAATGAGGGGTCAGCCAATCAAATTGTCTGTCGAAAAGGGGGTTTGACCTCTCTTGCACGGAACTGTGGGTAGACATGAACTCCGACAGATATCAAAACAAAGCAAAACATAGCCAATTGCAACAAAGATTCTGATTGGTTAATCTAATGACTGACCTTATGGGGTCAAATGTCGTTTTCTACGTCATAGAACGTGATCTCCCACTATAAGTTGTTAGATCTACATGTAGTGTAGGCCATCGAAAGTATAAAAAAACGAAACGAAATATAGATCTGTATTTTAATTAGATTGGTGAACCAGTGGACCTGACACAACGTATGACCTGTCCTATACACTCAGGCAAGATGATAATACAGAAAAAAAGTTATGTTATTTCTCATCACGATTAAAATTCCCCCAGAAGATATTTCTTTCTGTGTCATCTACTGATGTAAGTCGGGGGTTGGGATGGCCTAGTGGTCTAGAGTGCCTCGCTTTTGACCTCTAGCTCATAGCTATAGCTCATAGCTGGCCGGTCACCTCTGGATTTCGGTTGTGGTTTCGATCCCTGGCATGAGTGTATGTGGCATGGAGATAGGGGTGCCTTCTCAACCTCGTGGGTTTCCTCTGGGTACTCCGGTTTTCCCCCCACTGCTAAAGACTCCTACGCGCAAGCGAATTGTTGAAATAAAATTAAAACCACATGTTAGTCCCGAAATGACCTAGTTCGTGTCGAGTGAACTTTAAACTGCATTTCTCTCAACCTCTATCTGATGTAGGCCTAAGTCGGTTTTCGCCGTCTACGGTACAAACATTTTTTTTCTAAACCAGCAAGTACGTCATTAAAAACATTGTTTATCCCAGCTCTTTAAAAATTGTTAGACAGTTTTTATTATCTTGAAAAAGAAAGACAGATAGTCACTACCACTGAAAGCACTACCGTAGGCAGAAATATTCTCGACACTTTCAATACTAATCTTGATTGGATAAAAAATATCAAGACTGCATTGAAAGTGACGAGAATATCCTAGAACTGACAACCGACCATGAGGACACCAAAATATCTTACCTACTCCTCTTCGCATTGCAAATTAATGGAGGTACGCAAACGATGATCCAACATAGGCGTACGAGGCGGCGGGGGGGGGGGGGCGGGGGGGGGCATGGCCCCCCTAAACATGGTCTTGTCGGGAATGAATGCTCAGTTTGTCGGGAAGCGTCGCGCTGTCTGTCGGGTTTTGAATATTTTTTAATAATATGGAAGCGAAAAGAAAGCAGTCCAGTCAATGATGAACACGTATGTCATCTGAATAGAACTAGCATGGCCTTTCACAGTGATCCTGTATATTGGATGACGAACTTAAAAAGTGTCGTCGCTTGATTAATGGATTCGGTTACAGTACAAGATAAATGTAAATTTTGCCCATAGTCTTATAGTAACTCATTAATCTCATTTTCAATTTTATATGACTTTGTTAAACTAATCAATTTATATGATTTAAGTTCTCACGCGCTTTTTGTCAAGTTAGTTGTGAGTGGTACCATATTTATACAATTAAGGGACACTTGGTGAGAAAACTGTCAAAATTTGTAAAAATTGTTTGTTGTCAAAACTGTAGGGATTGAATTGAAGTCCACACTTATTTTGCTGTCAGGGCGGATGCACCACCTATATATTTAATATAACTCGAATGATATGATTATACACTTTCTATTGCTGATATTTAATATCAATTCGATAAAAAAGAAAATCAAAAATATTTTCAATACTGATTTAAATACTGCTAGCATAGAAGATTACTAATGCTTTAGCAGTACTGAAATTAGTATTGAAGATTTAAAAATGTTCTGCAGTACTTCTGTGAAAATTGAAAGAAAAATATCTACTAGGCCTATGGAGTCAGTCAAATAACCGAAAGAAAGATCACGGCGGCAAAATACAATGTACGTCCTGCCAACAGATAATGGACAAAGAATACTTTAAATAGCATTGCGAGAGAAAGCTTGGTCACAGCACCTCTGACATCAAATTCACTAGGATTAATCAGAAAACGTTATCCTCATCCTTTTCTGCTACGAAACAGCAAAATCCCGCTGATTCTATACTGATGGTGCATCATTGCGCATCAAATCTAAAATAAGTAATAATCGTTTGACTTGTTCTTCTTTTGGTATAATATAGTGCACTAGATGTAAATAAACTTGAACTAAAATGGTAATTCATATATAAAAAGAATATAAATTTTACAAGTTCAAAAAGTCTTCTATTTTGATTCTAGATCTATCTATCTTGGATAAAATAAAAGTGAACTGGCAAAAGTAAATCATAATACGGAATATGTAGATTGTAAATTTGAACTCTTTTAAAACGGTCTTTCATATATTAAGAGTAGATAAAGTATATACAAGTCTTCTATACATCTGATATCTGGATAAAAGATTTAAAGTCTCATAAAATGAAAAATGTGGCAAAAGTAAATCGTTTGACTCGTTCTTGTTTTTGTAGTAATAGAGCTTGTATTTTAAACATGACTTTCTACAAGTTTTAATGCTGCTACGGACATAATTTACTACCCACTCCAAACAGCTCCAAATTACTAGAAAGTATTTGAAATGCCTGGAAATCGCATCTACCCCCGTCAGCCGGTTCGCAACTCCGGCGCTCACAGGTGGACAGCTTTGCCGCCCAAAGCTCGCGAACTCTAAAGAAATGTATTTGTCGGGAAAATATGCTGCCCCCCCCCCCCCCCCAGACAAGTTCGGTCCCGTACGCCTATGTGATCCAAATATACAAATTTAGATCGATAATGAGACGGGCAAATGTAGAAAATATCGCGAAAGGCGACTTACATCAACAGATGACGCAAGAAGAAAAGATTTTCTGGGTAAAAGAAATAACTGATCTTTCTTTGTTACCATATTGTCGTATACGTGGTCTTTTGCTACATAGCTGAAATGAAGATATCCAAAGGATATGCGAGCTGTTGGTCAGCTACAAAGAAAATATTTATCTCGCTCATATTGACTTTTGATTTTGAGTCTTCGGATGAAGACAAAAAAGAGAAATTGGTTTTTTTGATTTACATTTCGCCATCTCTTGAAAAGTACCATTATAATTTGATAATAATATTATGAACGAAAACGCTATTGTGAAAGGAGGATGCCTGAAAACACCAGGGCCTATCTGATACCATGTCTGAGCATTCTGTAGAGGTGAACGTACCGAGAATAAATTGTCGTTCGTTTCAATTTAAACTGTATCATTTCAAAGTTCAAACATCTAAGTTCTGATTTATAATTCGTTTGTATCTGATATTGAACGGAAGTTCATCAGTAAACATGACTCGATGGGTACGGCGGGCGAAGGCATACGCCACGTGCGCTACAGGCGCGCATTAAGCAGGGGTCTTGGTGCCTCCCCCGGGAGATTTTTTTTAAAAATTAGAATGCCTCAAAATGATATCTGGACATTGTACATCGGCATGGTCGGAAATAATATAGAATACATTTCCAGAACTGAAAATAAGACTGCGGCCATGTGAACGAGTTAGTATCTCGTTGGGCCTTCGTAGAAATATGTTCTTTCGATTTCTCACCTTATATATATTTGGGGGATATTAATGCCAATATTATAGCCTACCTTTACTAAATTGTGAGATCCAGTAAAGCGAACTTTATTCTCTAAAATGGTATATTTATCGAATGATAGTGTAAACGCACGAATAATTCTTCTTATAGAGCATTGAAAAATGCATATTTCGATATCAATACATAAGGTACAGTAAACGGGCAAAATAAAAAAAGGAACAACCCCCCCCCCCCAAAAAAAAAAAAAAAAAAACGCTGACTACCTCAATAGTAATAGAAATACCTCGGTACCCAAAATATCATGTTCTGGAGTGGAAATAGAAAGCATTCGTTTTGACTCGCCAACTACTATCTAATACTGTTCACCTTTCTTCAGTGTAGAAGAAACATTTCTTAAACTGTTATCGACTTAAAATATTTTAGAAGAATCAGAAGTCGCAATTGTACAAATATAGTAATTAATAATACGTATCACGCCCCTTTGGCAAGAGTCTGGTCTCAGACTAGTAGGCCTACTTATTTCCCCTTAATTCATGATAATAGAAATTTTTCCCTTAATTTTGTTCCCCCCTCTTCTTGCATATTTGGATTGACTTTTTGGCGTAGAATAGGAGAAAAAGTGGGTCAAATTTGCTTTTTAAGAGCTGTTTTTGGTAATACTGATGATATGACAGCAGTGGGATAGGGGGTGTAAAGTGTCTTGCTGCAGAGCAATCATTGTGTCGGAAGTGAGATTTTCACCCCAGTCAACTTCAAATACCCGTAGCCAAAAAACTAAACGGTCAACCCCCTACAAATTTATGATGAGGGGATTTCCATTGTGCCTAGAAAGATTGGAACCAACCGGGCCCGCATCTAGACACCATTAAGCGGCAGGGGGGGGGGGGGTCATTTTGAGAAATTTTTCGGAAAAGGTTATTCTAACAGACTATTGTAATCATCATGCTATGTAGTAACCTAGGCGTCTAGTAAGCATTTTAAAATAAGTATTCAAACAAACAAAAAATCGTCTTTTTTTGGAGTTTTTTTTTAGGTTAATAAGGAAACTGTATACTTTAATGATTGTTAGCAATTTCTGAGCGGGGGGGGGGGGATAACCCCCGCGCCCCCTGTAGATACGGGCCCGGATCCAACGGACTCGGGAATGTTGAGCAAAAAGCTACAGCCTGTGCATATTCCTAAAGGAACGGCCCGAGAAATCCCTCTCGGGATTAGCTCTAATCAAACGGAACACTGCGAGGAGGATGCAGCCTGTGATGTTACAGCCATCATTGTCAATGGGCAAATAATTACCAGTCTGAAACCGTCTGACTATAATCACTTACCTCCCTTTATGTCTTGAGCATCAAGACCTAAGAAATATAGTCTTGGTGATCTAGACTTTGGCGCTCAGGTGCAAGAAAAGGTAAATGATGCGGAAACCGAAAGACCAATAATAGAAGCAAATTTGACGATTCGATAACCCTGTGTAAGTTACTATATGAAATTAATGGCATTTCATTTTCATGTAAACTTCTTTGGTCAGTGTGTTTTCTGATTTCTCACCCATTGCGGTTATATATTTACATTGAGTAATTATGTAATATGATTATGAATGTGCTTCAGAACAATTGAACAGTTCTAAAAAAAGAATCTAGCTTTTTTTTTTGGGGGGGGGGGGGGGTAATCATTAATGAATGTTTTAACATGCTAAGATCAAGATCTCTCATTAGGTCAAGTGGTGTTGTTTCAATTCCCTGCTTTGTAATTATACTTATACATGTTTGATGACAATCTGTTTTACAGAGAATTACTTACGGATTATCTCTGTCACAGATGACTGTCTTCAACACGTGCATTGACTTCACGTGGCGTCAGACATTGGCTCAACGGCTCGTGCGTTGTTTACATAACACGTAACTGCTTCGGGCAAAATGATGCCTTTTACTCATTTTAATACCCATTTACACTAAATAGGAAATATTTTTTAACTACAGATACTCAAAAGTCTTTCTTTCTTTTTCTTAGTTATACTTCAAAAAAATGTTTTAGAATTTATTTTGTCGGAGCTAAAAAGTTAATATTTTGCCGAATTAAGATGCATAGATGTTAACTTTATCAGTGATACTAGCAGCAAAGCGAATATTCACTGCGGGATCAGTTTGGTATGATGATTGTGTATGTGACGGAGTAGAGTCGCCTGTCCAACTTCATGGGTTTTATCTCGGTTCCCTGGTTTCTTCCCACTCCTAAAGAAGAGCCCTAGACACAAGTGAATTATTGAAAATAATTAAATTCTATGCAAGTCTGGAAATGACCTAGTTTGTGTTGAGTGGATGTTAAACCTTATTTCTCTTTCTCAGCCATTGAGTTGGCTAAACTGTTAAGTGACCATAACTGTTCATATGGTGGACTTTGAAATTGTTTGTCATAAAAGCATTAAATCTCAATACAAATAATGATGATATTCAGTGAAAATGATATGTTTGGGGCTATTTTCTACTTTCATAACGCTTGAACATTAACGCTAAAATATTGAAACTAGTATTTACCAAGTTTACTTACACTTACCAGGTTAATTTAGTAAATCATTGTTAGATTCTTGCTAACATTAATGTTTGTTTCTTTCAGTTTGAAGACAAGAGAAGGAATGAGGCCAAGAAAATAGAATCAATTCATCATGATTTGGAGGAACACTTTTTTTAAACATACAATAGCTGTGATATGTTTTGTCAACGTTGTTGGAATTTTATTGTTTGTTAACTTTTTGTTTGATTCAAATTTTTTTAATACTAAAATGAAGGCAAGCAAAAGTATTCCTTTTGCGAATTACATGCGAGTACAAGTAAACAAACATGGTTATAAATATGGTTTACCAGTACAGAAACCGAAAGAAGCTGATGTGCCTTATCTTTCTGGGATTCCTCCTGTACCTGAATATTCTTCCACCGACATCATCAGTCCAGTGGAGGAGACAATTATAAAGCATTTTCTGCAATACAAACCCAGGAAATATCGGGAGAAAGTATTAATATTAACTCCTATTCATAATGTTGCTGATTTGTTAAGTCATTTCGGTAATTTGTTAAAATCTCTCACATATCCCCACGGTTTAATTTCCATAGCATTTGGAGAAGATTGTAGTGGAGATTCCACCTTGAGTGTTGCCCAGTCCATTGCTCTTGATTTAAAAAAACTGTTTAGGAGTGTAAAGGTTTTCCATTTTAATCTTACCGGTCAGATAAAAGGAGAATGGAATGACATCCATAACCAGTTTTTGCAACTACCTCGCAGAAAACATTTAGCAGAATCGCGTAATTTATTGTTGCAGTCTGGATTAAGAGATGAAGATTGGGTTTTGTGGATTGATAGTGACATATCTTTTCTTCCTCCAGATATTATACAGCATCTTCTGTCTTCTGATAAAGACATTGTTGTGCCTTCTTGTGTTTATCAAGACAATAATAATAAAAGAGTTTACGATAAAAATACCTGGCGTGAGACAGAATTGTCAATGAAGAAGCAGAAAGAACTTGAAGAGAATGAGCTTATGCTTGAAGGTTATGATAGAATAACACGTCTTTATCTTCCTGATCTCCGCGCAGAAGGTCGCGTTGTACCTATTGATGGCGTTGGGGGCTGTACACTGTTAATTAATGCTGATCTTCACAGAAAAGGATTGAATTTTCCAGAAACCGTTGTTGACCACCATATTGAAACTGAGGGACTAGCTAAAATGGCCAAACGTATGGGGTTTGGAGTTCATGGGATGCCTTTTGTTGAGGTTTTTCATTAATTTATCTACACAGAGGAATAATCTATACTCCCATTTTACATTGTTTAGGTTTTTCATTAATTTGCATCTACAAAGGTAGAATGTATACCCAAATTGCTTTTTTTCAGTGCTTCGTTAATTTGTATACATAGAGGTAGAATTTATACTTGCATAATATGTATAAAATTGGAAATCAATATAGTGGCGGATAGAAGTCACAGATTTCTCTGATTAAACTACTAGTTATGTTCTTGTGCAAACTCTCCAGGGTTAAAAGTGATGATGCGTCTGTTCCCTCTAATAAGAGTAATTTAGCTTTCAAAGACTGATCCTGGTAGGGACAAAAATATATGTGACTGAGAAAATATTTGAATTAATATTGATTCACCTGAAGAACTGTCCAACAAATGGCATAACATAAAATTTTGTCCTGAAAAGTGGGATCACTGGGGCTAAGTGGGTAAGACGCTGGCTAGCTAGTCTGGAGGTCAGGTGTTCAATCCCTGCATTGGCCGAAAAAAGTTCATCCAGATTTTCTGGCATATGGTTGTTTCCCCCATGCAAGTGAGGCAGGACAGAGGGCCCGACAAGGACAGCTGTCTAGTCTAGTCTTTCGGATAAGACAAAAAACAAGGTCCTGCATATATATTATTATATATATATATTGGTGTGCACGTAAAAGATCACTGGACAGTTGCAATTTTATATTAGAGTTGATCGTAGTGCTGCTGCCAGGGCAAAATTTCCCTCATAACGTGTGGTGTAGGCCCCTTTTAAGTATGGGCAGAGCACCAAGACGTTAAACCCAATTTCATTTTCTTTAGTCCTAAAATATCCTTTCTGTGAGTGAAATATTTTGGGTATTAAATGCTGTAAATTTTTCCAGTCGAAACAAACAGTAGGACATTCAATTGCATGTCATTTCTGTAAATTGTATCCATTTAAAGGAAATCCATATTATAAAATCAATGTTTTCATTATTTTTGTCATACATTATAAAATCAAGATTATTTTAGCTAATGTCATGATATTTATATTTGCATTAAATATTTTTTTTATTTTTGATATTTATAATGATATATTTGTTATGCATTCCATTAATTTATATGTACAAAGATATATTGTTTTATATGTATAGTACTTAAAATCATTTGAGCAACCTATTCAAAGATTAAATGTCCAAAATAGGTGTCAAATGTCAGTTTGGTTTGGTAATTTATCTTTTGAATAAAATAAATAAATAATTATTTTTAATATAAAATTGACCTCGAAAATATTTGTCTGCTGCAGCTTACTCAATATTTTGTGCTTTAAGTGTAGTTTAATGGTCGAGCGCGAGACATTAAGTAATATATTGATACTGCACGAGGCGATAGCCGAGTGTTGTTTCAATATATTACGCAATGTCTTAAGCGCGAGAGCATTAAACTTCTTAAAATCCAGACACTCGGTCACACTCCGCACGTGCGTTTGCAGTGAAAAACATCATGCCAGTAGTAATATTGAAATAATGTACTATTGGCAAGTTGCCCGTACATTATTTGAGATAATGGTACGCCAACATCAAAGGATGACGTCACATCTGTATTTTAAATTATGTTATACTATTATGTACATTCAAGAAATATTCACTCTGTTCTGTAAGAACTTTACATATTTTGGTATATGGCAGCCATATATATTTTGGTTTTCTGCAAGAGAAGATATTGATTGCATCTTCAATTTCAGTCTTTCACACAAGCATATTTTTATAATTATTTGTTGAAATTAAAGCAGATTTGTCAGATTTTCATCATTTGCATTTTTCAGACATAACAAATTTTTCACTTTTTTATCCACTCTAATTATGTAGTAAAATTAATTATTAAATATTTAATTATGGAAACAAAACCAAAATATACTGTTAATTTTCTGCAATTTTCGGATAATGGAATATGTAATAAAAATCGTTCAGAAGTTCAAACTTTGTTTCTAAAAGTGTGAACAAATTAAAATTAGAATTGTCAATTTAAGATTTTCATATAACGACCTAGGCACTTAACGGGTTAAAGATTCTGGACAATTTTTGAGAAAGTTAGTAAAACTTCTGAGTGATTTGGCTTCGGCTGCTTTTCTCTTAGACCAGGTTTCAAGTTTCTTAACATATGCCTGGTATTTGAATAGATATCAGATTATGTTGGTAAAGTAAATTCCTTGTTGTAAATCCATTCTTTTCGGGTAAAACTGGAACTTGTCTGTGTCTGTTCAGATTATATCATAGAGGGTCACATTCTGATAA
Source organism: Patella pellucida (assembly GCA_917208275.1). Taxonomy (NCBI): domain Eukaryota; kingdom Metazoa; phylum Mollusca; class Gastropoda; family Patellidae; genus Patella; species Patella pellucida. The sequence goes on from OU795041.1 coordinate 20,976,923, forward strand.
GAGTATCAAGATTCTTACAATTAAACATACATTATGCAAGAGCTAAGTTTTCCTATTGCAGGTCTTTCTTTAGGCCTGAAATGTTATCTAAGTTATTAATTAGACTTTAATTAACTTATCCAGACCATAATCAACTAGCCTGCGATATTTACTTGATTAGGATCCAAGTAGTATTTAAGACAGCCATTCACCCAATAATAGACTAATACCACAACTTGGATGAATTATCTATTATCAGCTAGGATAGAGATTAGAGACAATAATAGTAATGAGATCATCCATCTATAAACATTAGTCAACTTAGTTAATGAATGAATGGATTTCAATCAAATACTACCCATAAACTATAAAATATTATTAAGTTTAAATTTATATAATGTATTGTTTATTGTTACCAAGTAACCTCTAGTATATAATAGAGGAAGATTGTAGGTAGTTGGCCACAGGCAGGTAGCAGGACATACTAAAGGGCAGGTCTCTGAAAAAGAATGATGTGACAACCCTGGTCAACTGCTGGGATAATTTAGTTGCTGTGGGCATATGTTTTGTTTCCTGGCAACCTTTTGTTGAATAATTACATTATATTGTGATATTTTGTTTTGTGACACAAGTTATTAAATGCTTTAATATAGACATTTGAAATATGTGTTGTCTTTACCAGTAATCAGCCTTTTATATTGCTGAATGTAGAATATGCATAATAATTCAGAAATTATACAATGAAAATAATTGTTATATAACATTGTTGAAGAATATGTTTGTGACATAGCCTCGCTTTCCCAGTTTTGAATTAATCTAGTTAAAATCTTGAGTATCCGATTCCATCAAGAGTTGATTATGGTCTTGTTTTGTTAATGAATGTCTAATTAATAGTTTATATAACATTTCAGGCCTAAAGAAAGATCAGCAATAGGCATAAAAACTCTTGCATAATGTATGTTTAATCTTTACTTTTAAGCATATATGACAATTTCTTATTTGGATATATTTAATTTGGTGTAATTTTGTCTCTGTTCTCAAATCTTAAATAATCAGTGACCTGGATGTTTTAAAGACTTCAGATGTCAGTCATTGTATTTCTGGAGATTCACCTATTGGTTGGGCAGACAAAGGGTTGGTAGATATTCTCAAAGATAACCTATGTTTTATTATTTATATTGACTTAATATTTTTATACATATTTTATTATCCCCCCCCCCCCCCCCCGAACCAAGTTAGGGAGCAATATTGAAACAGGGTTAGTTCGTCTGTCTGTCCATCAGTCCGATTTCGTTTCCGGAGCATATCTCATAAACCGTTCAAGGTATCTTTCTGAAACTTTGCAGACACATCGACCTTTTACAGTTACTAGTTGTGCCTTTTGCTATTTAGGAATTTCTGGGATTTTTGTTTCCATGGAAACAAATTTTTTTAAATTTTTGGTGTATAATTTTGTTTCTGGAGCATATCTCATAAAGCGTTCAAGATATCTTTTGGAAACTTTGTACAGACATCTGCCCATTACAGTAGTTGTGCCTTTCGCTACTTAGGAATTTCTTGGATTTATATTTTTTGTGTTTCAATGGAAACAAATTTGACTTTTTGGTGTACATTTTTGTTCCATGGAAACACATTTGACTGTTCAAGATACCTTTAAAATAATTTTACATTTATCAACCCATCATTTTATTTTCTGAAATCCAGCCTTCTGTCCTGATTTTGTTTCTAGGGCATATTTTATTATCTGTTCAAGAAATCTTTTTAAAACTTTGTAAAACATTAACCTATTATATATAGTATTTTATTTTCTGATTTATTGTTTAACATACAGCAGCTGATTGAGGTAGGAAAAGGTTGTTGTGAAAACCTTACTATGATCAGAGTATGAAATTATGTGGATAATATTCCATGTGTAGGAATATGAGATTAGTCTAAAGATTTAGACTCTGGCAACAACTGATGGTGCAACCCGACATGCTCTGCTAAACAGGGCAAAACTTTTAAGACCAGTTACACTGTTTGCAAAATCTGATACATTTTTATATTTATTACCAATAGCATAAACAAGTTATTTTTCCTTATTTTTCCAAACATGTGAAAGGGCATGGGATGTTGATGACTAGTCATCTTGTTTTTACTTATTATAGCCTTGTTTTATCAAAACTATTTTATATTTTGTTAAAATTCCCATTTATACAATAAATGAACAAAAAAAATAACATGTACAATAATTAAAGAAAACAACTTATTTCTGAAATAATTTTTTTATTTATCCTTTTTACGTACTTCACTTATATGATTTTGACATAAAGTATATGATCTTAGCTTTCATTTGTATGCCTATAATACTCAACTATTTTTCATTTACACCTATTTATCACCCGATAATACATTCTACAGCAGATATCGCTTGTGCATTAAATTTCATAATCTACTACTACTGCGATATCGCTTTACATTAATTTTATTGGTCAATCAAAAATTTTCAAAGAACAGTTCATTTTTATTTTCGAAGAACAGTTCATTTGTATTTTCAAAGACCAGTTCATTTTTATTTTCAAAGATCAGTTCATTTTTTATTAAAAGTAACTTCTTCTTATAAATCATCTATATTCTTTTAAAAAAAACAGCTTTAAACACATTTATTTAAAGTTACATTATTCAAGAGCTAAATCTGATTACCGCAAGTCTTAATTTAGGGTTCAGATGTTATAGAAATTATAAATTAGACATTAACTAACCTATTCAGACCATAATCAGCTCTCGATGGTAAGGCTAGACTGCGATATTTGTTGGATTTGTGCGATTTGCAAGAAAACTTTCCTTTGTGATTAAACACATAAATGGATAATCAAGACTATTAGTTTCGCCTTACTGACTTCAGTAATGATGATCGAGGCTAAGTGGAACTTTCATTCGAATGGTTCATGGTTCATAATGGATCAATTTGACTTAAATATTCAGCAAATTGCCTTTACATATTATAGTGAGAACTGCCAACTCGTTATCTCATTCCCCATAATGTATCTTTAATCCGGCTTTTATTCAACTGTTAACATGTCTATAAACTTGTTGTTTCTTTATGATTACAGTGTTACTTTGTAAAGTGCCCTTGAACATGTTACATGAACGGGCGTACTCTAAATATGTTGTACTAATAACTTATTAGATTATTTGAGGTCCTAAACAAATGCCTTATAGCCTTGATATATTTTATTTTTATATTGTCTTAGAATAAATAATTGTTATATGTTCTTGGTTTCTTTTGTTGGTAATTTTAATTGTTTGTGGGGGGGGGGGGTAGGTGATGGTCGAATAAGTGCACTTTAGATCATCATTAAGTCTAATTGCACTATTTCAATTCCACAATCATATGTAACAAGAAGTAAGGTTGCCTGTCCAAGTAAGTCTCAATGTAATTAATGGAAATTGTTGAAATTCAAAAAGATTCTTTGTTTTAATGATCTAAATAATGTATATAATTTTCATACATATCAGACGATAACTTTTGTCAATTGAGTGTTCGTTCACATGGTTCCTCATAGTCAAACAAGGGCCTAAATCTAGATAGGATTCTTCGCTTAGTAATTAAATATGTATTGCAATTTAATACAGATCGGGTTATAACTAAGGTTGTTAGAGCATTAGCCAGGCATGACACTCCGACATACGAGAGATGGATAGAGAACAAGCTAAAAAGAAAGTGATTTTTCCTACAATCAAGGGTCATAATATATGAAGTTACAATTCGATATGTGAAAATATCAAAAGTACCAAGATCTTTGGGTTATCAGGCCCGTACCTTGTTTATGGAAGCTTCAACAATCATAAAGACAAACATGATTAACATAACAACTTTATTGATGGGGCGCCCAAAAAACCTTGATCTGTGGGGTGCCTTATCCTGGAGGACCACCAATAATGACATGATTGGTGGGGCGCCTTATAAGGACAATATATGATTGTTGTGCCATGCATAATGCAGAGTAAGATTGGTTGGGGTGCCCAAAACGGCATGATTGGTATAATGCCTTATCCCGGAGATGCATCCATAATGCCAAGATGGTCGCCCAAAACGGTGTGATAATCCTCAAAATTCAAACAAAAATAACCTGATTGCGAACTTTTTGTACCTATTTCAAGTTGGGGATAATCCTATATTTCAAGTTTCGTCAAACTTGGATGAGAATTGTGACCTGTAGAGTCCTAAAACAATTGTGGATGGACAGGGGTGACGACAATTTAGGTCCACATGAAAATGTGGGCGTATAAAAATGACAAATCGAGTCTTAAAGGAGCTAAATCGCTATTTTTTCGGACCTAGAAATTGTCACAAATGGGTCACAACGCATATAATTATGTAATATGAATTAATGTATATAAACTGATTTACATTCAACCATTTCCGTCTTTAATCTCATTTTAAACCAGTTATGTTCGACGAAATACGCCTGATGTCTCAATCGAAAGTAAATCTCAAGCATCTGGTTACTCCAGTCTACATGTTCTGTGTCTCCAGATAAGAATTATGGGTCACCGTCTAGCCTCGTTCTTCGAATCACTCGTTAAAGTTGGGCCTGAAACGCAGTACACAATTCATGTACCAAAGGTATTTTTTTTATTTTGACTTAAATATTGGATATCAGAAGCCCATCTTTTCCCGGTAAGATGACAACATTAATGTTATTTTGAATTGACAAATAATACATGTTTTCATTGACGAAGATTTTGGATGATATTGAGTTACGGACTTAGCTCTTTTAAGTCTCAAATGCAAAGTTTATACTGTTGTAGCGATAATAACCAATATGTGCCACATCTTGTCTAAAACTTTAAATAGTCATAACTTTGCTCAGAATAAATTCGATTGACCCTAATTTGTAATAGGAATGGAATTTTCAGTATAGGTATAATAGGCCATTTATTTTTCATTAGCTTTTTTTGAACTATTTTAAAGGGACTATCCCAATTTAAACAGGGTCTAAAAAATAAAAGTACGCGTACGTATGAAATTTAAACGCCAAAATAAAGAGGAGTGGTGTATTTACTGTGGCTCAAAATTTCAGCTCAGAATATTGGGTCGTTTTGACATGAACTTCAAAACTGCTTATCCGAACACGTAACCCTTTCAAGATTTCTGTTCAATTTGTGGGTTGGGTGAGCTTATAATAATCCACTACCGTCCCTTTAGAAGTCTATGCAGTGAATGACTCATTTGCTGTACTTGATAACAAAAGGAAAATTTCACCTAAACATTTTTTTTATAGAATAAAGTCTAGTCTTATCCATGCAGACACTACATAATACAGCTTAAGACACCGGTCTCATATACAGATGAAGACTGATGGGTTTAAGTTGTTGGAAAACGTATCACATATATTGAGTTACTTAGTTAGTTGCTCGGCCCTGAGGTAGATTTTAAAGGGACAATAACACTCTTGCTGGCTTGACAGGCCCAGAATTATTTTTTAGCCTTATTCTAACTACACGATGTTTCAGTGTCCTACCTGTTGTGTAAATAATCCATTACAACCTATCTTACTTGTCAAGAGGGTTCGAAAATATGTTAAAATCCAAGTTGCATTTGAAAGTGCTTACGTAAGGCTTTTCAAACCATGTTACAGCATGTAGTTGAATTTTTCCAAATTTTAAAATTAGGTATGTTAAGATGAATTAATTTGTATCATTTTTTAATTGAAATATTGTAAAATAGTACAAATTGTTGACCAGAATAAAGATTGGAACATATTATTCAGTTACAACAAGAGTGTTATTGGGGCTTTAAGGGATTTTAACACAAAATTAAGCAGTTTTATTCCCCAAAATATTATCGGGATTGACCCTTTAAAGCAAGAACAGATTTCCTTTTGTAAACATCTTACAAAAAGCACCTTGTGGTAAAATGGGAGAGACTGCTAGAAAAGTTCAGTGACAGGCACAGCATAAGCTTTCTAGACATGGTACTTGTGCAATATAATATGTCAGTGATTAAATCCCACTGATTGATCTATAAATATAGATCAGTTAGTGGTAAAGCCCCCAGGCCCTTTGTAGGCTGGTAATGGTAGTCGCTTATGTCCTAGATTTGTAACTAAATATGATCCATTACGAAACCAAATCTTTACAGAACTAAGTGAGAAAGTGTGTATGCAATGATATTTAGGTCATCTTTAACAATTAATTGATATTCAATGTCTAAATAGCACCATTGTTAAGATCATAAGCGGCATTTTCGTACTGACGAAAAAAATGGCCGCCTCCTGGAAAACGGAAATTGACTTATGAAAATAAAATCGGATTAATAGTACATAAGAAGATGTTGTTCAAAGAAACAACCAGCAAGTTCTAGTACAAGGCATGAGTTTTGTTTGTAAATCGATGGCAAGGTTACCATGCCATTCTTTCGAAGAAAAACAGGTATGTTTTAAACAAGAGTGACATTGGCAGGAAAGTAGGCGTTTCCGTGTTGTTTGTTATGTTTTCAGATGTCACTGTGACAAACTCAGGACTGTCACTGACAGTGCTTCGCCGCTCACCGAACATGATTTAGTTGTCGTTATGAAATACGTTTTGTTTGTGTTTAAATATTTGTTACCGAAAGGTCAAAATGGTCGCGATTGATTGTTACCTAGGGCCTGTGTTGTTAGAGAGAGAGAAATGGGGTTTAACGTCCACTCAACACAACTGGGTCATTTCGGGACTAACATATGGTTTAATTCTATTTCAATAATTCGCTTGCGCGTAGGGGTCTTTAGCAGTGGGAGGAAACCGGAGTGCCCGGAGGAAACCCACGAGGTTGAGAAGGCGCCCCTATCTCCATGTCACATACGCTCACACTAGGGGTTGAAACCACAGCCGCAAGCCAGAGGTGACCTGCCAGCTAGAGGCCGAAGCCCGGCACTCTAGACCACTAGGCCAACCCAACCCCCTGCCTGTGTTAGACCTACTCTCTGTGACTGTAGCTTTCTAAACCTCTCTTATCATGTAACGATTTACTTTAGCATATTATAATTCATTAGTACAGTAATTAATACTTTCTTTAAGTAGGGTAGACCTTTGAACTGATTTAATTGAATACCCCAAAAAGTGAAAATGTTACAAGCTAATATATCTATGTACTTTAAATTGAAATATAAGACATTATAATATACACTTAAATTTACAATACATGTCCAAGTTTCCTAAAGCCGCAAAGGATATAATGTCTTTTGTAAGAACTATATATATTTCCTGGCAGTTTTAATATTTTTATTTTTACAAACTGATAGTTATGTAGGCCTGTTTATATAGTATGACAATTTAAGGATGTGTATCTTTGTTCAATTTTACATGTGCCAGTCTGTTACATGTTCCTGCAATTTCAGACTTTTAGTAGGGTAATAGAATATTCATTCATGTATATCATATCAATTATAGATAAAAACCAAGCCAGTAATTCTGGGTCACAGAAGACATCAACAGTGAAAAGAACACCATCATCAGTTAGTGCAGGGAGCTCAACTGGTTTAGGTAGTCCGGATAGTAATGGAGGTGAGACAGAACATTTATAAATGGTAGCCTAGCTAAGTACCTGTTATTCATAATCAAAACTTTATATTTGGTTTCAATATTGGAATCACTTTAGCTCTTTGGCTTTTTGTTGATTTTTTTTGTCGGGTGATTGTACATAGACCTGTAAAAAAAAAAGCAGCAATATAATATTGAGTATGGTAATATTTTATTATACTTCCTAAATTATGTGTTACTTCCAAGCCTTGAAATAAGGCACCTGTCACTGACAATGTCAGGCACAGATTCAGGGTTTGTCAGGCACTAAACCTCTGGCAGTGGTGCCTGTCATTTTGTCCGGCACTGAATTGTCTTTTTTAATGATATTATTAATACATGTCTGGCACTAAGTTGAAAATGTCAGGTACTCTTTGTCAGTGACAAGTGCCTTATTTCAAGGCTTGGTTACTTCAGTTATGGATTGGTCAAGTGCAAGTCAGCTTGATTACTAATATTTGACGTACTGGTACTTTTGTTCATGACATAGTGGATGATACTTCGTGACTGGCTCTATTGTTTGATGTAAAATTTTGAACAAGGACAAATTTTTTATTACAACAGAACTGATCACATATAAAATTTGATGAAAGAACAAATGTATTTTTAACCCAAATCAACGAAGTCTAGCCATTTAAACTTTGATCATACTTGCAATGGAACACTCGCAAAATGGTACACATACAACTGTTGTGAAATCTACAATAATCACACATTAGGCCTACTTGTTAGTGCCCAAATCTTAATTTTTTGTCAAGTCCTACATGTTCATTATAATTCGTCAATGGTATCATCTGTTTTTCAAATTCAATAATTTATAGTGTTGTGCTCTCTGCTTTGATCTAGTTTTGCTATTGTTTTTGTAATTATACATTTATTTGATTTTAGGTCCACCAGTGCTACTGTTGTCTGATGATTTTGAAGAAAGGGGTGATTTGGGTATGGTTTTAATGTTTTATGAGAATTTGAAAATTAGACTTTATAATTTTAAGAAGATATTACCATTTCCTGGTTTACTGTTCATTTTGGGATGTAAAGCAAGGCCTGAAATGTTTATTTGGTTTTTTTTTCTACATGAAGCAGACTATTCATGAAGATGTTCAACCAGATACTTGAACCATATTTAAAAAATGAAATATTTATTTTATATTTGTGTGCTCCCACATTTAATGTGAGTGTATAATATTGTTGCCTCTTGTTGCCTCTTGATTGTTCAGCTAGTCCTGATGACCTGAGAATAAATGTAGATAAAGTTGAGTCACACGTCTTTTTCACAGAGTTTTTATCCTTGTTGTAAATCCACCACAATTTGGAATTTTTGAGATATTTTCTTTTTAAATATGGTAGGATTATTTAACTAGTTGTACCATACCGCAAATCAGACTCTCTATTACACATTGATTTTATAGTCTGGTACATGTATGGAGATTATGCGCCTGTCATCAAAACTTTATTTCAGTTTGACACAAAGCTGATGGTGGGTATATTTGGGGGTAGCACAAATTCCCAAATCCAACAAAATCTACCCAAATCCACCATTATTTCAACTTATAAGAGAAAAATTTATATCAATATTTGCCACAAATTGAAACATTTTGGTATAATGTCCCTTAAAATGCGATTTCCAAGAAAGTTTGGAAGTAGTAACCAAGGGACATAACTCATGTATTGCACGATATCGCTTGTTTAGAAATTGCATTTTGAGGGATATTTTTAAAACAAAAACCTTACGATTTTAAATTAAAATGCAAATTTGGTTGAAATAATGGTGAATTTGGGTTGTGTGGATAAATCGTGCTACCATTTGGCTACAGGTACGGTATATTCCTTGTGTGGCAATGCTATTTTGAAAGCAATGATACAATCTATCTATACCATATCAAAAGCTTCCAGCAAATATGTTAGTGTGTCAGTTGTGACCATGTAATGATTAATTACAATATGATGACCTATACATGTACCATTTATATAATGTAGTGTATATGTTACCATATAATTAACAATTTCTTAACATTGTAAGGGGATAGTTTGATGATTTAGATTTCATATAATTATGTCTAGTCATTTTAGGACATTTTTCTTTTCTTTAATAATAGGCATCCTATTCATTGACATTGTTTGACACATACATGTACCTGCATGAACTAATAAGATAATAAGATCATTTGAGGCCTTTTAAACGCAATATCATGCACATGACTGATTTGAAATTAGAGTAAAAATGGTAAGGATTGAATGTAAATCAGTTTAAATATATTCTTATTACATATGTGTTGCTACCTATTTGTGTCAATTTCTAGGTCCCCAATATTAGCGATTTATCTCCTTTAAATAAGAATCCTGGCGTATTCAACACCAGGCTAATTCAACACCAGAAAAATCGGCGTATTCAAGACCAGTACATGTATATATTGTTATTTTGTATTTTAAACTTCAAATCAAATCCGATGTCCTTGAGTACGTCAAGAACCAATGGATATCAAACCGAATGTTTAGTGCGAAGAGTTGGTCCGTGTTTATGCGCCCCGTTCGCCAAAAAAAGACGTTGAGGGTTGGCACAACGGAATCAACTCTCGTCTGAACACTAAGGGACTGGTTCCATTTTATTTATTACTTGTTTTATATTATGTAAATATTGTCTTCGAATATGAAATATTTCAACTGTTGTTTGTATTATGACTATTTAAGGTATATAATAAACATCTTGTTAAAGGAGCTAAATCGCTAACATTTGGGATCTAGAAACTGACAAAAGTGGGCTGCAACGCATATAATACTGTAATATGAATGTATAAAAACTGATTTACATTAAATGGTTTCCGTTTTTACTCCAATTTCAAATCAGTTATGTTCGGCGAAATAAGCCATTCAGAGCCTTAATCCAGTGCAAATTTTTAGCGCCTGGTTATTCCAGTCTTCATATGCCGTGTGATACAGTGCAATGTGTCTAGCCTCGTCCCTCGAGTCTCTCAATACAACCAGGGCTGAAGCGCATTATGTTAGAAAAATTATTTTATCTTAAATATCGGATATCAGGAGCTCATCTTTTCCCGTAAGTTAACATCATCAATGTCGATTTAAATTGACCAATAGTTTGTGTTTTCGATGTCGAAGATTTTCGAGGATTTTGAGTTACGGACTTAGGTCCTTTAATCCTGCTTTTGTCTTATAATATTAATATACTGGTCTTGAATACGCCAATTGTACTGGTCTTGAATTAGCCTGGTGTTGAATACGCCTGATACCTTAAATAATACATTTAGGTAGGCTCCACTGTGCTGTGGTAGTAAATTGGCTTCCATCCTATTTATATAATTTGGATGACCTGCGTGAAGTATCATTCTCCAGTTTCTAAAAGCATTCTCAGGATAAACATGCATTATGCAAGAGCTAAATCTGCCTATTTCATGTCTTTCTTTAGGCTGGAAATGTTAAATAAATTGTTAATTAGACATTAATTAACATGATACATGTAGGACCATAATCAACTCATGATGCCATTGGTTGGAAGTTGATTAGAACGATTCTGCCATTTAATGATTTTAAGTATTGTTTAATGGTCGAGAGTGAGACATTAAGTAATATACAGTATTACGCAATGTCTTAAGCTCTAGACCATTAAACAACTTAAAATACAAACACTTACACATGCTTTGCAATGATTTTAAGTATTGTTTAATGGTCGAGAGTGAGACATTAAGTAATATACAGTATTACGCAATGTCTTAAGCTCTAGACCATTAAACAACTTAAAATACAAACACTTACACATGCTTTGCAATGAAATACGTCACTCGGATTCAATATTTTAACTAGTTACACTTGGCACATTGCCCGTGCAATTATTTGAAATTATGGTACGCCAACATCCAAGGATGAAGTCACACCTATATTTTAAAAATGAATAATCAAGACTAAAACACCCAAATTTTTATAAAGAGCTATATTTTAGTTAAAACAAGGCAAACTATTTTGAGTAAATTCTTAACTTAAGCCAGAGAATGTTTTGTTGAACCAGGGCTTATTCTAAGAGTTTATTTCAGTTAACTGTGAACATTACTATTAGAACAGCACAATGTTTTGTCCTCTCACAGTGACAACCGCAGGTTAACTGATTTCTCTCTCACATTGAGCTCCTTAATCATGAAACTAATTAAAACATTGACATGCATGTACCAGTAACCAGAAGATAAGTGAAATACAAGTAAAAAATTTCAACATCACTAATAATGGCAATATTAGCTTTGTGGATGTTACTGAAATACAGATTATTTTATTTCAGGATTTACAGAACCCCAATCACCCATGCAAACAGCTTCACGTTTGTCAAAAACCCTAACAGAAATAATACATGATAGAGATGCATTACCCTTATTTATTAGTTTTATGGAATCAAAGAAAGCTGATCATTTTATACGATTTTGGTTGGATGCCGAAAGTTTTCAAATTGCCACACTCACTAGAAACCGGACACAATCATTTAAATCAGGTAGCTCGACAACTACTCTCAGTAACCAACAGAACCAGATATCAAAATCAAATTTAGAAAATGTGGAAGGAGCTAATGGACAGAAAATCAGTGGTGATCAAGCAAGTGAAAATTCTGGTAAAATCCAATCACATTGTGAAGTTGGTGTGGTTGAAGGAGAGAATATAAATGATCCATCTGAGCAAAATCCAGGATGTGTCGACATTAAATCAAATAAAAGTGATACAGAAAATATTAGAGTTAATGAAAGATTGACTAAAACACAGGATGAAGATGGTGATACTAGTGTTCAATTAAGTCAAAGTGCTATAAATCCAAACTCTTCCGCACCCTCATGTGATAAAACTGGTGTAAAAAACAGACATCTTTCAGAACCCATTGCATCTGATAAAACCAATGAAAATTCAGGTTCAAGTCCAAAACATAGACATGGATCTGAATCCAATATTCCAACTTCTCCTGTTGAAGTTAATGAAAAACGTAAACCAAAACCATCACTTTCTATAGAAGAATTGAAAGAAAAATTAAAAAAGAGTAAGTCATTAGTTTTCATATCTTTGGTTTGAATTTGTATACATGTATGTGGAGATGTATCAATATTGTTTGAGAGCTACAGTGGCTGAGTAAATAAGTTACTGGTTCGCTAAATATGAGGTCTTGGGTAAGTTTCTGAGGATTTTCGCCTTGTTTTCCTTAAGTCAGTGGTGCAGGATGGAGTGCCTGACTTGGACATTGTTTCTCGTTCGAATGGTACAAAATCTCAAGGTTCCACATACATGTACATATTGGCATGCATAATAGAACCCTTGACAGTTAGAATCCAAAATATGAGTAGGCCGTACCGCCACTGTATGTGAAAATTTTATCTCATATCACACTGCATGGTGTAAGCCTGTCTTCATTGTGTCAGAAGAGTAGGACGTTAAACCCCTATTGCATTAATCATCTATAATATTATAGTTCTATATTTTTCATCTGATTTTAATGTAATGGGGTAGGTAACTTTATATGAATATTAGTTGATGGTTTCGCTTAAATTTCTTTAAAATTATCATATGATGTAGTTTTCTTGCCAGTTTACATAATGTTTTCTTTTTAGGTATAGAACGTGATGCTGTAAATATTTTTACTAAATACATATCCCAAGATGCCACCCGCCCAATTGGAGTTTCAGACGAACTTCGTAATGAAACAATAAGTAAGTTTACAAACATAAACTTTTTTTTATCCAATAATGTTTTCTTTCTTCTTTTAGCATTTGGTTAGTTAGAATTTGTCTATAAAGCTTGTTATCTCAATTTCTTTCAAGGTTATATTTGCCGTGAAGATGGAGAAGTGGATCCAACTTGTTTTACTAAATGTCAAAAATTTGCTGTAGATGCTATGCAAAAAAAGTAAGTTGCATAATTTTATAAGAAAGCAGAAACAAGACAGAGTGTTCAAGGAACAAAATAAAAGTGCATGGTTTGGGCACACCCTTCTCCAGCGCCTTGTGAAACATGTGCCATACCATACATGACTCAAATCCACCTGCGATATATTGTAACTGGGCCAAACTCTTTTGTTTGCAGTTATAATAATTACTAATATTTAGCCATATCAAGCTTTATGAAAGCCCTTAAAGGGCTAATCCAGATATTTGTTTTGGGAATAAAACTGCTTAATTTTGTGTTAAAATCCCTTAAAATATTTGAGTCAAAGGCCGAGCAACTACTTCAGTATATATGATACGTTTTCAAACTACTTAAATCCGTCAGTCTTCATCTGGAATTTGAGACCGGTGCCCCAAGGTGTATTTTGTGGTATCTGGATTAAACCAAACATTTTTTTAAAAAAAAAAAGTCTAGTTGAAATTTGCCTTTCTCTATCAAGTACAGCTGAGCACATGGGTTATTCACTGCATAACCCTCTAAAGTAACAGTAATCGGTTATAAGGTCACCAAACTAAACAATTGACCCGAAATTTTAAAAGGGTTACGTGTCCAGATAAACAGTTTTGGCGTTCATGTCCAAACGACTCAATATTTTGAGTTGAAATTTTGAGACAAGGTAAATACACCTTTCCCCTATATTTTGGCGTTTTATTTTCATACATTCTCAGACTTTTATTTTTGAGTCTCTGTTTAATACGGGATTGTCCCTTTAACCCATCCAATCAAAGCAGAGCTACAATAGTTTTTTTTAGTACTGTTACAAAAGCGTTCCTGCTGTTATTAATGTTTTCTTGTGGGTATGATACATATAAAGGGACTTAAAATACAGATGTGACGTCATCCTGATGTTGATGTTGGCGTACTATTATTTCCAATAATGTACCGGCATCTTGCCAATAGTACATTATCTAAAATAATGTTCTCTTGTGACGTATTTCATTGAAATGCACGTGCGAGATAGTGTCTGTATTTTAAGTAGTTTAATGCTCTCCAGCTTAAGACATTGCGTAATATATTGAAACAACACTCGGCTATCGCCTCGTGAAGTATCAATATATTACTTAATGTCTCGCTGTCGACCATTAAACCACACATAATATACTGTCTATTTATTTATTCATTTCGATTTAATCTTCCTGGTTTTGATATTGAAATGAACTTAATTATGTCCCATTAATATGCTGCACCATTTGATAGTGTGACATGTTTGATCGCATTGGAGAGCCGCAATGGCTAGTGAGTTAGGAGATTGCTTACAAATTTGGACGTCCTGGGTTTGACCCTGGTGATGGCTGATAATGTCTCTTAGGATTTTCTGGTGTAAGGTTGCCTTGTTAGTGATGCAGGATAGAGAGACTGGCAAGGAACAGTGTCTAGTCAAACAGATGTTACAAAAGAATGAGGTACAAGTTGGTGTGCACATAAAAGTAACAATGCCACGGTAACTGAGATTAAATATTATGCCTCATTCATGATAATATAATATATATGAAAAATGTATTTGTCTGTGAGCAAATAGTAGTCTTTTATTTCTTTGTTTCAGTTATTTTTCAGCATTTCAGGGTAGTGAATATCATTGTAAACATCAAGTTGATATTTTAACTAGTGGTAAAGTTTATTTAGCTGATATTTTATATAATGAGATGGCTCTATTCTACTTAACAGAGGTAATCAGTATTTTCATATCAACATGAAATTGTTCATTTATAATTCCCAATTGTATGCATGAATTAAAAATTCATCTAAGCCATACTAGGGTTCTTGATCCATTTTGAAAGAAGCTGGACAGAATTGTGTCACTATATGTCATTCTCCCCAATATTAATTTTTAATTTAAACCAATTATATTTTAGTTTTTAGAACAAGAAGATGCCAGCCAACTTTTACAATTTTGGATGGCTGTAGATAATTTTCAACAACATTTAGCGTCCCAACAAGGAAAATATGATGGAATGCAGGCTCAAAGTGATGCTATGGTATTTTACGATAAGTAAGTCATATGATGCTTTTTGCATTTATATGTGTGTAGTCTTTAAGGGAATGAAATTTAAAATAAAAAGGTTGCCCATGTTTTAAAAATGAGCACTGTCGTTTGATATTTTTTTTATGAATGTTGATAGCAATCCTTGTCAGTGGTGCAGTATGTTGGGCCTGGCAAGGCCTAAGGTGTAGTCATTTGGATGGGATTAAAACCTTAAGTCCTGTGTTCACATTGGGGCACAGAAGAACATAGCACACAGTATGGCATGTGTGTCATCTTCATTGTCCCAAGTCTGTGCAGAATGTTGAACGTTAAACTCCATTATTCATTTTATTTATTGTCTAAAATTATTCCAGAAATTGAGTTTTAAGATTTTGTTAATTTGTTTATAATTCCATTTAAATTGTGTATTTTTTAACTTTATTTGAAAATAAAGTGTAATTTTATTTATTGTTTAGGTATTTTTCTCTACAAGCTAGTCAGCCACTAGGTTTTGATGATAAAACAAGATTTGAAGTAGAGAGTAATATATGTAGAGAGGAAGGACCATTACCAGATGTCTTCTCTAAACCTAAAGATATAGTGTTACATACTCTAGAAAAGGTACGAATAATAACTTTGTCTTGTGTAATTGTTTGTGTGACATGCCACCTGTTCCCCCACCCAATGTAGTTAAAGATAGGGAGATTAGATAACGAGTTGGCAGGTGTCACTATAATAGTTAAAAACTAGATAATGTAAAGGTAATTTGAGGAAAATTTCAGTCAAATTGATCCACTATGAACCGAAATGTTAGCTTTGGAAATTTCTGCCTAGCCTTGATCATCATTACTCAAGTCAGTATGATAAAAAGCATATTCTTGATTATCCATTTTTTTATTTAATTATCAATGAGTGTTAAGCAGCATATATGATTCTAATCCAGTCAATATCGTAGGCTAGCGTTGACATCGAGAGTTCATTATGATCTGGATAAGTTAATTAATTTCTAATTAATAATTTAGATAAGATTTCAGACCTAAAGGAAGACCTGTAAATTTAATAGGCAGAGTTAGCTCTTGCATAATGCATGTTTAATAGAAATTAAAGCTCCTTAAAAATCTAAAAAATGTAATAAGTGTTCTCTATATTTAACATTTATTCTGGCATTATGAGTTTTATAAAGTATTAAGATAATAGGTTCACAGGGCTTGGTGGACGGTGGTTTTGATTCCCCGCTTGTATGTGACAGGGAGTAGTCATCTGTCGAACCTTGTGGGTTTTCTCCAGGTCCTCTTGCTTCCTACCATGGAACTATATGTTAACCCCGAAATGACTTAGTTTGTGTCAAGTGGACATTATACCCCATGTATTTTTCTCTGATACCTAATTTTAAAACAAAAGTGGAGTAATTTATATGGCACTTACTAGGAGTAATACCCAAAGATGCTCTGTATCTCTATTTTTCTCTCATAATTACTCCAAAAAAGATGCATTTTAAGGTAGCCAGATGCTTTATCTATGATAAAGCTCCTGTCAGAGTAATAATAGTTGAAATAGTAATGTTATTTTAATCATAATTTCAGGTATATTTTGAACAATTTTTAAAAAGTGAAATGTATTATAAATATTTATCTGACCTCATCACAACAGTTAATATGGCACAAGATTTGCCAACCAAACGCAAACGTACAGGTGAGCAAATTAAAAAAGATTATTTATGTGTGTATTTTCAAAAGTTTCTTCAGCTTCTTGTGTTATGATGCCTTAAAACAACGATGTGTCATTTGCATATTACATTAAAGTATCAAATTTCTCAAGTATTAATCCAACTTATATTAATCTTTCTGTGCTTATCAGATTTAAAATAGACCCATCTATTTTGCAACAGCAAAAAAAAAAGGACTTTTCAATTTGTAATATTTTTTGAAATGCTGAAAGGAATTGAACCATTTTTGAACTGGTATTCCTATTAGAGATTCTACTTTTACAATTCCAAAGAACTAAAATCATGCATTCTGTCTTTTATATAACCAAAAAAGAAAATACATTCCATAAATGACAAATGTCCTAGTACTTACATTACTATGTAATTATTTTTGTTGAATGTATTTGAAGTAAATAAATCAAACCAATAATTATTTTCACCAGGAAGTGATGCATCATCAGAACATAGTGGTGGAAGTCAGAGTGTTGGAGCTGACAGTCTTTCATCTCATAAAAATACTCTACTTGCCATGGATAGCAGTAGTATTAAAAAAGCCCTCAACAAGCTTGATATAGATATGCGAATTGATAATCAACTATTAAATCCAGAAGAGTTATGGAAACGACCCATTGAAAAGTAAGTGTAATTGAAAAGAAGGCAGAAAATATGAGTTGAATAATGTCCCTTTTTTCTCTAAAATTAGAGTAAGTTCCCTTCAATATCCTTGTTGGTAAATCTTGGAATATACATGTATTATATTTGTCCTAGATTGACATTCAGTAATAATTTATTGTATGGTGATAGATATTAAAGATAGTTGAATTAGAGAAGAGAGTAAAACGATCGGGTGAAATATTGTCCTCTTTTATTCATATGCTAAAGAATCAAAATCAATAAAAACTGTTCTTAGCTCGAAATATTCGCTTCTAATCAGATTATTTCAAAATTTAAATTTATATACCACAGGAATTTTAAATTAAGACCATTCTACACCAAAATTTAAAGTAGTGTACCACAGGAATTCTAAAATATAAAACGTCTTCAATCCATTATTTTTTTTTACCTGGAATTTGTCTTTAATTTCAGAAAAATGTCTCTAGGAAGTGTCAATGATTATGGACAGTTTGTATCAGAGTTCACTCGAGAACCAGATAAGAAAGAGAAAAAAGGTTAGTGGAACAATTATTAGTAAGATCTAAAAACTTTCATTCTTTCGGAATTTTAAGTCTTTCAGATAATTTATCTGTCCCTAAAACTAAAAATAAATGGAGAACTTAAACACACTGAACAATTCAAAGAGGAATTGTGTAAGACTAAGAGTTAAATTTGCATATTGTCGAACATTTTTTTTTACTTTATTTATAAGTACAATTACCACAATTATAAAAATTATTGGTAGTCTTCATGATTGATGTCATGCATTACTGGAAAATACCGATTCGGCTGGCCACATTAACATTTGGGCATTGTTAAATCCACTTAATACCGATAATTTTTATAATTGTGGTAATTGTACTTAAAATTGAGAATATAAACAAACCGGGCAGTCTGCCTGCCAACTATCAGAGACAATTTATGGTTATTGTCTCAACTTTCAACAGATTTATGTGACTGAAATTTTCAATGTATTTTTTTAATCATTATCTATTTTTGAAATATGGCAAAACCTCCACTTTCTTCCCAAAACCATGCATGTTTCTTTAAAAATAATTTTGTATTATTTTTTCTTTGACGCAGATGATCTAATCTTGATTCTTGAAGTATTGATTGACTTGTAAATGACAGTGTCAAAGTTTGATCATTTTATGTTACAATCTTTATACTTTCTTAAACACACATGTCATTTTATACAATATTTGTTTCAGCATTGTTTTTTAAGAAAAGTCGCACAAAAGAGAAGGTAATTAAAACTCAATATTTATGATAACTTTTAGGGGCATGTTCAGATTATGAGCAATATGGAGACAACCAGCGCTCACGCTGTCGATCGCAAAATTAGCCAATGGCGAAAAAAATACAATTTTGGCTATAAAAAATTCAATTTGACAAATTTTTTGGCGATATTTTTTTCATGTACATGTATGGCGATTTTTTTTTTACCTTATTGGAACAAAGCTTTGATTTCCGTGCGTACCGGGTACATACGCGTTATACCAAACACTGTACAGTCGATTGCGTTTGTTACAGTCAATCAACAATCAAATAGGTATCAATGATAGCCCAATCTTTTGTCTCTTGATCAATCTCGGATTAGTGTTAATAAGTATATACACTAAGAGTATTAATAAACTAATTAAGAGACAAAAGACTTAAAAATTTGTTTTCAAATACTAATCGGTTGCTTTGTTGATGGTTTCTATATATTCAAAATGGCGGACACTGTAAACAATTCTTACTCGATTTGTTCGGGATTATTGGATTATGACTGCTGTTTGATCTATTTCATACCGAAATTGACGGTATTGTTAATAAATAAAGCCTGGTAGGTTGTTACAGTTTATAAATGCGAATATAATCGTGACAGTTATTATCAAATCATATGCCATGGGTCGTAAGCAAAAAATTAAACGTCCTCGTCGTTCAACAACTGACAGAAGAATGTCAGATTGTTTTAATATTCCACCACCAAAATGCCAGAAGACTACAAATGATACTGACATAATTCCTGTGGCAACGGGAGATTGTGAAAGGGGATTTAGTAGACAAAATATTATAAAAAAAACTAATACAGAAATTCCTTAAAAACTAACACAGATTTGGAGAAAGCCTTCAAAAAATGGGTCTATGCAATAAGGCAGAGAAGAATTTTGTAAATTGTTAGATTTATATTGTATTAATTTATGTAAATAAAATTCATGAAAAAAAAATTAATAGTTATTTTATTTTGGAGGAAAAAAAATCTGGCTAATAAATTAAAATGAGAAATTGGCGGGAAAAAAATGGAACCCAGGGTGAGCACTGGAGACAACCTTCAGTTTAGCATGAGGTCATGGAATTACCAAAGAATTTGATAATGCTTTTTAGTTGCATACAAGTAAATGCATTGGCTCAGAGTGGAGTGACATTGCTTCATACATTTGTTTGACTAACATTCTTTTCACTGAATGTAGGAGAAAAAAACTGCTCTGGGCTAGCACCTATATATAATATTAGTAAAGTTTTTATCGTACTTATTTTTAAAATGATGTGATTGGTATTTCATGTCTTGTTGCATACAGAAACAATTTCACCCAGCCCCCCCCCCCCCCGGTAAAGACTGTCACTTATTTTTAAATCTATTAAATTTTCTGCAAGAGATTAAAAATTTAAGAAGTCTGCTTATTACACTTTTCAATATTAGTTTCTAAAATAAAACTGCAGGAATATTTTTCTGTAATCTTTAAAAAAAATGTGATTTCAGGAACAAGAGGAGATGGCATTACAAATTGCTCAGATGATTTTAAATGATGTTGCTACGATGACTAAAACAGGTGATTTATGTTCAGGAAAAGATAACCCTTCAACTAGCGCAATACCAGATAAACAACAACCGAAGTTATAGCAGTAACTTATATCATTTAATATTTTATTGAGTTTTTAATTTCTATATTATGTTTTTATAAAAAAGAAAAACATTCTTAGAAATCTAAGATAAGTAGAATTTGATTAACACTATACCGTGGAGATAAGTTTTCAATACGAAACATAGACTAGTTGTGATTTTTTTGTGGAAAGCATATTTATAATATACTATATTATCACAAACAAAATTGTTTCATAACTTAGAGCTTCTAATGGCCAATAAATTGTTGTTGATATGATGACATTTGTTGATTGACTTGATATAGGATATGTTTGTGTCATCAATAAATTCTAAAAATCAAATGAATTCAATGTAGATACTAAACATATGAAGCCTTGGAGCATTAGCAGAATCTATTTTTAAATAATCTATTCTTTCCAAAGTTTGTTATATTAATAACACCTACTGTCTGAACCATCATAAATTTTAAATGGATTTCTTCGATTATGATCAAACTACTTAACTTTGGTTGTTGTAAACTTACCTGTCTGGTTGAAATCAATTCCCATTAAATGAAATCCATTGCACAATTTAATATCCCAACGAATAAAAGAGTTCTCTCTTGAAAAAATTGATGTGTTGGACGAAACCATTGAATCGAAGCGTCATCATTTCGATCGTTAGGCAACGAGAAAATATACTGAGATATGGTGCAATATTTATTGTTCATGATAAAAATATATTCTTTATCAAAAATTTTCATTGAAAATTTATTGTAAATAATACTTAAATCACACCATAGCCACCATATTCAATAGGAGACTTAATCTCACTTTAACTACATACATCTTATCAGATGATGTAAAACTCACAGTCGTTGCTTCAGGAACATGCATATTATAGCCCCATAATTTTAAATACCCTGTACATGTACGTTAGATCTAGCATGTTATATATCAAATTAAAGAGAGAAAGAGAGAAATGGGGTTTAATGTCCACTCAACACAACTAGGTCAATTCAAGACTAACATATGGTTTTAATTTTATTATACGCCCACATGGAAATGTGGAGGTATATTGTCATTGTCGTCGCCCTCGTCCGTCTGTCCGTCCACAATTTTTTGTGAACACTCTAGAGGCTAAAGTTCAGATCCGATTGACATTACATTACATGAGACGAAGAAGCCTTTTGATTTTAAGCATTCCGATATTTACTGCTAGAATTATAGCTCTTGATCACTTTGATAAATCTTGTGAACGCTAAAGTCAATAATCGATTGACTTTAAATTTATACACAGTGTTTAAGGTCATAAAATGAAGAAGCCTATTGATTTTCTGCAATTTCTGATAATTACTGTCAGAGTTATGGCCCTTGATCACTTCAAAAATTCTTGTGGATGCTCTAGAGGACAAAGTTAATAGCCGATTGACTTTAAATTTATACACAGTGTTTAAGGTCAAGAGACGAAGAAGCCTATTGATTTTCAGCGATTTCAGATAATTACTGTCAGAGTTATGGCCCTTGATCACTTTCAAAATTTTGAGGACGCTCTAGAGACTAAATTTAATATCCGATTGACTTTAAATTTATATACAGGGTTGAAGGTCATGAGACGAACAAGTATATTGAGTTTCAATTAATTTTAATAACTTGAACAGCATTGAGGAGAACTTTATCAAAGCCAAACAAATTCGAATAATTTTCTGATAATTACATAATGGGTTGTTACTTTAATCAGATTTTAGTGTATTATAATTGTTTCATTACCGAAAAAAGTAAAGTATGCGACAACCCTTGTTGACTGCCCGGACAATTTAGCTGCTGTGGGCGTATGTTTCGTTGCCTGGCAACCTATCTTTTCAATAATTCGCTTGTGCGTAGGGGTCTTGAGCAGTGGGAGGAAACCAGAATGCCCAGAGGAAACCCATGAGGTTGAAAAGGCTTCTATCTCCATGCCACCAGATTAAAGATATTCATGAGTAAAATTTAAGACATGTAAAACGAATGTCATTGTTTTTGTGTCACATGTTTAAAATTTACTATGGATCAGACAGTAGAGATTAAATTAATTCAATACAGCTAAAAAGTCTGAAACTCTGAATATTATATAGTAGGAGCTATCATCATCATCATCATCATGTGAAAATCAAATTAAATTCCTATCATCAAACTTTAATATTTTTTAGAGAATGTCAACATTGCTGACTACAAATAGCTCAGGTTAATACCAAGCCATTGTAG
The DNA here is from genome assembly GCA_917208275.1 of Patella pellucida. Taxonomy (NCBI): domain Eukaryota; kingdom Metazoa; phylum Mollusca; class Gastropoda; family Patellidae; genus Patella; species Patella pellucida. The sequence continues at coordinate 20,999,782 of OU795041.1, forward strand.
TAATTGAGGAATTTATTGAGGATAAATATAATGATAGATTCCACCAATAAATGTCTAATTTCAAGACTATTTTCCACTACGTAAAAATATTGTAAAACAGTAAATTGTACATTTAATTCATTGTTAAAAACTGGTAATCTTATTCTTTGATTTTTTACACAAGATTTACTTTATTCTTATAATACAAGACGCCTGACCTGAAGTTATGTATACTTGTCGACAAACACTGTCTTGTACAATTGTTGCATCATGAATGTAATACTGGAGATATTATGTATGTAAAATGTGTTTAAAAGTATATAAGACTATTATTAACATGATATTAACAGTTATATTTAAAGATTGTGCTTACTTTTACTGAAGTTTACCATATGATATGTTAGTATATCTGAAATGTGACTGTAGCTGCTCAGACCAATTTAGTACTATATACATATAATTGATTTTATGAGGAAAATAATATGACTGTTTAGTTTAATTATAGGAGTTGTCCTTATGGCATTGTTAACATTAGTTGGTGATTATTATTGATGTTTTATTTGTCCACACAATATTTTATTGATCAAAGGAATATAGGGTCGGATCTCAGATGTAAGCTGTAAGAAAATGGAAATACTTTAGATGGTTGGGTTTTAAAGGGTCTTCTGGAAAATATAAAAAATGGAAATTCTTTATAAAGGTTTTCTTCTGGAAAGAAAAAATCATGTTCTTTTGGGGGACAAACCAGAACACTTTTAAGTTTTAAAACTATTTCTACAAAATTGACAATAGATAATAAGAAAAGCATATAAGTGTATTTATATTGCTGAATATCTGTAGGATTTGCATTTAGATTAAGTATGGTAGCTTATATGATTTCTCAAACTTACTATTAAAAGCTAATTTTCACTTTGATAACATCAGAAAAAAAAATATTAATGACCAAAATTGAGGATGATTTTGATGCCTAAACCCTCATAATAAAACACCATCTACTGGTTATTTTGAAAACATAGTTTATTGATTGATGATATAGAAAAAAAGGGACTTCAGAATTGATGAATCCCTGAATAAATTCTACAATTAACCACTGCTATTATCTAAGAGATGGATACAAGTGTTTTTGGTATGAGGTACATCTAAAAGAACAACAGTATGAAAACTTTTGGTTGTAGTATTACATAATTTAGAAGGTATAATGAAATTGTGAAGAATTTACTAGAGGAGATGGTAGTACTACGATACATGTTAGGTATTCATTTTATATCACATAAATTTAAAATTATATTTACTTGTGTCTGTTTCTGATGAATTAAGAGTTATTTTACGCATGGTTGGTTCAAAATCAAATCCATTATTTTCTTGCATCAAGTGAACTTAAGTGTATTTTATAGTATATAGCAAGTATTAAATGATACCATAGAGGAAGGTCGTACAATATGAATGATGCACTATTTAGTATATTTGTATATTTTTATAGTATTTGTATAAAATTGCAAATTATTACCATTGTTCATTTATAGAGAGAAAATGTGTGTATTTTTGTTCTATCATAAGTGTACAAATGTCTTTCATATATATGTATATAAGACAGATAGTTATACATATATATTCAATATATATATATATATATATATATATATATTGTATCCATGTTATAGATTGCAATTCACAAATAAAATATAAAAGTCCAGAATATTCTAATGTAATTGATTTGTGTAATAGTATTTAATTTCGACTCTCTCGTTTTCAATTCAATGATATATTGTAGTCGGCCGTCAATCCCAAAACCACATTTTCCCCAAACAATTAACCCACCCACCATTAACAAAAAAACCCAAATGATATGAAGAGTTATATTAGAGTGCAGGCGACAAATTTGCTAGTGAACTATGTTAACTTGCCGGTCAATCTATGTTTAATAAGGCAGCCATTGAAAACTTTGTTAATTGTTAAATTGTATATCAATCGTAATTTGAGTCAGAAAACGTCATTTGTTTAATCCCACCAGGTTCATTGCGGTAGTGTTTCGTAGAAAAAGAGAATCCAAGAATTGCTATAATAAAAATATGCGGGGGTTTACGTTGTTTCTGAACAAAATGTTGTCCAGAGTTATAAAACTCAACGGTATAGGTTATACAACTTCCGTTAAAATACTCGAATCGATAGTGTGGGCTCGTAATTGTGTACAGAGTCGTGACATTTCTCTAGTTATAGGTTCGAATTAAAATTATCAAGCTGTTTGGCCTAACATTGAAGCTACAGTAATTGTTTTATGGGGAAGCTTTCTTGAAATTAACTAGTTAGTAGAACTCGGGCCTATCCGTACAATAATCCCGGTCATATAGTTATATTTAACAGGCGTCTGTTTAGTTTCACATAGTACATTTACCTATAATTTCTGTTGATACTGATAGTGAACATGTGTATTAATCAAATCTGTGAATATTTTTTGTTTCAAGTAAGAGTTGAATGTTTGTATGTTATTATTATTATATTATTAGAGATATGTTAATAAATAATGTTTTCAATACATATATTTATACACCAACATTTCGTGTGCGGTATATTGTCGTAGCCGCTGCTGTCCGTCCGTCCACAATTTTTTTTGTGGACACTCTGCAATTTTTATTCGATTTTGACGAAACTTAAAAAGTGTAGGTCTATCACCCAAGGGTATCGGTTCCTTGTGATAATGGCATAAATCGGACCACAACGTCGTCGATTATGACCCCTGATTGTTGAAAAAATCAAGACTGTAGCGTGTGGCCACTCCAAATCTACAGGTCACAATTTTCTTCTGATTTTGGTGAAACTTGAAATGCATGTTTATATTTTTTATAACAAAAGATCTTGATTCCTTTTGATATTTGCGCATATCGGATCGTAACTTTCTGAATTATGGCCCCTCCAGAGGTCACAATTATTATCCGATTTGAAGGTTGAGTTCGAATTTCATGAAAATTGGATCAAAACTGCCGGACAAAATGTCCGCCCCTCGCAAACAAATAGTGTAAAAATATGGTACAACCCAAAGATCTTTGTTTATTTTAATATTTGCGCATATCGGATTCCGATGGCCATTGATTGTACGAATTTTTTTTTTGTATAGCTTGTTCTCTCTATCCATCTATTGCAAAATGTGGGCGTATATGTCTGGCTGCCACTGGTTTGGTTTTACATGCCCACATAAAAAAGGCCCCCCCCCCCCCCCGTCACGGTTTCTGTTTATGTTTTACGCGCCACTGCCGCAGACATGTAGGTCTATCCAATGACCTCTAACAACGTCTATCTATCCACAGACTGTACGTTTACGTTGATGGTCACTATACATGGCTTTAATAAAGGCCGTTCATTGCTGAAATAGGCCTACGTACAGTGTACGTAATTAAAGAAACGACTGCGAGTTTCACAACATCTGGACGTTGCTAGATTACTTTGAAATTTCCAAACTTAGTTTTCTCTTTTCTGCCAATGCATGACTAGTAGCGTCCAATCAGAACTAAGACAATAAAATCAAAAATAGCGAACTCCACGGAAACCTTGACATTGAACGAACTTTGAACTTAGGAACTCGATTATATCACGATTTACTGGTAGATGTTTTAGCTGGAAAGCGCGAAACCTGGTAGCCTACTATTCGCGATGATCGAGGAATCTGATGGGCTCGCATCCTGGGTGAATACCCAATCGAAAATAGTGCCGAAATATGCAGGGCATTACCACATAATTACGTTAAGACGCTGAATGCTTGATAATACCCCCGCCAGACCGGGATGGCGACCTTACTTCGTTGCTACGGCGATTGAAAATAAGTTTAGAGCGCATTAAGATCGCCATAAGCGTGGTGGAAACGCCAGCTATCATGCTGTGGTCACCGTGGTCGTCAATGATCGCCGAGTCACGGCGTTTATTATGAGCATGTTCAAAACAAACGCCAAGGTTCTCCGATCTAATACCCCCTTCAGACTGTGGTGGCGTCCTTACTGCGACGCTACGGCGACGGAAAATGGCCGCATAGCCCGTCAAGATCGCCATAAGCGCGGTAATATCGTGGTGGAAACGGCTGATACCGTGCTGTGGTCTCCATGATCGTGAATGATCGCCTTGTCACCGTGAGATCGGGTGGCGTCATTACTGCACTGCAGCGACCGTACGGCGATCAGAAAATGCACAACGTACGAAAATGTCCCAAAATATCACAAACTTGAAAAAAAATAATTGTGTTTTCGTTTACTGGCGACCTTGTAAATTTTCTGGTCGCAGCAGCGCAGTAAGGACGCCACTCGGTCTGACGGGGGACGGGGTTCTATTGTTGTTTTTGTTTATTACAAATTTTAACTTCCAATACATTAAATATAATATTATGGACAGGCAAGCTTTCCATTGAAGGCGACGTTATCATTAAGCTTCAACGTAGGGGATCTTAACTGACGTAGGTCAGCAGACCAGTGACAGTCCATTAAGGCCAGGGTCAGTAAGCCAAGGGGTTGACGCATGCTGTTGATACTTAAAATAATACCTTATTTAGTCAACTTCTTTTCAGCAATTGGATAAAGGATTGGATCTGTCTTATTTTCTTTTCATATAATCTGGATGGGTGGGAATTGTTCCGCTTTGTTTTGTTGGACAATCTTCTTGTTGGTAGCCATATTCTAAGGTGGATCACGTGATAGCATCCGCAGACGTCTTGTTGCTGATTGGTTGCGATGTTTTGAGCGCCTCGAAGAAATTGAACGAAGTCCAACTCCTTCGCTTCGCTCTAAAATTTATCCACAAAGACGTTGCGGCGCTAAAACTTCGCCGCAAAGATGGGCTTTTAAAGGCGTGTATGTGAGGGTTTATTTATTGTTCAGATTGCTGCAGTATGCCTTATTTCATTTCGACAATTTGCAACAACTTAAATAGTCATTATGCAATAGTAGGCCTTGCTTCGGGGCTTATATACAGAATACAGGCGCGGATGCAAGGGTGGGGGGGGGGGGGGCGACGTACGCCCCCCTCCTTCTATTTCCGTGAAGGTGTAAAAAATGTTCTTGATGATTTTGCAGACAAAAACACTGAAAATATGGTAGGAGTTGTGTTTAATATTTGAAGATCAGATGCCAGGAAATCGCATATGGAGTTTTATCTTTAAAAAAATTCGGGTTAAAGCCCCCACAGACCCCCCGCAGGTGTTTTGCACGATCGGACCTGCGGCGCTCTTAATTCGGCCTTCGCACTCAACGAAGCCCCCCCCCCCTTTCAAAATATCCTGGATCCAATCCTGATATAAACTTTTAATGATACATTATGGGAGATTAGATAAAGAGCTGGCAGTTCTCACTATAATAGTCAAAAACTAGATAATGTAAAGGGATTTGCTCGAAATTTCAGTCAAATCGATCCACTTTTTGAACCGAGATTTTAGCGATTTAATTTTGAGCCTAGCCTCGATCATCATTACAAAAGTCGGTACGATAAAAATCATAATCTTGATTATCCAATTTTTTATTTAACTATTAATGGACGTTAAGCAGAAGATATGATTATAATCGAGTAAATATCGCAGGCTAGCGATGCCATCGAGAGTTGATTATGGTCTGTGGTCTGGATAAGTTAATTAATGTCGAATTAAAATCTAGATAACATTTCAGGCCTAAAGAAAGACATGGAATAGGCAGATTTAGCCCTTGTACAACGTAGGCTATGATTTAACATGTTGATGATTAACTTTGTTTAGTATCGTAACAACGGTAATAATGACACTCGAAGCTGCATTGAAATGAGGTTTTCGCGTAATTTGACTGAATATTTCAGCATATTCCTTTTACATTATCTTTTTTTGAAGAGACCTTCTCAGGTACATACTGGGTGATTTGTTGGAGAAATAGCATATTCAAACTACACTATATTTGCGAGAATAAAGTTGTTTGTCAAGTAACGTGATTGAGGAATGGTCCCTATTCAAAATGTATTTGTTGTTACTTACTGTCCATTTACCAAAAGTAAATGTATTTTTGTTGTTACTTACTGTTCATTTACCAAAAGTAAGTTTATCTCCCGCTAACTTTCTTTTCGTCGTGTAATTACACCCTGTTGTACATTTAATCCCTCCGATGTTTCCCAACCCAATTAACCATTTGATTAAGATATAGCAACCGCGTCAAGCTGGCAAGCAATATAGTCCATTCGGGGAATCACCACCTGAGCTGTGAATTTATGAGACGTAAGTTTTTGTATGCCAGTTTTTTTTTTTGTGGAGATTCTGAATCTTCATGGTGCGCAGTCATTTGAGGAGGGCGTTTTCGAGATATAAGGGGTCAAATGTCTACAACAATGGGGGAGGGGGGTCATTATGTTGACATATATTAATAAAACATAAAGTTCTAGGACTATTTAGTTGACATTTATGCCCTAACATTTTGGCCCATCACTTGCCCCATGGATGTTTTTAAGGGAATCGAGTATTTTTCTAGTAAGATTGGGCGTCTGTACTTTAGATTATTATTCAGTAAACTACCCTACAAATCTTTTACGGGAATGTATCTTTACCTATTATAGCGAGAAATATCAGCTCTTTATTGAATCTTCCATAATTCCACTTTAATTTGATAGATTTTAAAATATAGTATTGAAATAATAACGTTTCAAAAGTAGGCTATGGGCATATTTCAAATTTTTAAGTTATATTTTTCAAAGTTAATAAAATAAAGCCTTAAAAAGGTGGTATCAGAAAACAGTGCCACCTTGTTAAAGAATAACCCTATAATTCACTATTGCCAGTTGTGAATTTGGCAAAGATATCATTATCAACTTCTAACGTTGTAAGATGACTATTCCATGTAGTCAATGTGAAAACAAGGGAGGTAATTGTGTTATTATTTCCTGTGTCAATGATTTTTAAGGGTGGGAAATAATGCCCATGATCGTATAATAGTGAGTTGCTAACCTATTGAGCAAAAGACATAGAAATGATTATGTTTTGACTTTCTTAGAAAATTTGAATTTCTCTCTTTATGTGGGGTGTAATGGTCGAGAAATGAAAATGAAATGCAGTGTGCTATGAGTATGAGGGACATTCTACTTATATCGTATACATAATTCCAAAGGCAAAGAGTTATTTTACATGCACGCCAATGTGTTCAAGAGAACTCGATTTTTCGTTCGATCCGAGCGACTATGAAGCTGTGCTTGTCAGGCCCGACACCATTGACAAGGGGGAACCACGCCGGAAAAGTAATGGTCGAGAGCGAGACATTAATAGCGTGGGGGCCTCAGCCCGAGTGTTTTTTTCAATATTGTAACATGGACAAAATCTTCCTTTGTTCCGTCAAATCAAGAAGTACCAGCTGTATTATCAACTTATGTTAACATGTCGTCGTGAACTCGCAATAACGCGGTTTCAGTGGAATGGAATTTTCTATAGGCACTTTGGAATTTGTCAAGTAAATTATGTTCACTAAGATGATGGCGTTTAAATTGTTCAGCTATGCATTTTTCGAGTAATTTAGATAAGAAGCTGAGGTTTGAGACTGGTCTGTAGTTTTTATCGATGTTTGGATCTAAAGACGGTTTCTTGATGAGTGGAGACACATAATCAGTTTTGAACGGGTTTGGGAATATACCAGGTTAAAGAGATGCGTTGATAATATTCAATATGACCGGTAAGAAGGCTTTAAGATGGGTTTTAAGGAACCAGGTAGGTATAGGATCAAGCGAACAGAAAGTGGATTTCATGGATCTGATTATCTTCATTAAATTCAGTTCATCTAGTTCACAAAACTACTCAAAGGACCATGGGCGCAGATCCCGGTGGGGACACGGGGACGCGTCCCTACCAATTGTTTAGTGGTAGGGACATGATATACTGTGTCCCCACCACTTATTTCCGATGTTTTGCTGACGGTTTACTTTTTGAAATAGAAATGATTCCAGAGCTTTTATTGACATTTCAGAAATTATTTAACAGGAAATTCGTGATAATTCATATTATAACAGTAAATAATTGAAATATTCCGTAGGGATTATAATAATAAGTATATGATGTAGGTGTGCATATCTGATACGCTGGGTTTCGTATCGCCGGTTGTACGTGGAAAAGAGTAGGGTCAACTGTTTTAAGTGTGGAATAAATTTCACACGCTATAGCCTACCATTTGGACTTTTGACAAATGCATAACAAATTGCAGACCCATGTGGTACGGTATGTGAAATGTTAATGATATAGGTACAGTACGGTTTTCTCCCACTGCTAAAGACCCCTACGAGCAAGCCAATTATTGAAATAAAATTGAACCATGCTACTGCAATTACCTAGTCTATCGAGTGGACCCCCCCCCCTCTCTCTCTCTCTCTCCCTCTCTCTCTCTCACACAAACACTCTCTCTCTCTCACCCACTGAACCACCGAGGCTCCCCCTTTTATGAACGTATATCTACATGACTATGACTCACTGTAAAATATATTAAATTAGGTTTTATGTTACGATTGATTACACAAAGTTAACTATCTCCACGGTCGATTTCGTATGAAATACAATTTCCGTTATTATCTTTTTTCCCGATCCAATTTTTTGAGCAAACATACAAAATATTATAAGTTTTAATTGGCCCAAAAGTTATATTAAACGAACTGGTATATATTATATAGGACGTGGACAATGACAATAAAATATATTAAATTAGGTTTTATGTTACGATTGATTACACAAAGTTAACTATCTCCACGGTCGATTTCGTATGAAATACAATTTCCGTTATTATCTCTATCCCGATCCAATTTTTTGAGCAAACATACAAAATATTATAAGTTTTAATTGGCCCAAAAGTTATATTAAACGAACTGGTATATATTATATAGGACGTGGACAATGACAATAAAATATATTAAATTAGGTTTTATGTTACGATTGATTACACAAAGTTAACTATCTCCACGGTCGATTTCGTATGAAATACAATTTCCGTTATTATCTCTATCCCGATCCAATTTTTTGAGCAAACATACAAAATATTATAAGTTTTAATTGGCCCAAAAGTTATATTAAACGAACTGGTATATATTATATAGGACGTGGACAATGGTTTTTTTTAAAGAAATGTTTAGTGGGTGCCGAAGTAAGTATTCTCATGGACACTCACCACGTGGTAGGTTATTCCACTATGATGTCAGCAAATATGGCCGCCGACTTTATATCAGTTTTATCCTACCAGGGCCCTGTTTCACGAAAACTTAAACTAAAATCCTTAAAATCGATTTTAACTAAAATCAAAATGAGATTTTAAATTTTATGCGTTTCACGAAGATCGATTGTAACTTAAAATGCAATTTTAATAGATTTTAGTTAAAATCGCTTGCGCCCGCGCAGTGCAGATTTCCGCTTTGGGCACTAACGGTGAAAGCAAATACGCTTCGAAACTGAAAACTGTTGACAGAATGAAGTAACGGTTACATTATTAACAGGGAGAGTTTCATACGTTGTCGAAATGTCTGCACATGGTCAGAAAGTCGTAGAGAGATGAAATAAATGAGTCTATTGCGTATTATTAGTTTCGAAATGTATTGGTGGGTTGACCTTGAACTTGGCATTTGATTTCCTCGCAGGCTTCAGTGGAAATAGTGTGTATCGATAAACTATTAAAAGCGCTTGAATTTCGCAGTTTTATGGTAATTTGGAAAAGAGAAACTATTGAGAATTTTCACAAATAAATTATGATATTCGTCACTCAAAAGACTAATCTAGGCTGCAATATTTTGTCGTAGTTTAAAAGTATATTAATATTGAAATTAAATAAATACGCCAAAAAGCCAATGTTCCGATGCCTAGATTTGAAATGTCATTCTCATAGACACTTTCAATGATACTTTGAAAAGGCAGAAGAGTCTATCTATCTTTCTTAATTAAATGATTTTTTTCCCAAGATAAAATAGCTTTGGCGCCTATTTTTTTTTTTTAATTTATGTTGTTTTATTAACGTAACTTCATTAAGAAATAATAATAAATTTATGATATTAAAATTTTATTTCAAATAGGCCTATTACATTTTTGAATTAACGCATTCTAGATTATTGATTTATCTTTCTACAAATCATCATAACCCCCAAAACATGAGTAAATACTACATATGGCATGTCTAGTATTATAGGCCTTAAGGCCATCTAATACAAAGAAATTTGCTATATTAAACACGAAGATATTTTCTTTATAGACAAGAGTGCTCTTCTTTCCATGACATTGGATATAAATGTTCTTTTAGTGTGAGGTCTACTAGAGTTTTGGGTGGGTTTTTTTTCTTGGAGTTCTAATATGGGGCGCCATCCAAATGCTTAGATTACCTTACAATAAAATAAACGGATGGACAGTAGCTGTATATCCCATGCTATGAAAAGAAATTGAATGAAAATTGTTTTTGTGAATGTTTGTATGTTAAAATTATGTGCAAATTATATCTGTATGTCGCAATAGATCAAACAATGTAGCTCTAATCAATGTGTGTTAATGTCGTGATTTTAAGTTAGGAGAGGGTGACAGCTATCCTAAGTTACAATCGATTTTAGTTAAAATTGTCCTTAAAATAGTTTTGTGAAACGCCACTATTTTAAGTTAGGATAGAATTGTAACTTACAATATTATTTTAGTGGATTTTAGCTACAATGCTTAAAATCGTTTTGTGAAACGCTTCTATTGTAAGTTAGGATGAAATTTTAGTTTACAATGATTTTAAGGAGATTTAAGTTTTTGTGAAACAGGGCCCTGCGGTAGTTTTCTGTCAATTTCTATGAAATAAAGGCCAACAGGAAGCGGTTTCTGTGATCTTATTTTGGTAAAATTTGATTAATTTTCAAGAAAACACATTTTTAAGTTACAACATTGAAAAAGTTCAAAAATATAAAATGAAATGAGTTTAACGTCCTACTGTTCTGCTCCTAAACTAGGTAAATGAAGAACGGCACGAGGGAAACCTTGCCTGGGCAGCGGTGCTACGGCCTACTCTTTTATCGAATTCCAATTGCCTTGGGATCTTTAACTTGCACACCAATGTGTACACGAAACCTCTGTTTTTCGACCCATCCGAACGACTAGACAGCTGTCCTTATCCGGTCCTCCGTCCTGCATCACTGACAATGTAAAACGACGCCGGGAAATCTAGATGAACTTTCACGGCCAATGTACCCGACCGGCAGGCCAGCGAGCTTACCTACTTAGCCACCGTGACCCCCCTTTTAAGATACTGATGATGGAACATAAATTGGTGTGTATTAATGAAGGCAGCTCAGAATCAGAAAAATGTTTCTGTCTAATAGACTAAAAAAAAACCACATAACACGCAGGATCAAATAATGTAGAGTTTTAATTTATTTATTTCACATGTGTTTCATAGACATTTTAAACGTTTTTAAAAATCAATCATGTCCATGTATATTTCAAATGTAGAAAGAGAGAGAGGGGGAGAATGGGATTTAACGTCCACTTGGCACAAAGTAGGTCATTTCAGGACTCACATATGGTTCAATTTTATTTTAATAATTCGATTGCGAGTCGAGGTTTTAGCTGTGGGAGGACACCGGAGAAAACCTACGAGGTGACCCTACTACTTGTCACATATAACCGGGTAATCGAAATCACGCCAACTGACGCAATATACATCTAAACCATCTTTGCTGTGTAGGATGTAAGCGAGTCAATTGAGCTAAAAAAAAAATGCGCCCGCGCATGGACTGTCCCCACCACTATTATTTTTGCGATCTACGTCCCTGCAAAGGACACACATTAGTAATAGGATCAGAGGCTCAGAGGTAATATCTTCGGCAGTTGCATTCGCAGAGAGATCATTACGGATTTTCGATCTTTTGTCGGAAAAGTAATCAGCAAATCTGTTTGGTAAATCAGAACAATTTTCTGTTGGCAGGATGATTTTTCCTAAATGAGGGTCAAATAGGGAATTCGCAAATCTGTAAAGTTCTTTTTGTTTCTAAGTGCTGCTTAAAGTTTTATTTGCATAAAAGTCGGTTTTTGTGGATTTGATGCGAATTTTTACTGTATTCCTATGTGTGTAATAAATGTCTTTGTAGACCAGTGCGACGCCAAGTTTTTTTCTGCGGAGTTACGAGCTTTTTGGCGGTGTCGACTTCAGCTGTATATCACTCTGTTCCGGGGCGAACACAGACACATGTATGTTGGAGAGGGAGAACAGAATCAATAACAGAAAGCAAAGAATCATTGTAAATATCCACCTTCATGTCGATGTTTTTGATAGCTATTGGTTCCATGAAGTTTGAGGATTTTACTTCACTGATAAACTGTTCTATATCAATTGCTCTAAATTTACGAAAGGAACATTGCTTAACTTCAAAGTTAGAATGAATGAATGAAATGGGGTTTAACGTCCTACGCTTAAGCACCGTACCTGGGCTAATTGAAGACGGGCATACGCCACAGTGTGCAATGAGGGAAATTTTGCCCGGGCAGCGGCGCTACGGCCTACTCTTATATCGAATTCCAACTGCCAAGGGATCTTTTACGTGCACTCCAATTTGTACACGGGACCTCGGTTTTTCGTCCCATCCGAACGACTAGGCAGCTGTCCTTGTCAGGCCCTCCTTCTGCATCACTGACAAGGGGAAATCACGCCGGAAAATCGAGATGAACTTTCTCGGCCAATGCAGGGATCGAACACTCAACCTCCAGGCTAGCGAACCAGCGCCTTATCCACTTAGCCACCGTGATCCCTTTCAAAGTTAGAGCTTTCAATGTTAACAAATCAATTTAGAAATGGTCACGTCTTTCGAGCTTTTAATGTTAAAAAATCAATCAAAAAATGGCCACGTCTTAAATCTAAATTTCGTGTTCATGGTGCTGTGTTTGAAATGTTCCTTTCTTTTCTAGCTGGCAGAGAACCAGTCGGTGTCAATCCTTGGAAAAGTATCTGATCCCACGGATGTTAAGTATGGTGTGCCTCAAGGCTCAATCTTGGGTACAAAACTCTTCACCGTTTAAATGACTCCGCTCGGTAAAATTGTACAAAGATACGGCGTTGATTTCCATCTATATGCTGTCGATACGCAACTCTACATGGCATTTAGGCCATGTGATATTAATTCTTCCAAGGCAAAACTTGAACAGTGTATCAGTGAAATTAAATGTTGGATGCGTATTAATTTCTTGAAAATCAACGATAATAAAACTGAGTATCTCGTATTAGGAACAAAATCTTCTTTAAGTAAAGCAGAAGCGGGGGGGGGGGGGGTGATACAAGTATACAAATCGGTTCCCGTACTATCTGTCCGGTTGAATCCGCCCGAAATATTGATGTACTTTTTGATGATTATATGAATGCTCAAATTTTTAATTAACAATACCTGTAAACTCTATTATTACCATCTAATGCATAAGTGAAATAAGGTCAACTCTCACTATTGATGCCATTAAAGCTGTTGTAAACTCCCTTGTAACATCAAGATTAGATAATTGTAACTCCCTTCCAACAGGAACCCCAGATGTTTTAATTAATAAACTACAAATGATACAAAATAGTTCAGCAAGGCTTATCACCAGATCAAATTTTAGAGAGCACATAACCCCTATTTTAATTGAGTTACACTCGCTACCCATGTATTTTAGGATTCAATATAAAATCCTTCTTTTAGTTTTTAATTGTCTTAATGGTCTTGCACCTGTTTACTTGCGAGATTTACTTGATTTATATACACCTTCCCGAACGCTTCGTTCCTCCTCTGATACATTAATTCTATGTTCCAAACGATCAAGACCCAAAACAGTTGGTGACAGAGGTGTACGGGCGCCAATTGCATGGAATAAGCTACTATTTTCTATCAGAAACGCTGTGTCTCTCTCTGTTTTTAAGAAATCTGACAAAACGTTTTTATTTAAATAACGATTTCAATTTTTTATTAATCTCTTAGTAATCTTTTATTTTACTGACTTCTGTTATCCTATTTTCTACCTTTATTCAAATTATCTGCATAATGTGTTGTTTACTTAATAAGTTATGATTATATTGTTTATCTGTGATACTGTTTTGTGATAATCAATAATATGTGATAATTTTTAATATTTGTAAAGCGCATTTGAGTACCTAGTGAATTGTGCGCTATAAAAATGTTCATAATAATAATAATAATAATAACTAGACCTGCGGGTGTTGGGATGAGTAGTAAGGGGGCTTGTACAGCCACGCTCGTGCGTGCATGCGCAGACGCATGCACGTGCATGCGCAGACGCATGCACGTGCATGCACATGACCTTGCACGTATTTGACCTTGATGACCCCTAGCACGTGTGTGACCCCTTGATGACCCCTTGCACGTGACCTTGCACGTGCACATGCAGAAAGAGAGGGCGCGCGCGCGGAAGAAAGAGAGAGAGGGAGAGAGAGAGAAGAGAGAGAGAGAGAGAGAGAGAGAGAGAGAGAGGAGGGGAGAAGAAGGGGGAAGAACTCTTTTCCATTGATTAAGTTGGCCCTGAAAAGGGCCGTTTGGTCTTCTACATGTAACTAACAGGAGCATCTTGGATGCTCTGCCGAGTACCGTGGTACAGGTCGCTTCTCGCACTTGACCGCATGCTTCGACCGCCTATGATAGGTGTTCGATACATCTACCCCACACCAGAAGCAGACTAGGTAATCTGCTTCTGGCCGGTTCCCCTTAGACAAAGGGTGATATCCCCCACAAGTTGTACAGACTCTCTTATCCTTAGAATCCATTTTGTTTTTGACTTCTTTTGGCTTCGACACTCCTATTTATAGCTCGGGACGGGACGAGTCTAATGTGTTGGGGCGAAACCATTTTCCACCAATCAGAATAGCATGACGTCACATGACGTCACAAAAAACAGACACGTAATATGTTGTCGACATTTTATTGAACTTGAACACATTTACAAAGCATATTATTGAACACAAAGGCATTGAACACAAAAAACATATTTACAGAGCAAAAAAGCATCGACACCGTTGTCCCTTCTTCTGGTCTGGTTGCAAATCGGGGAAATGATCCCTGGCCCATTGTTCGACTAGTATATCGTTTACACGATACACGCGACCGAAAACGGAGAGGGCGTGTGTGGAGGGCACGTGAAATCGATGACATAGATAATACAAACAATAATGTCCGCACACAACACTGTCGAGTCCTTGAATCCATCGGGGTTGGTAGTGGAGTTTTAGATCTCGGACGAAACGTCGAAAGGCTTCTCCGTAGACATCAGGGTGACAACCGTACGAATCGAAGAAGGTAACGTGATCTGGTCCTTCGCATACAAACACGGTCCAGTGTTTGCCGGGTTGGTCTTCGTCGTCCGTGTTGATGACGTAGGCTTTAGGGTACGAGGTCGGGCGTAGTATATCCAGATGATTACGAGCCCATACACCCCCGAAAACGCTACCAGGGAGATGTTTTTCTAAAGTCTGTGTCAATTGTTGATTGGAGAGAGCCTCACCAATCTGTGATGACTTGTCGGTTAGCGTCGATTTCCAAGACATTGTCGTATTCGGCAAACACAACAAGACTGAGGTGATTGGTCGGGGCCGCAGCGAACTTGAGTTCCAAAGACAGGTTACCCGCCGCTTTGGGATGAAAGTAGTTACCATCGGCTCCGTGGTCGTTGGTCAAATCGAAACAATACAAGGTGTATCCATTGATATAGTCGTTGAAAGGGAGGTCCAGGTCTTCTCGGGTGTTTAAGACGGCCACCCTTTTCATCAAATCCAGGTAGGGAGTGATGGCTTGTCGCTGGGGAAAGTTGACGTCGTATTCGTCTACAATTTCACCGTTCTTGGTCAATTTGATGTTTTCCAATTGATTGTGTTGGAATTCGAAGGGATTTCTGTTTTTTCTTCCATCGTAGGCCGTGTTACGTACCATACCCACGATTAATCTCTTTGGTAGGCTTTCGTTGACAAACAGATTGTCTAAGACGTGACTGGTGCGATTGTCGGGAATGACCATGTCGCGGACCACCACGCGCTTCAGGGGATACTTGGCGTTGGACGATTGAAGTTGCGCAGCCACCCGTGTGTAGGTACTGGGAGCCAGAGTGACGAACGGGATATCCAGGTAGGCTTTGGTGAACTCGACTTTGTAGTCTTCTGCATCGTTGCCTTCACCGTACATCAGAAAGAATTTCGTGGATTGCTTTTCCAATTTCAACCGCAGGTCCACACCGTCAATCAAATACCGATCTTGTAAACACATGTCCAAGTTTAGACGTGACTGCAATTCAAAGGTGCGACTGGCAGCGATGGTTTTCTGGCGTTCTTCCAATCCTTTGTTATTCGGTGCCTGTCGTCCACCATCCCCATTGGTGGCGACGGATTTCGTGGAATTGAACTGTCCGGCGGTATCTTTTTCCCACAGGACTTGTTTCGACAGGTGGTCGTTCTTGGCTCCCTTACCGAAACTCAACAAATTCTCCAAGTAAGCCCGATAGGGATAGGTGGGCAGAGAGTTGGTGACCAAAGTTTCGGCATCCTTTCCCAGGCGTAATTTGACGTCTTTAAACAACGAATGAAACAAGTTGTTAATGGGTGCGACTTGACTATCCGCATCCAGGTCTCCCCCGTCGTTCTTGGTCACCTTCAGGGCCACGTGTAGTGTCATGTTGGCCAGATCGATGAAATCGGTGGTGGCATTGGAAATATAAAATTCGATGGGACCATCGTGGTTCAGGTCGGGTGTCAGT
Source organism: Patella pellucida (assembly GCA_917208275.1). Classification (NCBI taxonomy): domain Eukaryota; kingdom Metazoa; phylum Mollusca; class Gastropoda; family Patellidae; genus Patella; species Patella pellucida. Next base: position 21,016,442 of record OU795041.1, read on the forward strand.
GGATACTTTCTAATGTGGGTCACCTTGTTTATGGCCGTCTGCGTGTCGGGTACACTGAACAAATTCTGCAATTCGTCTCGCGCGCAGGGACAGGAATCATTGCGCATTACCTGCGTAGCCATGGTCGAAGATATCTAGTTTACGTCGTTTGTGAGAGGTGACCTGTGGCTTCTTCTTCCTCTTCGGACGATGTGAAGTGGACGGGGTTCGTGAGGGGTCTTTTATAGGTTCCAGGTGGGCGACCACGTTCTTGAGTGTGTCGGACATCGTGTTTGACAACGCGGGGCGAAGCGTGTCCTGGGCGACTTTCTTCCAGTTCCATTTTTCACGACCACTGACGGCGTCGAGCACGCTTTGCCCCACTTTGGGTAACATTTGGGCCACATTCTTTTTCACGGCCTCTTTGCCCGCCGACCACAAGGTCTTCCCGACCGATTTGACGGCATTCAATAACCCCGACCATCGACCGGCACCCTGTTGTCTCAGAATTCCCCCCTTGTACACTACCAGACCATTGCCAGCCCCTCGCTGTCTGAGCACTCCACCTTTGTACACTCGAATCATCATCGGCGGCGAAAATGAAGTTGGACCACCACCTTACCGTCGAGAAATGGCACGGCTTTCCCCATTCCGTTCTTATATAGAGACCAATGGAGTTTAGTCGACTGTACTTCAGAGGTAAGTAGTGAATCCTGGCGGGGCGGTGATACAATCGTCGACTGGGAATCACGTCCAACAAAGTAGCCTTCACGTCGCCTACGATCTGGGGTTCGATAATGTCCGTATAGATGTAAAACAGATCGAACTGGATTTGAAGATTCGCGATGTGGTGGGCGTAGAAATACCGTAGACTTTGGCCATCTTCGCCGGTCATTTCGATTGACTGCAGGGAAATCATCATTTCGTTTCCAGTCCATCCCAACATGGACACGATGGGACCACACAGACGAAGTTCGATTTTCGGCAACACGTCCAACCAGAAAAGCGTCTGCACGTGATTGATCTTCAGATACACTTTATCGTTGGTGTTGTCTTTCTTGAAAGACACGAAGGAACCTCTTGATACGGCCCCTTGACGCATCAACTCTCGAGTTTCGTAGTCGTTTTGCTGTTTCTTCTCTTCGTCGGTCATTTCCTTGTTATTGGGATCCAAACGTTCGGGTTGATGGGCCAAATGATCGTAGATGGGAGTTCCACAAATCATCCAGTCTAGTGTTCAGGACATCCAGGATGTGTCTCAGCGACTCGTAGTCGTCACTCTTGATGTGCGTTTCCATTTCGATCGATCCCTTGATCTCAGCACCCTTTACACCTTTGAAACAATTTGACGGGTCGATCCTGTGGCGGTCCCGACATATCTTTACTTCGGACGCCGTGCTCGAGGACGACCAAGGATGAATGCGTAAGCCGAGCGTGTTGTCTCGTTGATCGATGTTTTGCCAATGGTCAGGTAACGTGATCATGGACAGACCCACTTCCCAATCCCGATGATCGACAAGAAGTGGCGGTTCCAGATGGGTGTGATACGTGGAGACTTTGTTGTCGGGATACCACGACATGGAACTGTCACTAGGAAGCGTGAGGTAAAAGGGTCGGTCGTTGTTCATTATGTTTGGTTTTCAAGGTCGGTGAAGGTAACAGGTAACCCAAGGTACTGGAGAGCAAAGCCGTCCACAAGGTAGTCTGCGATCCGTCGGGTTTGAAGGCCAACTGAGACAAAGAAACACCCGCCACGACGTACACTAAAATCACTTGGCACACGTTTTCCCAAGAGCGACCAATTGTGGGCACTCGCGGACGTAGACGTGATTTCGTCTTGCATGTTGACTGAGGTTGACGTCTCTCGCTCCTATTTATACGTTTTGGAGACTGGTCCTGGTCACCGGGTTACTGGTTCAACAAATAAGCTTCGAAATCATGTGTTACGATGGGCATGTTGTCTATATTCCATTGTTTGACTTTATCTTCTTTGCAATTCCACTCCGTTATGAATAAATAGGGTCTACCCATACTATCAACAATGCTAAAGTCTGCTTTCTTAGCGACCCTAACACATTCGTCTTTACACCTGTACAACACACGGGAATGGGCCAACGAGATGACTTTTCCCGCTAGTATTCCTTTGTATTCCCATCGGTAACCACCACACAAAGACCCTTTAATCATTCTCAAATAGGGGCAGTTTGGTTTATATTTAGCGTGTTCGTGGAATGGATCGTCGAATTTCTGCCAATCCTTCAATATTAATTTGCAGCTGAAACACTGCACGCGATCAGTATCACCATAATACACAAACCCTGCTTCACTTAACTTGGGGGCGGATGGATGAACATGTGTCCATCGGTTGTCAAACGTGGCTAGACGATTATCAAATTCGATGTACTCAGACATAATCTTCTAGTAATGGTCTTGCATGTTGACTGAGGTTGGCGTCTCTCACTCCTATTTATACGTTTTGGAGACTGATCCTGACGATCCACGAATTAAAACTCGCCGGATAGCCCAACCATTTCACCAAAACTTTGTCTTTTTTTCTTTCGAGTACTCTTTCGATGGGAAAGATCTCATCGTCGTTGACTTGGACCGCTTGCAATTCTTCGGGATAGAAGGTACCCTGTATGGGTTCACCTCTTTCGTCCAAAAGTTTGTAGCCGGGACCGATGTTGGGTGTAACGTTGAATGTTTCCAGAGTCCAGTTTGGCCAGTAACCTTTATCAAAAGCCCCATGTTTCGGTAAAGCCAAACGTACGGTCGTGCCGGTGTCCATGGTTTTCTTTTTCTTTTTGGTGGGACGTGGAGGTGTTGTCAACATCCATTCGTGTTCGGGACGAACGTCTTTGGGTGCCATGCCAATGGTACGATGTCGTCTAGCATTATAAGCCCGAACCAATTCGTCTAGCACATCGATGTACCGTTGTGTTTGTCGATGAGTAAAGTATCGCCACATACGCTCTTTCAATGTCCGTTGAAATCGTTCCACCACACTGGCCTTGGTTTCGACGTTGTGTGTCACGGGGAAATGAATATTTTTCTTTTTCAGATACGTTTGCATTTTTCGATTGAGGAATTCGGTACCTTTATCCGTTTGAAGTCGTAGAGGTTGTCGACTTTGAAAGATTCGACGAAAAGCGTCCACCAGACTGTCCCTCGTCTTGTTTTTGAGAGGCAACACCCATGCGTACTTGGAAAATACATCGATGACGCACAGCAAAAACCTGTATCCCTCATTCTGTTGGGCCAAGGCCAACATATCGCTCAAATCTGCTTGCCATTGGTGATCTATCCCGGCCACCACCGTGGGGGACCGAGAGAATTTCTTTTTCAGTAGTTTGTGCAAGGTGTACGCCCTTTGTTGTTTCAACCATGTCTTGACTTGGTCCAAAGCCACACCAGTAGCTTTGTGAAGGCCCAGGGCTCCACCGAAAGCGGCCGGGTGTTTCGGGTCGTAATATACTTTCTTCAGCTCTCGTTCCATGTTTCAATCGATTGTCATATGATCAGGCTATTTATAGGTTTTGCAAAGACAGCCATCTTCTGGTAGATGTACTAGGGGTATCCGTACTGGAGATTTTCTTCTTTCTCGGACGTCGCGGCGGAGGCCGTGTGGGTGGCGTGGACAATACGTTCCATCGTTCTTGATTACCAATGGCTTCGCGCGGTACGTTCGTGGCCTTTAAACTTTGCATCACGCCAAACCATCCCATGGGGGCCTGAGTATTCTTTCGCCGACGAACCAAATCGTTCACAATGTCAATGGCATTGGTACCTGGTACGGGTACGCCATTCCGAATCAATTCCAAGTTCTCATTCCACGACCAAGGTGTCTTTTCTTTCATGTGTTTCAACAAAAGGCGAGCTCGATGTTGATAGGCTCGGGGAACCGACTCCAGAATGGGTATCTCCGACATCACGGCTGCTTCTTCTTTGTGCTCGGGTATGTTTTCGTCCGACAAGGGAATGACCTGTTTTCTTTTCTTTTGCATTGTTTGATAACGCTGTAACAACTGTCCGTACCGTTGCATTTTATTTTCGTCGCCCAGTGTTGGGTCGTTTAGCACGCGTTGCATGTCTTGGTGAACATTTTCGACGGCCTGCTGCAGTGGATCTCGATCGTACACGGGTTCGACTTGCATGACTTTGACGGGTTTGACGTCGGTGGGTCCGTCGAAGGGTACCAGTTTCATTTTCTTGGCGAATTTCATCTTTTGGAAAAGACCGAAACAACCGGGTGAAGAATCCTCCTTTTTGTTGTTTCAGAAGTCGCCGACGGGTCTTCCAAGGTGTTTTAGACGTGCCCAAACGTCGTAACAAGGGGGCGTCCTTTTTCAAACGTTTGATTTCTTTGTCGGCCACAGGAACGTTGCCACGAATCAGGTTTCCAATACACTCACACACACCGTCGACGATGGGCTGGGTCTCGAGTAAAAGAGGACGGTCTTTCGATGCAGTGTTCAATAGATACCGCAGTGTCTCCATGACTGAGCTCGGGGTCGTGCACCGGTTCCCTTTTTATACCTTTCTGTCCCACAGGTTATCCACCAAATAGTTTCTTGAACTCGGCAAACCCAGCGTTCGCTCTCTCGCTCCTTCTTGTCCAGGGATGTTTACCACCCTGTTGTCCTCCCAATAGTTTAGATACCAAGGGGGCTAATGCTGGAATGGCCATAGCGAGCAAGGCACCGATAGCACCGCCTTGTTGTTTGAGAAGCCTTTTTTTGACGTTGGGTGATGTTCGTGGATTAGTCAATTTGCGAAGCAATGCTCGATGTTGATTTAACTCTTTGGCACTCAGACCCTTTCCACGCTGAGCGGTCCGTCGAACGAATTTATTTCGTTTCTTGTTTCTTTCCTCTTGCAGCCTTTCCTTCCATCGCAGCAAGATACGAATCAACACGCCCCCAAAAAATCCACGTCCTCCGGGTTTCATGATCAGAGAGAGTTTTTCAGCCGTCGGCATGTTTTTCTCCGTCAATTGGGTCAACACCTGGCGATTTCGTTCCACCCATTTCTTGTGTTGTGCATGTAGGGGTTGGATGTTATCATTCAGCAAATGGTTGGCCGCCAACTTGAACCACTGCAACAATCCAATACGCGCCCTGCCCGTATTCTTGGCCAGCTGTCCATAAGCCATATCGGGAGTCAGTTGTTGTAACTTGCGAATGAACGCCTTAAATCCTTTTATAGAACTCTTCTTTTCTCTTCGTGGTCTTCGAAAGATCGGCGAGGGAGACCGAGAAGGGGAACGTGGTGACATGGGTCGTGGGGGTGTGACTGGGGAGAAAAAGCGTGGTGGTGTGAGCGGTAAGGGAGACATAGGACTCGTGGGTGGTGTCAACGAGGGGGGTAACCATTGGGTTCTGGGGGCCCTCATGTTCGGACGAGTGCGCCTTCGTACCGTGGGACCACGAAGGTCCGGTGCCAAGGTCGGGAACGTCGCCCGGGGAAGGGTCGGAGGTGGGTGTTTCCGCTGCGTATTCTTCGTGCGAGCCATCGTGACAAACAGATTCAATTCGAGGTACAGGTCCCCCTTTTATACTTTTTGGACGTAGACGATGGGTGGTTCCTCTTCGGGTAAAATGTTGCTTCTCAACCGCAGAGTCTCGGGTGTGTCGGGCTTCAAATCAATGAGTAAGTAACTGCGAGGGGTACTCGTCGCATCCTTGAAAGCTTCCTCCATATACTTGGTATGGGAAGGGTACATCTGACGGGACAACACACTAATTTGCGAGGCGTCTCGAGGATTTTTGAACAAAACCAAGTAATGGGCATTCAGGCTGATGGTACGCTGTCGCTTGTCAAACAAATTTTGCACAATGTAAATGACACTCGTGTCGTGGTGATGACTTTTTTTCGTAAACCACTGTTGCAATATCTCCGTGTCTTCCCCCATCAAATCGTCCACGATTAAACATTGGGGCCCTTTGACTTGCCCCATCACATCGTCAATATCCGTCAATCCTTTGACATAAGTGTATGGAAAGTGTTCGTAACTCTCTTGCCATTCCCCGTAGGCCCACACGGTGCGTTGGGGAGGGATGTCGAACAGAGACGCTTGGAGAAATTTCTGTACAAAGACCGTCTTGCCAACCCCTGTTGGACCGCTGACTAACATGGTAAAGGGGTGTTTGAACGCCACATCCATCTTGCACTGTCCCCCAATCCCCTTCTCCCCTGCCTTTTATACCTTCGCGCCCACCACAGAACAACAGACATGGAGTGAAATAAGAACAGATTTTATTTTACAAAAAAATACAAAAAAGAGCATTCAAAAATACATTCAATACAACATATAGTACAAAGGAAAAGAAAAAATGTTAGTTAACGCGTTCTCTCTTCAGGATCTCTTGTCTCAACCAGGGTACGTTTCTCAGGACACGAGGAATCCAATACACTTTTCCCAACAGCTTCTGCATCGTATCGTGTGGGTGCCAGTCTTCCACTTCAGCAAACGTGACGACAACGGGTACCCATTCGCTCATATCGAAACAGGGGGGATACGCCAAAACTTCGGTCATATCTCTCGGACCCGCATACTGGATGAATGCTCGGGCAAAACTTTCTGCTTCCTTCTCCGCCAACAAAATAACAGCCGGCTTCGGGGTTTCGTCAGTTTCACTCGTAGTTGGGGTAATAACTGGAGGACTGACAGGCTTCTGTTTTCTGTTTTTCTTTGTAGCGCCTGTAGAATTCGAACGCTTCTCCTGACCAGTACCAGTATCGCTGACTGCGGGTGTTGTCTCTGGGCATATCGACGTTGTTGTCGAACATGCGACTGGCAACGGCTTCAAAGTTGTTTTCTGTTTGGATTTCTTTTTCGCACTCGAGCAGGCCGTGACCAAGCTGTCCACAGTTGAGACATTTGTGGTTGTCGTCGGTGGGTCTCTTGATCCCGTAACACTTTCTTTTGACGTCTTCTTTTCTTTCTTCGTCACTTTTCGCTTTTTGGGCTTCGGCTCGTTGTCCACACTGGGGCGCCCAGTGTCCTGGTTCTCCACAGCGGTAACATTTTCCATAGGAACCATAAGCTGATCTGTCTTGTCTTGGTTGTGGATTTCGTTGCTGCTGTTGGGAACGAGCAGGGCAGTCTCTATACCAGTGTCCGACATTGTTACAGGAGAAACAAACTTGACTAGCCATCGAGAGTAGAATGAAATTTTATTCTGAGACTTTGCTTCTTATACCCTTGGTTGTGACGTCACTCTCTTTTGATTGGTTCTTTCTTTTCCTTCGTTTCTATTGGTCCGTGTCTAGTCTATGATTTCCAGGCTTTCCACGTACTTTTGCACTTCTTCCCAATCAATGACAGCTTCACTCACGTGACAGGCCTCCAACAATGTCATCAGGCTGGCTCGATTACCATGTCTTTGTCGCCACTGGTTGAACACGGTGAAAATTTGCATGCGCGCGTTGTTAGGATGACTCATCTTGGCTTGACTGATCCGTGCTTCTCTGATTCCCAGATGTCTGCCAATACATTCCCAGCCTTCGCCCAGTTTACCGGACATGACGTTGATATCCATTTGATCCAGGAACCATCGTTTCTTTTTCTCTGGTAGCTCGTCCATCCACCGACGTATGGGATTCTCTTTGGGTTCGATGAACTCGTCTTTGCGTTTGATCAACACCGTCTTAAATCCCGGAACCACACTCCAAAACTTTTTCAAGGCTTCGTCCACGTCTTCCCGCCATTGTTGTTCGTCCTCCCACGTCTTGACTCGGTCGCGTGGGTTGTCCACCATACTGCCTAACACGCTATCGACGTCTTCTGGTTTCGGCTCGTCCAACCAGAGGTAGTGATTGTAATCGTCGACAGGGTGTGAGGCTCGGCCCGTTATGGAACACACGCCCAATCCCAGACACGAATGGTATCTCTGACTGGGGTGATCGTACTTGCATCCAATACACTCCTCGTGTTGCTTTTCCTCTATGATGGGTAGGTAACACTTGCAGACCCGAAAATTGAGCCATCGTCGTCTTAGTTTCTCGATCAAACCTGTATTTTCTGTCGGTTCGTCTCCATCTCTGTTCGGTCGCCATCCTCCCGAGACACGAAAGTCAGTATCCATGGGGGTAAGTGTTGATCGGTTGGCCATTGTCATTGAATTGAACTAAACGCTTGTCGTACACGATTTTATACTTTTTGTTCTCGGGGCGTGTCCAGAGACGTCGATCACGTGATCTAAAAATCTTAAACGGTTCTTCCTATTTCTGCTCATGTTGCATACGGTATTGTACAATAAAAAAACAGACATAAAACTAACAACACTGATTCGAGTCTATTTCTTCCCGTGTATCAATTGGTATTCCAGGTTGCCCATATACGGTAGCAGGTCGTCCCAAGCGATGACGGCTCCACTCGCGAGACAGGCTTCCATCAACGTCACTAGATTGGCTCGCTTAATGTTTCCCTGCATTTCTTGTACCAACAGCCTATAGCCAGCTTCCTTGTCGTACATTCTTCGCCATTGGTTGAACATGTTAATGATTTGTTTCCGTGTGTCGTTTGGGTAAATCTTCTTGGCGTGACTAATATGCTCTTCACTGACCCCCAGCTGTCTGCCGAGAGATTCCCAACCTTCTATCACCATGTCAGAGATCTTTTCGGTATCCATTTCATTCAGTTCCCAATATAACATTCTCCTCGATGACTGCTCCATCCATACGCGTATGGGGCACACTCCATTTTTGCGTTTGATCACCGCCATCTTAAACCCAGGAACGATCTCCCAGTACTTTCTCAAGGCTTGCATGACATCTTCCTGCCATCGTCGTTCGTCTTCCCAGGTCTTGACTCGTTTCCATGGGTCGTCCACCAGATTGTCTAATACTTTATCGACGTCTTCTGATTTCGGCTCGTCCAACCAGAGGTAGTGACTGTAATCGTCAACAGGGTGCGAGGCTTGGCCCGTTATGGAAGACACACCTAGTCCTTGACACGCATGGTATCTCACACTGGGGTGAGCCATACTGCAGCCGAAACACTCCTGGCGCTGACTTGTTTCTATTATTGGCAAATAACACTTGCTGACACGAAAGTTGAGCCATCGTTCTCTGAGTTTTTCGACCATATCCGTATTCGTTGCTGCTGATTCACCATCTTCTCTGTTTGGTCGCCACGTTCCTGACAAATGAAAGTCAGTATCCATAGGGGTAAGTGTTGATCGGTTGGCCATTGTCATTGAATTGAACTAAACGCTTGTCGTACACGATTTTATATTTTTTGTTCTCGGGGCGTGTCCAGAGACGTCGATCACGTGATCTCGAAATCTTAAACGGATTGGAGATGACAAGCGGTTCGTTTTGATTGACGTGCCGTACGTTCTCCTTCATGATGACGTAATTCAGTTGTTGGGAGGCACGATAATTCAAGGTGAATCCCCGGACTTTGCATACCGTTTTTCCATCGCTTTGCCTGTACGCATAATTCTTTGGTCCTCCGCTCACAAATTCCTTAATGGTGACGTTCTCGGGCAACTCGTTCTTCCACTGGCCTAAACTCGAACCTTCCGGGGGATTCCATGATTTAGGATTATATTGACGCTGTCCGTGTCAAAATAGCATACGCGCTCTCCCAACTTTTCCAAGACGGAATAGAGTTTCAAACGGGCCTGGGCCGTGACGAAGGCGGCGATAACCACATTGGTGATGGGACAGGGTGCGACATGTCCTTCTTTTTTCAAAGTTTCCATCAAGACCATGTTGTCGTTGACTAACTGTACATCTCGCACGGTCTGGGTCACGTCCAACATTTTTTCAAAGAAGACGCTGGGCTCTGTGATATATTCTGTCTTGGGAAAATTGTCTCGCTGTCCGAATTTCCCCCAAGCCGTATTGAGCTGAAGTTTACTAAACGCCCGCATCCCTTTGTTTGGTTTTATCGATGCGGGATCCAGACGAATACCTTCGGTGTCTTACACGTCGTTCACGAAGCGGATCTTGTCTTCTTCGGTGTGACAGGTGTCGGGATAACCGCTACTTTCCATCTTCTTCTTTAGGTAGTGATTAATGTACCCCGTAAACAGACCACCCGTTTTGGCCTCGGGGTCGTAGGTGCTGAATTCTTTCCAGTGCCAGACTTCGTACACTTTTAATACGCGATATCCCAGGCTCACCGCTTTCTTCAGTTCCAGAGTGACAAATGTACCCACCCAGGCTCGCTGTTCGTCGGTGTGATCACACGGTTGGTATTCTGCAATCTCCCCTTGTTGCATGTGTTCGTCGACGCAGCTTCGACACAGGGCAAACACCAGTTTCTGTTTTCGTCGAAACGGGAGCACCGGGTGGTACAGGCCACGAGGTGGTAACACGGAACACTGGATCAACCCTTCGTACTGCTGCCACTGGTCTTGATCGGGCTGTGTGACGATCGTGGGTTCCTTGATGGGAAAGGTACCGTACTTGCAGATGTAAGGGTACAGGGACACCACGTCGATGTAGCGCATCTCTTCGGCCGACTCGTTGACTAACAGTTGAATGGCATTCGTTCTTCCGCCAAAGAAAGCGTTGCGGGGCATCAGAGGTTCGGGAGCGGGCCATTGCTGATCTTCCAATCCAATCAGAAATTCGTCCATCTCGGGATCATGGCGTCGTTCTTCTTCCATCTCACACTCCCACATGACGCGAATGGTCTGCATACCGTACTGTTCCTGGAGTTGACGGTGACGTTCCTGGGTCTTCTGGTACAAGTCTCGCATACTGCGCGAGGGATCGTAGGGATGTTTATGTTGAACGTCTTGGACGGGACCCGGAAAACATTTGGGACAACCGTGAAAGGCACAGCCGTGAAACTCGTACACTGTACCCGTGGTCGTGTCCATACCATCTAAACTGTAAGGGCCGACTCGACATTCACTACCGTTGCAGGCGTGTCGAATGTTTGGTAGAGGGGTCTGGTTCCGGAAAGCGGCCATGGTCTGTCGATGCTGTTCCCATTCCAACCAACGAAGTGCTTTGTTGGACTGTTGTCGAGGCTGGAAGCGATGCCAGTCTTGACCCGATGTCGGCTCTTGCATCAGGGCTCGAGGAATGACGACGAGTGTGTCTTTCTCCAGGTAGTGTGTGCGTAGTACGCGACTGCAGGCGGAGGCCAGGGTCAGACTCTTCTCAAAGGGGTCGATGCCCGTGTCCATGAGGAATATCTCGCGAAACACACCACAACACCGACGCAAGACATCCACATCACTGCGACAGTAGGTCAAAATTTCCTGGCGAAAATCAAAGACGTCGTGACTGTGTTGTTGGTACCACGCGTGAAACCTCTCTCGTTCCGACACACTCATGCCATCCGGATCGTAATCGGTGTTGGGAGGATAGGCGCCCACGTAATCTTCATTCTCCGGTCTGTTAAAGTGGTGAGGGAAATAACCTTTCTTCAATTCTTGCAGGTCGAAGGTTTTGGGCATGTCCCGTAAAGCCATTGGTAAAAAGTTGAGGGAATCGATGAATTTGACCGTACCGACAGTGATAGTCATCGCTTTCCCACCCTGCATTATAACTTCAGGTTGCGCCACGGAATGTTTGTGCAGCGTCTGTAAAATCAGCAGTCCGTCGTAACCTTTAAAGTTGTGAGCCACGGCGTTCACGGGACTCGATTCGTGACTGTCATTTTTCCGACCATCTACCACCGTACCGTGAGCAGCGAGTTGTAAAAACCATTTGCCCACATCGTCCAGTGTGTTTGGTCCTTTAAACACAATTTCCCGTTGGTGATTCCAGTACGTGTCACAGTGCTCGCAGGGTTCTTGGTTATCGATACAAAAGTGACAGCACACTTGCAGAACACATAAGTTGGGAATGTGTTCACCGGTATCTTGCTGGCATTCAAAGTCAAAGAAGACGAAACGGGTCAACGTTGATTGCTGTTGTTTGTCGATTTGTGTCTTTCTGTCTCTGTCCATGTCGATGGGTGATTTTAACGGTTGAATGTAGCAAAACTGTTTTGCGGCCGTGTGCCACTCACGACAGATGGAGCACTTGTATTCTCCGCATCGATGTTCTTCTAAATTTCGCTTGGCTCCGATGACGTCCCATTCCTTCTGACATGTTTTACATTTCTTCCACCGATGACATATACTGCCGTTGGCTCTGGAACGGGTAGCGAGATGGTTATCGAAACACTGCCGGCTAACAAACACTCGATGACAACAGTAACACGTCTTTGTGTTGGGGTCGGGTAGACAGGGTGGACCCACTTTCTTGCAGCCTTGACACATGACGTGACACGAATGTTTCTCGGCACCATTGTATCCCACTTGACAGGTCTCACAAAAATACGACCTTTCCGCAAAGGCGGGCATGGAAGTAATAACGTCATAATGTCTGCTGTGTAAATACAGGTTCAGCTGTTTTGGTGTTCCGGTGACGTGCTTTGTTCCTCGATAGATGGCCTTACCAAAGATGGCTTGAGAAAAAATGTTGAGTTGGTATCCTTGTCCTCCCAAATACTTGGCGTACAGTTCCCACGTTTCCATCCCCGTACAAGCTTCCTTGGTTCCACCGGCGACATCGATGAGTGTTTCTGTTTTCTTCGTTTGCCACGAATGGGTTCCTGTCCTGAGTAATCTCTTCCTCTCCCTTTCCCATTCAGGGGTGTCCTGTTTGTTCGCATAGTGACGAGCGACGACAATGGCTCGCTGGAAACACAAGTCGTCTGTATTCTTTATGGTGACGAGGCATCTCTTTTTCTTTAAGTACTCGTCAAAATTAGCGCAGTGTCTCTTCTTGACGTTTGTTCCACCGCTACCTCTACCATCGGGAGGGGACACGTGACAAATATTCATGGACATACGTTGATCGAGTCGAAATTCCTCGTTGCTCTGTAAGACGGCAGCCACTTTCTGTAAAACATCTTCGGCTTTTAACAGACGATACTCTCGAAACGGTAACCAAATAGGTGTTTTGAGTCCCGGGTGACTGATGGCAATTCGTACGTAGTCACTTTCGCTGGCGTTCAAAGTTCGGCGAATTTCCTCAATGATGGCCTCAACGGTGTTGTGTAGTTGCTGAGGCACATCAGCGGCTGGAACGTGGGACCAATCTTCCAAAAAGTCTATGTCTACACATAGCGACTCGGTTCTAAATAAGCGACTGTATCTTCTATCGACGGGGCGTAATGTAAAACTCATCTTTCTTCGTTCGGTGATAGCGTGAAAATGCCAGAACCGCTCCCGTCGCTCGCTTTTATTCCTGTCGTGACGACGAGTCCATTCACCCCACGTGATATAACGTTGCACATACGTTGTATAACGTTGCATTACATCTCTATTTAGTCTCCAACGTACACCCTACGTTGCATAACGTTGCATCACATCTCTATTTAGCCTTCAACGTACACCCTACGATGCATAACGTTGCATAACGTTATCCTAAGCGCTGTAACACCACTCTATAAATGGACTCGTCCGTGTGACGTCATATAAAATGGATTCGTCCTGACGGTTATAAAACGACACAACATTCATCTCTCTTTGTCACAATGGCAAACGGTGCTCCGATCATTCGCCTCGGTGAAAACCCCAATGCGGACACCTTGATGTATCTCAGGGGTGATACTCTTGCCATCATTACCCCAGACGATATCTTTGTCTTACCTGACGAGGTATTAAAAACACCTCACAGGAAAAGACCTCCTCCCGAATTAGTGGAGGCCATTAGACGAAACCGACATAAAGTGCGGCGTACTCTGGCATTCTAGTCTGACCAAACGGCCCTTTTCAGGGCCAACTTAATCAATGGAAAAGAGTTCTTCCCCTTCCCTCTTCTTCCCTCCTCTCTATCTCTCTCTCTCTCTCTCTCTCTCTCTTCTCTCTCTCTCCCTCTCTCTCTTTCTTCCGCGCGCGCGCCCTCTCTTTCTGCATGTGCACGTGCAAGGTCACGTGCAAGGGGTCATCAAGGGGTCACACACGTGCTAGGGGTCATCAAGGTCAAATACGTGCAAGGTCACGTGCATGCACGTGCATGCGTCTGCGCATGCACGCACGAGCGTGGCTGTACAAGCCCCCTTACTACTGGATGGCCTAGAGTGCCGCGCTTCGACCTCTAGCTGGCCGGCCATCTCTGGCTTGCGGCTGTGGTTTTGAGCCCTGGTGTGAGCGTAAGTGGGCATGGAGATACAGGCGCCTTCCCAACCTCGCACAAGCGAATTATTGAAATAAAATTAAACCATATGTTAGTCCCGAAATGACCTAGGTGTGTTGAGCGGACGTTCCCCCCCCCCCCTCTCTCTCTCTTTCTCTCTCTCTCTCTCTCTCTCTCTCTCTCTCTCACTAGACCTGCAAGCATGTTTTTTTTATCTGATATCCAACGGAGAAATCGCACTTTTAGCAAAAATCTTATTATTTTTTTTGCATTTCTTTCAAAACATCGGATATTTTTTCGACTACTTCCGGTTTTTGGATCATTGTCGGAGTAGTTTTAACAAGTTGTTTGGTTACCTAACCTTCTGTACAAGAAGTTTCAGAAAAACTTCATTGAATAGTTTTCGTAAAAAAGAAAAAGAAAATAACATTTTTAATAATTTAACGATTTTTCAACTTTTTTCAAAGATTAAGGCCATTTTTGGACAACTTATATTATTTCAAGGCATTTATTTTTAGATTCACACCAGATACCACCGATACGACTCTGATAATGAAAAGTTTAAGAAAAAAAAGTTTTCGTTTTCGAGAAAATAGGGTCTCAAAAAGCAACAAAACGCAAAATACTAGATTTTTCGCGCAGCATAATTTATTTCGTAACCATCGAATTCAAATTATTTAGATGTCACACGATAGTCTATTCATGAGACTATCCTACGACACTTTAATTGTTTTGGACCGCTAATATCCGACGGAGAATTCGAGTTATTAGCAGGAGTGCCATTTTTTTTTACCTTTTTTTCGTTTTTTGAATTACTTCCGGTATACGAGTCATTGTCGAGTAGTTTTAACATCCGGTTTTGGAACTTGAATGGGAGAAAGCCTATGTTCAGATGTGCCAAAAATGAAAAAAATATGTCAAAATATCAAAAATTAAATTTCAATAACTCGCTACATATTATTAGAATCGTCATTAGGTCAGGGGTTTTTTCAATTTATAAATCTGTTTTGAAAATCTGTTAAAATTAACAAATAATATAGCATTTTCTAAAATTTTACGATTTTCGACTTTTTTCGATTTTAAGTCCCTACACAATCCTATTCCTGACACTCCGAAGCCCTATTGGATGGCTTCATGCACAAGGGACTCTCGATAGAGAAGGTTAAAAAAATGTAGGTTAAGTTTTCGAGATACAGGCATCCAAAAACGCTCCAAATAAGAAAATACTTGATATTTTGCTTCCTGCTGATCGTATACTGCAATTATCATGCAACCCAAAGATACATTAATCGTTGTAATCCGTTGATATCGGAAGGAGAAAACATGTTTTCCCCAAAAGCATTCAATCTTTGCGTTTATTTTCAAAATATCGGCCATATTTTCGACTACTTCCGGTTTATGGATGTTTGTCGATAGTTTTATTAGTGGGTTTTCAAATATAACTTCATGTTCCAGAAGTTTCAGAAACGACGATTTGGTCGTAAAACGAAGCTCGAGCTCACAAAATGGGCAGAAAATTCAGTTGGTTTTCAACTATAACTTCATGTTCCAGATGTTTCAGAAACGACGATTTAGTCGTAAAACGAAGCTCGAGCTCACAAAATGGGCAGAAAATTCGAAAAAAGTCGAAAATTAAAGGACGATAACCGGAATGAAACTTATATTCCTGGAATCGGATTGTCTTCGGGTATCTAAAAATGTAGGTCGAATTTCAAAATTTTGAAAATAACAAAAATTGTCTCTTAAACAACATTTTTCATTTTTCGAACACAAGAAATCAGCGACGAAGCTTCGAAATTTCAAAATTTTCAAATGTCTTTGGTTTTAAAATAGATGAAGAATTGAGGAAGTAAACGCCATTTCGGCAACTTCCGGGTCTGCGCAAAAGTTTCAAATATAGTTTTTCGAGTAATCACCACCTGGTTACCCGGTCGAAAATTAAGTTTCAGATCGGTATCTGTTACAGGCACTAAGATATAAGCTCCCGCAGTAAATGATAATAAATAATAATAATTTTAGTAATCACAATATAGGCTTTCAGACTGGCTGGAGCTTAACCGTACAATAGCTAGACGTTTTCAATGTTATTGCACACTTTTCCTGGTTTACGCTAGTTTAAGTAGACATCATATAGAGAAATCGTGGGTTTTCTGTGTAATAAAAAGGAGCATGTTGAGCTACAAGTAATTAACACGCTTCATTCGTTAACGGCCACTGTGGTTAATCCTGTTAACACAGGAAAGCCGTGCCATAAATATAACTCACGACATGTCTTAAGCTCGAGACTATTACAGATACACTATGGGGCATTAGATAAAGAGCTGACATTTCTAACTGTAATAGTTGAATACTATCCCTTCTGAATCGAGAATGAATGAATGAATGAAATGGGGTTTAACGTCCTACGCTTAAGCACCTAACCTGGGCTAATTGAAGACGGGCATACGCCATACAGTGCGCTCGGAGGGAAATTTTGCCCGGGCAGCAACATAATTTCAACTGCCAAGGGTTCTTTTACGTGCACGCCAATGTGTACACGGTACCTCGGTTTTTCGTCCCATCCGAACGACTAGGCAGCTATCCTTGTCAGGCCCTCCTTCTGCATCACTGACAAGGGGAAATCACGCCGGAAAATCGAGATGAACTTCTCGGCCAATGCAGGGATCGAACACCCGACCTCAAGGCTAGCGAACCAGCGCCTTATCCACTTAGCCACCGTGATCCCTCTCTGAACCGAGAATTTAGCGATTGAATTTTGGGCCTAGCCTCGATCATCATTACTAAAGTCGGTACGATATTAAAATCAGATCGGATTCTAATCCGTATAACATAGCATCGATAGTTGATTATGGTCTGGAGAAGTCTAATAAATAATTTAGATAATATTCCAGGCCTAAAGTCGAAAGACCTGCAATTGGCAGATTTAGCTCTTGCATAATGTATACGTTTAAACAACTCAAAATACGGACACTATCCCGCATGTGTATTCCAATAAATTTCTCACTTGAGTTCAATATTTGATCAAGTTGATCACACCTTTGTATCGTACAAAGGCTAACATTGTAAAACATGGGGTTTTGTTCTGGTGATAAGTTAAGTCAAATGTCTCCAGTCTTAGGCATTGTATATTTAAGTTGGTTTCACGCGCACTCGTTCGACTAGTAGCGACCCACCCCCTTCAGATGTTCTAGCGGAAATTATCATAGTAAATATAGTCTACAAAAGATTATTAAAATGAAGGTATTCCAATGGACATTACCGTTCAAAGGGGGGGGGGGGGCTAATTACAACACAGCCAGATAGTCCGGGTAAAAATTGAGGGAGGTGCCACCTGGGGAGGTAGAAATTCTCATGTGTTTTTCTAGACCAATTTTTTTATTCTGAACAAGAATATATGAGGTAAACAGGCCAAATCCTTTTAGCTGGTCGGATAGCCGTGGCGATAGAGGGGCGGCTTCTCACCAATGCAACGAGGGTTCAATCCCAGCTCAGGGCAAGAACTTTATCGTTGTAAGTGAGAGGGATATTCGGTCTCCCGTCCGATCAGGCAGGTTTTTCCCGAGTTCTTCGGTTTCTTCCTGCAGTAATGATCGAAATCATTCGCACGATCTGTGCCAAGGGCCAAATTGGAAAAAGGCCTTAGGCCTAATTTGCTACCCTTGTAAAATGACGCGATTATTATTATTATTATTATTAGCCATTTTCCGTGAGGGCGCCTGTTCAAAATGGCCGCTAAAATCTCAACTACATAGTGACTGTATGGGTTAAGTAAGTAACAATGATAAATGTTTAACCACTCTTTGCATTGTAGTCCAGACTCTTGAAAGTGACGAAAAGCGAGGGAGCTCTTTACATGGCCGCCAAAAACGTAGATAAACTGTCTATATCTTTTAATAAGCATTTATTAGGCAAGGCAATGATCACATTTTGCATTAATTGTGATAAGACTTATTTACAAAGCATCTTCATATTATGTATCACACATTTTATAGAGATATAAATCGATGGGGGCGCTCTTTGCAATATACGCTAACATCTCACGACTTTGAATTTTAATGATATAACATTTTGAGTGATTTGTCATCCCAGGACACATTGTAAGGACAATTCAGTATAAGCCCTTACCCTTTAACCTACTTCAAGAATGAGATGTCAAAACATTTTTTCAGTGATCATATAGAAACAACTTACCAGATTTTAACTTACTATCTCGACATATAAACATACATGTACAAGGGACAATCCCGAATTAAACAGGGGCTAAAAATAAAAGTCTGAGAATGTATGAAAATAAAACGCCAAAATATAAGGAAATGGTTTATTTACCTTGTCTCAAAATTTCAACTCAAAATATTGAGTCGTTTGGACGTGAACGCAAAAAAATGGCTGGACTTAACATATACTTGGCTATGTGAAAACTTAACTTCACGCTTAAATTATGGAAAACTCACATTCGCCAAAAAGCATGAATTTTCAATTTATGGAATGCCCTCCACTGCCAAAAATCAAGAATCTCAAACATTGCAAGCAGGTTATGCCCCTTGAGAGCATCACTATACTCTATTAAATTCTTAGTTTACATTACTAGGAAAACGTTTGTCGAAATATTCTATGCATCCTTTACCGGGATGGCCGTTTTCCTAGACCTTTTTTTTAGAATTTCATTTCAATACATTACTATAAATAGTGGTAGTATAATGATGGATATTGTAAACTTTAATTTTTTAACAATGTATCACGAATAGAAAAAAGCATATTAGCCATACACGATGACCTTTGCCTTTTAAGTTAGACTGGAAAAATCATACAGTGTTTTTTTTTATCAATCTTATCATTTGAGAAATTCATAGACATTGTGTAACTACCTACATTTTAGATTTTCAAAGGCCTGGCATTGGCGGTGCATTGTGTGTACGAAAGATACATGTTGCGTTATATTTTACCTGAATAAATAGGCCTAGTATCGATTATGTATATATGGGAATGAATTGTAAAAAATTAACCATGCCTATTGTTGCGGTAGAATAAATAATTTCTAAAACTTTATAAAACCATGTCATAACAAACGAATTTAACTTTATTATATGACAATCGTGGAAACATGAATAAGCATGTATATTATTAACATGATAAATGACCGGAAAAAGATATCCTTAACTATCTCGGTGGTAATAGCCTTTTACTCTATTATGGCATCACAACATCAAAGCTGCCAACAAAAAAAGAAATTCGAGGCCAGCTACGCTCGGCGACATTGTTTTTATTTCAATCTGAATCCCCTAACTTTTAAAATCGTCACTACGGGACTACTACTACAGCGTTAAAAGGTGGCATTATAATCTCACTTAACTTTAAGTGACCTATGGGAGGTACCTTAAAGTTAAGTGGATATTTCTTACTTAAGCTGGCCTTTGAATACCACTTAAAGACTAACACTTAAAAGTTAAGGCAGCTTAACTTTAAGGGACAATTTGATACTTAACAGTGCCTTTGAATACCACTTGACCTTAACTTACAGGAAGTTACGTATATGTATAAGTTAAATCCAGTAGTTTAGTGACTATCTTAGACTTAAAATATCCTTTGAATACGGACCCAGGTCTAGAAAAAACCTAAGGAGAATTTCTACCTCTCCAGATGGCACCTCCCTCAATTTTAACCCGGACTAAGAGAGAAACTTGCGGAAATTTGTTAAAATTCAAAATCCATAATTTCTGAAGCCGTGAATGATTTAATGCCTATAACAATGTAAATGGTCGGATCAAAATTAGACATTACCATTTACAACCCGAACTTTAATTTTTCAATATGATAGTGAAGTAATTACTTCACTGTCGGCAATATTAACCTCACAGAAGCACACGAATTAAATGTTATTAAAATACAGATTTTCCTTTGATGTTGGCGTACCATTATTTCAAATAATGTACGGGCACTTTGCCAAGCGTACGTTATGACAATATTACACTGGCATGACGTTTTTCACTGTACACGCACGTGCGGAGTGTCTGTATTTTAAGTAGTTTAATCGTCTCGAGCTTAGACATTGCGTAATATTGTAAAACACTTGGACCTCACGGTCCTCTTGTTGTTACAATAATATTACTTTATGTCTTTATAACATGATATCAGCTCCCGGCAGCCGTTACGCAATCTGTTGTCTACACTATTAATCTAGTATAGGTTACATAAAAAAAGAACACATTCGACAAGACCACAAGAGAGTTAATAAAACCTTTAATGTATTTATTCTTTCATCAACTACCTGGTTGAAAACTGTCTGATTTCAAATTTTCGCCAAATCTTCCGAGAAAGTTATAATTTTAATGTTGTCACATATATTTGAGCAGAAAAATTAATTGGGAAAAAAGATAACTATTAAGTAACGGTCATTGTATAGACCCGCTAGGGCCAAGGAGGAAATTTCCACCCCTTCTCACGCCCCTTATTACAAGCATCATTGGGGCATAAATCCAAAATAACTAGTACAGCAAAAAAGAAAAACAAACATAATATATAAATGAGACAGCTAGTATAATGATTCGATGTATATCAAAATGAAGAAGTAAACGTGGTTGATTGTTATTTAACTGAACGAATTTTTTAAAATTCATATTACCCACACACACACACACACTCTTTTTCTCACATGGGATGGCTCGTCAGCCCACACACACGTGGCACACCCACCCACACCCACACCCACACACTTCCTCTGAAAACGTTATTCGTCCAATAATATTTATTGTGTTGTAACAACGTGCCAGCCTTTATAGCCTAATAGTGGAACAAGTGGATCCCCCGTTCTTGGGAATTAAATGCGGAATGAATGTTTGTTACATTTTCTGAACCAGTATGGGGTGTAGTATTCCAGAAAAATTCCCCCCGACAATCGGTCTTGGGGAAAAAATTTTGTGGCCGGTTGAAATTTTGGCCCCCGTTGATCACATAAAACGAGGGATAATTTCGGTATGAATAGATTTTTTACATTTTCTGACAAATTATCATGGTAAAATCTCGCACATGATTCACAAAAAGATCAGAGAATAATATTTGGTGATAATAAAATCAGAAATCATATGACGTCATCATTGAATTCCAAGATGGCGGCCAAAATGCAGCTATCTCATAAGTTACCAATTTGAAGTTAAATATATCTTGTAATATGTCTATCCACAGGTTTATATATAATCTGAGTACGAATAACATAGTAAAAACTCATTTAACACGGTATTAAATCCGGGAAAATAATATTCGTGACTCACTGATTAGTCCCCATCGTCATCCAGATCAACTGCTTCCCCATTTTGCAGTTCTCTCAGTGGCAACCGCCACATACAACATTTTAACGGCACGTGCACATATTTGTGTCGCATTGGTTCCGGATCGACTTGCATATACACATCAAAAAGTTGAGTACCGAGTCGGGAGCTGGTGGCAAGTCCGTTCGGACTGGCCCATAAGGTCCTGTATCAAAAGGCTGTTCCCTTGTGGCGTGTTTCCTTGCGGCGTTGTGACCTTGTAACCTGACCCTATACCTGCCCGTATCCATAGACTGTTCCCTTGTGGCGTGTGCAATGTACGATGAAAAAATAGGTAAAAGAAATGTCTACATACGAACGTTAATGAGAAAGCAAATTAAGACAAGACACAACTATCATTATGGGAACAGTTGTTTTATTGATAGCTCGACGATGAAATTAAGTACTGAAAAATCAGAAGGATGCCGCTATTTCAATTAATTTCCTCGCTGGTGTCATGGTAATCCTTTTTTCTAAGGTTCCACAGCAGCGGGTGACTTCTCACCTCCTCAATCAAATCAGCTTCTGTCAGTGAGGATATTGATGACAACGAATTTTAACAGTGTAGATGTATCTCCATACAATATCGTACTCGTAATAGCGTGTTCCCTCTTGTGCAGCTGCAAAAGAATGGACAAGTTCATTCCCTGTGTTCCCGGCCACCAGACCACATGTTCCGTGCGCGAGACCACGTGTTCCTGGGTACAACCTATGGGGACAGGCACATTAAAAAGCAATGGTTCAATGTCCGTGTGGTAAGTCACAAGGTCACAGGGGAACAAGCCACAAGGGAACAGTCTATGGATACAGAGCCTAAGATCCACTGTCATTCACCCATTCCCATTCGGTTGGATCCAATGCAGATTCGTCAAACTTTGTCCATACGACTACTTGCTAATGTATTCTTACTGCGTGGAAGTGTGCCGCTCTATTAGTTGAGGCACATGCTCGACGTCAATCCGATTCTTTTCAGCCATCATCGTTCTAAATTTTGTGAACCGAAAGTGAGCTAGTCCGTCGTCTCCGGTATAACCGTAAATATGTCCAAAGGGGGCACTACCAGCTTTACCATCAGAATCCGGCGAACTGTTCAATTTAGATATTATCTTAGCCCAATCTTGCACGCCTTTGTCGCTCAAATATTTTATTATTGAATTCCATTCCACCCATAACACGGCGAGGTCGTGTTTCTCCCTGGCCAGGCGATCCAGGGTTGGGCTAGGATAATATCTCAATTGAACAGTTCACCGGATTCTGTTGGTAAAGATGGTAGTGCCCTCTTTGGACACATTTACGGTCATACCGGAGACGCCGGACTAGCTCGCTTGTGGTTCACAAAATTTAGAACGATGATGGTTGAAAAGAAGCGGATTGACGTCGAGCATATGCCTTAACTGATGGAGCGGCACACTTCCACGCACTACGAGTACATTTGCACATAGTCGTATGGGCAAAATTGGACGAATCTGCATTCTGAATCTGAATGTATACACTGCAGGACCTTTCGGTATAATTGCAGCGGGAGAGAGATGTGTGATTATTCACACTGATGGAGAGCTGTAATAAAGCCCTTAACTGACTCTGCGCGCACAATTTCACTGTCTAGTTTGTTCCATTCAATAGTTGTTTGGGGAAAAAAGAATGTTTATACTGGTCGCTTTTACAGTTTATGGGTTTAAAGCACTTGTGATGGTTACTGGCTTGTCTATCAATAATATTTCCACTAACATAATTTTCAAAATTTTTTGGGTCTGATTAACCGTTTACCACGAATAGGAGTCAGGTAGGAATCAATAGGCATTGCCGGCACCAATCCCTCAGCCACCTTGTCAGTCGTGCCATCTTTCTTCTGTCTTGAAGTGGTGGAAGTTGGAGAGTCGTTAACATCTTCGTGACACAGCCCTGTTCTCGGGATTTGTAGTCTCCAGAGATGAAGCCTGCGGCACGGCGCTGGACTTGTTCCAGTTTGTCGATGTCCTTTTGGAGGTATGAGTCCCAGACAACGGAGCTGTATTCTAGGACGGATCGCACTAACGATGGGTAGGCTGTTTTCCTGCAGGTCGGTGGACACTATTAATTTGAGGTTTCTCTTCAAGAATCCAAGGGTAAAGCAGGCTTTGTTTGAGATCTTCGTGATATGGGTGCTAAATTTTAGGTTATCTGTAAATGTGACGCCCAGGTATGGATTTTTTTCAATTTGCTGGAGAATGTTGTTATCTAGTTGATAATAGTGACTGGATTTGTTGTTGATACTCATGGTGTAACACTTTTTCGCATTAAACTTCATACCCCATGTCAGCGCCCATTCCTCTAAAGCTTGGAGGTCCGATTGAAGATGTAGGTGGTCTCGTCATTGGATCCAACCGAATGGGAATGTGTGAATGACAGTGGATCTTATGAGCCAGTCCGAACGGACTTGTCACCAGCTCCCAACTCAGTACTCAACTTTTTGAGGTGTAAATGTAAGTTGATCCTGAACCAATGTGGCACAAATATGTGCACGTGCCGTCAAAATGGTCTCAAATGTGTTTGCCGCGGAGAGAACTGCAAAATGGGGAAGCAGTTGATCTGGATGACGATGGGGAATAATGGTGAGTCACGAATATTTTTGTCCCGGATTTAATACCGTGTTAAATGAGTTTTTACTATGTTAATCGTTCTCAGGTGATGTATAAACCTGTGGATAGACATATTACAAGATATATTTATCTTCAAATTTATAACTTATGAGATAGCTGCATTTTAGCAGCCATTTTGAATTTCAATGATGACGTCATATGATTTCTGATCTTATCATCACTAAATATTATTCTCTGATCGTTTTGTGATTTGTGTGCGAGATTTTACCACGATAATTCGTCAGAAATTGGCAAAAATCTATTCATACCGAAATTATCCCTATTTTTATGTGATCCCCCGAGGCCAAAATTTCAACCGGCCACAAATTTTATTCCCCATAACCAATTGACGGGGGGAATTTTTCTGGAATACTACACCCCATACTGGTTCAGAATATGTAACAAACATTCATTCCGCATTTAATTCCCAAGAAATATATACCACTACTAGCCTATTATTAAAACGAGAATCTTGTAATAAGATGAAGTGATATCTCACTATAAAAACAATTATATATTAATTAATGAACAGACACACCTGTGTCTAACGGGGCAAATGTTGTGACATTTTTTAATTATTATTATTCCCTCAAACGGAAAGGTTTTGATTATTACAGATTCCCAACTGCACAGATTCTAACAAATGTATTATAGCTATGTATTATTAAAGAGGCGTTATTCAAGAGCTAAATCTGCAGATCTTTCTTTAGGCTTAAAATGTTATATAAATTATAATTAGACATTTTTATTATCTTGCCAAGACCATAAGTAGATTTAAAATAGATTATCGATTCTTTGTATAATATCGAAACAATGGTAATTGCTGTGCAGTTGGAATACGAAAAAGATTAGGTCGATAAACCGCTGTCCGGGCGGCAATAAACACTCCCATGGCATTATTTATTTCAACCCGGAGCCAAAACAGCAGCGAAATTGGCAGATAAAATCCCGCACCTAATACCTGCAAATGAAATGTCACCGTGACAATAAAGCATAGTTTATAAACTTATAATGCAATAATGTTGAAGGGACAATATACTGCCATATTATAGTCAAACAAGCAGAAAACAAACAATAAAGTAAACATCACAGCAAAGATAATAAAGGCTAATCAATGTTAATGATGGCGGTTTAATTTTTTTTGAAAGACCCCCTTGATTATTATGAATTGGAATTGGGTTATTGGGTGACAAATATATATTTTTGTTCAGCAACAAGTGTAAATTTAGGGGCAATAGTTCAGAATAGTCTTCATTCAATTCAATTGATGCGAAGGACAGTGGCATTGCTATTAATAATTTACAAAATCTATATTAATTAACAGACCCATCATGAAAATACATGACGTATCTCTGCTCTTGTATCTCGTCCTCTAATAGTGTTTGTTTAATCGGCTTTTAATCTCGTAGACCAACCGTTTTAAATATAAATTATTGAACACCCTATACTGCACGTTTAACTACAAAAGGACACAGGTTTCTAAGAACTGGATCGCTTCCGTTGTCGGAATTTTTAAACGTGGGCCCCCTTTGTCGCTGATGCGTCGCGGAGGGACTGCAAAGTACGACTGTCTAATCGTTCAAGGGGGCGCTTGGCCCATTGCCATACACATAAAAGAAACCTTGACAGTTGGAATTCGATATAAGAGGCACAATGTGTCTCCTACAGCCCAGTCGGCGAAGACTAGTAGGACGTTAAACCCCATTTCATTTCCCGTATTGGCATTATCTGACAAAATATTAAAACGTTATCCAAAATCGATTTCAAAGCGAAGAAAGAATTCCATCAACAGAGTTGCTTTTATTCCAAGGAATAATAGAATGGTCCCAAAAAAAGTGTATTAATGAAATACCAACAAATATGTTGTATTAAGATATTGTACATTTTGGTGGATATGGCCATCAATCCTACATTAGACTTGTATCGACAATAATAAAGGATGCATTTAAATCATTTAACTACTAAATTAGAAGAGTGTATTTTAATAATAGAATTGTAAAATTATAAGGGATTTGGTGGTTTCCTGGATAAAGTAAAACGACTTGTAGGTCTCCAAAGTTTGGAATGAATCAAACGTGAAATTCTTAGCCTAATCTTTGGAAATGTAAATGAAAACTGCATTCTTTGGGTAGTTTTAACTGTTTTTGTCTATCGATACTATCCAAAAATCTGCATGTAACACAACTAAACGTAGACGCAACCGTACATGCTTAAATGGAATGACATGGGGTTAAACGTCCTAGTATTTTGTATCGGCTAATTACTGTATCTATATATGAGACAATTGGGCTACCTATTGTAAAGTGTTCTTTTACGTTCACAAACCAAGGGACCTCGGGTTTTCACCCATCCTAAAGACCCACGCATTCCGCTTTGCACCACTTACTATAGGATAACCACACTGGAAAATCATTGGGGAATTTTCTAGACCAACAAGAGTCTGGATTAACAACTTTTTATTATTAGTGTCTACTGTACCATACTAAAATGTTTCGGAGATTTATCCCTTTCAGAGATCAGTCAATCATTGTCAATCAATCGATCAATTATTCAAGGTTGAATTGAATACCCGTCGTCGCCTTTCCGTTATTATTTTACTTTATTTTATCAAATGTGTTGATGGAGACTACAAATGGATGTTGAGCGTGACACATGGCAGACATCCCACAGTACTATAATAACCAATCAATACCGATCAACCATACGTGCCGCTGCCATATAAGTCTCTTAATCTCTACTGTACTCATTACCATTCTGTAAACTTATATAGTCACTGAATTACACGGCGTACCATGACTATATAATAGTTATGTTTATATAAAGTACAGTTTTAATTACAACTTCTTGTGACAACTGGTGAACAGCAAGCTGTTTGCATCGAGGATATTTTATTTGGATAATTCACTTAAGTTAAAGTTCCAGTTAAGTTAATATTCAGCCTGGTGACATTCAACGATTTAAACTGCTTGTCAAAAAGTGTGCAATGGAAATAAAGTCATATATATAGACTTGCAGTGTGAGAATTAGATGTATAATTCGCACCAATGAAAATCAATACGGATTTTATTGGTAAATATTGTTGTCAATGAGTTTTACTTATTCAGCTTTTAAAATGACGTCAAAGAACTATTAATGATAATCTACCTGAATTAAAACAATACCATCGCTAATGAAAAATGTCACCAAAAGTTTTAACATGTTGAAGCGCTATCGGAAGACAAGAGTTAAGATTTATCGCACCGCTGATGCATGTTTTGCACCACAATGATATGTGATAATGTACGCCACAGCAGAAAAAAACCCCAGACTACATGTATTTTAATTAAATAAATACTGTTGACCCATTCACAAATAAATGCATACTTTAGATAATACTGTGTATAAAATGACAAGAACGAATCTAGAGTGTTATTACCAGCAGTGATGTATGGTATGCAGTATAAAGACTTATCTATGGATAACTTCACAGGTTCGAATCAAAGCAACGACCACAATAAATTTAAATCAACATTTTATCCATGGGAAGACTATATCATCGGAATTCTTCTTATTCTGGGAAGTAAGTACTACTACTAACTAGCTCATTAACTCAACAAGATTAAGGAATTTTATATTTTGGAGTTGACCGGCCCATTCGTTTTTATACGCCCACATTTCCATGTGGACGTATTATGTCGTTGCTCCTGTCCGTCCTTTCACAATTGTCTGTGGACCCTCTACAGGTCACACTTCTTACCCGATTTTAACGAAACTTGAAATATTGTGTCTCAGCTAATTCGTTACGCTAGAGCTTGTTCCTTTTATTCTGATTTTTTAAGTAGATCGAGGCATTTGTCATCTTAGCTTCAGCTACAAGGATACTTGCGCACTAAACTTATTAAAACCTTTAAATAGTTTTATGGCCATCATATTGATTTGATTGGTAAATATAACGTGTCTCTCTCGGCTTTTATTCTAGTTATTTCTAATTGACACGTATACTGTTACTATCACCCTGATAATGTCTACTACATCGTTAAGACAGTTCATCACGTGCATTTTGCATACTATAGTTCATTGGCCAATCACACTATTTGACCGACATTTCGCTTAATAGATTGGATGCAGCTATGGCGGGTGTGGCACCAGGCAGGGTAAGCTTACACTTCCGGACACCTGTTACCACTGTTTGTCGTGTATTTTGTACACGATGAACAGTCCATTGCTGATTACACTATTTTACCCGAATGCACTATTATGCCTATACCGTTTGTTTTGGGATCACAACCGACGTAGGCTGTTATCTATAGTCCATTGGCCAATCACGCTATTTCACTGAGATTTCGTCGAATAGTTTGGATGCAGCTATGGCGGATGTGGCGCCAGGCAGGGTAAGCTTACTCTTCCGGACACTTGTTACCTCTGCCTGTCGTGTATTTTGTACACGAGGAGCAGTCCATTTGCTGATTACACTATTTTGCTTGGTTTGGATTGTTCGTACTTGGTTTTTATTTTATTTATCCCCTAAAGATCTCGGCTGCTGTCGATATTGGCATGTATCGGATCAAAACCTTATGGATTATGGCCCCTGATTGTTGGAAAAAATCATGTTTTAACTTGTGGACCCTACACAGTTAAAAATAATAAGGAAGTTTACACCAATTCGGGTGGCAACTAGTTGCCACCTAAATAGGCGTAACTCCTAGCCTTCAGTGGTGTAAACTGATAACACCCAACCAGTGTAGAAAATTACACCAATTCAGGTGGAAACTAGTTGCCACTTCCGGTAGTGTAACCTTCCTGATGCACTCAGACAGTGTAATGTTACACCCGTTGGTGTACATTAAGCATTACACCTCAACGATGTTTTGTAAATTAAAATTATTACACAAAAACGGATGTAATTAGTTTGGTTGGATATTTTAATTCAAGCCAAACGACTTCTCAGTTCAGAAAACTTGAAATTGGCTCGCGGTCACTTTGATAATTAGCATAGGGCGTTTAGCCCGACCCAGATTACATATAGACCGTTGGCTACTTCTCTTCATTTTACAACCACATTGAATTGACAGATACCCACCAGACTGATTCAAATTCAACTGATGTTGGGCAATTAGACAATCTGTATCAATTTATAATGAATATAAATCATTGGGAAAAATCAATACGCATATCCTTACTACTAAGCTAAATAATGTGGTTTATTCATTTGGGCACCTCAACTGAATTAAAAATAATTAATTAAGATATTGCACTTAGTAATATTTTGGAACGTTTACACGTCTTAAGGTGAATACAAGCTAAAACAATCTTTACTTTACTCGTTATCAGTAAACACTCTAAAATGAGTTATAGTTATGTTACTAGGGCATTTAACGCTATATTTAACAAACAAAAACTTTTGTAACGCAAGATACAGTGTACAATTGACATCTTATTCGAAGGAATGTTTCCTTACAATAAATACACCCTTTGGTGTAAATGCAATAAAAAGCTGGAAGAGGTGTAACTCATGGCAAACACGCTTTAGCGGCCACAGTTACACCTATCCTGGTGTTCAGTACTCATGACTATCGATTACACTTTTGTAACCCAATAAACGGTGTAAAAATAACACTGTTCTATGATTTATTCCCCAATAATAGTTACACCCGTTGGTGTAAATGCAATATAATACTGGTAGTGGTGTAACTAACCCAAAACACCCCACAATTACACCTATTCAGGTGTTAAGTAGTCATGAATATCGGTTACACTTGCTAGGTGTAGTTCTTTTAGTTGGTTACCCTTGGAAAGGTATTACATTTTAAAAAATCTCGCTGTGGTGTAAAGTTTACACTTAATTAACACTGCTTATAGTTTTTAATTACACACATTTTTAACAGTGTATAGAGGTCACAATTTTGAGCCGATTTTAATGAAAATCGGACCAAAATTGCCATACAAAATGGCCGCCGTTTGTACGCGAATACTGTTAAAAAATGGTAAATCAAGGCTGTGGACCCTGTAGAGGTCCCAATTTTAATTTGATTTTGATGAAATTTTAAATGCATGGTTATAACCCATAGATCTGGGTTCCTTTCGATATTTGCGCATATCGGATCTTAAATTCCTGAATAATACCCCCTGATTATACGCAAAATCGCCTTTGTTTAGCTTGTTGTCCCTCTAGAGGTCACAATTATTATCCGATTTGAAAAACCGTTTGATTATATCACCGAATTTCGGAAAAATCGGACCAAAATTGCCATACAAAATAGCCGCCGTTTGTACGCGAATTCTGTTAAAAAATGGTATATCAAGGTTGTGGACCCTGTAGAGGTCCCAATTTTAATTTGATTTTGATAAAACTTGAAATGCTTTCCAAAAGATCTTGGTTCCTTTTGATATTTGCGCATAACGGCTCGTAACTTCCTGAATTATGGCCCCTGATTATACGCAAAATCGCCTTTGCTTAGCTTGTGGTCCATCTGGAGGTCACAATTATTATCCGATTTAAAAAATCGTTTGATTATATCACCGTTACACCCAAAGGAAGGCTGAGCTGGTCGGATAGCCGTAGCGATAAAGGAGCGGCTTCTCACTAATGCATCGAGGGTTCAATCAGCTCAGGGCAAGAACTTTATTGTTGTAAGTGAGAGGAATATTCGGTCTCTCGTCCGATCAGGCAGGTTTCCCCCGAGTTCTTCGGTTTCTTCCTGCAGTAATGATCGAAATAATTCGCACGATCTGTGTCAAGGGCCAAATTTGAAACAAGCCTCAGACTTGATTTGCCCTTGTAAAATGACGAGATTATTATTATTATTATTAGTTCAAATTGCGCATATCAAATTGTAACTAAATGAATTATGGCCTTTGATTGTAGGAAAAATCACTTTCGGTTTTGCTTACTATCTTATTATTTTCTCTAGAAACACGTAGATCAAGCAAAGCATAAGCGCTTACATCTTTTATCTTCAGATGCGTATTATTTTTATATTTTATATTATAATTTATATAATTAGATACACGTCTCATATACCTGTATAATATCAACTGGTCACACGTGGCAATATCGTAATTATCGTAATTATGGCCTTTGATTGTAGGAAAAATCACTTTCGGTATTGCTTACTATCTTATTATTTTCTCTAGAAACACGTAGATCAAGCAAATCATGAGCGCTTACATCTGGTCACACCTGGCAATATCGTAATTATCGTAATTAATCCGAGTTAATAAGCTATATATATTAACATAACAAGACAATAATCAGCTCCGATTTTCAACAGACAGAGAAGGAGAGAGAGAAATGGGGTCAACGTCAACTCGACACAAATTAGGTCATTTCGGGACTATCATATGGTTCTATTTTATTTCAATAATTCGCTTGCGCGTTGGTGTCTTTAGCAGTGGGAGGAAATCGGAAGACCGGGAGTAAACCCACGAGGTTGGACAGGCGACCCTACTCCTTGCCACGTACAACAGGGGAAACGAAACCACGCCAGTTGACTCAATTACAGTCACCCAACCTCCAGATTTTCAACAGATTTGATTCATATCTGTCGCTCAATAGCCGTTGATGATTACCGTAACAAGGGAGAGAGAGAAATGGGATCAACGTCAACTCGACACAAATTAGGTCATTTCGGGACTAACATATGGTTCAATTTTATTTCAATACTTCGCTTGCGCGTAGGGGTCTTTAGCAGTGGGGGAAAATCAGAGGACCGGGAGTAAACCCACGAGGTTGGACAGGCGACCCTACTCCGTGCCACGTACAACAGCGGAAACGAAACCACGCAAGTTGACTCAATTACAGCCACCAAACCCGCAGATTTTCAACAGATTTGAATCATATCTGCCGTTCAATAGCCGTTGATGATTACCGTAACAGTGTTGTTGGTTTTTCGTTCATTTAGACTTCACACAGATTCAAATTTCCTCTTGAAATGTATAAAAATCGCTAAACTCGGTAACTTCTGCAATCAGTACAGACAATAAAAACTGTGTAAAATCAAATCAAAGGAAAACAAAACCAGCCAAAAATCAAAATTTAAAGAAATATAAATAGCGTTCCGTGGCATTACAATTGATGAATCGTGGTATTTATATGAAGTTTGTGAGGGTATGAAGTTAATGAGAGTATGAACTTTATCATTTTAATGGAAATGAAATGAAATGGCGTTAAACGTCCTACTTTTTTGTGCCTAACCTGGGATAATTTGCCCGGGCAGCGGCGCTACGGCCTACTCTTATATCGAATTCCAACTGCCAAGGGATCTTTTTCGTGCACGCCAATGTGTACACGGGACCTCGGTTTTTCGTCCCATACGAACGACTAGGCAGCTGTCAATGTCAGGCCCTGACAAGGAGAAACCACACCGGAAGATTTTAATGGAGGTATGGAAATAACGAATGATATATATAGGAGCATGACATGAATTTGCCGATTCTGTAACATAAAATAAATGAAATGAAATTGGGTTTAACGTCCTACTGTTATGCACTTAACCTGGGCTAAGGGAAGACGGGTAACATATAATAAAGTAAGGCATTGACCTAGCTATTCGATAAATAGGTGTATGGCGACTTTAAAATGAGTTACTCATAAGCTTCTCCTTATCTTGTAATAACAAGATAGGCTATCTTGTAATTACAAGATAGGTAATCTTAGGCCATCTTGTAACTACAAGATAGCTATCCTATCTTGAAACTACAAGATAGCTTTCTTGTTAATACAAGATAGCTTTCTTGTTATTACAAGATAGCCTATCTTGTAATTAAATGACAGTCAAATTTTTTTCCATTCGATCTAATAGGCTTCCGTAGAAACCGCTAAAACAGCCCATAAATAAATATAGATATATTAATATAGTTCGATGTTATTATGACGAAGGGAGAAGATGAACCACTCTCCCTCTTCTTAGACAGCGAATTTAAAAACTCTGTTTTTAAGTGACACTTTATAAGCACATTTTTTCTTTATGTTTTTTATCAATTTTTATAATGTATCATTACCACTGGCAAGGTACAAATTAAAGACCATAGACTTTATAAGGTGTCAGTTCCAATCTTGGTAAACTTCGCGATTTGTAAGAAGCTAACATTTGGAGAAATGTTCTAGTTTCTATTGAATTATGAAATATATATTTACCTAGCCGAGTTTTTTTAGCGGTCGGTGTCCTAAACCTTATTAATACATGTAGCCTTAACCTGGGGAGTCGGAGCTATTTTTATATTGATGGGACACAATGCCACATTACACAATCAACCCGGAGTTAGCGACTGGTGAGCTTCTCTATTTCAACACGCCTATGCATTTCAGCCTGGTCGCAATATGTCGCCGTCGACCCTGTCCAGATTTAGAGAATTTTTAAAAACCCGGCAAAAAACAATGTTTTCCGGAAAAAAAGAGTATATGGTTCAATACTCAATAAATGATGGTTGTGGAATACTGTATGTCGATACGGTTTATCTTCTCAAGACTCAATACTTCACACCAGATTTGACACAAATCCGTTAGAAATACGAGAGGATGAATCCTATTGATTTTCAAATTTGTTGGGAAGCATTGGAATCGAAGAGGATTCACTGTATTGATTTGATTTTAGCAACCTTATCTAATTTGGTTAACATCGAAGGTTTCCGTTCAGATAAGCTAATGTATATGGATATATTTTTCCGATACACATCTGTTGGGTGGGCGTAATAGCGTGGCTAGCTTGGTAACATCCACAGTAACGTTCCCGAAGTGCTATCCCCGACCATCTTTATACGTAACTTCTTTCCGCTTATATAGCAATCTCCTAAGCGACATCGAGGTCTCACAAACCGTTAGTCGTCAGTAATTGGACCTGTTAGAGGCTTTCAGGTGTAAGTTTGCGGAAGTATCAATTTGAAGGTGTTTTTTTTAACTCTGCCATAGAGACAAACCGGCTTACACTGGCCAATCGGTTATACCAGATAATGCAACCATAACTCACGGAGTGTTGAAACATATTTAACACATTTATGAAAATACTTACAACTGATTACCGTATAATGAATGACAGTACACTTTATAGATCTCATAAATAATTATAATTCGATATACATGGCAAATAATATACCAAACTTTACAAAATATGATTCTTCATATTATGGCTAATAAATTGAAATGAATACTATAAAATGATCGTATTAGGAATGATATATGTATACGATTACTTATCGTTGCATTTGCAAACAAAAATAATCCGAAAATTCCTGGCCATTAGACCGTTTATCCCGTAAAATAACAGAATTAAGTCCATTATAGAATGGAAAAAAACATTTTAGCCCCAATTTTAACGGAACTTTCTGGTCATTCCACAGTTTATACCGTAAAATAACAGAATTAAGTCCGTTATAGAAGAGAATAAAGCATTTTACACATAAATTTCACGGAAATGGTCTTTTTAATACTGAATATTCCACAGAAATACATAAAACACGTAATATGAAGAAAAAAGTCATACCTTTAACACAATTTCTAAAAAAAAAACATCAATTAACAGAAAAAAGGTGTTAAACTACGGAATTCGGCCACATAAAAAGTGGATACTTTTTACAGTGTAGCAAGTGATAATGATTTGTTCAGATTTTATATGGTATCACCTATGGTATTTCTTGAAATCTCTTATTACTTGTATTTGGTGTGTAGTAAATCAATCAAGTGACAGTGATTTGACAGGGTTTTTTTATGGCATCACCTATGGTATTTCGTGAAATATTTTATTACTAGTATCCTTGTAATTAATTGTTGTTGGGGAGTAGGCCCTACACATTCTTAATAAACACCCGTTTGGAAAAAATCTTGTGTATTTTAGATAACAGCATTGAATAAATATCCAGATAATTTGACGTCCGGTAAAAGGATGGAATTTAAGTGGTGTTTTGTATCTTATCTTGTCAGATCCATTATGAAATGTTGACCGCGTCGGAAAACTGTTTATCGCTCCACGACTAAGACTGTTCTTATACTTTCTCGATTAAAAATAAGACTGACCGTATATACGAGTATCTACATTTTATTACTAGGATGATTTGATGTTGACCGGGATCAATATTATCAATATTAAGTTTTGTTATGTAACCTAAGCTTGTAACGCGTGTATCCAGCGATTGATATCAAATGTTGAAACGAACTGATGCATTGTTATTCCTGGTAAGACAGAAGTCTATACACAACGTGAGCCCTAAGAAGAAATGAAATTAAATGGGGTTTAACGTCTTACCGCCGGCTCCGACTGGGCTATTGAAGACGGGCATATATCGAATTCCACCTGCCAATGGATCTTTTACGTTCACACTAATATATGCACGGGTCATCACTTTTCGTCCTACCCAAACGACTAGACAGCTGCCCTTGTCAGTTCCTCTGTCCTAAACCACCGACAAGGGGAAAATTCGTCGGAAAATCCTGATGAACTTTCCGGCCAGTGCAGTGATCGAACACGCGACGTTCATGCTAGTGAGCCACCGTCTTCCTATTTAGCCATTTTAATCCAAGATTAATATCTAACTGAATGTAAGGAGGAAATATTTGCGTTTTATATTACTCTCTACACGTGATTACTTGCGCTTAATTAAAAGAAAGGGATTGTTAATGTTCTTAAATCCTAAATTGATTACACGTGCAATCCGGATAGAAGGTATCTTTCAATATCTGACAGAAATTGTAAAATTATGTGAGTTCGCGTTTATCAGTTAACCCCCAGAACTTAACAAAAAAAAATATCCTAGAATCACATCCGGCTTGTGGGATTTTGCAAGTGCGGTTCTCTTATTTTAGAATTTGCATAAAAGTAGGGTGTTAAACACCATTTCATTTCATTTCTTATATTAGAGGTAATAGTTTGCCCTCCTCGCTTGGATTGATTATTTTAAATTAAAGTTCAGGCAAGTAATATGGTAAGGACCCTTGCTGTTGAAATTCGATGAAACGCTTCTTACATATAACATTATAATCTCTTATTGTTTATAAAACTTTTATAGACAGAAAGTAACTATCAATACAAACTCCTCGCACTGTTCTGTTTATTTAGAGCTAATCCTACTTCACACTGCTGGAAAGGGGAATCATTCGTGTTCTAAACTATGATTGGTCAAATAGTCCGGTCAACTACCAATCGCTGACTGCGTTACAAAGGCATTCTCCTAAAAACAGGGCGTCAAATTGGACCAAATAATAATATGCTTACATACCGTTACGTCATGGCGTACGACTATATTATGCCCAATTAACCAGTGCATAGAAGAATGTTGCAGTAAAACTAATTGCGTGACAAACGAGGCTATCAACATTAACATAAAATAAACAATACTGTATAAGGAGACGAAAAGACTTATACCGTTTTTAATACATTAAATCACTGTCCGAAGTTTTAAGGGAGACCCCAGGTTAAACGAAGGACTGCCATGTTGCTGTATTTTAGTGATAGATTTGACCGAACGGGAATAAAAGTATCAGACGCCAATCCAGCAATGGCCTGAGACGGATTTCCATGATTTATCTTTTGTTTTATTTACCATCGTTTAAATTCTCATACTTTACATTACTATATCAATTATTATTTGTGTCAGCACTTGGATATGTTATGTGATTGTACTTGGTACGCCAGTCTTTCAGGTCTATCCGACTTAGTGGCACTAAGGTAGTAGTACTAGTCGGTTATTCGGGGTCCTGAACGTATATGTAGATAGTTATTTTAGTATAAGTTTTCAGTATTAAAGATTTGAAGAACCTTTCAGACTCTTGTAATATCTGATGGACCTCCACGGTCACACTGTCCGAAAAAGTGTACCTAGTCTCTTGGGATAATATTTACAAAACATCGACGCAATACAGCAGCTTACTCTTAAGGATAACTTGAATATTTGCTACCTGTAATAATAGACCAGAGGGAGAAGAGGGGTTTTATCCGAAGTGGGCAAAAAGCGGGAGTTGACTATTCTAGAAGTATTTTCCCTCCGGAATCCGAAAATGGTGGGTGATCAGTCAGGCGAGGCGAGGGGAGAGAGAGAGAGAAAGAGAGAGAGAGAGAGGTGGGGTTTAACGTCCACTCATCACAACTAGGTCATTTCGGGACTAACATATGGTTTAATTTTATTTCAATAACTCGCTTGCGCGTAGGGGTCTTTAGCAGTGGGAGGAAACTGGAGTGCCCAAAGGAAACCCACGATGTTGAGAAGGCGTCCCTATCTCGGTGCCGTACGTAACTAACGTGACGAAATTTATGGTAGCCGGCTTCTCTGCAGGTAGGGTGAGTCTGTTGTTCAGATTGTCTCCATGCCACATACGCTCATACCAGGGCTTGAAACCACAGCCGTAAGCCAGAGGTGGCTAGCTAGAGGTCGAAGCGCGGCACTATAGACCACTAGGCCATCCCAACCCCCGTCATGCGAGGGAGCGTTCAGGAGTTATCGATGTCAAAGGGTCATCAGAGGTTAAAAGAGAAGGGGGTATTATCCGAAAGGGGGCAAAAAAGCGGGAGTTGACTTTTCTGAGTGATCAGTCAGGTGAGGGGGCGTTCAGGGGTTATCGTTGTCAAAAGGTAACCAGGAGACTGGCTTATGAATTTAGCCACTTCTGATGCTGTCTGCCGCAGATTTCTGGCTGGAACGCAGCTGAATCATTGAATAAGTGACTAAGGATAATTTGTGAAACCAATTAATCAAATTATGACGTAATTGAAAAGGTCAACTCCCGCTTTTTGCACACCTTTCGGATAATACCCCCCTTCTCCCTCTGGTCTGTCATTTACGCTTTCAAAAAATCTAATGTGTATCGTGTTTGGGTCTAATTTACATTTGAATAACATAAACCTAATCGGATATAGTCCAATCATATATCTATTGAAACATAATCAATATGTAAGTTTATTGTTATAGCTTAACACATAATATTATCACGACATCTACATTAATAAAAAAAATACATTGACTTTGTCACAGCCATTTTAACGGGTGAATAACTATATATTGTCCTATGTCCTGTGGACTCACTGACATTGTTTTCATAATGGTATACTCGATCAGCTCTGAACGGTACTCATTAAAGCGATTAGATAACGAGATCGATTGAATATTACAGGACAATGTTATAGAACTGCATAAAACACAATCCAATGATAATATTAACACAGACATCACTGCTAAACACATTCCAAATACAATATGCATAGAGATCATTGCTACGTGGTAGATGCGTGACGACGATATGGTGGTAAAACCGGAAGTGACGCTAGCAAAAGAAACACACGGGTCATCCTTATAGAAAACTGACTGAAGTTGAAAGCGATAATATATACACGGTCAAGTCACTGATACTTTCTTTGCTGACGAAAATTTGTAACATTAGATTGTGAGAGGATATCTGTTCGAAACTAACATTTCATAAGAATAGCCTATAGATAAACTAAAGTATTATTGTTATATTTTTACAATTACTTCCATGGATCACAAACTGCGAGAATGCGAGAAAACAGAAAAAATTGCCTATATCCGAAATGGCCGCCGGTTTTTATTTCAATAATGGACTGTTCAGTGTTCACCATGTACAAAATACACGACTAACAGTGGTAGCTGAATCCATGTTCAGACATGTTTGTGATTAGTCATTATTTAGGGGACATTCAAGATGGCGAACTGTTTGGGCATACTACTTCGAAATTTATACCAGAATCAAGTTTGGTGTGAAATTATATATTTTCAAGGTAGCGGAATCTGTTTTCGTACATATTTTGGTTATCAAGGGGCCCAGCGGCACCCCCA
Source organism: Patella pellucida (assembly GCA_917208275.1). Lineage (NCBI taxonomy): Eukaryota > Metazoa > Mollusca > Gastropoda > Patellidae > Patella > Patella pellucida. Next base: position 21,055,191 of record OU795041.1, read on the forward strand.
ATATAGAACGACATTTAATTAGGGATATGAGTTTCCGATTAGGGACTGGGGATTAATGATACTCATGCCTTAGACCTGATACGATACGATTTATTTATGTCGACTGGGGTCACGTTGATAACCGAACGAAGATGACCATGCAGCACGCGGCGATTTTTTTTTACAAAACGATTTAAACCATATAAGACGTCACTTGTCCTGTTTTGGCATACCGACAAAATATTGGCTGTGACTTCTTATTGTCTGTGATCTTATCGAGCGTCTTCTAATCTTCCATTCCAGACAATGTGAAAAGCAATTGTATGCAACAATTTTGGCCTATGGACCTTCTAGAAGTCGGTACAGGCCCCTCCTCTTCCGTAGCTTTACGACTTGTTTTCAACATTAGTTGGATAGCAATAATGGTGCACATGGTATTCTTCACCAAGTTAGAAAACCCAGCCATCATATCTTAGCTTAGTCGCATCATTAAGACCTCCAGGCAAAGGAGTTGAGTTAACCGTTTAGGGACCCCAAGAAAATTTGACGGCCGCAAACGTATTTTGCTTTTCCAGTCCGTGGATGCACGGTACAGCAATTCAAAGTGGTCTAAATAGCTTTATAAGGTGGCTTACTCGAATTCCAATAAACCAATCAATTGATTACAGTCCACGTAGACGAGGGCCGTTTGTAGATAATTTAACTGCTCAAAAGCGTGTCCCGGTTATTGATGCCGTGAATACTGCAGCAACTTCAATATGGTCGAAAATAGCCCACCTTACGTGACTGACCTTAATCCCGTACAACCAATCAATCGTATGAGGACCTCGCTCTCCCGGAGATATTTAGCCACCGCGAATGCGTTTTTCTGCTGTTCTATTCCCTGGGTTAAAGGACAGTATTGGTGTCAGTCATTATCACATATGTGGTAATCGTTCCAAATATAATTTTAACACAGAGAACATTGCTACGATAGATGCGTTATGAAAATTTTAAGAAAGGGAAGTGACGAACGCAAAGGGAAAACAAGCTTATTTGTATATAACTGACTGAAGTGACGAATGTTAACAGATACGCGGGAGAATTATGCTCACTAATAATACCTTCAAAAACCAAAAGGTGGTAGGTGAAGCTGTGAGGTGATATCTGATAATTCCAAGAAGTAATTGAATGTAACTAGGTCAGGGAAAACTTGAAAAATAGAAATAGTCCGTACAATTCCTTGTTTTTATTTTAATTATATACTTAATGAAAACATGGTAATGCATGGCGTTTTTCTATTTTTCTCGTTTTCCCACACTCAGATTGTCCGAAACGTATATACATGTCAAAGGATTATTCGTGTTAACCTTTTGCTAGCGTCACTTCCGGTTTGATCAAATCTTCCTTACCCATCTACCACGTACTAGTGAACTATGTGTAAATATTATTTTTAGAATCTGTTTAACCAGTTCTGTCATATAATCATGTAGTACTGGCAGTCACCAACATTGTCCTTTAAAGTGGAATGGTCGATCCTTTAAAACCCCACAAATAACAACAGTAGACAACACAAATACACACAACAACTAGACTAAACAGCGTCATGGTAAGCCATGTTATAAGAGCTGGCAAATCACATCACTACACGGAAATGTGCAGAACTGTCTTGTGTCTTAACAGCATTGGCCGAGAAAGTTCATCCTGATTTTCCGGAGTGGTTCTCCCTTGTCAGTGATATAAAGTATTCCTTGACAGTTGGAATTCGATATAAGAGTAGGCCGCAGTGCCGCTGTCCGCGAAATTTTTTCCCTAATTGCCCAGTTTGGAACAGAACAGAAGGACGTTAGTTAAACCTCCATTTTTATTTCATTTCATTTTGTGTCTAAATCATACGGCTTGGGAATCCAATGTCGACACGTTTCCAAATCCTATATTATAGGGGGCCTTTCATCAATACCAACCACCTTGCCTTTACAGTTCCGGTGCAGGGGCTGGGGTGGAAATTGAGCCTAATCGTTCTATGGCGCACGTAACCGAACCGATCACGTGAAAAGAATTCAAAGAAAAATGTCGATATTTACTCGTCTCCTTTGTAGGTTCATTGTTTATACAGCCAGGGCATTATTTTCAAGAAATCCGAAGGATTCTTATTGGGTGCCAAAACGTTTCTTCATTCCGACATTAACTAGAAGAGGTTTGTGATTTTTTCACGACGCATGCTACTTTCCATCTCTCAAATAGTAGCCTTCTAAAAGTGCATAATTTTTACTAGACATTATCGGCGTTGTCCCACCACTTCTTTATTTCTTTACAAAGCAGTGGGACATTTTCTATGCTTATAAACTCAAATTAATCTCCATCGCATCCCTTAGCCTGCAGTAAATGCAAACGTCATTGATGTCTAAATTTGCCTAAAGACGTAATTAAATTTTGAGCTGGTTGTAATGTTATAAAATGAGTCCTCTTGTTGAGCTGGGTTTTTTTAAAATAGATACACGTATTCGTAATTTATGTGATCTTTATTAAAACCGATTTTCGATTTCCCGTCACGTTCCTAGGGCGTTTTTCTTGTTGGCAAGATAAACGGGTTTCTTTGCAGCAATTTGCTAGTATATCGTATTAACTGCTACACTTGTTACAATGAATCATGTTTTGGCACATAAAAATCGACGGTGACAATTCTTTTTATTTATATAACAACAGATCTTAGTGAGCACACAACCCAAGTACGGCTTACAAAATTAAGCTCCTTTTTATTGTAATGGCCAAGATGCTAATAAACTTTCTAAAATACATTTACATCCTCCAAACTCAACAATTCCCGAGTTTTAAGTTGCAATGCCGGCCTTAGCTGTGTTTTCCTGAATCATCTGTACCATTTTGTCCTATTTACGGGTAATACTTGTAAATATTTATACTGTCACAAACTTGTTAAAAACTATACTTTAAATCCCCTTAACCCCCCCCCCCCTTGTTTGTTGATAAGTCATGGCCTGGTGGGTGTAGATTCTAAACAATAGATGTGGGGAAAGTGAGGTGTTCCGTCCCTGTTGATAATCTTACTTTTAGATAAATGAAATGAAATGAAATGGGGTTTAAAGTCCCACTGTTCTGCTGCTAAGCTTGGCTCATGAAGACGATACAGTGTGCTATGGTTAAATTTTGCCCGGGCAGCGGCGCTATGGCCTACTCTTATTTCAAATTCCAACTGCCGAGGGATATTTTTCGTGTACGTCAATGTGTACACGAGGCCTCGGTTTTTCGCCCCATTCAACGACTAGACAGCTGTCATTGTTAGGCCCTTTACTTTTAGATAAAGGAACAAGGTAAACAAGGTTTTTTAATGTTTTAAAATACTAATGCCATGGTGTATAAATGCACTTTACAAAGTACATGTACAGCTCTTATATTCTAAAATTGATTCCTACATTTTTAAGAATGAAACAACTTTGAATTTGCTTTTTCGTCCACCTTACACATTGCACTATGCACTTTGTATGGTCGACCCACGAGTTTGTCAGTTTGAAAAGTAGAACATATTCCTTATTTGGAACGCACGTAGCGGAAACGTTTTATAACGATATTCATTCCTAGTTAAGTCATAAAATACGGGAATTCACGATAGAATAAAAGAAGAAAATATTTAAGAAAAAGAAACAAAACCCTCAATAATCATAAAGAGTGGCAACGTCATACTTCCAATAGTAAAGTCATAAAATACGGGAATGCACAATAGAAATATAGAAAAAAATATTTTCTTTTATAAGAAGAAACAAAACCCCCTTATACCTTTGGGAATATAACACACCTACGTAGGTTTTTATTTTTATATTAGTGTAAGATTGTGTTCAAATTTTTCCCTTCATACTTTTTCAGCTTTTATTGATTAATCGTTTATTTAATGGTAGTATGTTTTCTCCAGGGCCATTGTTGTAAAGTATATGTCCCTGAACCCTTCTGGTGTGCTTTTATTGTTCTTTCAAATAGGTTTGGCTTTTGAAAACATTTAACTCCTCCCCATTCAGCTACCTGTCCAAATCCTTGTGTGTTTTTTTTTATATGTATATGTTTTAAGTATAATGCACATTATTAACGATTATTTCAATGAAAGGAATATACTTCATATCTATGAAATATTCTTATCAATAAATACATTATAAGGAGAAGACGTTTATTTATTATAACTTTTGTATAATCTTTTTGTATTGTACAATGAAATGTCAATGCAATAAAACAAGTTTAAACCGTGGACCTTGAGATACATTATAAGATTCATGTTTAAACTTACTGACCTTGATGAACATCACTTGTCATTTATTTGAATAGCTTACACTTTATTGTACGGCTGTTGGTATGGTTGCCGTCATAACATCAACTTACCCCTTCTCCATATGATTACAGGACATAGCGATTACTCACCCCTTCTTCGTATGATTAACACCCCTTCTCCATATGATTACAGGACATAGGGATTACCCACCCCTTCTTCGTATGATTACCACCCCTTCTCAATATGATTACAGGACACATTGATTATCCACCCCTTCTCCGTATGATTACATGACCCGATCCAGGGGGGGGGGGGGGGCGCAAGAAATTCGAGATGTAGACATTGAAGTTTTTTACTGCTAAAAAATACAACGGGGCGGTTTTTATTTAGGGGGGGGGGGGACCTCTGGATTCACGTCTTACCATAGCTAATTAATTAGAGCGTTAATTTTACTATTGATTTAATATTTCAGAAACCAAATTTACTGGATTGAAGTTAACCGCGGGACGAGAATGGTCCTTAGTGCGAGTATGACTGACCAGTTATTGAACTGCAAAATTAAACAATTCTAACATCAATAAATACAATACCCACTCGTATAATGACCAATAACGAGATAATTCAACTAAACTCTGTGATTATGTTCAGCATCGCTATGTGTTTTGTCATTGTAATTACATTTGATAATAATATATGTATGGATAATATAAACAAGACCGGATATAGTGAAATTATATTTATTGAACGATCATCTTTGAAAGGAAACCAGTAAAGTTAATTATGCCAATCTGATACGGAAGAGTTAAATTGGTTATTCATCTGGAATTATCACTCCATTAAATTAAACAATTACAAAAAATGATAACATAGTAACACATTGCACGGGCATATAGAAGGCAAAATACCAGAACACCAAATGACATACACGTAGACAACCACTAGGCAAACATCGTCATTGCAGGCCATATTACTATTGTGAGACCAGGAGAACCCGTCCTTGTGTCGACCATTCGGCAAACTGCAGTAAGGTTCACAGAAAGTCGAAACATTGGAGTGATAATTGGTATCTTGTTTCTGATAAATTCGGTTTTGGGGACACTTGTCTAAATTATAAAACCTAGCGATTAATCTATTGTCTTGACACCCCCCCTCCCTCTTTTCACAGTTCCGCTACAATAATAATTATAACCATGTATCAACGATGACCTTCAGAAGGCAATATCCACCTTACCTCCTGTCTGTTGATTGCTAAATTTTCAGTCGTTCATGTAAATTCCGTAGTTAATTGTTAAAATGTAATATTAAAATGGAAAATTGTCTTCACTGCGAAATCCATATTTGATACGTGCTTTAATGTTGGTTTTAAAATAGAACGCAAAACTACCGACCCAACATAATTGCTGTCAATACGGACTTCGAAAAAAAAAAATAAAGTGTCGCAAATATAAGATACGGGCTTGTTTACTCTCTATATAGTTTCATGTATCGACCCCTCACAGTAAAGTCAATATTTTATTGTCCCAAGAAAGGAGTTACTGTTTTCGCGTTGATCATTTTGTATTTATAAACTAATGACGTTATATTACGAAGAACTAATTGAATATTTTGTTACGTTACGCACCACACGATCTGTTATAAAACTGTATTCACATCATTTAATTTCATATCTGATTGTTAGCAGCAATGAAATTACGGTTGGTTGCAATCATTTCATTTTTTACAATTTCATTTCAAAACTACACTGTAGTTTAAGCCAGTTTCATGCGATGACCCACCCCCCTTTCATAATAGGCCGCTACCCATTATATTATTTTTTTACATAACGCGATAATACCCTTATAACTTTTACAAGCCCCTTATAATTTAATTTTGTTACATTACCCGATACCACCCTTATGTTCTCCTTGCAATGTAATTTTGTTACTTCGCCCGATACCACCCTTTCATACCCCTTGATATAATTAAATTTTTGTTGCCTCGATCGATACCAGCCTACCATACCCTTATAATGTAAGTGTGTTACATAATCCGATACCGCCTTTCCACACCCTAGATAATGTAATTATGTAAGATTTTTCGATGCCACCCCACCATACCCTTTATAATTCATACACCCTACCACACCCCAATAATGTAACTTTGTTATATCGCCCGATACCAGCCTTCCACATCCGTTATAATGCAATTATGTTACAGCCATTGAAACATATTTCAAACAGACGTAGTTTAAGCCTTTAAACTCAAAGTCAAAGATATATCCCAAGCATGCTTGATAACGACTATAGAGTGTGTTCGTCGAAGCGTCGTCTAGTAATAAACCCAGTGATTGTATATCCACAAAATTGTACCTTGTGTTAAGTTTTTATCAGTTAAAGCCCCAATACCACTCTTGTTGTAACTGAATAATATGTCCCAATCTTTTTTCTGGTCAACAAATTGTTCTATTTTACAATTTTCAATTAATAAATGATACAAATTTAATCTTAACACACCTAATTTCAAAAATTGGAAAAATTCACTTACAGGGTTTGAAAAGCTTTACGTAAACACTTTCAAATGCAACATATTTTCGAGCCCTCTGAACAAGTTAGATAGGATGTAATGGATAATTTACACAACAGGTAGGACACTTAAACATTAAGTAGCTAGAATAAGGCTATTTTTTTTCCTGGACCTGTCAAGGCAGCAAGAGTGGAATTGTCCCTTTAAGATATCATGGACGCAACATCCCGCTCATACTAATACTACACTCTACATGTTATGTTGGTACTGATCGATACTTATTATCAGCCATACTTTTATTACCTGGTTCTCTCTATTTCTCACAATCGTTATCTATTTTCTGATTGACTGTCAACATAATCATGTACTTTTATAGTCCTTGCGATGCAACTTTATATATTTCGTTAAACAATCTTATTAAAATACAGATCTATATTTCGTTTCGTTTTTTTTATACTTTTGATGACCTGTACTATATGAAAACCGGCTGTAGTGGAAGGATATAACTTACACTATTTGCGTTCAAGGCCCGGTCATTTTGTTCGACAGTCTCAAGGGTGTGACGGTGATATATTCTAAACGATTTTCAAAATTGGATAAAAAGTATAACCTATAGAGGGTCCACAAGCTAAAATCAGGATTTTTTGTACAACCGGGGCCATAATCCAGGCACGACCTTGATATTACATTCTTTAACACTATTTGCGTACACAGGGCGGCCATTTTATCCGTCAGCTTCTGGTCGATTTTCTCGAAATTGAAACTCAATCATCATGTGTTTTATAATTTTATTTGAATGATGACCTATACGGGGACCAAAAGTTAAAAACGATATTTTTCATACAATCAGGAGCCATAATTGTGTTTGATATGAGAGAATCTCGAAGAGAGCCGAGATCTTTGGGTTATAAACATACGTTTCAAGTTTCATGTGAATAGAATAAAAACGGTGACCTGTAGAGTCAAAAGCGATCATCCACGTAGTTTCGACCCGATACATGCCAATATGGACACGAACCGAGATCTGTTAGAAATAAACTCATATTTCAAGTTTCGTCAAAATCGGGTAAGAGCTGTGATCTGTAGTATCCACAAACAAATTGTGAACGGCCGGACGGACAGGAGCTACTACAATATGTGGGCGTATAAAAACAAATATGAAAGATAAATGATCTTCGGGTATGGCTATAATCGTTGTGAATACTGAACATAATTGAATATAGTGAAGCATATCACCCGATACAACGCTTCCACACCATCGATAATGTATTTTTGTATCGTAACAATTCCCCCAAGTAGTTTTAACTACAATCTACCTAGTCGGCAATTTAAAATCTAATAAGCCCACGCTTTAAAGATGAGTTCCCGGCAAAGTATTTATCGGGTAGTTATTTCCAATAAAAGTATGGCAAATTTGGTATATATGGAAAGTATAGACACCCAATCTTACTAGAAAAATACTGGATAACGCAAAAAACGCCCTTGGGGCAAGCACTGGGCAATATTGTCAGGGAATCACTAACTGTCAACCCGACAGGTTTTGCTGGCTTATTGTCTGCTAGCTTAGGTCGGGGAGCAGTGGTTATTTCTTGCTCAAATGGTCAGGCGGTTTTGGGAACATTGAGGGTTGTCAACGTACAAAAGACTCTGCAATTAAACAGTGGAATAAGAAGTTGACAGAAATAATTAAGAATTTACTTAGGCCTCAATAGGTACGGTAAATGTACAGTAAGAAGTAATGATAGATACATTCTGGAAAATGGACCCTCCCACAATGAAGCTAAATTGGCAGACATTGGGCCTAACAACAGCTTACTTGTAGCTATATGTATCCACGGCGAAAACAAAGTTTTGAGAGGGAATTGATGCAAATTTTTGATAGTTTGGTTACTCTGAATATGTTTTGTGTCCAAATATATCATCAAATCACAAAGTTTGTACCCGGGAATGCATCTTTAATATGACTGCCAAATGTTTGTCTCGGTAGCTTAATGTGTGGTCGTGGGCTCATGAGACTCGCTTTAACTAAAATAACCTTTACAGCACGAGATGGAGGCCAAAATTAGTATTCCAATTGACAGAAAGCAATTTTTCTCAGTTAACAGATTTGTAAGCAGTCAAAAACATCTCGACTCGTATTTCACATCAGAAATGATATGTACTTTACGGATAGACCCAACAGACAACATCCTATCTCTTTACTACTATTTCAGTGGTGTCCCTGGTGTGAACCTTCAACATTCCCAATCTCCACCCATAAATAAGTTCAGAGAGATCAGTTATTATGTCAACGTAATTAGATTTCTGCCATTGCATCCTTGCTACTGTAGACATGATCATGCGTACACATTTTCGTGTGGGGGTATTTTGTCGTCACCCATGCATGTCCGTCGACCTCCCGTCAGAACATAGCTTGTAAACGTAATAAAGGCTACATAATTTCCCAGAACGATTTGCAGCAGTGGTCCGCGACCTTACTTTCCAGATTTAATCTTCTTTTTCTGAAATCTTGTTAACGCGATAGAGGCTACAGTTTTTGACGGATTCTTCAAACTTGGTGTCACACAATAGAGGCTATCGTGTTTATAAAATCTGGGGTCATAGATAAACATACTCGGTATCCATCATTCCTCGACGTTCTGTTCCAGAGTCAACCTCCGTTTTCTGAAAACTTTGTAACACTCCATGCTGGAGTGATTTGGCCTGGACAGCGATGACCGCTGTTAAAACAGTAAACAGTAGAACTCACAACCACTTTTTTGTGGTCATTAATGCCAAGGCAGGACAGATGACGACTGGAATTTAATTACCTCCATATCTAACATTTATATGAAGCATTATTTCCCAATATTGACTCCGCTCCGTTGTATAACTAACCATCCGAATGTGTAGGGAAACGAATTCAGATACTGGTAGCCATTTTCGATTTTGGCCAATTTGACCCGTTTGGACACCGACCATATACACCGTTGTCGGCATTTCTATTGCCGCAACTGACCGGAAGGATGCGAAATTGAGTTAAATGTCGGGAACAACAGTCCTTTTGTGGATAAAGAAACCTGGTTAGCAAATGACCTATAGTGTGTTGAGTAGCCCTTAACAAACTAATAATTGTTGTTTGTGTCCGTAGTGATGGGTCGATTCTAGTCTTTCCATAATTATTTGTCAAGGTTGACATTGATTTTCTATTAACAAATGGTGTTCAAAATAATGATGGTGGCTTTTACCATGATCTGTAGTTAATGAGATTATGATTTGCCAGAAGAATGGATAAAAAATTGTAAACCTGCTAATGAAGGATACTTTTATAACTCGTGTTTTCCTTTGTTCTTTAATTTGTGTTTTTAATTGATGGGGAGTGTAAAGTGCGTTAGGGTACCAGGCGAATTCTTTCGTTTATTAGTATTTTAGGTGATCAAACTTTCTTGAATCGTCAATGGGAGTCTTCTAGAAACCATGGAAACTTATAGAAACAGTTTTTAGTAATGATTAGAATGTTCTGGAGGGTTCTAGAAAAAGTTGGAAGGTTCCTGAAAGTTGTGGAAAATTTGAGAATGTTCCCTGATACTATACATATAGGCTAAGAGAATATACTATTATTATGGTAAATAAGTTCTAATGTTGGATGGTACATTATGGGACCAGCTTTTATGTAAACATGTGGAAAAAATTCTGCGCGCTGTATCCTAAAGCCTTCATTAAGCCAACTGGCGTGGTTTCGAATTCCCGGTTGTAGGTGACAAGGAGTATGGTCGCCTGTCCAACCTCGTGGGGTTTTTCCAGGTCCTCTGGTTTCCTTCCACTGCTAAAGACCCCTACTCGCAATCGAATTATTGAAAATAAAATTTAAAACCATATGTTAGTCCCGAAATGGCATAGTTTGTGTGGAGTGAACGTTAAATTCCATCTCTCTCTCTCCCTCCCTTTCCCTCTCTTTTTCTCTCTCTCTATTTTTTTCATTTTTAAAATTGTAAATAAAATATCACTCACAATATTTCGATGGCATTATTTACCAAGAAATAAATAATAAGTTCGTTTGGCCAAAAAGTGCATCAAATTTCATACTCTAGTCTTGTTTACCCATAAGTTCAGTATCTATAAATCAGTTAGTTTACTCTCATCAAATGGCGATAAAAGTCTCATTAGCACAACGAAACTTATCAGCGCCGTCCATTTGAGACCTAGAAATTGACACAAATGGGTCACAACGCATAAAATAATGTAATATGAATATATATAAACTGATTTCAAATCAGTTTTGTTCCGCGAAATACATCTGATGTGTCGATCGAAAGTAAATCTCCAGCGTATGGTTATTCCAGTCTACATAGTATCTATTGCGTTTGCTCTCCAGATAAAAATATGCGTTGGGCGTCACCGTCTACCATCGTTATTCAAGTACCTTGTTAAAATGGGCCTGAATCACATAATGGTAGACGATCCGTGTACCAATGACATTCTTTTTATATTTTGTCTTAAATTTTGGATATCAGAAGCCCATCTTTTTCCCGGTAAGATCACAACATCAATGTTGATTTAATTTGACAAATAAATCCTGTTTTCAATTTTGAAGACTTTGGATGATATTGACTTAGAGACTTTGCTACTTTAAGCTAAAGTACTCTACACGGAAACGAATTATCGACATATCTGTGGGAGTTTAGATCCAAAAATGTCTGGAAATCATTGGCAAGAATAAACAAAAATGAACACATTTTAGTCGCTAGTTAAACCTAAACAAAACCCCAGATAACCCAAATATTTAGACGAACCATATTGACGAAATCTCAACATTTACCTATTTAGACGAACCAAATATAAGTACAAGTAAGTACCACACTGGTCAGCACAAACTGATCCCGCAGTGCATATTTGCTTGGCCGCTAGTATCACTGATAAAAATGACATCTATGTGTCTTAATTCAGCAAAATATTAACTTTTTTCCTCCGACAAAATAAATTCTTAAATATTTTTTTGAAGTATTAGAAAAATAAATAAAGACGTTTGAAGTATCTCTAGTAAAAAAATATTTCCTATCTAGTATAAATGGTTATTAAAACGAGTAAAAGGCATCATTTTGCCCGAAGGAGATACGTGTTATGTAAACAACACACGAGCAGTTGAGCCAATGACTGACGCCACCTGAAGTCAATGCACGTGTTGAAGACAGTCATCTGTGACAGAAATAATTCATAAGTAATTCTCTGTAAAACAGATTGTGGTCAGCAGTGAATTTTCGCTAGGCCGCTCGCTACAATCACTGATAAGGATCACACCGATTGCAACTTAATGAGCCAGAAATATTAAGTTTTTTCCTGCGACAAATTAAATTTTTAAACATTTTTTTTTTATGTATTGGAAAAAAAATATGGCGTTGGCGTATTTGTAGGGAAAAATTTATTCCTATTTAGTGTAAATGGGTTTTAGAATGACTAAAAGACAGCATTCTGCCCGAAGCAGTAACGTCTTTTGTAAACAATGCACGCACCATTCAGCCAATGGTTGACGCCGCATGGTTGACAGAGATATTACTAGACTCTTAATTGTCTGTGTAACGGATTGAGCAAGTACATGTAAAAAGCAATCGTGCGTCGTGTCAGAGAGTACCAACCAAAAAATATGGCTGTACAAAAAAGAATATTATTAAGATAATGCCAGCTCTTGATATATATGTAGCCCTAGGCATCGATCATTTTAGCGCTAAATATTGTCAATAGAAGAGTTATGGCAGGATATTGATGGTATAATCTTCTGCAGTATGAACATCTGTATTGTGAATCTAACACCTGAACATATAAGATAATAAAAATAATATACCGGTTACGCGAAAAGTTACTCGGTAGACCTTAGCACTCAGCAGACTCCAGTACCCTACATCTAGCCTCGGCTGTATGACGAATTCTGCCATTGGAACTACTTTCAAGTTCCGGATACAAATGGTGGCACCCATGTGAAGACGCCTTGAAGGGTATTTTGTCATACAAAGCTTTCAATGTCTGATGTTGTTTTCAGTTTATCCGATTTACTTTAAGCAAGGGACAACTTTGCTATGAAACCTCTACACATTCTTCTTTATAAAAGCGACAAGTTTTTCTAACATTACGTAAATCAAAAGCCACATTGTAATTGTATGAGTGTAAGTGCGTATCACTTATACAGTCGAGGCTATAGATGTAGGGTACCGGATTCTGTCGAGGATTGCCTAATGTCAAAATGCGTCACGTCTTTACAAAATTTCAGCCATTGTTCTAACAATTTTGCTGACATTTTATTTAGAAGGCGGCGTTAATATCTATCAGCACCGAAAGATACATTTCCTAGATAATTGGCATCCTATTCGTAACTATAGACTGGAAAACAAAATAAAGAATATACATAAATTTATTGGTAAAATCATTATGTCTTGCGAGAAACATCACGCTCAATGCTAAGGTAGCCACCATTTTAAGACTGTAATTTATTGTGGTTTTATTAGACAATTCGCCTTTATAGTTTACTTTTTCTTGGCAAAGTCAATTATACTTATTGCGATAAATAGACCCCCGTAGACATGTAACAAAGACATAATGTCTCTAAATGTCTGGTTTTCGGTCTGGTTCGTATAAATCCATTAGAAGTTTGATTAGCTCACCACCTACAATATTCTCATAAAATGTACAAGCTCTGGCACGGCCCATATTTAATACCCTAGTATTAGAAACGTTGAGAATTATAATTGTATTTTCTCGGTTTCTCGAAGTAAATCATTTAAAAGGTTCAATAAATCGAAAACATTGAAAAGAAATAGTTGTCCTGTGGATTGTGACTTCATTCAGATGTATGTGGTAAGAACGTATATTATATATTATGATTATTATTAAGATGGATACTATTAATTATTTTTTCAGATGTAACAGCTGTGGTATTAAACTTGATGGTTTTAATTGTAACATTGAAAAGACGAAAGCAGCTAAGATATTCAGATTATTATATCATTAATTTGGCTGTTTGTGATATTGGTCATCCATTATTTGGTTATCCCATGACAATCATCTCATCATTCTCCCATGAATGGGTTTTTGCTAAAACAGGTAATTAAACTTTGTTGATGAGTAATTGATCATTATAAAAATACTGATAAATGCAAGAAATAATATACTGGTTTGTTAATTGGAGAGAGAGAGAGAGCGAGAGAGTGGGGGAGAGAGAGCGGGAGAGATGCCGAGAGAGAGAGAGAGAGAAAGAGAGAGAGAGAAAAGAGAGAGAGAAAAAAAAGATAGAGATAGAGAAATTAATCATTTAGTCGTGTAACTGACTAAATCCCCAAGCGTTATATTAAACCATATTATCATTATTATCAACCTTGAAGTGTCGAGGCTGTATGGAGTTTTCTGTTAGGTAATATTTACACGCGAGAGAGAGAGAGAGAGAGAGAGAGAATTAATCATTTAGTCGTGTCACTGACTAAATCCCCGGGCGTTATATTAAACCATATTATTATAATTATCAATCTTGAAGTGTTGAGGCTGTATGGTGTTTTCTGTCAGGTAATATTTACACGCGAGATAGAGACAAGGAGAGAGAGAGAGAGTGGGGGGGGAGGGAGAATTAATCATTTAGTCGTGTCACTGACTAAATCCCGGGCGTTAATTAAACCATATTATTATTATTATTATTAACCTTGAAGTGTTGAGGCTGTATGGTGTTTTATGTCAGGTAATATTTACACGCGAGAGAGAGGCGGGGAAAGAGAGAGAGAGAGGGGGGGGATGGGGTAAACTATTTTTGACACTGTGATAAGTCTTTTTAAAACACTGTAGTTTCACCATCCGTCATAATCCTCGGAAACTCTTCCAACTAAATCAGGCACTGGGTTGCATGGTTAGTACATTGAACCTGCTACCAGAATTTGCCGAAGCGAAAATGAACTTAAATGTGTCTAGTCGCTCGCAGGCCCGTAGCCAGGAGGGGGGGGACTGCCCTCCCAATACTGAGTCTTGCCCCCCTCCCCCAATATTCGACGCTCCAATTGGCCTTTCCCGCAAGTACCAGTAGCTGCGAAAAAATTCATGCAGATGCCCATGCTAGTTTGCCCCCCCGAAAACATCTTTGCACCCCCAAAAACAACTTCCTGGGTACGGGCCTGGTCGCTCGGACGGTTTCAACAAGCTAGATTCAGTGTGCAAGCAAAATGATCCCATGGCAGTTGGAATTCGAAGAAAAGTGGGTTAAACACAGCTGTCCTGATAAATCTTGCATTGTATATTTATTTATAAAAATAAAGTCTATGTAAAAATGATGTATAATATATTATTTATTACAGGATGTGATATTTATGGCTATCTGGGTTTTCAGTTTGGAGTTGGTAGCATGGCAACGCTAGCTGTGATGGCGTTTGTTCGATATTTAACCGTCTGTAAACCGTCATCAGGTATGCTTTTAGTTAAAGGAGCTAAGTCTCTAACTCAATATCATCCAAAATCTTCAAATTTGAAAACACGAATTATTTGTCAATTTAAAGCAACATTGATGTTGTAATTTTACTGGGAAAAGTTGTGCCTTTGATATCTAATATTTAAGACTACATAAACATTTTACCATTGGTACACGAATAGTGTACCATAATGCGCTTCAGCCTCAGTTATAACAGGGGACTCGGGAGACGAGGCTAGACACATTGCACCAAATCAATCGGCGTATGTAGACTTGAATAACCAGACGCTAGAAATTTGCACTCGATTGAACCTGCTGGCTTAATTCATTGAGCGGTGTCTTCATTAGCCCAGTTTAGAACCAAAACAGTAGGACGCTAAACCCCATTTCATTCATTATTTCGCCGAGCATAATTGATTTGAAGTTGGAGTAGAAATGGAAACCATTGCATGTAAATCATTTTATTTACATTCATATTACAGTATTATATGCGTTGCGACCCACTTTTGTCAATTTTAGGTCCCAAATGTTAGCGATTTAACTACTTTAAGTTCTGCAGTTTAGGACAAGATTACATTGATCTTCATTGATATTCTTCAACGATTTCCGATACAATACTTAGCCCGCCCGAGTATTAGAAATGAAATGGGGTTAGACGCGTGACTGTTCTGCACCAACTGGTAGGCCTATAATTAAGACGGGTAAATACACCCAAAAATGTGCTTGTAATATGTTGGCCACTTCAGCCTGTAATTCTTATTTCGAATTCCGACTGCCCAGGGTTCTTTTACGTGCACGCCAACGTGTGCATGCGACCTTTTTTCTTCCAGCCCAAACGACTAGCCGCTGTGCCTCGGTATGCTTCCCGTTCTGCACCACTGAACACGTGAAACCACGGTCACGCCAGCTCGTCCAACACCGGGTTCGAATCCCAATTCT
Organism: Patella pellucida; assembly: GCA_917208275.1. Classification (NCBI taxonomy): domain Eukaryota; kingdom Metazoa; phylum Mollusca; class Gastropoda; family Patellidae; genus Patella; species Patella pellucida. The sequence goes on from OU795041.1 coordinate 21,071,276, forward strand.
CCCCTGTTTAGTCAACCAACGCTCCTCTCTACACGCTGATCCTATAGAATGAAATGTATTTCCTAGGATTTAGATCAGAGAATTGACAAATAAAATCTCTAAAACGTCATTTGCCAGTCTTGATGACAGCAACATCGATAAAGGGGTTTTGAAATCATACATAATGTGTTGAAACATATTACTGACATGATCTAGACGCAAGAGGGCCTAAAATAACCACAAGCAATTGATCAGGCATTAATAGGATGTAACAGTTGATTTTGTAACCATTGTGAAAAGAAGTTCAAATGAAATCTTCATCTTGATAAAGTGCGTTAATGTGGTCTGGAGTTAAATGGAAATATCGTGTACTCTTCGGCATTTTCGCGCTAATCAGTCGACACGAACAGTAGCAAGAACAAAGCTCTGCGGGAGATCATTCGTACTCGAGGAGGAATTGGTATTTAAATTTTCTAAATTTCCCAATGTCTTCTATTTCCTGTAGCCGGAGAAAGGCCATGGCGATGGCAATCTGGAATGTTAACTTATAGAAAATATCCCGTCGCCAATAATGTTTTAATTTCCAACTTTTCTTTGAAAATGCAGGATTAAATGTATTAAAATCCTCAAAGAAATATCACCTTGGAAGTGTGACGTCCGGTAAATGTGCTTAATTTCCCCACTGATCTTTGAAGCTATCGAGATTATTAAGATTTTGAATACATGTGTATATACATCAAAGACGTGACAGTTCCGTGGTATTAAAGAGAAATTACCCCATGAAGTCCGGTTTACAACGTATTAAAACAAGAGACAATGTCCCATGAAGTTAGTTAGAAAATATTACAATAAGAATGAAGTAAAATGAAACGAAAACGGGTTTTAAGTCCAATTTTTCCCCGCAGGGCTAATGAAGATAGGACATACGCTATACAGTGTTTAGTGGGACAGCGCTTAGTCACTGAACCACTGCGGCTCCAAATGCAATTTTTGAATATCAACCCTTTTGTTTGGGTTATTACAGTTCTGTTAATGTTTCCTCGTTCTCGGTATGTTTTGGGGTTATGACGACCCCCACCATAAAACGTAGGCTCTCTATACAACCCATTCACAGCCTTATTTTATTACAGATACATTAGTTATGAGTTTAATAAACATTTGGCCATTCTTGATATAATAATAATTCCAAAATAGATGATAAACATTTTGTTTTTTAAAAATTTCAGTAAAATTTCATTTTTTGTGAACGAAGTTGTGCAAGTGTGGACTAGAAATAGGTATCAACTGTCTCTACAACGTCTCCGAAAACTGCCGTTTGATTTAAAGACGATAACTCCAACTAAATACATATTTTAGATGATCAATTACCATTCATAATGGCTACGGTACCTTGGAGTGACAGGCATTACATCGGAAGTCTTCGGTACTGGCGTGAGTGACGAACGGTAAAAGTTAGCTTCGTCAGCCCTTTATTGATTTAATTATCAAATGGACGACAGTTTAAATCCAAGCTGTATCCAAGCCACCCGAGGCTCCACAAAGTTGATTTTGAGCTTGCCGTGTAAATACAGGTCTGGGTTATAATTTCTATAACATCTGAAACCTAAATGAAAGACTTGCAATAGGCAGATTTATCTCTTAACTTGTGTATCTAGAATATTCTAAATATTACCGCCTTAAAAAAAGTAATTCGCCTTGGATGTTAGCAGATTGTTTTATGTAGGTTATTCAATGGTCCGTCTTCAATTAGACCAGGAAAGGTGCAGAAGCGTAGGACGTTAAACCCCATTTCATTCATTTCATTATTCAATGGCCTTATTTACCACTGTACACTATGACAGACTTTTCGGGTTACGCCCCTAAAAAGTTCTAGATGTGATGTCACATCATCTGATAATTAAATCAAAAAAGGGCTGACCAAGCTAACTTTTACCGTTCGTCGAATAACAGGTGCGTGGTTTACAACAGATCCGGGGAATAATTTGGTGTTTTCTCATTTTAAGCCAAAGCGTACCCCTGTCACACTATGTAGGAAATATTTTATCCGGATATACTTTAACTCCTTTATTTCTTTTGTCAATAATTTTTAAAAATTGTTTTAGAAATCTATTTGCAAAAACAATAAATCGCCACAACCTAATCCCTATCAGCGATATTGGCAGCCAAGCAAATATTTTACTGCTGATCCGTTTGAGATAATATTTGATATAGTTTAACACAATAGTCATGTTATGTCTCTTAAAACATAAATGACATGCTATTATCGATTTGTTATGCACACTGATTGATTTTTCATTTAACCTTATTTATATAACGATTGCAAAGACGCAAAATATTGACATTTAAATTACACAATATCATACCTTCAACTACTAAAACACGTATCTAGATGCGGGTTTTTGCGTGTGTGTCGATACGTGCACGATGCAGGATTTATTTGTTCTTAATAAAATATCGAATTGACCACAGTCACTCCCAGTATTTGTAATACTAACAAGTCAATAATGGGGGGGGGGGGGCAGCCCCAATCTTAAAATAAATGACATTTTATAAAGCATTTATCGGATCCAGTCATAGAATTATCTCCTTTGAACATTCTAATTCAGTTAGAAGCAGAGTTATTGTGTTTCAAAGTCTCGACAAATCCAAATGCCTATCTCTCTGTTTAGCCTTAAGAAAAAGGGCCTGTATCTAACTTAGTCCAACGAAAGTATTGATGCTGGGAAACGCAGGCGTCCAGCACTCCATTTAAAGAATATTTACACCATGGAACATTATACTTCAATTATAAACAGTTATTGTGTTCTAAAATGTGTGGGGGTCGAAATAACTATTCCGGTCATTGAGCTAAGAGGCGTTGTCTCTATTATCCGCTTGTTTGTGACAAGGAGTTGGGCCCTTCGATTTCCTCTTACTGCTAAAGAAGCCTAAGCGCAAGTGAATTATTGAAATAGAATTGATCCATATGTTAGTCCCAAAATGACCTAGTTTATGTCGATGGGGCGTTAAACCCCATTTCAATCTCTTTCCCTCCAAAAGGTGGGATTGGCAGCGGGCTGAAAAACGAACCCATTGTTACAGTGTCCTGTTTTCCTCCAGGGCTTCTGATTGTATTTACGCAATACGATGTATTCACATCGCACCTACACATTGTTTTCACTAACTAAGGCTGCGAGCAAAGATGGGTGTGTAAGACATTTTCATTGTTGTCACCTTTTATACGTTGATCTGGCCCGGGAGAAATCTTGTAACAAATGAAATCTATATCAAACAAATTGAATCCCGATTACCAGGGCGTAAAACAGATTATATAAAATTGAAACTGAACTATCAGAGATTTTACTGAAATTTATACACGGGGTCTTTATTTCGTACAAATATTCCAAGCTACAATTTTCTAGAAACGAATTATGATTTTCCCCTAGCGTGACAATAGTTTAGACTTACAGTTCAGAAGATGATTTCGTCAGCAGGAATTGGTTACCTTTTATGGAAATGTTGACCACTGACAACTTCTGGATGTTTTCTAAACAGACATTATGCAATCTGAGCTAAATTTGCCTATTTCAGTTCTTCGTTTAAACTATTGATTAGACATTTATTAACTTGACGAGATCATAATCAACTCTCAGTGCTATCTGAAGGGTCCGATTTTCCACAGATTTGAATCCGATCTGCCAGCTCTATAAAATCTTCCATTGAAAATGGGATTTCCCGGTTTAGAGTGAATTACTATGACTGAAATTTTCAACATAATCCCCTATACATTATCTATTAAATCTCTATAAAATCTTCCATTTTAAAAATTGGGATTTCCCGGTTTAGAGTGAAGTAATCTGCCTGAAATTTCCGACTTAATCCCCTATACATTATCTATTTTTTTTAAAGCTATTATGGCGAGAAATGTCAGCTCTATAAAATCTTCCATTATCAAAAAGCCAATGGTTATAAAACACATCTTAATCAATAACGTTGTGAATGGATAATCAGGGGTAAAGGTTTCGGTTTAACTTTGTAATAAAGTTCTGTCCAGTATAAATAGGCTTTAGATAGGCTTTAGTTTTCTTCCTTTAGAATAATCATTTAAAATAATATAGAATATCTGTTAATGATCAAAGTGTATCAGTTATTTGCTGTCAATCAACGTCAATCAATATTGACATGCGAAGCCCGGCAGCTCTGTACAAATCATATTATATTGTCTTTAAGGAGATAAGACGTAAGAGACAGAGATCAGTCACCTCGTCCTTGCCGTATGACTTTTTAGATCGATATTATTTATTATTCTGATATCGTATAACTGTGCTTTTCACCTTTTTTTTTATATAAGACAAAACTATCTTTAATGGGGAAAATCAACTTCAAACGGAATATACAATGTTATGCATATATGATGACATTCGTATTACGCTTACATTATACTTCTTGTCTCGTCAAATTACTAGATTTCTTTGATTTTGGTCATTCTTGGATTTTATCTGATCTGTTTTGCCGAGTGCCATATTAATAAAGATTAATAAATTCAGAAATGGATTATAATCTTCAATATACGAGCTTGACTAATTAGTTTCAGTTGAAACCTTGCAAGATAACGAAGCATCCAGGTTAATCTGACAGTAGCCCACGTGAGGGACAATAGTCTAATATGTCAATTAGTAACCATATAATCTTCATCTCATATGGTTTTAAAATGTTGTTGATTAGAAGGAATATTGTCCGTCCATACCTAGCGTTTCCCACGTGATAGGCTAATAATATGAATTAGCAACAATATAATCGACATGCCATGGGTTTAAAACGATGTCTACCTAACCTTGTGGGTTTTCTGTTCGTTGTCTAGTTTCCAACTAGATTTGTCCATCGATAGGCGTGTCGCTTTCTACATGGCTAGCTGCAATTTATAGCCGTGATAATTCTTATCTACGGCTGCAATTGATACACTATTAGAGGCGTACAACACATATCATTGCAATTTACATGGAAATAAGTAACGATGTTACAAATAGTGAAGAGTGGAACACTGAAATCATAATCGGATTTTAAAGGACAATAATGTTGTCAATCATTATAAAATCCAAACCATTAGACAAAATTCGAAGTCCTAAATCCAAATATAATTTTAACACAGAGATCATTGCTACGATAGATACGTAATAAAGGTTTCATGAATAGGAAGTGACGAACGCCAAAGGAAAACACGAGTTATCCTCCTATATAACCGACTGAAATGACGAGTGATAACAGATATACGGCCGAATTTCTGCTCATAATTCCTTCGAAGTCCAAAAGTTGTTGTGTGAGACTGTGAGAGGATATCTGACAGAGACACGGTCAAATTTTCTGCTCACTGATAATACTAAAAGAGAGAGAGAGATAGAGAGGGAGGGAGAGGGTTTAACGTCCACTCGACACAAACTAGGTGATTTCGGGACTAACACATGGTCCAATTCTATGTAAATTGTTGAAACATTCATTACACATCTATCGTAGCAATGATTTCTGTGGTAACATTTTATTTGGAACGGGTTTAACCAGTTCTATCACATTATGTGACAATGACTGACACCAATATTGTCCTTCAATGTACATTTTTTTCTGTATTTTCGAGTGATATGACACACGTGATTCTGGTTTGGCGGCCATTTTATAATAAACAGAAATTTCGCATAACAGGTGGGTTAAGTTTCACCTATATTTCAATTGGAATTGCTTTATATTATGTAAAGCTATGTACAGTACAGTTTGGGGTCAGTGTAATTGGAAATGACTACAAAACTTGTTCAAAGGAAGGCCTTATGACGATCAGGTTACCGTAACAAAGCCAATCAAGTGACCCGGCTGATAAACAATATGGCGTTACATGACATGTTTTAATCAAAAACAGTATTCTTGGAAGTATGACTATCCGTAAGTGACCGCAAAATAAGCAGGGAAGTATTAGTTGTAATATTACCTAAAAACAAATAAATGAACGTCTGGTTCAACGAAGCTCCCATTCAACTTCAAAACATTTAGTTTAATTTTAACGCTTGCTTTAAAAAAAAATGTTTTGTGGCATTCCTAAATAAAGTGAATTTTATCTCGTTGAAAGGTTGATTATCTTGCGCCCGTGATCGCCGTAAAAGCGGCGCATCGAGCTTACGCCACAGCCGAGCCTTTGTCGACTTCCGGTTCAAATCCCTTTGCCGCGGAAACTGCCGAACTGCGGTTAGTCGGTGTGCGCCAGCATGGACAATCCAAGCAGGGCCACTGCTTGCGCTACCTAATTTGTGTTGAGCGAAGGGTCAATTTCAGTTCTCCGCCCCAACCCCCATAAACAGGTTGAACTGCATTTTATTGCCCTGTCGCTTGAGACTACTTTCTTCAAATAAGCACTAGGAGTCATAACCCGGTTCCCCAAGACAATAATTTATACATTAATGTCTTAAAGTATTTACATATTGACTCAAATGTGTAATCCTTAACCTTCAAAGGTGTAGGTATAGTAACATGGCGATATATCAACATAGCCAATAATGGAAATATCTCATTGAACATTAATTAATTATTGATACAGACGACATGATGTAAAGAAACAGCTGTTACTAATATCTCGATAGAAGATGACGGTACCAAATTATTACTGTTACCGTTTATTAAATCAGACAATATGCTATATTATGCTGATCTACAAATCTATGAAATCGTATACATTCTCAAATAACACGTTGAGGGGCTCTAATCTTTTAATCACTAAGCTACATAATGCTTGTTTACAGTAAAGAGTTACAGAATGGGAATTATCGAAAAACACAAATCGACACATGGCATTTAGATGTACTCTGAAAGTGGCATTATTCTATAACTGATTTGACTCACTGCCACTTTCAGAGTACATCTAAATGCCAACGTATTAAGATAATAAAAATAACCAGTCCACCAGTACCAATCTCTTACGTAAATTTGATTCCTTCCCTACCACGTATTCGCCATTTTATTCCTATGTGATATCCGGGTTTATTGAAAATTTTAGATCTAATTTCAGTTGCTTAGAAATTCGCCAACATACTTTTGTTTGTGTCTCAGCTAATTTGTTACGCGAAAGCTTGTACCTTTTATTCTGATTTTTTAAGTAGATCGAGGCATTTGTCATCTAAGCTTCAACTACAAGGATACTTGCGCACTAAACTTATTAAAACCTTTTAAAAGTTTTATGGCCGTCATATTGATTTGATTAGTAAATATAACGTGTCTCTCTCGGCTATTATTCTAGATATTTTTAATTGACACGTATACTATTACTATCTCCCTGATAACGTCTACTACATCGTTCAGACAGTTCATCGCGTGCATTTTGCATACCGATAGTTCATTGGCCAATCACGCTATTTTATGACATTTCGCCTAATAGATTGGATGCAGCTATGGCGGGTGTGGCGCCAGGCAGGGTAAGCTTACTCTTCCGGACACCTGTTACCACTGCTTGTCGTGTATTTTGCTTGAATATACTATTTTGCCTATAATGTTTTTAGGACTTCGAATTCTGTCATAGGGTTTGGAATGTTCGTATTTGATTTTTTATTTTATTTCATGGTTTTGTGGATCTCATTCAGGACCTCGATAATACCTTACAGAAAAACTAGTTATCAGAAAGGAAGAATTCGTTGACTTGCAACGAATACTCCCATACACAGTTAGAGTTATCCATATTGCTGAAATGCCAGAGGGTCATATTTTGTATTATTATGAAATTGAAGACCACTTAAAAACATAGCGGATTTGGTACTCTGGCTGAATTTGTGAAGCTATTGGTTTTCTCTTTTAATGAAAAGAACTGATACACCTGTTTGTTTGTTGGTCCAACGACAAAGCTGTTGGTCGATGTATGCTTCATTGTCAGTCAATTTATGGTTTTTATTTTTCTGTTTCAGTGAAACTGATGACCAGATGCCATGCGTGTTTATCTATTGTGTGTATTCATCTTTACGCCTTTCTGTGGGCGGTGTTCCCATTCCTAGGATGGGGTCGCTATGACGTAGAACCGTACGGAATAGCCTGTACCTTAGACTGGAAGAATCCCAGCACTTCTTTTGTTATAGCGACTTTTATTTTTTGTCTGGGTGTACCATTAGTCATTATGACAACGACGTATGGACTGTTAATTAAAATCTGCAGAGAAATCAGTAGAAAAATGCAAAAATGGAATTCTGAAGATATTGTGTGGACCAAACAAGAACTATATCTCTTAAAGGTAAGCGTAAAGACTGAATGTTTTGGGTGGGGGTGACGGCGTTTCGATTCTCTGTATGTACGTAACAAGACGTAGGATCATATGTCCAACCTCGTGGGTTTCTCTGGGTCTTACTGTTTCCGCCTATATAAAAAGACCCCTATGCGCAATCGAATTATTAAAATGGATAGATATAATACCCGAAATGACCTAGTTGGTGTCGTGTGATGTCGTGTGAACGATACCTCACCCTCCCTCTGTCTCTCTCTCTCTAACATCTGGGGGTGGGGTGGGATGGCCTAGTGGTCTAGAGTGCCGCGCTTCGTCCTCTAGCTGGCCGGTCACCTCTGGTTTGCGGCTGTGGTTTCGAGCCCTTGTGTGAGCGTATGTCAGGTGGAGATAGGGGCGCCTTCTCAATCTTGTTGGTTCCCTCCGGGCACTCCGGTTTCCTCCCAATGCTAAAGACCCCTACTCGCAATCGAATTATTGAAATAAAAATTGAAAACCATACGTAAGTCCCAAAATGACCTAGTTTGTGTCGATTTGACGTCAACCCAATTTCTCTCTCTCTCTAACGGATTGACTTCATACAGCCGTTCCATATTTAATTAATTCTTTGTTTCTTTTTATTTTCGTTCATTTTCTTCATACCACGTTAAGGACCATGGAATATCTGTTGCGCAATGGAGGGTTTAATCTGACAGAGGCCGAGTCACCGTTACTGTTGCAAATCATTCATAAGGATAATGATCTATTTAAAATTGTTTGAGCCAACAGGACACATCAATTGAGCTGTCGGTCAATGTTGAAAAGTTAGATGCAGTACTTTCATAGACCAATCTAATTAAAATATAGATCTTTATTTCGTTTCGTTTTTTATACTTTCGATGGCCTACACTACATGTAGAACTAACTGTGGAACTAACAAGTAATAGTGGGAGTTCACGTTCTAAGACGTCAGGTACCAAGCAAGTGAAATTTGTTCTGATAACGTCAGTCATTCGATTAACCAATTAGCGACCACAATCCCTTTTTAAATCTACATGTGCTTTGTTTTGATTTCCATCGCTGGTAATGTCTACTCACAGTTCCAAGCAATAAAGGTCAAACGCTTTGATTGGCTGACCCATCATTTCAAGCAGAACACGAGTTAAATAACAGGTCTTCCAGATCCAAGTGAAAGACAAGTAAAAACGAAATTTTAAACTATAAAAAACGAAACGAAATTTGATCTGTGTGTTAATCAGATTGTTTCATAGACTGGTGTCAATTTACGGTTTGGAATGTTGGAGTTCATTTTCTTTATTTCAGACAATTATATTTGGATATAGTTTAAAATGCCATGTATTTGACCGGAAGAAAATGTCAGACACATTTTTTTAAAATTTGTTTCTCTTTCTTTCAGATGACCATGATCATGTGTGGCTTCTATTTGTTAGCGTGGATGCCTTACGCCATAGTTAATATATTGTACGTCATGTTACCAAATTTACGTATACCACATATACTATCTGTTATACCATCTTTATGTGCCAAGTCCTCACACACCATCAATCCGATCATATACTTTCTAATGAACAAAAAGCTACGTGCATTTTTCCCGAGTCTGCCTTGTTTACGTAGAAAGAAAAATACGGAATCTTCGAAGAGCCTGTCGCCAAATACAAATGTGCCAACTGTCAATGTGACAACTTCAGGCAATCAGCGAGAGTGTAAATTGTCATCAGAATAATTATTAGTTTTCAGATTGATTTAGCTTGATGAGTGGTTGTTATTATAGTGGTTCATGTTATTAAAAAAATATCTCTAACGAGCAACATGGCCATTGGAAATCAATGGAATCAATGGAATAAAAGCCCCTGTGATACCAAAAAAAACAGACATGAATCGTTATAAAGTGAACATTAATAGTATAAACTAATGAGATGCGATGTTATAGCTTTGGTTAATCGAATCATGCTGGATAACACAAATCTATATAACTATGTTGGTACACTATTGTTATCTATAATATATATTATTATCTTCATGATGTTGATCAAAATTACAAATACCAATGATAGGTTGGTGTAATCTCTTTGAATCAATTATTGATTTAAACATTAACAATTTCTGAATTTCTAAATGACTTAATAATATCATGACTGATATAGGTATTAAATGTACAATTCGATTAGATTTGTATTGTTCGTTATTCTATGTCAATTAAAACAGATGGAGTTTAATCCATGAAATATTGACTTTACGAACTATATTACCGGAGTATTACTGTGCAATTTTATTTTATTAAGTCGATTGTATGCGGTGTGGGTCTTTTGTAATGGATGGGGCCAGAGAAGCCCCACGAGGTTACGCATCGTTATCAGACCTTCTTGCAAGTGTTGAAGAGCCCTCAAATACGCCTTCTGGTTTATACAGACTTTTTTAATGGGGAAGGGAACAGGCCATAACAATGCATTTTTGTCCCAATTTCGCATATCCATTTTTGATTTGTACAATTTAGCACATGATCTATTTGGACCGTTAATCATGGTACTAAATAAAATGAAATGGTGTTTAACGTCCTACTGTTCTTCTATGAGGGAAATTCTGCCTAGCCAGCGGCGCTTCGGCCTACTCTTATATCGAATTCCAACTGCCAAGGGATCTTTTACGAGACGTAAATGTGTACACTGTACCTCGTTTTTTCGTCCCATCAGAACGACTAGACAGCTTTGCTTGTCAGGCCCTTCTTCCTGCATCACTGACCAGGGGAAACCACGCCGGAAAATCTGGATGAACTTTCTCGGCCAATGCAGGGATGGAACAACCGACCTCCAGACTAGCGAGCCAACGTCTTACCCCATGGTACTGACGATGTATGTAACGCATGGTATTGACGATGTGGTCAATAAGTGAGCCGACAGCATATTCCCAGACTCGATTTGAACCTACTACAACAAGGTTCACATACGGGCCACGGGACAGGGTGACGACATAGTCATTAATACCTCCACTCTGAAATGCGGTTGTATGAAAGGAACACAGCTGGTGTCTGATCTTAGAAATTAGCTCCGCCACCATGTATATACTTTTATGTTTTTAATTATCATGCATTATAAGTTACGTTGGGATAATGGTTGTCACTACCGACTCTGGCTATTTCTGGCCTCATGTGTATTATAAAAAAAATTAGAAAACAAAGTTTCCTCCCAATTCCTTTTCCCAGACAATAATATCTCACCACCGTCACTGCAAACATTCTACCGCTACTTTAAAGCGGAATTGGTTAAGATTAGATAAAGAGCCAACAGTTCTCGCTATAATAATCCAAATAATATATAGTTCAACGTGAATATACTGAAAATGTAGGCGATAGAGTTATAATCTAGACTGCATTGTCACCATTACTTCAGCTTTTAAAGGCCTAATAAGACTCTTGTTGTAATTGAATAATATGTCCCAATCATTATTCTGGTCAACAAATTGTACTATTTTACAATATTCCAATTAATTGGTGATACAAATTTCATCTTAACACACCGAATTTTAAAAAAATGGAAAAATTCAACTACATGTAACTTTAAAATATTTCGAACCCTCTGGACAAGTAAAATGGAGTGTAGTGGGTAATTTACACAATAGGTAGGACACTTAAAGCCCCAATACCACTCTTGTTGTAACTGAATAATATGTTCCAATCTTTATTCTGGTCAACAATTTGTACTATTTTACAATATTTAAATTAAAAAATGATACAAATTTCATCTTAACACACCTCATTTTAAAAATTGGAAAAATTCAACTACATGCTGTAGCATGGTTTGAAAAGCCTTACGTAAGCACTTTCAAATGCAACTTGGATTTAAACATATTTTCGAACCCTCTGGACAAGTAAGATAGGTTGTAATGGATAATTTACACAACAGGTAATTTACACAAACATCTTGTAGTTAGAATAAGGCTGGAAAAAAATTCTGGATCTGTCAAGCCAGCAAGAGTGTTATATTGTCCCTTTAAACATCTAGTAGATAGAATAAGGCTATTTTTTTCTGGACCAGTCGAGCCAGGAAGAGTGTTATTGTCACATTAAACAAAGTCTTGAATATCTATTTTACGGTATTCGTATCGACCACAAAATATACTTATATCGAAGTCATCATCCGATTGCACCGGGAGTTTATTATGGTCTTGGTAGGTTAATTAATGACTAATGAATAATTTATGTAATATTTCAGGCCCAAGGAAAGAAATGCAATATGCAGATTTATCTTTTCATGAAGCATATTTAAGTTCTTTGGGGATTAAAGTTCCGTATACATCAGGATTGTCTGATTAATTTTATAGAATTGTCACGTAAAGGGTTGATATCATTTGACTCTGAGAACAGCCCAGAAGGGTCGTTATCTATTGACCCATGTGATCTACTATAGAAATCCTTGATTTGTATTTGCTCACATCTAATATGTACTTACACCGCATGTGTTCGATGACACGGTCCATATCCATTACACTATGCTACAATGGACCCGTTCAACTATATCGCGAGTAACCATCTCCGATATTCGAGAAAAGAGGATATCTGACAATTCAATAAAGTCATTGAATGTCATTAGATAAGAGAACACGAGAAAAATAGAAATAGTCTGCACATTCTCTTCTTTATATTCACTCTATGCCTTATAAAACACGGAATTTTTCTGTTTTTCTTTCTTGTTCTCTTATCTAATGACATTCAATTACTTTATTGAATTGTCAGATATTCTCTTACAGTCCCATATAACAACTGTTGGTCTTCGAAGGAATTATGAGTGAGCAGAAATTTAGCCGTTTGTCTGTTATCGCTCGCCGCTCCATTCACTTATATAGAGCAGTCGCTCGTGTTTTCACTCTCGTTACGTCACTGCTGATTCGGGTAGCGTGTAATACTCAGCTATGGTAGCAATGCCTCTGCGTTAAAAGTATATTTGGAATGTGTTTAACCCGCTCTGTCACATAATAATGACTTGCACCAATATTGACCTTTAACTTAGAGAATTGGAAGCTAAGAAAGTCGAAATAAATCACAACAGCACAGGTCTCTAAGTTGATTCTCTGCGTAAAATGCAATGCAGAAAGCAGGGGCGGATCCAGAGGGGGGGGGGGACATTAAATGTTGGCAGCGATACTTTTCCATACTATTTAGTCCGCATACTACTTTTCCACCGAGTTTTGAAATATGTTTATTTTAAATTCCACCACGTTTTTAGCTCTGGTTGTTTTCATTGTTTTCAACGCAGTGACAAGGACAACTATTCTTTTATTTTCATATTTGTATTCCATGCCACTAAATTCAAACAATGTCATTAATAAATGAAAAGGTCCCTAAGCAAAACAACAGCTATTACAAAGAAAACACTCCGATGTCAATATTGAATCAGCTGTTCCGGAAATGAGCAGCCAACACTCATTCGATCAGAAATCTTCAGTATATAATCATCAACCAATTCAAGGAACAATAAATATTTAAGCGTTTAGTATACCAGCAGCGATATTTTGACATTTCCAATAGATTCTCAGATAAAGACCAATTTTACAATTCGTGTAAGCTTCGTATAGAAACTTTAAATAAACTCTGCCAATTTGAGCACATGGCATTTAAAGTTGTCTTTGTTAGAAATCGTTACACTATGACTTTTATATAGATACTGTTCTTTTCACTCCACTTGGCTCCCTTTAGCCAACGCATACGAAACAATATTTAGATCGCATAAGTCATTATTATGACAGTTATTGAAAATTTGACAATAGAATGAATTATGTATTGCAATTAAGATGACAATCAATTTGAGTGAAAAAATTCAATTATTCACAGAACAAGTAGCAAATAATTTTGGGTTATTGACTTCTGTATCGTTCCATGCCACATTAATTTAACTCATCATGTATATTATTTTATGTTGGTTATATTTCGGTCACAAAAACTTTCAATTGTTGTCGGGGCCCCTTCAGAAGTTGTACAATCACAAATAGTGATAGTAACCAGTCCATAGCACTAACCCATGTGCCAGATACTGTGGATACGGTCGACGTGTCTTTGCTTGTGCTGCTCATTCTATATCAGCAGTATTTTACATGATCGACCAAGCCCAGATGATTGTCTGTTTGGCGACTAAAGCCCCGTTTACATGACCAAATAATACACATATGTGCATATTTGCATATATGTATTAATTACTCACGTATGCAAAATTATATTTGCTAAGCGTTAACATGTTATATAAGCATTCACAGTAAATGTGTAATAAAGTGTTTAGATGCCATTTCCAGTATATTTGCATATATGCAAAAGTATTTAGGGTTAGTATTTGGGCAGGTTGTGTCATATAAACGCTCAGCAATATTTGCATATGTGTATATTTCTGAAAATGAGATATACACACATATGCAAAAATTGCTGAGCGTTTATATGACACAATCTGCACATATACTTACCCTAAATACGTTTGCATACATAAAAATATACTTTTGCATCTGGTGCAAATTTGCACCTGCAGTATTTTTTACACATGTATGCAAATGCGTTTACATGACGAAATCTGCATACATGAGTAAATTTGCATATATGCAAAAGATTTGCACGTGTGCAAATATCGTCATGTAAACGGGGCTTTAGACACTTTTTCAGATATACTCAGTTGGTGTCGTTCATATCTGACAAAAATATCACAGTCAGTATACAGACAATTTGTATTTGAACCGAAGTGTCTCAAGGATCAGTTCTCGAACCGACAATTTTATGACTATAAACTTATCGGAGAGCTACTTATCTAACAATTTCGACTTTCGTGTTTTGAAGGGGCGAAAAGTAGAAATTATGAATGGTAGTAATAGGCTTTCATAGAGAACCCATGAGAGTTAGAATTCGAAATAGATAATAATAATAGATATTGATACAAATGAGTTTGAAAGGGCGGTCCATTTATAAAATCATCTTGACCTAATTGAGCGGATCGAGGATTTTCGCAGGAGGGCGGTTCCTGTTAATAAGGAAATTTGACAGTTGACGACACATGATGGCATCATCGTCTCCAAATTACATACACGTTGAACTTTTTGAGAAAAAAAAAGAAAAACACAATACCTCGTTTGACGTCAGTCAATTCATCTTATGAATTAATAGGATTACATTGTAATTCAATTACATTGATGCAAAGCATTAGTTACTTAAGTAACGAAGACTTATAGTCTTGCTCTCTTCGTTACTGTCGAGATCTAATCACAACTAATATGTAAGGCTTTTCCTCATCTTGGTTCTAAGGAAAATTTAGAATCCTTACCGTCTACTTTTCATCGTTATTATTCTTTGATCATCACACGGAATCATTTCCTGCCACATCCGAAACAAATTTATAAAAATCCAATACTATTTTCACGTAGAATTGTGCGCTACAAAATCATAAACAACATTCGTTTGAATCCGACGACCATTGTAAACTGACGCCTGTACAGACCGGTTCATAACTGCGCTCAGCCAATATTTCAAATTTAAGGAGTGGAATTTTACCGTAAACGAAAATTCGTTCTGTAATCAATTAACGGCCTAAACTTTCTATCTGATACCACTAAGGTTTGTTTGTTCAACACACATGAAGACCTATTACATCAAATCTATCAAACAGAAAAACATATTTTTTATCAAATGATATCATTTAATTATCTTGTATTACTTCATTATTTAAAGGGGTTTTTTTATTGTTAGGAGAATTTAAATATCTTATAAAGGTCAGTATAATTATGTTTGTTCAATTTTGTAGATTTTATGTAAGTGCCGTGGATATGGGTTGGTACATGTAATTGCGGTCTGCGGAACTTTGCGTACGCTGAGATATTATCATTGTAATTATAATTTGCAAGTTTCGTGGATATCGGTTAATAATATTGCGGTTTGGGTCGTGCCACAGAAAATGTGTGGTAACCTGATATCTGGAAAACCGTTAACCGGAAGTGGTCGAAGTGCCTACTCTGAGATATTATGTTATAATAGTCTGTAAGTTTCGTGGATATCGATTGATAATTGCGGTCTGCATTCGTGCCATATGAAAAGTGTGTTAACCTGATATCTTGGAAACCGCTCACCGAAAGTGGCAGAAACTTTGCCTCCTTTAAGATAAATATCATTAATGTTATTATATCCTGCAAGTGTCATGGCTATCGGTTGATAATTGCGGTCTGCAGTCGTGCCACATGAAATTAATTGTGATAACCTAATATCTCGGAAACCGCTAAACGGAAGGGCTTTAAATTTAGGCCACTCTGAGTTATTATTAATGTTATCATATTTTTTTGAATTTCATGGATATCAGTTGGTAATTGCAGTCTGTAGCTGTGCCATGTGAAATTTGTGGTAACCTGTAATCTCGGAAACCGCTAACCGGAAGTGGTAGAGACTTTGCCTACTCTGAGATATTATTATTGTAATCATAACCTGCAAGTTTTACGGATATCGGTTGGCAATTACGGCCTGTAGACGTGACACGTGAAATGTGTGGTAACCTGATAGTCGAAATTTTGGCTACTCTGGGATATTATTAATGCTATATTTTCATGGATATCGGTTGATAAAAGCGGTCTGCAGTCTCTGTATTCGAGATATAGGCCTAAAATAAACACTCAGTGTCTTAAAACTCAATCAAAATAAACAATTATTTAGCAGATGTATTTTTTACCTTTCGCACAGTTTTTAATGATCTACGAAGTTATGTGAAAAAAGATTAAACCTATTGCCAATCGCATTACTGATGGGTTATCACCTTCAGTGACACCGGATGACCACAGTGATAGCGTTATATTCAAACACTATAATGAAGTGTCAGCCACCCAGTAGTTTAAATACAAACGAAAATCATTTATTTTAAAAAAAATAACCCGATCATAGTTAGCTCCATACTATCGAGACGAAATTGTTGAAGATTTATTGTTTGATTTGTGAAATTGTCCCCAGGCATATGTCGTGTCTTAATGGAACAGCGATCATTATATACATTTTGGTAAATTTCACCGTCACTCCTGTGGTTTTTAAAAGGATTTGTTTGAGTCCCGTGATGTTACAAACAGTCAGATGTTCCATCAAGCTGTTAATTCACTGAAATAGAGAGAATATTTAAACTAGATATTACTCAATCTTAACGGCAGTATCAGCGCCATTTCTCTTAAACCCCCACGTTTAATGGAAGAGTTGCATTGGTTTTGTACATTTTTTGGGTAGCAGGTTCAATGTTGAAACAAAGACAACCCTATTGCCTGCCGGTCCATGTTCGATGCTGAAACAAAGATTCACAATTAATTGCCTCTGTCTGTGTTTTATTGTTAGATCTATTTACCAAGGCCACCTGCAGATTCCCTCAGGATGGCGAGATGTGAACGGCACTATCCCTAACTCTAACCCAAGATATAGCCTTGCACTAACCCTAACCCACAATCACCTAGCCATACATACACTTCGTGTCCTTGGTGAATGGATATGACTGTGTTTAATGCAAAGATATTATGTTTCTCCGTCCATTAAATCCGTTAGGTCAGACGCTACAATCAACAAACCACTTATCAACGACAAAAGTGGGGTTATTTAGTTAACATTTTGGATATAATTTGTAGAATATGCATATCTATCGTACACCTTTCCTTGTCGATCACCCTTTGTTCAGCGAAACAGATGCTTACGTGTATATATTTTTCAATGTCCTTATGTTTGCCTTACTTGCTAATGATATCACTACTACTTTTACTTGATAACTTTACCTGTGCTTTTTACGTTTCGATGCGTATAATACCATAGAAATAAAAATAACCACTTGTTACTCCCATTCTTTTGTTTGTTATTTCCTACTCTCTAAATGTACTATAAAGATATTGTTAATATACGATCGATCTGATCTTATGGGAGTAATCGATATGAGCGTAAGAGGGTGTTACTGCAAAATAAAGTGATTTCGCCGCGTATGAACAGACCACTTAGCCGTAGTCACTGCGAACCTACCCACATGTTTGAAGTGAAATGAAAAGGGGTTTAACGTCCTACGGTTATGAACCTAACCTGGGCTAATGGAAGACAGGCATACGCCTAGGGTGTGCTATGAGGGGAATTTTGTCCGGGCAGCGGCGGTACGGCCTTTTTTTATATCGAATTCCAACTGTCAAGGGATCTTCTACGTGCACGACAATGTGTACATGGGACCTCGGTTTTTCGCCCATCTGAACAACTAGACAGCTGTCCTTGTCAGGCCCTCCGTTCGGCCAATGCAGGGACCGAACACTCGACCCCCAGGATAGCGAGCCAGCACCTTTCCCACTTATCCACGTGATCCCCAATTTTTGAAATGACTCTCGGTAAAATGAAATCCATTGTACGACTAGACATCACAACGTATAAAATAGTTCTCTCTTGAAAAATTGCACTCGAAACGAGGTGTGGTGAAATAAATGAAACCGGGCTATGTTACTCTAAATGTAGGTTGAAACAGCATACTGTTTTCTGACACCTCAAAGAGTTGGTAAGGATTGGGTCTAGCTCTATCTCAATTGACATCAAACATAATACTTAATCATGCCCACATAGTATCTAAGACGTTACTCTAATGGCCAAGATATAGTGATCTAGCTAGAGTACCAATAATTATTTAAAGCATTGGGTTAAAGCACTTTGTCTCTGTGACGGGTTCCTGTGTGAGATGAGTGGACCAATGACTAATGAAATTCACGAATAGCATTTGAATGGCATCAGAACTATTCAAACGGATAGGCCTACGTGCTGGTCGAGCGTTCCACATGGCCTTAACACTGGGACATAATATAGACCGGATATATTTTATGTATTTGTCTGTCTGCATATCCGTCACAATTTTGGGGGCATAATATTTAACCTTAATTGTTTATGTAGTAATGCCGTGGCTGGGTTCAATGACGAGCATTTTCTCTTCGATTTTAATTAAAGGGGCCATCCCGATAACATTTTGGGGGTAAAAACTGCTTAATTTTGTATGAAAAGCCCTTAATAGCCTCTAACTTAGATCCGAGCAACTTCTTCAAGCTATGTGATACGTTTTCAAAAAACTTCCAATCGCCGGTACGGCTCGGTGGCCGAAGATTTGTGTTCTGTTTGCATTACACAGAAGTGTCTGGATAAAACAAGTCTATATTATGTGCAGCTTTCAATCTAACCCTATTGACTCACTTTTAAAGCTCTCCTTTGATTAAGTTAAAATTGGTATCATAACAATTTAAAAGAAAAACTTAAAAAAGCTAGTGTCCAGTTAAGCTTTTTTTGCATTCACGTCCAAACTACTCAATATTTTGAACTGAAATTTTCAGACAAGGTAAATACACTATTCCTCTATATTTTGGCGTTTAAATTTCATACGTTCATGAACGTGTAATTTTCAATTTCTTTGAAATTCGGGCTGGTCCCTTTAAGTGAGAGCCGTGTATAGTTTCATTACATCAATACCATGAATACATTCGATGATGGTTAGGCTTAGTAGATACTTCAATTCTTCTATTTAAAGGGACAATAACACTCTTGCTGGCTTGACAGGTCCAGAATAAAAAAAAATAGCCTTATTCTAACTACAAGATGTTTAAGTCTCCTACCTGTTGTGTAAATTATCCATTACAACCTATCTTACTTGTCCAGAGGGTTCGAAAATATGTTTAAATCCAAGTTGCGTTTGAAAGTGCTTACGTAAGGCTTTTCAAACCATGTTACGGCATGTAATTGAATTTTTTCAATTTTTAAAATTAGAAATTTGTATCATTTTTAATTGAAATATTGTAAAATAGTACAAATTGTTGACCAGAATAAAGATTGGAACATATTATTCAGTTACAAAAAGAGTGGAATTGGGGGCTTTAAGTGGATATCTTGACTGAGTTGTAGGATCGCCTTTCCAACCTCGTAGGTTTTCTCCTAATCCTTCGGTTTCCTCCAACTGTTAAAGACCCCTACGCGATTTTTTTCAAGTGTTGACAAATTCGGCAACCCCTTAACAAAAAACTAACGAGGACAGCCGAATGCGTCTTTTTGTGTGACGTCAGACGGTCATGGAGTCAGTGACAAAATGAAAATGCTCGAAAATATTATAAATATTGGAAACATTGGGAGTATTTATGAAAACCAAAACGACTGGATTGAAGAAAAACATATCTGAGTGGATCGGCAGAGGTTTGATTGCCTGACATTACGAATTGTGGGAAAAAACAGCCGAAGCTAGAACAGGTAAAATCGAGTCTTCAAAAGGCATTGCGTTCCTGTTCTTTTTTATTATATATTGTCTGGTACGACATGGTGTATGCATATATATACTGATAGAAGGTCAGATTCCTGTGATTAAAGCGAGAATTTCATATTTTCTAAGAAAGTCAAAACATAATTATTTCTATGTCTTTTGTTCAATAGGTTGTCAACTCATTATCATTCAATCAAAGGCAATATATCCCACACTGAAACACAATCGACACCGGAAATAACACAATTACCTCCCTTGTTTTCTATTCCCGAATGGAAATGCTATCTTCAAACATTGGAATTTGACGTTGAAAATAATATTTTTGCCAATTTCTCAACTGGCAATAGTGAATTATAGGATTAATTTCAATCCTACCTTGTTAATGAATAACCCTATTAAATTAATACTTGTTAATGAATAATCCTATTAAATTAATATATTTTTCTTTAACAAGGTAGGACTGTTTATAGATACCATATATTTTAAGGCTCTATTCTAGAAATATAAATCTTTAATGGTGCCACCATGTCACCGTCTTGCCCAGGGGCGGATCCAGGATATCACGAAAGGGGGGGGGGGGTGCGTACTTTTAAGATAAGACTCCATATATGCGATTTCCTGGCATCTAATCTTCAAATTAAACACAACTTCCATCCTAATTTCAGTGGGGTTTTCTGCAAAATCATCCAGGACAGATCGGTACAATTATTTTGTTTACAGCTGCCCCCCTCCTGGATCCGCGCCTAGTCTTGCCACCGTATTGACAAGGCACAGGTGGCTCTCGGGCTGTTAGTTACAGCTTTAATTATTAAAACAGACAACACATCTTTATATTTTATATAAATAGTCAAAATCATTTATCATGAAATTGATTTATATAGACAACAATCATCTTCTGGCCTAACACTTCATAATTCCATATTAACATTCAAAAATAATTTCTTACATTCAATTCATCATGCAGCGTAAGTAGGCCTACATCTTGATTAAGATAGCGGAAGTTTCGCACGAGTTTTCCCCCATATCAAACTCTACAAGCAAGCGCACACAATAATCAACGTGGGAATACCGCATTTTACTGAAAAAAGTTTTATTAAGCAAGATTTTTTCCAATTCCAGGTTTATCGGTTATGTCATGTTCACTGAAGAAACGCTTAGAAGAATCTAAAAGTTCTTGAAATAAAGCTTTGGTATATTTTTTGATGGTGTCAATGGCTCCATGCACGTGACGTAGATTGTTAATATTTCTCGCGCAAGTTTTGACAGCTTCCGGTCCTTCAGATGGCGATAGATCTGCTTTAGTAACCTCGCGCCTTAACTTTTCTTCGTCATCAAGTACAAGCTGAATGGAATCTTTGATTTGCGGACTTTTCTCCATAATATTGCGAATTAAAGTGTTGGCTTTATTATAAAGTGCTAAAGCTTCTAGGGTATCTTCTGGGAGACCTTTACAACATTCTGAGATGCTCTTCACATCATACTGTAGCTGAACCGAATACCTCGTTCTCGTGGCTGTTATCACGGCATGGCCTACAATAATAATATTTTTAAAAAAATAATACAACTGAATTATAAATGTCAAAATGATAAGGATTGCTGACTCCAAGAATCAGGGTATTATTTTAATCTAACATTTGTCGAAAAGTTTTTATTTGATGCCTTTTTTTGTGGTGTGCTTTTGTTGTTTTGTGTTTGTTGGTTTTATATATTATATAAAAGTTCGACATTAATTTAACTATGATAGAAATTATGTGTGTTAATCAGTTGGTACATAGTACTTGTTTTAAGATACACAATGTAGGGTTATAACCCAAACTAATGGTGGGAACCCTGGGGCCTGAAACATGTGGGGGGCCCCTGATCAGCGACCCTGAAGCCAGAGCCGGGAGCGCTGTATGCGCGAAGTCTTGAGGGGGTCTCCCCCCCCCCCCTGGAAATTTTCAGAAATTGGAGGCCAGAAACGTAATTTCCTGGCATTTCAGGCACTAATGTGTGAAGCCATTTAGAACTACCTCCCCCAGAAAAACAATAAAATTCTGCCACAAAATTAGCGCATTCTGGCCTTTTTCAGTGGACCAATTCATGCGAGCGCTAAGAAATGATGGCATTTCTAGAGGGGGCTTGACGCACCTGAAATTATTGTGGGGGCCCGTGCCCCATGGTTAATCCGAGCCTGTATTAGGCCCACATTTATTATAATTACGTGTGTCCGACTTTCGAGTATAATTACGACCGATTGTTTCGTAACTTTAGAGTAGAAAATGATGTTTTCCACAATTCAAGTTTATGATCAATATATAAATCGGAAATAATAATTACCGTAAATTCGAACGCTGCATTAACATTATAACGTGTTCTGAGACAGATAATAAAGTCTCTAGCTTACTTCGTGTCCGTACGATTAACATTTTATTTATTGGGTTTTTTAGGGATTAGTTGGGAAGCTGGTGTGTGGTGAGGCTTCGAATGATAACTGAGAATGACTCTTTTATAGACTGCCTCCATGTACACAATATTTGTGTTTTTCGTGAAATGTTAAGGAACTAAAAATCAATCCTCCACCATACACTGTTTTATGTGTTTTCGTGCTTCTTGAAATATTTATATAATTCAGATTTACAGCCTATCATAAAATATAACAACTATATAATCAAAGACGTGTGGTTTTTTATAATTCATTACTACATAATTACGCGAAGCACGGGATATGGCATTAGTATTTAATTTGTATTGTACTTTATTAAATGTCAATGGTTATATGAACTGTAACAGTCTTTAAGTTGTATCAAGAAAAGGGAACTTTCATTGGACAATGAACAAGGAAGTATATTTGCGTTATTATTGAGTCCAGCTAACTCTTAATACCATTAGCCATTAGCCACTTTATCTTGGTCCATAGTATATTTTTACATAGATGATGGGAAAATAATGATACCAAATCAACCAAAATCTATACAGATCTTAATCAAATTGATGTACATGTATTATTATTCATTGTATTTTGAGATTACTACTTCAGTATAATTTTCCAGGAATATTACGAGGGCTGGCGGAAAATAATCTAAGCCTATCTGTGAAAGACCTGCACCAAATCGATGGTTTCCATTTTCTTTCCTACATTGCCCCCTTCCGGGTCAATACACATTGTCAACGATGTCGGGAAGAAATTTTCTTCAGTCAACCTAAACAATTCGTTCACAGCTGACATGACGCCATCCTTAACCGGGGGGTAATGTCAACTCGACACAAAGTAGGTCACTTCGGGACTAACGTATGGTTCAATTTAATTTTAGTTCAAAAATTCGCTAAGGGGCCTTTAGCAGTGGAGGGGGGAGGGCTGGAGAACCCGGGGGTACCCCCCCCCCCCTAGGTTGGTCATGCGACCCTACTCACTGACAGACCTTCTGATCCATCGAGTACGCAGGGGTGTGGATGGCCGAAAGGTTAGCACATGCGCGCTGTATCATAAAGCTTGTCATTGAGTCAACTAGCGTGGTTTGGAATCCCCAGTTGTACGTAGGATCACCTGTCCGACATCGTGGGTTTTCTCCGGTTTCCTCCCATTGCTAAAGATCCCTACGCGCAAGAGAATTATTGAAATAAAATTAAATCATGTGTTGGTCCAGGGGTGGCCGGATTGTGTCGAGTGGGCGTTAAACCCCATTTCTCTCTCTCACTCTCTCCACCGGGAACGCGTTAACCATTCGGCCGCCCAACCGCGCTCTGCAAATGTTTTGGTACATATATTACAGAAACTTTTTGTCATTTCTAACTCGTTGGCGACAATGTGATCCATTCCTGGTGATTTCAATGGGTGTGCCGACAAAAAGGTCTGGTACGAAGACAGTTGTAGTTCTAACGTCTATAATTCATTCAACGATTGTACTTATTGGTGACTTATTGTGGATTTTTTGTTTTGCGTGTAGTGCAGTCCTCCTGCATTTACTATTAGAGTAGAGTTTTAGCCCTTCGTACTGCAGAATGTTCTCGTTGTCGGGCTTTGCTCCTGTTAGCTCACTACATTTATTTTTTTAGCGTTTTCCGAGTTTCTGTCCGGATTGTCGCCCTTGTTGTTAAAATTATTTGACGTTCTAACACCTGGCGTCGATTGGCTGACTATCGCCATTGAAGAGACGACCACTTACAAGATCGGTCGCATTTTTTTCTTACGTCTTTTATGTAAATCATTTTAGTGAAGCCTGTACGAAGACAGGCCCGGGACTGTACAGCGCAGTGGACGCTTACGGCTGGCCCCCGGATCCATTCACTTGATTTGATAATTGTTTAGTTTTTGCAATGTCTATTTTCTGTCTTGTCCGCAGGTTTATCTTGTAGATTTTTTGTTTTGCGTGTAGTGCTGTCCTCCTGCATTTACTATTAGAACTTTTCGGCCAGCCATCGTGCATGCAGGTCAATGTTAGTCTCCATACTTAGTCGACATTAATCATCTTTCTATCAAACTAATTGTTGAATATGCATATTAATTTAAATATTCAATAGTAAATTAAAAACACTTTTGCTTCCATAATGGTGCTCAATCTCGAATATCCAGCAGGACAAGGTCCTATTCCATATTCCATTTAGAGTTAAAATGTAGTTATATCATATATTACATTGTATTAAAATTACAAGAAATAATGCAGTAGTTAGCAAAGGTTCTCAGATATTGTTCCTAAATGTTACCAACCAAATACAAATTTGTTTCTTTCAAAGCCCAAATATATTCACCTAATAATAATTCGTACAGCTCAAATTTTAGTAGATACTTCAACTTTGTTTGGCTTAGCACTAACTCAATCTTAAATCATCCAATCAAATTACTAAAATTTGAATTTTTATCTTAATTAAAATTTCGTGAAACAGGCCTCTGTTCTTTGCAATATTTATGTCAATGAACGTTTTCTATAGCACATTACATAACATATAAACCTATTTTATGAATTCACTCACCACAATTTATCGACATTAATTTCATGCACTCTTTTAGTGTAGGGATTCCATTGGTTTCTTTCTCGTGTAAAGCCTTAAAATCGTGGAGAACCTGCCGTAAGGCTTCAAATTTCTCTAATAATTTATTGTAGAGTGATGCGTGGTCCTGTAATAAAATTGAACAGAAAGAACGAAATTATGATGAAAAAAAATAGTTGTGGGAGAAAAAAAGAACCATCTGTATTTAAGTATCGGTCAGATGGGAACAATAAAGAATAAACTATGGAATCAGATTAAGAAACTTTGTAATCCATAAATCCATAATATAGACAATTCACCAACAATTACGGTAATTAGGAATTTACGAGATTTTAATATTTGAACATATTCTAATTGCTTGGTGATTATTTATTGCTAATTACGCCGTATCCATATATTTTATATTTTTCGAACGTGTCCAACCTTGCTTGTTGTTGTTGATTGTGTGCGGTAATAGTGTAATATTTGCCTTATTAATTCCCCAGCCTCATTAAATTACACATATATATTTCATTTCGCTTTTTTATACCTTCGATGGTCTACACTACATGAATATCTTACAAGTTATAGTGAGAGTTCATGTCAGGGGTCAAACGAGTGGCTTTTGACCCTATGACGTTCGACATTAATTATTCAGCGTTCACGTTTCTAGTAGGTTACCCACAGTTCAATGCATCAAAAAGCCAAGAGCTCGTCGTGACAGAACGTTTCGTTGGCTAATCCCTCACACCATCCAGAAAACGTCAACGATAACAACTCTTCGTGTAGGCTAATAATAAAGACAAGTAAAACGAAATTTTGAACTATAAAAACGAAACGAAATAGGATCTGTGTTTTAAACAGACTGATTAAACCTCCAGCACATCCGATACCTCCAACCAGTCTACTTTGGTTGATTTGGAATGGACGAAATGTAAAAGTTTAGATACGTCACTTCATTTCAAACCTAATTTGAGTATCGGCAGAAAAAAAACACCAAAACATTTTTGATCTATTCCTGGCAACTCACCTTAAATGTTTTATCTAATGCTGGTATAGGCAAATCACCTATAACTATAGGTAATAACTGTTCTAAAGATGTTACTGTAATCATAATAACATATAAATTTACTTATTTAATATGTGAGAGGGACAATAATAATAATAAATATATTTTATATAAGGAACTAGCAATGTAGAACATATACAACAAAAACCTATTTATCTTGTCCCGACAGAACAGTAGGATGTTAAACCCCATTTCATTTTCTTCTCACCTGTTAATGCGATCATAAATAAAATTGTCGCCACTAGCAACATGTAAATGTCCGTACCCTTTCTTCACGGTTCCCAACAATAATAGTTCCAGAGTTATATCCCCTCACAGAAATATTTTTGAGGTGTTTTAACTTCCACTCGACACAAACGACGTCATTTCGGCACTAACATATGATTCAATTTTATTTGAATATTTCGCTTGCGATTGGGGGACTTTCGGGAGGATCCGCAGAAAACCCACGTGGTTTGATAGACAACCTTACTCCTTGTCACGTACAACTGGGGAATCGAAACCACGAGCCACTTGACTCAATGATAGACCTAGTGATATAACACACACGCGTTATCCATTCAACCACCCAACCCACCATTTTAAAAGAAATGGGGTTTAACGTCCAACTTATCTGTACATACAGCGATAATAAACAGGAACATGGGATTATTCAGAACACTTACACATTAGTTCAACACTCACAAAAGAAATAGAACAAATAGGAAATAAATAGAACAAATGAGTTCTAGTCATATTCGCCCTTTAAATATCTTAAAAAACATTTCAAAAATATATTTTTGAAACTTGGGTGTTGTATTTATTTCCAGTGCCACCTGACTTGAGATGCGGTGGGCGGTTCCACTTACAAAACTGTTTTTCTTTCTCCGGATTATGTTGTCTTGCTGAATGACCAAGACTGGTATTATTATTTGGAGTTCTCTGGTCATTATGGCTGCTAGATTTATTCGATAACAATGGAGTAGTCGGGCTTAGATCCTTTAAAAAAAAAATTTAATCAAATCAAATATTTTATCACAATTTGTAGCCTATCCGTGTTTAACCAGTTTTAATGATTTGACGTGATTTCACAGCACAGATTATAAAATACTACTCATCTACTCGCCCACAGGAAATCTAAACTCCCGGTTTATTGAACCATCCGAACGACTAGATACTTCTTCCTTGTCGGGCGAGGGATGATGTGGCTAAGTGGGTAAGGCGCTGGCTCGCTAGCCTGGAGGCTGGATGTTCGCTTCCTGCATTGGCCGCGAGGTACATCTAGATTTTCCGGCGTAGTTCCCTCTTGTTCGTGACGCAGAACGAAGGGCCTGACAAGGACAGCTGTCTAGTCGTTCGGATGGGACGGAAAACCGAGGTCTCGTGTACATTTTGGCGTGCACGTAAAAGATCCCCGGCAGTTGGAATTCTATATAAGAGTAGACCGCAGCGCGGCTGCCCGGGCAAAAAATTTCCCTCATAACACACTGTATGGCGTATGCCCGTCTTCCATTATCCCAGGTTGGGTGCAGAAAAGTAGGGCGTTAAATTACATTTTATTTCCTTGCCGGACCGCCCCCGTCTTACATCACTCATAAGAGGAAAACATCCTGGAAAGTCCAGAGGAACTATCGTAGCCGGTGCCTTAAACAATGAACCATCAGTGAACCCCCGTGGCTCCATTGTCTGAATTCGGTACAGAGCATGAGGGGGAGCCGTAGTATCAAGAAGACAAATATGGCTCCTCTCACATTTCACAAGGAAAGATGGAAATTTAAACAACATGTCTGTTTCAAACTGAGCGGTGTATTGTGATGACTACGTTGACAGTCTCTATTTTAATCAATTAGTTTAAATTAATTCGTACCTATAGAGAAGTTTGACTAAATTTCGCTGCGAAGTAAGCCATATGGCTCTATTTGTAAGGTAATAGAAGAGATCGCAAACTAAAAACGTAAAAGGATATAAACTCCATGCATATATCCCACAATTATTTTCAATTTTCTATTTTGCTTTAGACGCAAGCATCATAATCGGGACTAATACACCTTCGTATCCAGTGACAAAATCGAAAACAAAATGTTTTGCTCCATTTTGACAAGTCGTATCTTTATAGTCAAGTGGGTTAGTATTACCTCCCTTGGTGACAATCACGAGACCTTCCTCAAATACGTTCTATCAGTATTATGTTTAATAATATTATGTAACACAGACAGCCTGACACCATTACCTAGCAAACCTACTTGATCTAAAACATAATAGTGACCGACATTTATTCTTCCGTTTCACTTACACCATTCTTAAAACAACCGAACTTACCTTTTTATTATCCCCAAAACAACAACATAATCCACCCATAACTGTGTCACGTGCTTTCTTGAACACGGAGTGATATTTTATTTGTAAACTGAACGCTTATGGTCTATTTATAGATAAAACTTTATTTACGTATCTAATGAAATATGCATACATTGACCAAGATATAAATAATATACCGTCCTGGATTTTTCAAATTTTCGATTCAAACGCGTTTTATTTTATCCCACGGCTGACGAAATTAAGGCGGAGATATTGAAATGGGACCTGCTCGTTAACATCTAGTTCGAAATAAAATAAAGATAAAGTAAGACAAAATCTAAAAATTTGATGATGTTGCTTTAACTAAAACGTCTTTTTTTGGAACTGTTTGCGAAGAATGTCTTTTAATGTGGCAATAATCAACTTGACAGATTCACAAAGTATACCATTACCATCACTAACAACTCTAGTTGATATACACATAATCAATAGATCTAGCATCCCTGTCTTCTCTTACATTTAAAACCATCACGGAAATAAAATGAAATGTGGTTTAATGCCCTACTGGTTTGTACTAATTAATAGTAAGTGCAGGGGGACTGAGCCACATATGATTTACACAAAAGAGAGAGAGAGAGGGGAGGAGAGAGAGAGAGGAAGAGGGAAATGGGGTTTAACGTCCACTCGACACAAACTAGGTCATTTTGGAACTAAGTATAGTTTTCAATTTTTATTTCAATAACTCGCGTAGGGGTCTTAGCGGTGAGAGGATACAGGAGTGCCCGGTAGAAACATACGAGGTTGAGAAGGCGCCCCTATTTCTATGTCACATACGCTCACACCAGGGCTCGAAACCACAACCACAAGCAAGAGGTGACCGGCCAGCTAAAGGTCGAAGCGCGACACTCTAGACCACTAGGCCTTCCCCTCCCCTTTACACAAAAGACAAATATAACAACAAGACATCGTACTCAGAAACAACAAACAATTCAAAAAGAGTGAATGGATCCGGGGGCTAGTCGTAAGCGACTTAGTAACTTAGACTTCACTCAAAATTGAAAATGATCAGAAATACAACCCGAATGCTACAAGAAATACGAATGCAAGCATACTGTAGTAAAAATTCCAAACTATACAAGCAACCATATCGGTGAAAAAATGTATAAAGATAGTGAGCTGGCACTGCCAGGCAGGATACGCCCATATTTTGAGAGATGGATAGAGAACAAGCAATACCGAAAATGTGATTTTTCCTACAATCAAAGGCCATAATTCATTAAGTTACAATTTGATATGCGCAAATATCGAAAAGAATCAAGATCTTTAGCTTATAAACATGCATTTCAAGTTTCATAAAAATCAAATTAAAATTGTGACCTCTACAGGGTCCACAACTTTAATATACCATATTTTTACACTATTTGCGTACAAATGGTGGCCATTTTGTCTGACAATTATGGTCCGATTTTCTAGAAATTCGAACTCAACCTCCCGTAGGGTGTAACGGTAATATGATCCAACGGTTTTTCAAATCGGATAATAATTGTGACCTCCAGAGGGACCACAAGCTAAAATAGGGGATTTTCCGGACAATCAGGGGCCATAATTAAGGAAATTACGTTCCGATAGGCGCAAATATCGAAAGGAACCGAGATCTTTGGGGTATTAACATGCATGTCCAGTTTCGTCAAACTCAAGAATTGTGACCTGTAGAGGGTCCACAAGCTAAAATTTCGTCAAACTCAAGAATTGTGACCTGTACAGGTATGGAAGACCAAATGGGACAATATTCATGATTCGTGTTTCTACATTCCAGTTTGAACATTTTAGACACGAACGCAACATTCTAAACTAATGATTCTCGTTTCTACATTCCAGTTTGAACATTTTAGACACGAACGCAACATTCTAAACTAATGATTCTCGTTTCTACATTCGTATGTCAACACTTCATTCACAAAATCAACATTTTAAACAAAAAATTGACTTTATGTTTCATTTTCGCCGTTTTATCGGTAACTTTTACATATCATTAAATATTAAAATTATAAAATAATTTCTTAATTTTACACGACAAAGAAATCAATTCAATGGTTTCTGAAAGTGTCTAATAAAAAAAAACTGAAATTGGAACTCTTGTGAAAATATCTTCTACGTTTCAAAAAGTCTTGAAGTTAAAATCTTGAAATGAAAATGTCCCGAAAAATAATGAATTATCAACATTATTACACCAGAGGGCGCTAACCGAAAACAATTTGGCAAGCTATTCGGCTAGCGACCTATTCGACAGATCCAGCTGGTAGGTTACCTGTTCGTTGGCAACCTATTCAGAATAAATTCAACAATCGACTAAACTCATCTTTTTTATCAATCAATCAAATTCGTTACGTCTATCAAATGAAAGTAGAATATATTATTATTTATCCATTCCTTTAGCTCAGAATAGCGATGTAATTTCGCATTATCTTACAAAATTCTGGACATCCAACTAAATATATTCCGAACGGTATTTAGATAAGCTTTCCCAAATATTATTAATAAAAGTTGGCACAGTCACATTAAAGGGGTGCACTCTCATCCTAAACATGGCCAATTTTGAAAATAAAAAGATTTAAAGGGAAAGACTGTTAATGTTAATATGACGTGTCAAAATTCGGACCATCGTACAAAATTCTAATGATCCAACTAAATATATTCTAAAGGGTAATTGAACAAGCTTTCCAAATATTATTAGTAGAACAAGCTTTCCAAATATTATTAGTAGAAGTTGGCACAATCTTATTAAAGGGGCGCGCTTTCAATTTGAAAGTGAAAGAACAGTGATATTCCGAGTCCAAATTCGGATCATCGTACACAATTCTGAGCATCCTGATATATACATTCTGAAAGGTAATTAGACAAGCTTTCTAAATATTATTAGTAAAAGGTGACAAAATAATATTAAAGGGGCGCGCTCTCAACCTGAATATAGCCATTTTTTCAATATTCTAAATGTAAAGATAGGCCGGTATTTATTCGAAGTCGAAATTCGGATTATCGTACAAAATTCTGGGCAACCAGCTATATATATTCTGAAAGGTAATTGAATAAGCTTTCCAAATTTTATTAGTAAGAGTGGACACAATCAAACATAGCCAATTTTTCAATATTCTAAATGTAAATATAGGCCGGTACAAAATTCTGAGCATCCAGCTATATGTATCCCGAAAGGTGATTAAACAAGATTTATTAAAGTGCTGTGAAAAATTTGCGACGTTTAGGATGAGAGCGCATCCCTTTAACATGATTGTGCCAACTTTTACTAATATTATGATTTATGTAGAAAGCTTATCCAATTACACTGTACCTTTCAGAATATACACAGCCAGATGCTCAGAATTTTGTAGGAATCAGGATGATCCTAATTTGGGCTTCGAAAAGAAAAACACAGGCCTATCTTTACATTTAAAATATTGAAAAATTGGCTATGCCCAGGTTGAGGGCGCACCCCTTTAATATGATTGTGTCAACGTTTACTAATAATATTTGGAAAGCTTATTCAATTACCTTTTCGAATATATTTAGTTGGATCGTCAGAATTGTGTACGATGGTCCAAATTTTGACACGGCATATTAACATTAACAGTCTTTGCCTTTAAATCTTTTTATTTTCAAAATTGGCCATGTAATGTATAGGATGAGAGCGCACCCTTTTAATATGATTGTGCCAACTTTTACTAATAATATTTGGGAAAGCTTATTTAAATACCGTTCGGAATATATTTAGTTGGATGTCCAGAATTTTGTAAGATAATGCGAAATTACATCGCTATTCTGAGCTAAAGGAATGGATAAATAATAATATATTCTACTTTCATTTGATAGACGTAACGTTGAATTTGATTGATTGATAAAAAAGATGAGTTTGGCCGACTGTTGAATTTATTCTGAATAGGTTGCCAACGAACAGGTTACCTACCAGCTGGGTCTGTCGAATAGGTCGCTAGCCGAATAGCTCGCCAAATTGTTTTCGGTTAGCGCCCTCTGGTGTAATAATTTTGATAATTCATTATTTTTCTGGACATTTTCATTTCAAGATTTTAACTTCAAGACTTTTTGAAACGTAGAAGATATTTTCACAAGAGTTAAAATTTCAGATTTTTTTATTACACTTTCAGACACCATTGAATTGATTCTTTGTCGTGTAAAATTGAGAAATTATTTTATAATTTAATACTTAATGATGTAAAAATGTTCCGGTAAAACGGCGAAAATGAAACATAAAGTCAATTTTTTGTTTAAAATGTTGATTTTGTGCATGAAGTGTTGATTTTGTGCATGAGGATCATTAGTTTAGAATGTTGCGTTCGTGTCTAAAATGTTCAAACTGGAATGTAGAAACGAGAATCATTAGTTTAGAATGTTGCGTTCGTGTCTAAAATGTCCAAACTGGAATGTAGAAACACGAATCATGAATATTGTCCCATTTGGTCTTCCATATACAGGGACCACAAGCTAAAATAGGGGATTTTCCGGACAATCAGGGGCCATAATTAAGGAAATTACGTTCCGATAGGCGCAAATATCGAAAGGAACCGAGATCTTTGGGGTATTAACATGCATGTCCAGTTTCGTCAAACTCAATAATTGTGACCTGTAGAGGGTCCACAAACAATTGTGGACTGCCGGACAGGGGCGACGATATAATACGTCCACATGACAATGTTGGCGTATAAAAAGATAGTCTTAATAAAAAAATTCAAGAAGTGTTTAAATATTCAATTAAATAGATGAATAGTGAATGTATTGAGGGAACATATTTCACCTGTCACAAGATAACGCACAAACAAAACCAAATACAGAGAGAGAGGGAGAGAGAGCGAGGGTTTAACGTCCAGTCAACACAACTATGTCATTTTGGGACTAACATATGGTTTAATTTTAATTGGATGTTTCTACTTTCCATCCTACCAAAATTGCCATACTTTTATTGGAAATAACTACCCGATAAATATTAATCTTAGAACCCATCTTTAAGTGCTTAGGGCCTCTAAAACGCATGATCAGGCCCGGACTTCTCGTTTTATTAAGAGCGGGATAGGGGGCTCGGACCGATCGTTTACTATGCCAACGGTTTTGCAAAAATGCCCGAGCATCATTTCTTGTTCACAAGACGGTTGTGGAAAATATGGGGCCCATTTTAGGAGTCCCGAAGTTACAGGATATGAATACATTGCAGGATATAAATAACTTAAACTAAATCTATATTGGCTATATTAGTTCATATTTAAGCCCAACCACTGTTTACAAAACCATTAGTAATTTATTAATACTTGAAAATGATGGTGATAAGTTACAGGATATGAATACATTGCAGGATATAAATAACTTAAACTAAATCTATATTGGCTATATTCGTTCATATTTAAGCCCAACCACTGTTTACAAAACCATTAGTAATTTATTAATACTTGAAAATGATGGTGATAAGGGTATAGAATGGAAGCTGGCCACGCTGATAAAAACGTTAGATATGTCTGACGAGGGTCGAGTGTTGAGTTATATCATCTGGTACCAGTACTGTAATGGATATTTATCGACGATCCCTATATTAGTGAGAAATGCTTAACATTGATCGGGAACCTCTTTACCCTTAAAAGTTGATGAAATTCGGTGAAATATTGAACTAAGAACTGTGGCTTCGTGTACATTAGAAACTATTGAGTGTTAACTTATCTTCAATCCCAACTACTCCTATCCGTCATGTACATTTATCAAGATGGGTCCTTTTGGTCATGGGCCATAATAATTCTGAAAACATTCCAAACAAACAGGATCCATCAAATGGCCCCCAGATACTAACTATTTAATAAGATCTTAGATCTGTAAATGAATGAAATGGGGTTTAACGTCCTACTATTATGCACCTAACCTGGGCTAATGGAAGACGGGTCTTAGAGTCAGTGAAGGGGGTGTGCAATGTACTGGGGGACCACAGATTGGCCCGGGGTAACCATGATATTTGACTAGATAAACACGTTTCCACATAAAATAAACAAAACGAAAATTGTACTTTTCAATTTAATCAGATATTTGACTTTCAATTTCTGTAGATTCTATAATACTACGAATTCTATTGATAATACTATATCCACTTGTTTTAATGTAATACGTTTCATAATTTTATTTAAGTGCTGAGTTATCTAGAATATACATATATATAAAATACAGAAAACAGGAACCTAGTAAATGAAAAAAGTTTATGAATGAATTAATGAAATGCAGTCTAACACTAACCTACTTTTCTGAACCAATGGGGTTTATGAAGACTGGAGTAGTTTATGAATGAATGAAATGGAATGGGGGTCTAACCAACTTTTTTGCACCAATAGGGTTTATGAAAAATGAAGTAGTTCATGAATGAATGAAATGAAATGAGGTCTAACCTCCTACTTTTCTGCACCAATGGGGTTATGGAGACTGAAGTAGTTTACGAATGAATGAATGAAAAGAAATGGGGTTTTGAAAACTGAAGTAGTTTATGAATGAATGAATGAAATGAAATGGAGTCTAACCTACTTTTCTGCACCAGTGTGGCTTCATGAAGACTGAAGCAGTTTATGATAAATGAAAAGCAAATGAAACGGTAGAACATGCTTTAGTAAACAATACAGTAAAATCAAACCTATAAATAATAACATGGCTATTATGTCTTCATCTTTATGAACAATCTGTTAATTATAAGAACAACTTTCCACTGAGAATTTGCAATAATGTACAAATATATATAATGTCTAAAATATTATTTTGACTTTCAAAACTATATTTACAATTATGGCCTCTTCTACTGTACAGAGAAATATTGAGAACACTCAATACAGAACTAGTAGTTTGTTAATAAACTAATACTGTGTAACAAATGTTTATAAATTTAGTTCAATTCAAATCGCTTTAAACAAAATCAAAAGTCTTGCAATTCTACTTAGGCCACACCAATGTGATTTTCTGTTCTTCGGGGAAACACCTGTTAAAATGTTCCCCCGAAATTCTTTGGGAAGAAGACTTACTCAACAGTTTTTAGATTCAAATATTATGTTTCACATGGTTGACGCAGTTATTTATTTATAAAGACCAAAATAAAACACAACAGAAAATGAAATTTGGGTGGCCTTAAAACAAACAATACCAATATCAACACAAACTAATCTTTTGACTATAATAAATAATCTCTAGAACTTATAACAAATATTTATGGCTTAGGTAGTGTCAATATTATCTTATAGGATGTATGAACTATGTAACAATGCTTTGGTTTCAAATACAGGGACTGGTGAATTATAAAATATGACAGTATACATCTTGTAAAATTATTACACCTTATTTACTTTTGAATGCAGTAATGTACAAACAGTCCTAAAATTGGATACAAACTTGAATAGACAGTGCATTCAGGGATTCTGATACCAGTTGGTATGTGTATGAGACAGAGAGATGGGAATTAAAATCCATTTCAGGACTTAACATATGGTAAATTTTATTTCAATATTTCACCTGCACGTAGGGGTCTGCAGCAGTGGAAGGAAAGCGGAGAACCAAGAAATATACCACAGGGTTTGGCAGAGACAATACTCTATTTTTCCTGTATAAGCTTGGGAACAAAACCACCCCAATTAACACAATTACGTATCTAAAATTCACACATTAGAACATTCGACCACCCTCGTAGGTATCACAGTAATTAACATTCAAACGTAAATGACTCCTGGTACAAATATATATTGATATCAAGATTTCTAAGGCTATATAATAGTTCCTTGATCCATTCACTTTTCAGTTTGCTTGGTTTACTTTTAAACAAATGTAATATGTATAAATTACTATATTTTTAACTCCCTACTTTTCTACTAATTTGCTTACTATATTCTTAACTCTCTACTTTTATACTAATTTGCTTACTATATTCTTAACTCCCTACTTTTATACTAATTTGCTTACTGTATTCTTAACTCCCTACTTTTATACTAATTTGCTTACTATATTTTTAACTCCTCATTCTTCTACTAATTATTTTGATAACCAACAAGATCATGTTGCTTCAAAAAGCCAATAAGTGTATTTGGGGAACTGATCAATATAAATAATTCAAATATTTTTTTTTATGTAATTGTGCTATCAGAGCACTTCAATGAAGTCATCAATATAAGAGAAAACACTTCATAAAATTCACAACTTTTGACAAACAAATTTTAAACACAGTCATGACTGCCATCATATTGAACCATAAACCATGGTAAAATGGGTTAAAATAGTGATATGTAATGATTTGTTTTATTTCTGACAAACACTTTCTTTCCATAATTTGTGACTAAATACGTATCTGTTAAAAAATATGAAATTTAAAATACCAAATTTTATATTTTTGAATAACAACACAGTTTTTTATTCTATTATTAATAGCAAAAACTGTTTTAAATTTTAATACTGTGTAACAGTGTTTGTATTTGTAATGATTTAAATTTCTGTTAAATTTCTTGTTGGGTGTTGACATGGATTAGGAAATGAAACGAGTTTAAATTTCTACTTTTCTGCATAAAATGGAGCTAATGCAGGATATATTGCCTAGTGAGCATCATTTTTTCTAACTCTACATTAAATTGTGAACACCACAGAGAACACAGATGTACCTTTGTTTTTCATCCCATCCAAATAAATAGATGCTTTTCCTCGCAGGACACTTTGTTCCTGTACCACTGAAAAGGGAAAACATCGGCATTGAACCCAGGGTCTCTTGTTCAGTTACCTATCCTATTACTCACTGCATAAAAGTAGGATGTCAAACCTCATTTCATTTTATTTCTATACTCATTAGGCCACTGTGGCTTGTGATGTGGTTTATCAGCTATAACATTAGCCAAATGTTTTTAACGTACTGTAATAGATGCATTAACTACATGTCCATAAGTTCTGGTAAGGTTTCAGAAAATGTATAAAT
Source organism: Patella pellucida (assembly GCA_917208275.1). Taxonomy (NCBI): domain Eukaryota; kingdom Metazoa; phylum Mollusca; class Gastropoda; family Patellidae; genus Patella; species Patella pellucida. The sequence continues at coordinate 21,108,970 of OU795041.1, forward strand.
TATAGTATAATAAAATATAGTCTAAAAAATAGAATAGATTGTGGTTATAGTACACTGTAGTAGATATGTAATAAAGCTCTAAATCTGTTGTAAATACATATTACATCTATAGCAAAATATAATGACAACAATTTAATATCATACATTGCATAGATAATTTAATTTTCTGATTGAATGATTGAATGAAATTGAAAAAAATGAAATGATAATAATGGTCCTGCCATAAAATTATGATTTATGTTTAATAAATACGTTACATAGGCACAATTATCATTATAAACGCAATGTTAATTAATGCTGTAATTAAGGATCGGGTTTATTAATCTAGTATTATCTCTAAACAATACATAAAATTACAACCTCAGGTGATTTAATCATTCACGTAGAATTGCACAACAAAACAAAATACAACCACACGCACAAATAATAACAATAAATTTATATTTAATAACAACAAGGTTTGAGCTGTGATATGGTCCGACCTAACACAAGAACAACACCTTCTGACTCACACAACAACTCACTTACAATTGTCAAAATGTTAATAAAAATTGTCTTAAAACACAGGGAACTTCTTATGCTTAGTTTGATAAATTATTGTTTTTAAACAAATATAGGAACTGTCTGGTAAATGCCATAACAATTTTCAGATGTTAATAAAAAAAATAATGTCTTTAAATACAAAGAACTTCCTGTGCTTGATAAATTACTGTCCTTAAACAAATACAGGAACTGCGTCCTCTGGTAAATTCCATACACAATTAGTTCCATCAAACTGTAATATAGACATTTCATACAATAAGTTTAAATATGAAAATATAATAATTTAAAAGATGTGCATAATACTTTAAAGAAATGTTCCCATGAAGTTAATTCGACCATCTAGTGCAATCTGAAAACTAAGTTTGAACTAATAGTATATTTCTAGCGATCTAAAAAAAATAAAATTACAGATTTCAAATAATATTAGTAACATCACAATAATTAAAATAAGATGGAAATCCTAAGACTACTGTTCATGCTTAGATTAGATCATGAAGAGAAAGGCTACTTTGGCAATGGGCAATGTAGATGTGACCCTTTTTTTTCTGACCATCCAAACCACGATACCGTCTGTCCTGCATCACTGACAAAGAGGAACCACGCCAGAAAATCATGAAGAACTTTCTTGGCCAATGCAGGAATTGAACATGGGGCATCCTACTCACTGAGCCACTGTTGCTCCAACTGTTCAGATAGTCTTAAAATCAATATTACTACAGGTTTCTGTAAACTTTAACAGCATATTATGTAAGAGCAAAACCTGCCTATTGCCATCTTTTTTCTGTGTCAAATATTATATAAATTATTATTAAGACATTTAGTCACATTAAAAGCCCAAATCAACTCGCTAGCCCAACGAATGGTTGTTATTTTGAACAGATTGAAAAAAGACGTCATTTAATAACTTAAATAAAAACAAGATAATCAAGAATCAAGACTACACTATTTTTAAAACAGTCATAAATTTGCTCAGAATTAAGTAATTTCACTGAAATCTTCTAACATATCTCTGTTAGCTCTTTACTAAACGTTTCATAATACATCTTTAAGACAAAGAGCCAACATCCCGGTATTAACATTTAAGAAGAATGAGATGTGATTTGTTGAATAGGCATATTATACCCAGAACAGGTTTTTATTTTTTCAACAGATGGATTAATAACTTACCCCTTGAAAGTTTCTCTCCTCTTCAGAATCTGCAACAAAAGGTGCCCAGCTTAAACCAGTCATGGGAAAAAAGTCACGAGGTACAACATCCATAGGAGTAATCTGAAGAAAGAAATACACATCTTATAAAATAGCTACTAACAAATCAATCTACAAGTCAAGATATATAAATCTCAGATTCTGTAAATTTTTCCAAATTTAAACAGCGCAACCATTTAAAGTAACTAAAGAATCCCATCAAAGTGTCTAATCAGTAACATGTAGGAGAAATCATAAGTCAGCAAAAATTTCAATTTTGTCATGTTAATATAAAATAAAGAAATGAAATGGGGTATACTCCATCCATCCAGTGTGCTAGAAGGGAAATTTTTCACAACAGCCTACTATAACAGGGGATCTATAACAAGCTACTAATGGTATATACATGTATGTCACCTATGTTTTGCCCATTCAAGTGACTGGCGCATTTCAGTGCCAGGTCAAAAATCCTCCACCACTTACAAGGGAAAACCAATACTCCCTAAGCCACCCTAAGATGACAACCAGACCATTAAATAAAGACAATATTTGTGGTATTTTTGTATGGAATGGATATAAGGACAAGAAAAAAATTATACTAAACCTGTTGTATTTTATATTTAATTTTTGAGATAATTTATCATATGAGTACCTTGCGTTCTATTAAACTTGTAAAATTAAGATTTTCAAAAAAAGGTAAATGTTGGAAGGTATTGAGATCTGTAAGTCTTTTCATCGGGTTTTTGGTTAATAGCTGAAAAAGAAACAAAATGTAGTTTTAAAAATCTGGTACTTTGGTTTTTTGAGCAAAAAAAAATACATCCCTCCCAAAAAGAAAGATGTTTTCTATTTCAATAAAAGTTTGTTTACGTATGAAAAACTCAATTTATTATTAAAGATTACTAAATAAAACATTTAGTAATGCATTGTCAATTATTTCTATTTGAGTAATTGGGTAGATTGAGCTAAAGTTAAAGGAGCTTAATCGCTAACATTTGGGACCTAGAAATTGTCAAAAGTGGGTCGCAACGCATATAATACTGTAACATGAATGTATATAAACTGATTTACATTCAATGGTTTCCGTTTTTCCCCAATTTCAAATCAGTTATGTTCGGCGAAATAGGCCATGCAGTCTCAATCTAGTGTAAATTTCTATAGTGTCTGGTTATTCCAGTCAACATACGCCGTATGGTATGGTGCAATATGTCTAGCCTCACTCCTCAAGCCTCTTATTAAAACTGTGGCTGAAGCGCATTATGGTACATGACTCGTGTACCAATGTTAAAAAAATTATTTGATCTAAAATATCGGATATCAGAAGCTCATCTTTTCCCGGTAAGTTTACATAATCAAATTTGATTTAAATTGACCAATAAGTCTTGTTTTCTATGTTGAAGATTTTGGGGGATTTTGAGTTACGGACTTAGGTCTTTAATGACAAAAAGACATCAAATGAAATGGGGTTTATTGTCCAACTGTTCTGCTCCGACTGGGATAATGAAGACAGAGAGTTAATATTCTTGTGCCGGTATAAATTTTAGCTCTTGGCCTATGAAAGGTATCAATTCCTGAAACATTTTAAGATTTTGTGAATAAGGCCCCAACTCGTTAATATATGTGACTCCCCACCACAAAACCAGTCGCTTGTTGTGCGGCTCTATTTCTATATACACGGCCAAATACACTTTATGGGTCAAAACTATCCCAAATTTTTTTTTTGCACAATACGCTTCAGAAAAGCATCTGTTTTTCAATAAATCAATCGTTTTTGTGAAAATATAATAAAAAATTGCATAAAAAGGGTATTTTGTGGAGGCTGTGAAAAAAATGAACTATTAAAATGGCGTATTTATATTGCTAGTTACCTAATATGAGTTTACTTTGTGCGCTCGTATTTTCCTCGCTTGCCGAGTTATGTAAGTCAAGGTTTCGTTCGTTTTTCATCTTTTGAATATGATTAAAATTACATTTTTTTAGAAAAATGTTGCCATGGTAACCAGCCAAAATCAGTATTTTATAGTTTTCAGACATCAAACACAAATCTAAGCTAATCTGTCTGACCCAAGAAATATTTTCACATAATAACAAAACTAATTAATATGTGCAAAATGACTAAAATTATGTTTTTAGAAAAATGTTGCCATGGTAACCAGCCAAAATCAGTATTTTATAGTTCTTAGATATCAAACACAAATCTAGGCTAATCTGTCTGACCCAAGAAATATTATCACATAAAAAACAAAACAAATTAAGATGTGCAAAATGATTAAAATTACTTTTTTAGAAAAATGTTGCCATGGTAACCAACCAAAATCAGTATTTTATAGTTCTTAGATATCAAACACAAATCTAAGCTAATCTGTCTGACCCAAAAAGTATCATCATATAAAAAACAAAACAAATTAAGATGTGCAAAATGATCTTTGTGGCAAAAACCATATTTAAAACCTGAAACCAGGCCTTTGTTGTAGCCATGACCATAACACAGCCAATTCGAAAAATATGGATTTAAGGTAAATTTCAGAAAAAAAGAAGAAGAAAAAAGGAATATGTTGATAAAATTTGGTACAAATGTTGATACACCACGCATTATTATATTCACAAACTTTTATTTTGATTTATGCAATAGTTATATATGTGTTACTATGGGATTTATTTTTGGCAGTTTTAAAATGCAAATATCTCATTATTTTGTATTTGGATACACCGCAGCTTTTGAAACTTCAGATGGCCATAACTCAGCCAATTGTTTTGTGATTTGCATATATTATATATCATTAGAAAGCTGTTCCAGTTCCCTGATCAGCATTAAATCACAGTTTTCAAAAATTGTAACATGTGACTGGTTTTGTTGTGGGGGGTCACATATGAAGAATATATTTAACGGTACTTACTTTATTTACAACATCCTGGGCATCATCACTAATAGTGCCTGGCATTAAAAAATCACAGTCTGTTAGATGTTTAGCCATATCTTTATGGTCTGTAGCACCATCAACAGGATACTAAAATATACACACACAGTCGATTAGTTAATAAAAATACAGATTATATTATATTAAGAAAATTTACCATGGTTTAAATTTAACAGAAAGGAATTTGTCTACATTAATTCAAGTACATTTCATGTTATAAAAATATTGTTGAAATCTTTTGGTCTTACCTTGGCACATAACATGGCATACATCAAAATACCTAATGACCACCAATCTACAGCATGATCATATACCCACATAGCTAATATTTCTGGAGCTGTAAGTAAAATACATACAATATGTAAATATCTAAATTTTAAAAGTATACCTTTCTTTTTCCTTTATAATTTTCTATAAATGAAAAATGATTCTAAAAAGAGTTAAGTAGCAGTTACTCTTAAAAAAAACAGGAGAATCAAAAATGTATAATCATACCCATATACTGTAATGTTCCACATACTGTCCTGGTTCGCTCAGTCTTTTGTAACCATTTGGCAAGGCCAAAGTCTATTAACTGAACATTACCTGAAATAAAAATCATTAATGAAATGGAAGTTTAAAATTATTAGTAAAATTCGAGGTTTTCATCAAACTTTCCCTTAATTTATTTTTTAACATTAACAATGGTTTGATATTTAAATTATAAATTTCAAGTGAGACAGATATATATCAATTATGGACTAAAAATATGACCCCATTTGCATTCCATATTTACCTTGTGGATCAAATAAAATATTCTCCATCTGTAAGATCAGAAAATACAGTTTAAAAAATTGCTACATGTAACAAACAGTGATCGTCTTATTGAGACTGTACTTTAATTTAAAGATGAATCTCAATGAGAAACAAGATAATTATTAGACTTTTCTATGTATTCATTGGTTTTAGGCAAATTAAATTAAATGAAAAATTGTATTTGACTATAAACTAGCTAACTGATCAAAATTCCAGAATAGGTTAATGGAAAGCCATATACATGTACTAATAATATTAATATGTAATGTTTGTGGTTTTCTCATTTTTATTACTTTTCATTGGCATGTGATCTATTGATATAAAAATATTAGTTTTTAAGACAGATTTTTATAGTGATGATATTTAGACAACATGTATTCTTCTTATAAGGAATAATTTACCTTCACATCTCTATAAATAACACCTGAGTTATGTAAATGATCTGTAATAACAAAAAATCATAAATATTATCAAACTATCTACATGCACCATGCAGTACTAGAAATGAAATTACATAGGATTTAACGTCATATTGTTCCACTTCAACTGGGCCAATGAAGACGGACAAACAATGTGCTATGGGAGACAATTTGCCTCGGCTCTATGGCTTACTCTTATATTGAATTTATCCACACGAATGTGTACACAGGACCTTAATTTAAGATCCCATTCTACTTTACATTGTCCTTTGCAAGTCAATAGGTTCACAAAAATGTAGTGGAAGTTCTGGTTAAATAAAATATCTTTAGTATAATACAGGTTGATTAATAAAACAACCAGTACAATAAAAAAAACAAAGGGTACCTAATTCAAGGCCCAGGTTTAAACAATAAATAAGAGAGACTGCTGTCTGAGAGGATTAGCACTCGATTATAAACAACACTTGCTTGGTGCACCAAAATATTGCAATACTGACAATATATTGTGGATTTTTGAAACAATATCGCAATATTGAAATTTTCAAAGGTTTGAAAATATGAACATTTTGTCTACATTTAAGGCTTTTGATTAATTGACAATCGGCCTAGCCATACAGTGAGATAATTATAAAAGAAGTTATTTATTACCTAAGACCATGCCCATTTGAGCTATATAAAGACGAACTAATCGTTCAGGAAACTTGGTATGGAATGTCCATAATGAGAACAAATCACCATGAGGAACGTAATCTAAAACTGAAATTTAAAAAAATATATCATAAATATAAATAGAATTTAGATCAATTTTAACTTTGAACAGGTATTTTTACACACTATTATCTAATGTGTCTTTCATTTATAAACAAAATTTGCCAAAATGTCATTACACTTCTTCAATATACATGTATATACATTTCTCAAACATCAAATACAAATTTTTCCCAACGAAGTTCCTTAGAATCCAAATCATGAAACTTATATCCTACCTATATACAGATGTTCCTTTGACTGCCAATATTCACGTATCTTGACAATAAATGGATGATCTCCAAGCATTGACTGTAAAAAAAAAGGTTTAAAAAAATCACTTCCATCCAAGAGAATTACTGAAATTTCTTTAAAAGGAGCATTAATAAAATAGAATCTATTTATCCTGTCAGTTATCAACAGACACATAGTCTTATATATCAAGATTCTAGTCAATTTGTTTATTACTTTCATCAAAGTGTTTTAAATATGTTCATGTTGGTCATTTGTTTCTTATTTCCATTTATTTTAAAAAAGGAACTAAAGAAAAACTTTCAATATCAATCAAGTAATATTAATCTTCAATACAATATACAATTTAAAACAAATTCTATGGCATATGGTATTGTAATTTTGCACAGGAATGCTCTTACCCAAAAAAATAAATAAAATAAAAAACTCAATAATAATGTTTTAAATTCAGTTATTAAATTTCAATTTCTATGATTCTGTATGTCGGGATTCTTGACCTGTGTCAAATCATGATGTAATAACCAGCTTACCTGTATTGCTGCCTCATCTTTACATTGTTGAATAGCATTTTCATCTATTATCTGTTGTTTTTCTAATGTCTGAGACAAAAATATAATTCCATCAAATCATTTCAATGTGAGCAAAACAGCAGCACAGAGAGAAGAGAGAGTTGAGAGAAGAGAGAGTATAACATCCACTTGACACAGAGAAAACACATGAAGTTGGACAGGCAATCCTCATGTGTATTCTCTGTGTCCTCCGGTTCCCCCCCCCCCAACACTGCTAAAGACCCCTATGCACAAGTGAATTATTGAAATAAAATTAAACCATATATCAGTCCCAAAATGACTTTAAGCAAACTGGCATGGTTTCAATTCCCCGGTTGTTTGAAAACCATGCCAGTTGACTCTATGACAGACCTTATGATACAGCATGCATGTAATAACCATTCAACCATCCAACCACCCCCAGTTTGATGAGATTGACTGACATCTAACTTCAAAACATTTTACTAAATAATAATAAAGTACGAACTCCAAGGAAATATTTTGAAAACATCCAAGTTTTGTGTTTGTGAAAAAGACACTTCGTCCCTGTATACAAATCTATTATCTGTAAATTTTGTAATTATCTATCAGTTAGAACTGAAGTAGTATGAAAATTAAGTGTCCAAAAAAACAGCTGCTTTTGTTCAGAGAAATAATATTGTCAAGAGAAGTAAGACGCAATACTGATATGTTCAGTATCCTATAAGGCAGGTGCCAGGCTGCCAGTATATGTGTTGTTTTCTGATAATGGATTATGTATTAATATATGAAGAAAGAACATAATAGCCCTTTGGCCCTTCAAATCATTATGTCTATCTTCCTCTTCACAAATATTCACTCTTAAGTAAAGCTATAAAAGCACCGAAAATCTAAGTATCTACTGACTTGGCTTCTGATATAAAACTCTTGACCAGCAATCTCATTTTGTGACAACTGGCAGAGGTTAGTGATTTCAAGTTACTGAAAATAAAGATATTTATAATTCTAAAATAATAGTCACCTTCATTGCATAGAATCTTTTCTCGTCTTCTTTCTGTACTTTCTGTACATTTCCATAAGCACCTTTAGCAAGCGTCTCAATCACCTAAATGGACAAATACAAATTGAGCAGGAATAAAAGACATTATCTTTGCTGCTTGCAGACAGTAGTAGCACATTATTTTTCATGATCTCACACATTCTAATGAAGATGTTCCTGGCACTGGCTCTTCAATAGATCCAGCAAAATATTTGGTGGTAGAGCTAATATAAACGATGACTGTCACAGTGTATTGAACAAGAAAGAAACAAGATTGATAGACTGTGTTCAGGGTTTAATTGTGATCAAGATAGGAATCCTAAAATTGATAGTGTCAAATGGCATGAAACTAATCGAAAGATGAAAACTCTCCAATTTCCAAGAATACCATGTCTGGTGCTTAAAATTAACTACAACAAATCTATTGTATAGCCAAAGAAAGAAGTGACAGACATAGTAACACAACATCTTATCTCTACTATGGCACATTCCTATATTTTGTACAGTATTAAGAAAATCAAGAACAACAAGTCAACGTAGGAAGACCTCAATGTACGGTTTATGTTTCTATATGAGTTAGGTCTTTGTGGTTAAATGCTAAATTCATGGAAATCTTCTTCGAGGAAGTTTGATTTACTGGCCCCCATGGAAATAGTACTGTGGTTATCTTAAGATACTGTACTAATTTGATCAGGTTTATGTTGGGTTTTTCATAAACTGGTCCGGAGAAGAAATGAGATCTACAGCCAAATTTTACATAATGATGAACATAACATACACATATAATCTCTAGATTCAATCAAATTATACTGAAAGCAGATATTTTCTTTAGATACACCTTGCAATGAAAATAATAAATACAAAATCAAACTAAGTCTATCACCCAATATATACATAAAAAAAAAATCTTACCACATAATCCTGTTCTTCAGCATCTCCCCGAACAGGAAAATCTGGAAGAAACAAGGCCTCAGACCATGGTACATTCCACTGAGCTTTATCTGTTTCATCAATTGCCTTACCATTGCTTGAAATCTTAGTTCTACTCAAGTCTTTTGATGATCCAAACTTGAAAAGACGATTAGAAAATCGGCTTTTGTTTCTTTTAAAATCCTCATTTATTGACAGGTTCTGTAAGTACAAAAAAAAGAGAGTCTCTAAACAAGGTAGAAAAAAACAAAACATCCTAAACACCCACCAGCAACAAGGTTCCTTAAGCAAGAAAATCTGCATGCAAATGGATCATTCCATGTCAAGTGGATCAAATTTGGGAAAGTTGGGAACATGACCCCCGCCAAAAAAAGTATAAAATATATATGTTATAGTGTAAGGTCTTAAACTAACAAATCCCAAATGAACATACCGGATGAGTGTAATTAGATAAGTACATTTAGAGCTAAACCATGTCTATTACTAGTACTAGTGGTGGCGAGAGATAAAGAGAGAGGGAGGGAGAAATGGGGTTAACATTCACTCGACACAAACAAGGTCATTTCAATAATTCGCTTGCACATAGGTGTCTTTATCAGTGGGAGGAAACCAGAGGACCCGGAGAAAATCCACTAGGTCAGACAGGCGACCATTATCCTTGTCACATACAATCAGGGATTGAATACCATGCCAGTTAACTCAATGAGAGGCTTTATGATAACCACTCAGCCATCAAACAGCTCCTAGTGGAAGGGGAGGGGGCGGGGATCACAGTGGCTCAGTGAGTATGTAGCTGGCTTGCTAGCCTGGAAGGGCGGGTGTTCGATCCCTGCATTATCCAAGAAAGTTTATCCAGATTTTACGGCGGGGTTCCCCCTTTGTTAGTGATGCAGGATGCGGGGCCTGACAAGGATGGTTGTAAAGTCGTCCGGGGCAGATGGGATGGAAAACAGAGGTCCCATGTCATGTACATTGTACACATTGGCACGCACGTAAAAGATCCCTTAAATCAATAATAGAGTAGGCCGTAGTGCCGCTGTCCCGGCAAAATTTCCCTCATAGCACACTATATGGTATATGCCCATCTTCATTACCCCAGTTCGGAGCAAAACAATAGTACGTTAAACCCTATTTCATTTCATTTCAGTAGTAGTTAGTTGTAGTGGTTGATCAGGATGGTCACTCTCACTCACTCACTGGCCTGGGCAGTTGGCTATGCTAAAGTTAGTTAAAATACTTTTCTGTGTTTAACGTTAAAATTGATACAGTCGAAGACTCCTTACGTACGCAAGTTCAAATGGGCCGAAACGCACAATTGTCAACACATACAATAACAGTTTGGTAATTATATGACAAATAGTCATAATAGTGAAGACTGGACCACTAAAATAGTTTCTGAACAGTTTTTGTTTGTGGTAATGCTTTAGAATTTGCATTGCGTCGAGGTTTTTTGTAATGACACAAGCACCATGACACTTCGCCTTTTAAAATTCCGCGTAGTCAGTAGTAGTAGCAGTTCCAGTTGGGTTTTATCAAATTCAAATAATGCGGTAAGGCTTCACCTTTTTATTTCAATGGGAATACTGTTTTGGGTCAGTTTATGTGTAAATTAAGGGTGCTATAGTCATTTCACTAAAAAAAACTTGCGCAAAGTAACTCTGTAGGATAAACCACTGCTGCGAATGGAGTGTAAGGCGGAAGACGTCAGTACAGTAATTGTCCGACATTTCAGATTACAATTTACCTGTGTATCAGGGACTGACTGTGTTTTTCGTAGTGGTAACTTCTCTTGAGAGTTACCCATATTCTTTTTTCAAACCATTTCTGTGAGACCCTTGAAAAGAAAGAAATTTAGAAGAAATGATTCACCTCAGAAGACCACTCAACTTCGTAATCATGCTATGTCCCGGAAGTTATTGGCTTGACTTGACCTTTAAAATAGACAAAACTATCAGTAATATAAAAGTTAGTCGACAATTTCTTTCAAACATCAATAAATAATTTTCATCAAATTACGAATTTGGCAAGTAATTTTCATTATGGATTTATATTTCTTCAATAGTTTTCTTCTTGACATGTTATTTTTAAACATTAGAAAGATATAAAATTCTCGGTTAGTTTAGCACTTTAGTGCGAGTGAATAGTTCAGAATTTGGACTAAGACCCACAGCTATATGGGGATTCAAAAATTGAGATTCAGACTGGTAATGTTATCTCCTTATTTCGCCGTTACATTCTACTTCTGGCCATTTTTGCTAGCCTAGGGTTAGGATTCGCTAGCGAAAATACTGTTAGACAGGTTTTGGCAAATACGTATGAACTGGGTCTGAGACGTAGTCTAATGATCAGTGTAAAAAAGTTATACATTAAAGGAGCTAAATCCCTAACATCTGGGACCTAGAAATTGACAAAAAGCAACGCATATAATACTCTGATATGAGTGTATATAAACGGATTTACATTCAATGGTTTCCATTTTTACTCTAATTTCAAATCAGTTATGTTCGGCGAATGCAAATTTCTAGCGTCTGGTTATTCCAGTGTACATACATCGTTTGCTTTGGTGCAATGTGTCTAGCATCGTCCCTCGAGTCTCTTGTTTAGTTACAACTGGGGATGAAGCACATCATTACAGTACCCGATTCGTGTACCAATGGTAAAATGATATCAGAAGCCCATCTTTTTTCTGGTAAGATCACAACATTCATATCAATGTTGATAACAAATAAATCGTGTTTTTAATGTTGAAGATTTTGGATGATATTGAGTTGGGTTTTTTTTAAACAATATTTTTATTCATTAAATCTGGATTTTTATTGAGTTAGAGACTTAGCTCCTTTAATAACACACACAAGCTGACAACGGAGGAGCAGTAGAGGCTTAAAGGTGGGGGGGGGGGCACCTGGCACAGTCTACAGTAGGTATTTTAGAGTTATGGTCGGCAAATTTCCTTCACTGATATTCAAGGCTACGGACCTGATATAACATGAATTAGTTTAAAGTAATTATTATTAGTATTACAGAATCGAAATTTAATCCTCCACTCTAGTACTTTAGTCAGATGGTTATAGGGGCGGATCTAGGAATTTCGAAAGGGGGGGGGGGGGCACGTCGCTGAGGTGAGTGGTGGAAACAATCTTTTGCGAGCGTCGCGAGCCAAATTAAATTTAGGGAAGGGAGCGAGGTCTTTTATGAAAATTCAATCCTTATTGGTGTATTTTTAGAGCATTTGCTGTCTTATTTGCTTCAGTGCAAATCAATTTCTATTGATATATTCAAATTTATAAAGGCCTATTCTTAAAACGGTGTTTGTGTTTTATTTGGGTACAACGGATTATGACAACATGTAGATATTGATAATTAAAACACGTTGTTTTATTTGACTTGTATCTCACAAATTATATTATTATTACGGTGGAATGACAATCAGGTCAAACAGAAGTTGGGAAAGCTCTCCTCGTCCCCCTAGCTCTACTCCCGGGCCGTAGCAAATCCATGACCAACACAGGCAAGAAATAAAAAAAAAGAAACATTGACATTGTGGATAGGCTAGGATTACCGTAGATTAAAACGGTGCCTTCAAAATTGATCGTAAAACTGAACGTGCGAACGTGCGACACCATTAACGACATCTAACCCGTAACATTGGAGTGCCGTCATAGGCGTAGGAGCTCGATAACAGTTTGGGGGGCAGAACCCGAATTGCCCGAAAACATTTCGGGTTTACAGCCAGCAGCGACCTTGTATCCATCCCCCACCCGAAGAAAATTTTGGAATATTTTACGGCTGGCTCGAATTTCAATCAATCGTTTACAGTCCTCGAAGACGCGACCGTTAGAAGAAATTTTTTGAAAATTTAACTATCGCAAACGCGATTTCCTGCTATTTCAGCCGGTGAACAGAGCAACTTCAAAGTGGTCTAATATAGCCTAATTAAGGTGACTTACTCGAATTCCAATCAATCGTTTACAGTCCACGAAGACGGAAAATTTAACTGCCGCAAGCGCGTTTTCCTGCTATTTCAGCAGGTGAACAAAGCAACTTCAAAGTGGTCTAATATAGCCTTATTATGGTGGCTGACCCGAATTCCAATTAATAGTTTGCAGTCCACGAAAGACGGGACCGTTGGGAGAAATGTTTGAAAATTTAACTGTCACTAACGCGTTTTCCTGCAATACCATTTTTTGGGCAATACCATTTTTGGGGGCATACCTATCATAAGAGAGCTTCGGGCATTTTTCGGGCATGCAGTGGACAAGAAAAAGACGAGAAAATACTTTTCGGGCAGTGTTGATCTCATAGAAATAAGTTAGTTATATTTTTTCTCTAAACGTTAATAGAAAAAAAAGGGCGTCGAATTTTTCATTGCCCGAAAATAATTTGTCCCCCCCCCCTCCTGCCCCCGACTCCTACGCCTATGAGTGGCGTAAATTTGGATGATAGGGTCTACTACGGCACACAAAAATAAATAATGCCGTGGAAGACATGCTTTGTGTGGGCTTTTATCATGGCTTTGCCGTTTGCCGTGGTAAATTTCGAGCGCTGAGTTTGTGTACAGAGAAGGGCGAAGTCGTGGGGGGGGGGGGGGTTAAAAATACGACTGGGCAGCTTTTTTCGATTTTTTCTTTGTGCTTGGCGGCCGAAAATAGTGCCGTCTGGCGTGGCTACATCACTGTTCCTTGCATCTGTAGGAATTCCAAGAGCTATTTGGCTATTTTCGGACATATTTGGGTCTGAGAAAAGGCACTTTCAGAAATAAAAAAGGCACTTTCAGAAGTAAGAAAGAGCACTGTCGAAAATAAGGGGGTGAGCCCCTTGCGCCCCCGTCCCCCCCCCCCCCCTTGAATCCGCCTCTGTGGTTATGGTGTGATGGGGTATTCGTCAATTGTGGTTATATAATTTTCAAGATGATAATATTCTGTGGAGAATAAATATTAACAGTCTGCATCCTGGTTATGGGTGAAGAAAACAAGAGTTATTTCTCTTAGACTGCATAATATCTTTACAATTATCGCCCCCTAGCGGACTTCACGGTATGCAAGAAATGTGACGTCATTAAACCTGCTACAGTAATTTTCATGACGTGAACACAAAGATATACGGAGGGAAATTAAATTATCAACAACAACACACCAAGAATAAACTAATTGTCAAAGATATCACAGAAAGTTGTTCTTGGCATGAATTCTTTTGCGTTTGCGGTAAGAATAGATTACATATGTAGATTTTCCACCATGCTATCATTTCATTCGTCTCCATTTTACCTCGAGTTCTCAGTTCTGTTCTTTCTACATTTTCAACTCAGACAACTGTCTAAGTAGAAACGGTTCCACGGCACTAGCCTAGGCTACTGATGACTGATGTCTTCCGCCCACTTCAGACTCAGTAGTGGTTTGTCGTACAGAGTTCCTTTGCGCAAGTTTTTTTAGTCAGATGACTACAAAAAAGTTTCTGGCCTATAGCTCCCTTAATTTTTACATATTAACTCACAGCAGGGGCACGAATCGATACCCTTGGGCTTGGTCCCTTGCACTTGTCACTTCAACACTTGTGGGAGTGCAAGGGGGGGGGGGGATGCAAGGGTATCGATTCGTGCCCCTGTGCATTAACTGACCTAAAACAGTACTGCACATAGCTTAACATGGTATAATAAATCAAATCACATTGAAATAAAGGTGAAGCCTTACCGCATGAAACCCAGCTTTATGTAATAATGGAATGAGCGCTCAATAAAAACTCACATTATTAATATTATTATTATGATTTATAACTGCCACGCAGAATTTTAACTTGCGAAGTGTCATTGCGACTCATTGCCTCTTGTGTAATACGTCATATAAAATACATCGCTATGCATATGTAGAACGCATTACGGTACAACAAAGAAAAACTGTTCGGTAACTATTTTAGTGGTGTTCACTATTTGTCATAGAATTACCAAACTGTAATGGTATTGACAATTGTCTATGACTGTATCAATTTTAACTACTATCTGAATATCTCAAGCATTTATATTATAAGCATGTTGCGTACGGTCGGTACTAACAGAAACTGTCTGTTTTTCTCTGTATATATTTTCACCACATATCACTCAGTACAACAATTATAATCTGCATGTGATTTTGTATTTTTATTGCTTACTTTTGAAGAGAGGTTTCGCAGCTTAACAGTTTCACTTAGTTATAAATTACATTTGATTTAGATAAGATTAAAATGAGTGTAGTAACTGTACATTATCATTTATGATGTTTCGCTAAATTTACACTTACAATAACTAAAATGTAACACGACATTTCTGTTTCCCGTCATTTCAGTCTCAACACAGACAACGTTTCGTACTTAGCTAGAAGTAGAAAGAGAGGTGTCAAGGAAAATGGTACTAGTAGTCTAGTACGGCAGTAGGCCTACTTGGACGGTAATGGTTCTTCACCACATTTCTGAATAATGAAATGATGATATATTTATTTTTCAGGCTCACCCTAGCGTACGAATTAAAGGAACAGAGAATATATTTAATCCAACACCATGTGATTCCACATCTTGTACCTACAAACCTCCACATTTGCACTGTCCGTTTTGTGTGAGAACTGAAGTTTATCAAGATCCAGTTATCTTAAAGGCTCATTTTCGAGTAAAACATGTTGATAAGGGCATTGAATTTGCAGGTATGAATATGAGTACCAATTGAATTACATGTAAAGTAATCTATTAAAATTGAACAGACAAGGAATTCATCTGCGGAACTGGGTAGGTGTGTTGAACGGCAACGCAGATAGAAAAAATGAATTAAAAAACAAGTATTAAGTATCTATCAAAGTCTATCAGCATCAACATTTTCTTACTCCATTAGTGCAGGTGTGTCGAAGTCTTATTCGCATGTTATTGGTTTGGGGGCAAGGGTTGAAGTTTAGTGAGGGGCTATTACTATACATAGAAAAACAGCTATAGTATAAAAGTTTGAAAACGCTTTATCGCGTTGGAAATGGTAGATATTATTTAAACTGCTAATCGTAATACCACACTATTTCCAAATTGCTCAAAAGTTTTATCTAGAGTTTAATGTAAATCCTTTTTTACAAAGTAAATAGTTTAATTTCTTGCCTTCGCAAGCATTTGAATACTAGACTAGAAACAATCATATTATGATTCTGTGAGTTGTTGTTATATAATTTCAGGCTTAAAAGTATTACGATGTTGTGATCACTGTGATATTATTGGTGTCATCAAAGGTGAGAAGAAATTTAAGGGAGCTCACTGGCATTGTTATAAATGTAAAAATGGTTTTAATAGGAGAGATGAGGCAATAAAACATTATAAAACACACTTCAGAAATCCACAAACTACCTTTCAAATACAAATTACTCAGGTAACTAATCTTTAACTATTAATTTTTGAATGAAGCTTATTATAGATACATTACTTAGTTAAGAGGTAAATCTGATTACTGCAAGTCTTAATTTAGGCTTCAGATGCTATAGAAATTATACATTAGTAGATCTTTATTTTTAAACAACTAGACAAAAATCAACTCTGTAGACCCACCGATGGCTAGGCTACAGCTTAATTATTTGTAATTAGACGAACATTTAATACTGAGACTTGAAAGATACATTATCCAGAAACTATTTATCTAGTGGTTATTTCCTATAAAAGTAAGGCAAATTTTGTAAATATGGAAAGTATATAGACACCCAATATTATAAGAAATACACTGAATTACCCAAAAAACACCAATGGGGCAAGCAATAATGTTGTCTGTCAGCTTATTGTGTGCTAGCTTGACGGAGTAAGCGGTTGTTATTTCTTGATGGAATGGTTAGGCGGCTTTGGAATCATTGAGGGTCTCAACATACAAAAGACTTTGTAATTAAACGGTGGTAAATGTTGACATAGAAAATAATAAATATATTACTTGGGCCTCAAAGGTATGGTAAATGGACAGTATGTATTTAAAAATACATTCTGGAAAATGAACCCTTCCCCAACAAGGTGAGATTACAGACATGATGCCTTAAACCAGTCTCTTTATAGCTTGAGGTTTATTCCTGCGACAACATAGTTTTGAAAGGGATTTGAAGCCAATATTTGATAGATTTATTAGTTCGAATATATTTTTGAGTTAAAATAATAATATAACATCAAATAATGCAATTAAAAATGTTCGAAAGTATCTTTAAATTAACTCATGTCAAGAGGATATTTAAGATATGAAATGATTACATTTGGTTTTCAGGATTTGAATCAATCTATAGCTCAGTATAATAATGAAAACCAAGATGCAGCAAATCAACTAGTCTTAGAGAATAATTCTATTCATCCAGCTTTGACTCAGGCTGTTGCCTGTATAGCTTCACCTTTAAATACAGAATCAGGTAAATAGTATGGCGTGGTTTTGATTCCCTGGTTGTATGTGCCAAAGAGTAGGGTCACATGTGCACCTCATGGACTTTCGCCCGGTCCTCCGGTTTCCTCCCACTGTTAAAGACTACTAGGCGCAAGCAAATTATTGAAATAAATTGAACGATATGTTAGTACCAAATTGACCTAGATTGTGGATGTAAAAGTTCCCTTCATTACCTTCAAAATATTAAATATGCGTATGTGACAACCCTTATTTTATTGTGAAATCAACTTTAAAATTTATGTAAGCAGAGGTAACACTAAGTTCATTAGAAATGTTTTTGCTCTGTTTAGGAATAAATTGGAATCTAATTTAAAAAGTAGATGTCCAGTGCTTCACGTTTGACGCGAGCGATCGCTCTTCTCGGCTCTCGCAAACGTCAAATTGGAAGAGCTTTTTATCGCTCTCCTCCGAGGATAATATCGCTCTCCTCATTGTCTATGGAATAGTCAAAAAACCGAACGATACTTCAAATAAAGTCTGTGTGTGCATTATAAATCATAACGAATCCCCGAATATTGTCAAATAAGAATTTTGTTTCCGGCCCGCAGCAAATTCCAATTCTGGCCAGCAGCAAAATATCCCTCCATAAGTTCCGATACTCGGTGACGGTTTAGGACACATGATGCGTCAAGTAACTAAACAGATGTTTTATATATTTTTTTAGTTGAAACAATTCTATTATTAACCTATTTATATTGTGTATTGTGGCAAATCCAATTGAATGTTTGTGTGAAAATATACTAAAGTCAAAATTATGTCAGTTCATGAATCATAGTCTAAACCATGCGTAGGAGTTTGAAATAATTTAGAATTGCAAAATGCAAAACGTAATTTATTATTCGTTACATATAAAAAATCTTAAGTCATTTATTATCATTCGTTACATAATAAACCCTTAAATCAATTTAACTAACTGTGCATATTTTCTGATATGGTCTGGTTATTTGAGCCTAAAAATAGAACACAGCAAGTCTCCATTTGGTGCATGCACGCTTCCCTTTGATAACAGTTATATCATGGCATCTCATGGGTCGTATATACAATTATATCACTGTGAAAGGTGCAAATGCATGCTTTCTGATATGGCCTGATTATTTGAACCTAAAAATAGAACACAGCAAGTCTTCTTTGATGTGTTGTGTTATGGACATATACGATTATTTCACGGGGTAATTCTCTTATTGAAATCCAAACTGCACGAAAACGGCTTTCGATTATAACCGATGTAAATTTTGTGGAATGCTGAAGCAATTTTAGTTTAAATATACTTTGTGTGTGTATTACTACTATTGGGCATATATTCTATGAAAATTTTCTTGAAGTTAAATATTTCTTTCCTGTGTCGTGACTTTTGTCAATTTTCATAAAGTTATTATTGTATGGGATTAAAAGATTGAGACTTAAGTTTGATTTGTTTTATTTATTATGTATTTATTCTAATAAATATTGAAACATATATCTTTATTTTTTCTTAGTATAATACTAAGGGTCAATAATTGGCTGCATCTATGCTGCATTGATGGATTGAAATACATAATAAAAACAGCTCTTCTAAATGATGGATTGCTCCTCTATTTTGAGTTAAGAAGTGCTTTTTTACAGGAGCTATTTTAAACTTTTGTATTTAGAAGAGCTTTTATGGCTCCCCTTTGATTTTCAAACGTGAAGCACTGGATGTCTCAGACAGTAGTGTTTATTGATATACCAATGATGTTTCTATTGATCTACACTTTTAATATCCTTACTCATCTGAATTAAATAGTGATAATAACGTATTTACTGAGGTATATCAATACAGTTTAAAAATTTACACATTTTATGTAAAAGGGTATTAATGGACGCATGTTGTTAGTTTTATGGTACATTTAGTATAACAAACAGTTTAGATACATAAGTATAATGAATAGTGCTGTACATTAAGTATAATGAATAGTGTTGTACATTGAGTATAATAAACATTCTGGTTCATTAAGTATAATAAATATTCTGGTTCATTAAGTACTGGTTCATTAAGAATAATAAACTTTCTGGCACATTTAAAAGTATAATAAACAGTCTGGCACATTAGGTATAATAAACATTCTGGTTCATTAAACATGCATTATTCAAGAGCTAAATCTGCCTAGTGCAGGTCTTTATTTGGGCATGAAATGTTTTCTAAAGTATTAATTAAAACGTTTCAGTGGTAAATCAAATATGGTGGTTCCAGACGCTTCAAGTCTTAGCTTTGATCAACCAGGACCGTGGTTGAAATTATTGCACACATCGGCAAATTCTTCAAATGCCAATATCTTCGCTTGCAATAGAGTAATTTGAATGAAATTTTCAAATTATTCATTTTACATCACCTACTTTCGAACTATTATAGCAAGAATGGCTAGTTCTTATCTATATCTTGAATAATGTAACTTTAAGTATAATAAACAGTCTGGCACATTAGGTATAATAAACATTCTGGTTCATTAAGTATAATAAACAGTCTGGCACATTAGGTATAATAAACATTCTGGTTCATTAAGTATAATAAACAGTCTGGCACATTGAGGATAATAAAAAAAAATTGTACATTAAATATAATAAACATTCTTTTACATTAAATATAATAAACAGTCTGGCACATTAGGTATAATAAACACTCTTTTACATTAGGTATAATAAACAGACTTGTTCATTAAACAGTACATCCTTCTTCAGAATATTGTGAAAATTAGTTATGTTGTGTTGTAATTTCAAGTAAATATTGACTAATTTATGTAGGGTCTCCGATTCTAAATGTTATCCTTTGTTGTAATGAGAAATAGTTGATGTTTTAATTAATTTTATTTTCTAGTTATCTCGAATGGTAAATCTAATGATGGTGCTCTACACGTGACTATAGCAGCTAATGAAACTGTTGAAAGTGGAGATGGACAGACAATTATGATAATACGAGAAGAACAATTAAATTCTGAAGACAGTTCTTATTCAACACATCTAGTTCATTGTGAAGTTAGTCTAATATTTACAAACCCTCACATTTAGTATGGTCAACAATCCATGTATTGTTTTGAGATTTGAATCCAAATCAAAACTCAAAAATGTAAGCTTAGTATTCAGTTAAAGTGTATGTTAAATAAAGCTATTTCACACACTTCATGTAAACTGAAGCTATCAATGATTTTAATAGAGAGTTATTGTTTCTTTACTTCCTTGGGGGGGGGGGCTGAATGTTTAGCGCATGTGGTCATAAGGTCTGTCAACTGGCGTGGTTTCGATTCCTTGGTTGTACGTGCCAAAGAGTAGGGTCACCTGTGCAACCTCATGGACTTTCTCCGGGTCCTTCGGTTTCCTCCCACTGCTAAAGACCTCTAGGCGCAAACAAATTATTGAAATAAATTTAATGATATGTTAGTCCCGAAATGACCTAGTTTGTGTCAAGTGGATATTAAAACCCATTCTTCGCTCTCTCTCTGCCTTTAGTTCTCCAGGAACAGTAGGTTTATAATGTGAATTAAACAATATTATACTAAAACATTTAATTTACATGTTATGCAATGATCACCAATTTGTATGCCATGGTTGCCATGTGACCAGAAGTAAAAGTTTCGAACTAGCTGCCAACAGTTTTTTTTAACTGTTTGATCTCAGTAATGAAGCAAAACTAGGCTAATCTACTGGTATATCTTTATGTAATAAAACCTAAAAAAATATGATATATAATCTAAAATTGATCTTTTAAATATTTTTTATAGGAAGGGCAAGAAAATAAAAGCGAACATTATCAGGCTTTAGAAAACAGATGTCAAGAATTGGAACAAGAAAAATCACAACTTAAAAATGAAAATGAAGAATTAAAACTTCATGTATGTGTTTATAGATCACTATATATTATGCATTGTTTCACAAAATCCTACAATTTCCCAGATAAACACAGAATTGAAAATCGTTCTTGAAAAACAGTTCTGATGGCTCTCATCTTGTTTGTTTGTGACTACAGTAATCCAATCATGAAGGAAATGAACCAAAATTCAATTGTTTGCATGTAGTAAGCGTTTATTTTATTCTTCTGCTCTGTTAAAGATACATTAATTAGTTAAGAGTTGAACATTCTCGCTATAATAATTCAAAAATAGATGAATAAAAAAGAGAATATTGAAAATTTCATGCAAATTACTTCATTCAGAGCCAAATTCTCACTGTATTTTTGACAAGATGTGGGCATAATTTAATTTTTAAATGGCACTTGAATTAGTCCCATACTCACTGTACCGTAAGAAAAGTTACTGCATAGATTTTGGCGACACAACTTGAGATTCCTATTTATTAGGTACCTGAAGTATTGGGAAAGGGGGATATCATTTTGTTGTGAATGGATAGGCTTTTGAATTTAGGATTTTATATAAATCATAAAATTCACCCGCTCCTAGCATGTGTCTGTATTAGAGTGGCATTTTGGTACATAAGGCATAATTGATAGAAATTCAAAAGAGATAATTAAAACATTCTTTTCCTAGTTAAGTCACAAAACCCTAAAGCAGCCATCTTTATATATCTGTGTCTTTTCCGTGAAAGCTACATGTGACAATCGAATAGCCTTTTTTACTTAATACTTAACTAAGTGAATAATTTAATTTGGAACCCAAATATCTTTCAATGACTCTGTGTTGGTGCCAGACAAATAATATTTATAAATAAAAAATTTCTTTCTTTTTTATTTTAGATACAGCTTTTGAACGATGAATTAAAAACTTATCAATCGAGAGATAAAGAAAAAATAAATCAAATAGCTAATTCAACAGACACTACCATGCAATCCCTCATTCAAGAATTAAATAGTCAACACAAAGATGCTTTAACACAACAGTTCGGACAATTAAAACAAGAGTTCTTCAAAATAATTTCTTCCAAATTAACATCGACAGTCGCTCAAATTCTCACCTCAACTCACTCGGAGACATTCACTGGTACTACAAACAAAATAGTTGAAGTGACGTCAGAGGATTTAGTGAATTCAGAATCCCAGACTTTAGAAATAGTGGAAGTTGACACTGGAAGTGATAATGAAAGAGTAGAAAATGCCGAAATTTTAGCAAACAATTCCATACAGGTCTCCGAGGACGGGTCTCAGTTAATTATGTGTGTTAAACATTTAAACGTGGCAGAAAATAAAATATGTAGTGAGAATTTAGTAACAGACGTTGTTAATGTAAAATTAGAACCTGTTGATAGTACAGAACCTCCAGAAAAAAGACAAAAAACAGATTAATATCTAGAGACCATGTATCTTGTATTGCTTATAAACCCTATTATTATTTGTAGTTCAGTTCTTATCACATTTCATCACATTCAACTACCATTTTATATGCAATACTTCAAAGCTTGCTTATTTTGAATCTAGGGTTTTGGGGAAAGTCATGTGAAAATTTTATTTGGGCATTAAATGATACAAGTGTCGTTCTGGTTTTCTGTCCATCCTTCAAGGCACATTTTGTTCTCACTTTAGTTTGTCTTTAGTTATTACCATTGTTATGAACTTAAATCCTTCATACTAACTTATTATTTATAATTATACTCTTGTTTTAAGTGTGAAAATCTTAATTTAGCTAGCTCATTTAGGTCTCCGTTACCAGAAGGCAGTTTTATGATTATCTTCAAAATATCATCTTGATTTCTCCAGATTAAAAATTTGTATAATATCTAGATTCTTATTTTAGACGCTCAAACTGGCCATCTGTAAAAATTAACAAGTTTGATTTTACCATGTTTGCATTACTTAGGAGTTACTGCCCTTTTCATAAATTTGCTTTCAACTCTTGATTTTCAATTTAATTTAAAAAATCTATTGAAATTCCAGTATATTAAAGTCAGTAGCGTTAGTACATAATATATCTTTTTTTCAATTTCTATTTATTGTTTTTTTGTTATATTTTTGTTCAATGTTATAGAATATGATTATGTTGCAATATATGATTAATATTGATAGGTTTACACAATTGTTATCTCCTGTCTTAGTTCACAACTATCTATAAAAGTATAGACAATAAAATATATTTATTAAAATAAAAATTTTGAAAGCTTCATGAAAGAATCTGATGACCCGAAGCCATCCCAAATCCAATGGTTTAGCCTATTTATTTCATTAAATTCAAAGACAACCAATTTCCTTGTTATTTAGTCTATGAGCTACATGTCAGAAATTGAAAACAGTCAATGGAAAATAAATATTCAGTATTTATACACCATTATTTTCATGTGGACGTTGTAGCTCCTGTCTGTTTGTTTATTTGTGGTCATTACAGGTCATAATTTTTATCTGATTTTGAGGAAACTAGATATA
Organism: Patella pellucida; assembly: GCA_917208275.1. Lineage (NCBI taxonomy): Eukaryota > Metazoa > Mollusca > Gastropoda > Patellidae > Patella > Patella pellucida. The sequence goes on from OU795041.1 coordinate 21,133,045, forward strand.
TGTTTATCTCCAAAATATCTTCGTTTGTGTCAATATTGGCATGTATTGGACCGTAAACTTCTTGGATTATTGCCCCTGATTGTACGAGAAACATTACGTTTTTAGCTTGTGAACACTCGAGGGGTCACAATTATTGTCTGATTTGGATGAAACTTAAATGTGTTTATATCTCGAAGATCTTGATCCCCTTCGATATTCGCGCATTTGTCAGACCATAACTTCCTGGATGTATATGCATTATTTACTTAGAAACAAAGACATCTATTGAATTTCAGCGATTTTCATTAAATACTTCTAGAATTGAGGTCCTTGTTTCAGTTTGTAGGACTTTGTAAACCCTTAAACGACGAAAATTATACTTGTCTTAAATATGGTTATATTCCGAAGATCTCGATTCTTCCCGATATTCTGGCTTGTCAGACCGTAACTTTCTGGATGTATATGCATCATTTAAATTCGTGCAACGAAGGAACCTATTGAATTTCAGCAATTATCGTTAATTACTTCTAAAACTAAGGCTGTTGTTTCAATTTGTAGAACTGTGTGATCAGTGTGAACCCTCAAGCGATGAGAATTATACTCATCTTATAAAATTATCTTGTAAATGCCCCCATTACCAGTAACCTGCAAACAAATAAGTATGTGACAAACCTTGTGGATCGCTTGGAGGATTCAGTTGCTGTTGGCATTTGTTTCGTTGCATGGCAACCTAAAAGACTTTCTTTTTTTGTAAACCATTAAAATTCTACAGAACAGGACAAAGGACAATGTAACACAGCACAAGGACTATGTTTTTGTTAACACGTTGAGGGGTACTAATCCATATGTTGTCAATTGATCGAGTTAACTTTCTGTTCATCATTTCTTTATTTTAAAAAATAATGTATGCATAAACCATAACATACCTACTGGCAATAATGTGAATATTATTGACTACCCCAAATTCTGAATCCCCAACTGTGAGGTGTGTAGTCTGTTAATGAGAAGGAGGTTGGATGGCCGAATGGTTAGCACGTGCGGGCTGTATCATAAAGCCTATCATTGAGTTAACTGGTGTGGTTTCGAATACCCAGTTGTACGTGGCAAGGAGCAGGGTCACCTGTCCAACCTCGTGGGTTTTCTCCGGGTCCATCCAACTGCTAAAGACCCCAACGCGTAAGCGAATTATTGAAATAAATTTAAAAACCATATGTTAGTCCCGAAATGATCTAGTTTATGTCGAGTGGACGTTAAACCCCATTTCTCTCTCTCTGTTAATGAGAGGACAATAATCCATTCAGGGGGCTTAATGTCCACTGCAGGTTATATCACACTGCAGGTTATATCACAGAGTACTGAACTATATCTAGGATGGCTCCTTTTAGCTGCTTTAAAGATATACTGGCGCAAATTTAAGATATAAATACTGCCATCTGTGGGCAAAATACAGTTTTATTTTCTTGTTAAAAGGTAGCATGTATTAGTACTTATTATCTTGTCAACAAAGGCAGTAAATTGTAATTGAATGGGTATATGAACACAAAAGGATTCGAAATGGAGATATTAGGAACATACATACTATAAAAGACCAGAATGTAATGCAGAAAATTAAAGTACATTATACTTTCAAAAATCCCTTTAAATTTATACTTCAGTGGATGATACATAACACAACACAGGAAATATTTTAAAAATCAGATTTATAGACATATTTTTCATAGTCGTAGAATTGTTTTATTTCTACGTGTAAATTCCACAGGCAACTCCCTGAAAGTAACTTTGTCAATAATGTACACATGCAAAATCATTTTTTTGCATTAATAATGTATTCATTACTATTTCAACTCATGCCTTTATAATGTACTAGACACCAATGGTACATGTATATTGTTATGTACGCTTGTAGCTTTTAACCCTATGAAACTATGATCACTGGGGTACATCTATCACTAAATCATCGTCATCTTCACCTATCAGAAGACCAAGATCACTAAAACAGAAAAAACAAATATTATATAAAATCATGTGTTCAAAATTGGGGTGTGGTGAGTCAAGTTCGAAGAGTTATAACAAACTATAGTCATTTTCTCAAAATGATTTACAAATCAGATTATATAGTTATGTACAAGCTTATAGAACAATAATCGTGATGGATAGACTTTGGCAAATAGTTGAAAACGTTTATAAAACGGTAGTCCTATTATCATTGATACTGCCATTATTAGACATAACATGTTTAAAGGGACAATAACACTCTTGCTGGCTTGACAGGTCCAGAAAAAAAAATTAGCCTTATTCTAACTACAAGATGTTTAAGTGTCCTACCTGTTGTGTAAATTATCCATTACAACCTATCTTACTTGTCCAGGGGGTTCGAAAATATGTTTAAATCCAAGTTGCATTTGAAAGTGCTTACGTAAGGCTTTTCAAACCATGTTACGGCATGTAGTTGAATTTTTCTAATTTTTAAAATTAGGTGTGTTGAAATTTGTATCATTTTTTAATTGAAATATTGTAAAATAGTACAAATTGTTGACCAGAATAAAGATTGGAACACTATTATTCAGTTACAAGAGTGGTATTGGGGCTTTAAGTATGGGATCGAATAAATCATGTAAACATTGAGAAAATGTTAAAGAATATTTTGTATCTGCAATACATGTGCCAAAGATATGTTTGTATCATAAGAGAAATGGCATGAAATGATCCTACTGTTCTGCTTCCCATTGTTACCGAAAACTGGCATACGCCATACAGTATGCTATGAGGGAAATTTGCCCTGACAGTGGCACTTTGGCATACTCTTACATTGAGTAATCTATTTTGTGCACGCTAATGTGTACACAGGACCTTGGTTTCTTATCCCATCTGAAAGACTATGCGTTATCCCTTGCCAGGCACTCTGACCTGCACCACTGACAAGGGTGAATCGCATCACACCAGAAAATCCTGATGGCCACACTAATTTAAATGTTGGCTTCTTAATTCATGGAGGGGGGGGGGACTTAAATGTAGTAAGTATTTGTTCCATATTTTCAAGTTTTGATATTTTAAACTAGAAATTGTTAAAGGATGCTAAGTGGCTATTTCTTTATCAAGACCCTGAAGAATTAAAATTTCCAGGATCTTCATATTGTTATAGATGTTTTTGTGACCTAAAATGATTCTTTGTGACCTGCAAATATTTATTTTGTATTTTCTTAAGATCTTGAACCTACGATTGCAATAGCCTGCCCTGATGTAATGATTCATATATTGGTTCATTATGGTTCAGAAGCCGAGTTATCTAAAAGTATTGTAAATTTACCTATCTGGGTTAGAATTGTCGTTGTTAAAAATGTCCATAGGTAAATTAGCAGGTGCTTTCTCTAAACCAAACGATGATTGTCGAGAATCTAGGTGACGCTCTAATTCCTCTCTTGTCATTTGGCCTGGCTGTTTACCTCCCTTTAGATGTCCTACAGTAGAAATGCAGAATGATATAATACATTCTTTAACAGATTAGCAAAAACAAGTTTGACTCCATGGTTTTCAGCCGTCTTTATCAAGTTGGAGTCAAGAACAGCTGATTCCGGTCACAACCGAACTGTCCATAAAAAGAGAAGAGAGCATGGATAGTGATAATACAAGTTGTTATAACCAGAAACAAAAGATAAACATAAATATGACAAATTTATTTCAAATTAGCATAGACTGTTCATTGGGGCTTTAAAAATTCAAAACTTTGAGATCATACAGTAAAGTTATATACTCATTTACATATGAAAATTGGTCTTTTCAAACTTACTGTACTGTAGTTATTGCAGACAGATGAGAAAATTTTAAAATACAGAATGAAGCCGTAGCTGCTGGCTTTTGTATAAGGAGGAAGCTCCTGTTATGTTGAATTTTGCTTCATCTTAGAGAAATATTTAAAGGAGCTAAATCACTAACATTTGGGACCTAGAAATTGACAAAAGTGGGTCGCAATGCATATAATACTGTAATATGAAGGTATATAAACTGATTTACATTCAATGGTTTCCATTTTTACTCTAATATCAAATCAGTTATGTTCTGCGTAATAAGCCAGCAATCTCATTTAAATGCAAATTTCTAGCGTCTGGCGCAATGTATCTATCCTAGTCCATCAAGTCTCTTGTTAAAACTGCATCTGAAGTGCATTATGGCTCATGATTCGTGTACCAATGGTAAAATGTTTATTTTGTCTTAAATATTGGATATCAGAAGCCCACCTTTTTTTGGTAAGATCACATCATCAATGTTGATTTAATTTGACAAATAAATCGTAATTTCAATGTTGAAGATTTTGGATGATATTGAGTTAGAGACTTAGCTCCTTTAATTATACCTACCTCCACCACCTTTTGACCTTTTATTGGATGACTTACTTCTTTTTTTAGAAGAATCTTGATTGGATGACCCTCCCTGAAAAAGTTTTTAAATTCAATGAATATGGTTGTACTATATACTAACTTAATTTAATCTCAAGTGTATAAACATTACCTATCTACTCTACATGTATTGTCAAACACGGTATTTTGAAACACAATATAAATGTAGATTTAAATGAAAAATAATGTGAATGTAGATTTAATTGAAAAATAATGTGAATGTAGATTTAATTGAAAAAGATAGTAAGCTGGCACTGCCAGGCAGGATACGCCCACATTTTCGAGAGATGGATAGAGAACAAGGAAAACCGAAAGTGATTTTTCCTACAATCAAAGGCTATAATTCATTAAATTACAATTTGATATGCGCAAATATCGAAAAGAATCAAGATCTTTAGGTTATAAACATGCATTTCAAGTTTCAACAAAATCGAATTAAAATTGTAACCTATACTGGGTCCACAAAATTGATATACCATATTTTTAACACTATTAGCGTACAAACGGCGGCCATTTATTCTGGCAATTATGGTCCGATTACCCTGAAATTCAAACAACCTTCCGTATGGTGTAACGGTGATAGAGTCAAGCGTTTTTTTTTAAATCGGATAATAATCGTGACCTCCAGAAGGACCATAGGCGATTTTTCGAACAATCAGGGGCCATAATTCAGGAAGTTATGATCCGATATGCGCAAATATCGAAAGGAACCAAGATCTTTTTCCAAAATTAGAACTCAACCTTCCTTAGGGTGTAACATTGATATAATCAAACGATTTTTTAAATCGGATAATTATTGTAACCTCCAGAGGGACCACAAGCTAAACCAAGGCGATTTTGCGTATAATCAGGGGACATAATTCAGGAAGTTACGATCCGATATGCGCAAATATTGAAAGGAACCAAGATCTTTTGGTTATAACCATGCATTTCAAGTTTCATCAAAATCGAATTAAAATTGTGATCTCTACAGGGTCCACAACCTTGATATGCCATTTTGTATGGCAATTTTGGTCCGATTTTTCCGAAATTCAAACTCAACCTCCTTTAGGGTGTAACGGTGATATAATCAAACGTTTTTTTAAATCAGATAATAATTGTGACCTCATGAGGGATCACAAGTTAAACCAAGGCGATTTTGCGTATAATTAGGGGCCATAATTCAGGAAGTTACGATCCGATATGCGCAAATATTGAAAGGAACCAAGATCTTTTGGTTATAACCATGCATTTCAAGTTTCATCAAAATCGAATTAAAATTGTGATCTCTACAGGGTCCACAACCTTGATATACCATTTTTTAACAGTATTCGCGTACGAACGCGGCCATTTTGTATGGTAATTTTGGTCCGATTTTTCCGAAATTCGAACTCAACCTTTCTTAGGGTGTGACGGTGATATAATCAAACGTTTTTTCAAATCGGATAATAATTGTGACCTCCAGAGGTACACCGAGCTAAAATAGGTGATTTTTCGGACAATCAGGGGCCATAATTCAGGAAATTACGTTCCGATAGGCGCAAATATCGAAAGGAACCAATATCTTTAAGTTATGAAAATGCATGTCAAGTTTCATTAAAATCGGTTCAAAATTGTGACCTCTATAGGGTCCACAAGCTAAATACGTGATTTTTCGTACAATCAGGGGCCATAATCCATGAAGTTTTGATCCGATACATGCCAATATCGAAAGCAGCCGAGATCTTTTGGGGATAAACCTATATTTCAAGTTTCGTCAAAATCGGACAAGAATTGTGACCTGTAGAGAGTCCACAAGCAATTGTGGACGGACGGACGGACAGGGGCGACGACATAATACGTCCACATGAAAATGTGGGCGTATAAAAATGTGAATGTAGATTTAATTGGAAAAAATGTCAATGTAGATTTAATTGAAAAATAATGTGAATGTAGATTTAAATGAAATATATTTCGATACAACTTTTTGAACATAACTGAAATGGAAGTCCAAATTTTACAAGCCTTCAGTGATAATCTGAATTAATAGTAACATCATCCTGTTCCTGATCTCAGTTCTACCTTTATTACACATACAACAACATATTTTGATGAGTTTAAAGATAGAAAGAAATGAGGGAACTTACCCCATGTAAGACACCACTTAGTGCAGCAGCAGATACAAGATGAGCATATTCTGGTGGCACAGATATAGTTCCTGAGTTTAATTTTCTTCTGAAATAATAAACACATCAATCTTTTATACTTAGATTTAAAATTATATCAAATATTTATCAATTATTGCTATTTTTAATCATGTGTTAAACAAACTTATATAAAGAAAACTGACACAGATAAACCAATATTAAAAGTATCTATCTGTTGATCTCCATCAATAAGCCATATAATACAACAAACACTTCTGATTCTCTCACAAATCTTTTAAAAATCGGACGCGTTAGCAACGTTTTTATTCTCTTGCTTCTATCTTGTCAAAGGGATCACATGGCTAAGTGGGTAAGGCGCTGGCTCGCTAGACTTGAGGTCAAATGTTCGATCCCTGCATTGGCCGAGAAAGTTTATTTCAATTTTCCGGAGTGGTTTCCCCTTGTCAGTGTTTCAGAACGGAGGGCCTGACAAGGGCAGCTGTCTAGTCACTCGGATTTTACGAAAAACCTGGGTCCCATTTACACATTGGCGTGCACATAAAAGATTCCTTGGCAGTTGGAATTCGATATAAGAGTAGTCCATAGCGCCACTACCCGGGCCAAATTTCCCTCAAAGCCCACTGTATTGCATATGTCCGTCTTCCATTAGCCCAGGTTAAGTGGATAACAGTAGGACTTTAGACCCCATTTCATTTCTATCTTATCAAAGGATCGCAGGGTTAAGTGACTTCTCATGTAACAATTCATTTCAATAATATCACTCATAAGACTATCTAATTTGTATGTTTGGAAGATCTGAGATAAAATTCCAATTATTACTTTTTACTGAGACTTCCATCTTTATGGCCTTCACCATCACTATCACTTGAAGCTGTAGCATCTGAATCACCTGATGATTCTTCTACTTTCTCATACTGAATTAAACGATCTAATAGAAAACTGAAAAATAATGGCAGAGATCAAAACTTCTATCATGTTGAAAGCTTGAATAGAAAATATTTTTGAAGCATTGAAATAAACTTTAAACTTGAAGTAGAATTCTGATCTGTTTATAATCAAAGAGTGAATGAGCTTGTGAAATCAATTTGGTGTAATACAACTTGATAGATTTATTACTGCAGGATTTGAATATTTTGTTGATGTCCACATGATTTTTAATTGTGGTAAGAATACGTCAGCTTAAATAACGATAAGAGTTATGTCCCTTTATTTCTGTAAAATGTCCGCTAGGAAAAAATTTGAAATCCGATCACTGCTTCAAACACTGTTAAAGTAGTGCTCTTTGATACACAGATAGGCAACTCACTGGATCAATCATCATAGGGAGCATGCTAAATGATTTTAACAGCAATATTACATTGAAATCCTAGTTTTCTAAATGTTATTTACCTTCTATCCCTTGCTACTTTTAATAACTTTCGCTGTGCTTTTCTCAGTTCTTCTAAAAAACATTCATGTTCCTATAATGAAAAAGTAATAATATTATTATGCAACCTAACAAACAAATGAAGAAGAATTACATCAATAAGAGTAATTACTCCTCTTACAATCTTAAAGTGAAGTGATCTATGAATTTGATGGCTATGTCAAATTGAACACAGTTGGAGCTTAGCTTTCCATTCCATCCATACAAATCACTAAGAACATATTACATGTCAGCTCTACAGCAGTCACAGTATTTACAACTGACCAGTAGGCTAAATAGTTAGCGTGTGCACGCTGTATCATAAAGCTGGTCTGTCATTGAGTTAACTGGCGTGGTTTCGAATCCTTGGTTGTACCTGGCAAGTAGGGTCACCTGTCCAACCTCGTGGGTTTTCTCCAGTTTCCTTCCACTGCTAAAGACCCCTACACGCAAGCGAATTTTTAAAATAAAATTAAACCATACGTTAGTCCCGAAATGACCTAGTTTGTGTCGAGTGGAGGTTTAACCCAATTTCTTTCTCGCTCCCTCACTCTCCTGAAGGTTCTTCTCGGTCGAGGCTGAGATACACATTGTACAAACTTGAGGCATTACAGTTAGACTACCGTACTTTTCAGGAAGTTAACTTACATAAACAAGAAGTCTGAATTTTTTCTTTAAGGCTTTGTATTTGACTTTATAGTCTATCTGTGGTTCAGTAGCATATCCATCTGAAATAAAACAAACATGTAATATATCTATTATTATGCTTGTCTGTCCTAATCTAATCCCATATATCTGTTTCAGTAAGCACATGCAGGGGTTTTATGAAATATCACAGCACAATATGAAATGAAATGGGGTTCAAGTCCTTCTGTTCTGCTCTAACTGGGCTAATGAAGACGGCATACGCCATACAGTGTGCTATATGGTAAATTTTGCCTGGGCAGCAGCATAATGGTCTACTCTTATTATATCGAATTCCAAGTGCCGAAGGATCTTTTACAGGCATGCCAATGTATACACAGGAACTCAGTTTTCCATCTCATTCAAACAACTGGGCAGCTGTTCTAGTCCTACGTCCTGCACCACTAACAAGTGGGAAAACACGTCGGAAAATCCTGATGAACTTTCTTGGTCAATTAAGGGATCGAACACCTGACCTCCAGGCTATTGAGCCAGTGCCTTACCCTCTAAGTCCCCATAGATCAATCACAGCACAGAGAGCCACAGACGTTTATAAATGTCTTTTCAGAAATTTTTCAAATGATAAGTAACAAGTACGATCGTACTATAAACCAGGAATTGACAAAGTTGTTGGACGAAATTAAAAAATCTAATACACCAATTGGATGCAGAATTGTTCAAAGAATAGGCATTGCAATTTTCATACTCATCGGACTTAAATTGAGGGAGCCTGTTCGTCCTGGTCCAAAATGTAAAATATAGAAATAAAACAAAAGAAAATGAAAAACATTTGATTTTAATCGGTTTGTGTAATAATATGCCATAATGCATAATGTTAAAATTTTACTATGGGTTTATCCATTTGGACAACATGTCAATACTATTACCTACGGAAGCACATTAGGGTCAATCAAATGACCTTCATTATAATACAGCTCAAATATTGTAATGTCATTCTAATTGACTGACATTAGCCAAATGGTAGCAAATAACGGGATCGGTGTGAACTACGGTATATTCTAATCTCTCCAGGGACCAAGATTGGCAAGAAATAAGAACATCGCCCACGGCACAATTTCTCTAGTAATAGACATACCGGTACTTTACACAAGGGAGCAAACAAGACATTCTTTAAGAAATCTTATTAAATATACATTACGCAAGAGCTAAATCTGCCTATTATAGGTCTTTGTTTAGGCATGAAATCTTATCTAAATTATTAATTAGAGATTTATTAAAGATACATTATGTAAGAGCTGAATCTGATTATTGCAAGTCTAAATTTAGGTTTAAGATGTTATAGAAATTATTATATTAGATCTTTATTTAAACAAACAAGCCTGAAATCAACTCTTTAGACCCACAGATGGCTCGGCTAGAACTTTGATTTAAATAGGTTTTCACTGATTAATAAAATCATATTTACGTCATCAGTTAGATCGATGCTAAATGATAAGAGTGTACTTCGCCAGACTGCTTTTGAGTGATTGCGCATGCAATTGAAAACTTAACTTGATAATCGAGACATTTCCCTACCATTTCTAGTCAAATATCACAACGATGACAAATATGTTCAGAATAAAGTAATTTGACTGAAATTTTCAATATATTTTTCTTACATCATCTCTATATAAAAATCTACCATAATGTATCTTTAAGAAAACAAGTCAATAATCAACTCTCAATGGCATCAGATAGGCTACTCAAGATTTTAACTAGATTAGAACAGTTCGTCATTTAAAAATTTAATTCAAGAATGGGAAAGTGAGACTATCTCGACTATACCAGTGCCCTGGTTGTCAAAACACACACAGTGATAACTTGGCTCAGAATGAATGAATGAAATTTTCAATATTTTCACTTACATTATTAGGCCTTATCTATTTTTGAGCTATTTCTATTATCTAAAGAAGCTAAAACGCTAACATTTGGGGCCTAGAAATTGGCAAAAGTGGGTTGCAACGCATATAATACTGTAATATGTATGTATATAAACTGATTTACATTCAATTTTTACTCTTATTGCAAATCAGTATGTTCGGCGAAATAAGCCAGCAGTCTCAATCGAATGCAAATTTCTAGCGTCTGGTTATTCCAGTCTACATACACCATTTGATTTGGTGCAATGGGTCTAGTCTCGTCCCTCGAGTCTCTTGTTACAACTAGGGCTGAAGTGCATTATGGTACACAATTCATGTAGCCTAATATTCCAATAATGGTAAAACGTTTATTTTGTCTTAATGGATATCAGAAGCCCACCTTTTTCCAACATCAATGCTGATTTAATCTGACAAATTAATCGTGTTTTCAATGTTGAAGATTTTTGAGTTAAAGACTTAGCTACTTCGTCTTTAGCTACGAGAATGTAGCTAAAAACATTGAGATTGATGTGTTTGTTTTTAGCTACAATTTGCACCCTTCAATTTGGTGTTGCAAACCCATTTTTTTTATTAATACATGTAACATCTTTAAAACAAGATGAGTGTATGCTATTATGACTAATTAAACTTGCAGGGGGCCAATGTAGAGGCACAACAATCACCTTACTCTAAATATTCATGTTTAAAGTAATGAAGCGTAGTGTCTGTTTGACATTCACCGCTATCAAAATTCTTTGATAGTTACACTGCTTTGCACATGCGTCAGTAATACACGTCCCTGTAGTACACGCTTCTTTAATCATAACCTACCCGTTTTAGGTAGGATGAAGGGCTTATTGTAGTTGTGTGTGGTGGAAATATTATAAATAACAATAATCAATCGATGTTTTGAAGAAAAATATTGTCAATTTTGTGTTATTGATGCGGGAGTGATTCACGACGGGCAGTGCAATGTCGGAGGCAATGGCTGAAAAACCTTTCTACTTTGTCTTCAGCTCATAAATCTTCCATAATAATAATATAGGCCTATTTTAAAACTTACTTTAGGCTTACCGATTAGGAGAGAGAGAGAGAGAGAGAGAGAGAGAGAGAGAGAGAGAGTTCAGTGAAAGATATTATTGGTCATTGGTGTTCTATCTATAACAATTACATGTGTTTTTCCTGGCTGTGAGTGTGACTATTTTAGTATTTATCATTAGTTCAACAATAACAAAAAAAACCCACTACAAATAATTGGTGCTAGATGCAGACATATTATTTTACTAGGATTATTAATAGCGACATTACCTGGAACGGTCATCATTATGTATATATACGATATGAATATTAATATATTGTTGGATCTATTAATAATAGTCAGATCAAAAAGAAGAATGAATTGAACAGGAAAAATTAAACTGAAGAGAGTTATGTCCCTTTATCAGTGTTTGTGGAAAAACGTCATCAATTTATGTGTGCTACGTCACTTCTTTTGCCTTCCTCTTACACGCGAGTGCTCAATGTAAGTGGTTGTGTTTGTAGAATCCGCATTTCAATCCGCATTTATCAAACCATCCCCATTACATCTGAATGAAATAAATATATTTTTAGTTATCTTATTTATTCCTCAATATAATTTAGTCATATATTTCATACCCCGCAAATGTAAAGTGTAAAAATTTAATAGTTTCTAGAGGTGCCATGGATGAAGACATGTAATCCAATTTGTTTACCTTTTGAAAAGTGCTTATATATTAAAGTTAAATACATATTTTACCGTGTCCGTCAGACTGCAAACTAATATTGAAACTACGTAGATATTATATTATATTTTCCCTTTTTTCAGATGGCTCCAAAGACGCCAGTAGCCAAGGTAGCCAAGGTAAAATGTTTAAAATAACTTACACAGAAATACAGACTGAGACAGGGAGACGGGCCTAGTTACCTTGTAGACTCTAGACTAGTAGGCCCACTAATTATAATACTCAGAACACCGTGTTTAGTATTGACTAGGCCTACCTAAATGCATCTTTATTTTAAGATTAATTTACCAAACATTATTTGAGGGAGGGGACACGGTGGGCAAGTAGGTGAGACATTCACATTGTGACGATTGTCATTGGCCCCGCTCAGCCTGGAGCTTAGTGGAGGTCAGGTGTTTATTCCCTACATTGGCCGAGAAAGTTCATCCAGATTTCCTTCATGGTTCCTCGTCAGTAATGCAGGACGGAGTGCATGACAAGGACATCTGTCTAGTTCAGATGGGACGAAATATCGAGTCTAATCTAGCTCTGAACCTACATGTAGGTCTCATTGCACTTGCCCTGTATGTTCAGGGACCGCCCTATTGAAAAAGTTTCAAGCACCAATCAATTTTACTGGGCAACTTTTAAGTGCTAAACAGTCATGTGTCTGTCACTGTGAATATCTGTAAAACTGTACTTTTTAGTGAGAAAATAAGACCTTGTTTACCTCACTCGAGTCAGTGTAATTGAGCCATCTAAAACAGGAGACTAAACTAAATTGCAACAAAAGAAACTTGCACCCCAGGTTATGTTGGAACTGGGAGTAAAACTAAAAGAATACCAAATGATGTGCGTCTTCCAAAACAGGAATTCTACATAATACCGCGATAATTTCTTCTGACTTAAAGGACCCAAGTCCGTAACTCAAAATCCTCGAAAATCTTCGACATGGAAAACTCGAATTATTGGTCAATTTAAATCAACATTGATGTTGTGATCTTACCTGGAAACGGTAGGCCTCTGATATCTAATAATTAAAACAAGATAAACAGTTTACCATTGGTACACGAATCGTGTACCACAGTGCGTTTCAGCGTCACTTGTATCAAGTGACAAGAAAGAACGAGGCTAGACATATTCAACAACTCCTGTTAAACTAAGAGGCCATATCTTATCTGGTGGGCATGCGCAGTAGATTAGAATAACCAGACACTATAATTTCCTCTTTTGTTAAGACTCCTGCCGTATTTCGCTGGACATAACTGATTTGAAATTATAGTCAAAACGGAAACAATTTAATGTAAATCAGTTTATATACAATCAGATTATATAATTATATGCGTTGCGACCCATTAAGGTCAATTTCTAGGTCCGAAATGTTAGCGATTTAGCTCCTTTAATGTAAATGATTTACAGTAGACCTATCGAGTATGGTATACTGTTACATCATAGCCCTATGTAACCGGATTTTAATTAGACTTGAGTTAAACAGTCAAATGTACACAGATTATCCTACTTATCATACTGATGTGTAATTTTAACAGGGCAAGGCACCTGCCGGATCGAAAGCTAAGCCCGTTAAAGCCCGACAACCAGCTAAAGGTAAAAAGAAGACTGTTGGAGGTGATAAAAATGGTAAAGATAGAATTGTTCCCAGCAGACGAAAGGTAGGCTTACATATAAGAAATGGTTGAATTATTTTTAGTTCTGTTCAGTACTTGATATGAGAGCACATAATCTGAAATCAAATTTGGATGAGCTTTTTTATTAAGCATCTAATTAGCTGTTTGTGATGAAACCTAAGATTTGCTACTATCACCAACTGATCAGTGATGATTTCTTGTGTTTCTGAAACTAGTATATTTCTTTACGGTATATCTAAAGTAATTTATGCAAAACATATTTTACTATTATAAGGTTTAACTATTAAAAGTGATCCTTTTCTTAAGTAGATTATCGTTGACCTGATGAGAAGCATTTGCATTTTTTGAAAATCTAATTTAAAATGTGCTTAAATTTGATTACTTCACATTTAAAGGCCTGATGTGCCATTTGCAATTTAGCTTATTATATAAAAATTCTCACATGTTACTATACTAAATATTCTCTCATTGATTATTTAACATCAAATTAAGAAAAGCAAATTAAAATACCAAAGCAAGATAATCACCCGACTTTGATTCAATTGAATTTTAAAGTTGGGTCCATCAGGTTTCTCTGCTACAAATGGAAGATAGATGAAAATACAATTGATCGTAACAGAATTCAACAATTTTTGTAATGGGCTGGTAATCCTAATTTGAACTTTCACAATATTGTGGTTTGCAAGAAAATCTAATTAAAATACAGATTTATATTTCGGTTTCTATTATGCACCTAATTGGCTGTTTGTGATGAAACCTAAGACTTGCTACTATCACCAACTGATCAAAGTGATGATTTCTTGTGTTTCTGAAACTAGTTTATTTCATTATGCAAAACATATTTTAATATTAATTGGTGTAACTATTATCTGTTTTAATCAGATTGCTTGCAAGATGGTGCTAAATGATGCTTTGAGTCTTTAAGAAAACAAAATAAAAATGTTGACTGTAGATGATCTCCTCATGCATTATTTAATCGAATGAACAGATTTTAGCGAAGATTGTAGGGCGTAGGCGACACTGTTTTGTTTTGACCATACCATACCCTGTCAGGCCTGTCTGCAGAGAATTCGAAAATGTTGAAAAATTCTGAATTCATCTTTGCTTTGTAACTGAATCGAATTGAACTATTTTTGGACGGATATTTATTATAGATTTAACTTTTAACAATATGACTATTATTAAAAACTGAAATGAAATGAATTCTGCTTATCCAGGGACATAAAGTAATATATTTAATGTTTCGTATTCTTGTAGAAAGATCAAAGAATAGATAATTGTTTACAATATTTAAATAGCCAATGTTTGTCTATTGCAGCCAAGATCCTACCCAACACAAACTCGCCCAAATCATTTGAAATCACGAAAGAGGGCTTTCAAAGATCATCCTCATAAATGCCGATCCTCGATTACTCCAGGAACAGTACTTATTGTCTTGGCTGGCAGACACAAGGGCAAGGTAAATTTTCATGCAAGAGGTGGAGATTTGACGCTTTTAGAAATAGATATTAAATGATATGAACATCCTTAACAAGATGAAGAATTACAGCTTTTGAAACCTGCCTTTAAAACCCCAAAATGTGAAATTGAAATTCAGCTTAAAATCAAACATAACCCAGTCAAAAGTACTGATATTGAAACACATGCTGGTCAACTTTAGTAAGCCCCCCCCCCCCCCCAAAAAAAAGGGTTCGTAATAACACTTGAAACGTTACATTAGTTTTATTGATTCGACACATAATCATAATTGTGCCACCTATTTGATACAAGTCAGCCTATTTGTCATGCAATATTTTTTATGCGCTGCATGGCAATGCCATTTGTCATGAGTAGATTTACATAGTGTAATATTCTAGTCATATGGTAATGTTTTGTCATCTAAATACAATTAAAATATTTATTTTTTAAATTATATATTTCAGAGAGTTGTATTTTTGAAACAGTTGAGATCTGGATTATTACTAGTTACAGGTAAGTGTATTTTGGTAGATAAGATGGCTTTGAACAAAAATTTATACAAGTGATCAATACATGAAAACCCCATTCTAGAAAAAATGGCGTCTCGCTATGCATTGTGGGAGGCCCTGAGCAAATTGAAAGGAAGCTGCCATTGCTTTGCATGGGTTTTATCTGACCAAGTTTCGAAAAACGCTGATTTACATTAAGTGTAAGGATGAAGGATATTTCATACGATGTGATCAGATAGAGACCTGGAAGGTTCATGCACTTAAATAATACCTGAGAAAGCGAAATCTTAAGTGTACAGGCCGCAAAAAGGAGTTAGTAGCTAAAGTGACAGCGATCAGCCATTCGATAAGACGGTAAAGTTTCTACAGCTGTTTGTTTTGAAGTTTTTATTTTACCTTTATGCGATCTGTATACTTCAGAATGTGCTTTCTGAGGTATTCTTTACGTGCGTCAACCATCTGTGTCTCTATCAGATCATATGAAATATCCTCCATCCTTAAAATTACCGTAAAATCCGCTTTTTTCGAAAGTTGGTCAGAGAAAACCCATGCAAAGCAATTGCAGCTTCCTCTCAATTTACTCAGGGCCTCCCACAATGCACAGCGAGATGCCATTTTTTCTCGAATGGGATTTTTATGTATTTGTTATATCTGCATTAATTACATATTGACTTCTTCACGATATAATTACAGTTGACTCTGTCAATTCTGACATCGTACTGGATCGATACGATATGCCGGATTACACAGCATGTCGGAATATTCAATGCCAGAAGTAGAGTACCGAAATCAAATACCAAGCGCTCTCTTACTAGAGATCATTAAATTATCAAGGTTATCAACAAAGACTGACACATGTTTTATACTCACAGATGATTGATAGTCATTTAACACCCACTTATTGAAGGCTGGATTGTCCAATGTTAATTTCAGTGCAAATTGTGAAACATGACTAATCGCGGTTGAAATTTAGAACATTCAGATGTCGTGACACGAGTCAACTGTAGGTCAAAATATGAAAAGTTTTGTTTTTCTGTAGATTCTAGCCTTGCAATTATTTAAAGGAAATTCAGAAAGTTGTTTACATTACTAGTTTTTGGCAGGGTGTTTTGTTCTTAAATATTGACTATAATTGTGCAGATTCTGTTGACCAGTATATGATGAAAACCTAGTTTTGCTACTATCACCAACTGATATAAGTGATGTTTACTATTGTTCTGAAACTGGTACTTAATTTTGTCTAATATATTAAAATAAATAAATCTAATTGACTGTATTTTATCTTTTAAATCAATTTGATGGGGGGCAAGTGGCTAAGTGGGCAAGACCCTGGCTCGCTAGCATGTAGTCTGGTTTATCGATCCCTGCATTTGCCGAGAAACTTCATCAAGATTTTCTGGCGGGGTTTCTCTTTGTCAGTGATGCCGGACTGAGTCTGACAATGACAGCTGGTCTAGTCGTTAGGATGGGATGAAAAACTAAGGTCCAGTGTATACATTGGCATACGCGTAAAAGATCTCTTGGCAGTTAGAATTTGAAAGTAGGATGTGCAAAATTTCCCTCGTAGCACACTGTATGGCGAATGCCCGTCTTCATTATCTCAGTTTAGGAGCAGAACAGTAGGACGTTTAAACCCTAATTTTATTTCGTTTCAATTTTCAGGTCCATATACTGTAAACGGATGTCCTCTTCGTCGTGTCAATCAAATTTACGTTATTGCCACCAAAACCAAGTTAAATTTGGACAATCTTAAATTACCAGAAAGGTTAAATGATGAATACTTCAAGAAGCAGAAGACACGAAAGGCTCCTAAGAATGAAGGAGATATCTTTGAATCATCAAAAGAGGTATATACAAATTTTTATTTACCACCAAGATGTTTCTTTATGTTGTCAGACGGATAACTAGTTGGGCTGAATATTAAATTTATCATACACCTAGTGTCATGATCATGCTCTATCTATTTCTTCATCCTGGGTATCCCCAGTGGTCTCATTCCATTCCATTCCACTCCACTTTACCCTGGGTTTATCCATGGGGTATTTAAATTATCTGCCCTTGATCATAGCTGAAGTCTATGAACCAATTAAAAAAAACAGGTTACAAACCAGTCTGGGTTTAATTGTGGCTTGTTCTCTTGATTATGAGAAAATATGGTGGCTTGTTCTCTTGATTATGAGAAAGTTTGCAAGAATTTTAATATAAAAGTATCATGTACATAAAAAGATGTGGGAATACATCCATTTGATGTGAAAGATGTATTTAACAGTATTTTTGATTGGTCGATAAAAATAATCAAGGTCAAATAATTTGAATGTGTCTTCACATGTATTAACCCAGAGTGGAATGGAATGAGACCACTGAGGATACAGAGGATGCCTAAAGTTGATCTTTTGCAATTTTTAGTCCAAATCTAATTTTGTGGGTTTTACACTAAAATGTACTAAAGGTTTGACTGTTTAATGGCCATTTCACTTCACATCTGGTAAATACATGCACAGTAGTATTGATCTTCTAGTAACAATTAAAATGTCAATTTTGAAGAAAACATTAGAATGCGGGGATCTTGTAGAACTGGGGTTGGTTGCTCAAAACTAAGTTATTTTAACGATCCATTAAACTTAACTAACCTAAATCTTGTTAATGTGTTGTTAAATTTGCTGCAGAAAACACTATAGAATACTTTATTTTTTCCTTTAGAAATATTAGTATAAATCTGTAGGCAAAATTTGCGCCACTGAGTGTTTGGGGCCTTTATTTCCAGCAACAATCTTTCTCTCTGTTAAAGATAACGAAGCTTTGAGCAACCGGCCCCATATCATTACACCTGTACTTATATATTTTACATCTTATATTACAGGCAAAAACTATTTCACCTGAGATGAAAGAAGATCAAGTTTCTATAGATAAACAAGTACTAGATGCCATTGCCAAACACCCAGATCATAAATTATTAACTGGTTATTTGAAATCGTTGTTTTGGCTGAAGAAAAATCAGTTTCCCCACACAATGGTTTTCTAGACATTATGAGGGAAAATATAAGTAATAAAAAAAACTGCAAAAAAATTTTGGGCGTTCTGTGATGTTTTCTCCACCTACTGTCATCCCCTCCTTAAAAGCTGAACTCTGATTACATAACTACAGAAATAATTAAATTTTAAAGTTAACGGCCTAAACAACTGCCATACTTGTTTTCAATTTGTAGACTGGCTAACCTGGAGATTGAATGTTCGATCCCTGCATGGGCCACAGTGTCCCCCCACCCCTCTGTCAGTGATACAGAACCTGCCAAGGACAGCTGTCTAGTCATTTGGATGGAACGGAACACCGAGGTCCTGTGTATAGTATACACTGGCGTGCACATAAAAGAACCCTTAACAGAATTTGATATGCGAGCAAAATTTTCCTCGTAGCACACAGTATGCCTGTCTTCATTAGCCCAGTTCGGAGCAGAACAGGAGGATGTAAAATGTCATTTCAATTTGTAGAACAAAAATGGTTATCGCTTAAGGGTAACCTAAACACAGACCACGTCCACATCTAGTATGCCGTGTAAAGCATACTGTGCACATGGTTAGCTAGTGAATTACCTTCTGACTGAATTTATTTCACTATCCATATTATTAGCTCACTGAAAATATTATTGCCACAAAATTGTCTGATCAGGGATATATGTTTTACAAATTAGATGAAATAATCCAACCCTGTATGTTTACTCCCAGGGGTTGAGGAAGGTGCATATGTAGGATTTTAAAAGTGGGAGTTGCAGCAGGGTTGCCAATATAATACAAGAGTTACAGAAAGGCGAAACTGAGCTCCATCGGTGGTGGGCCAGACCCCACCCCCGAAAATTAAGACTGCCACAAAATCACTTGGGAGCCACAATCGAAGTCGCTAGCAAATGATCCCGTTTGTCTTTTTTTCCTTGTGGATAGGGCAACCGGCCCGGTTCCTAGAAAATTCTTAAAGTAAGCACAAAGTCATCTTCACTTTTACTTACGTAAGAATCTTATAAAAATACTGTTCCTAGAAAATTCTCAAGACCATTCTTACGTAAGCACAGGTCAAGTACAAGTCTAAGCACATTGTGACTGATAAAGCTTACCATACACTGAGACTACGATGCTCTTTAACGTCGTAAAAACAACTTTGGTAGGCCTATGCGAATTACGTCATAAATTTGTCGTCTGCTTCATTGTGGTTGATTTGGATGCGTTTGACATCTCCCCTATAGGGCCTACACATAATTATAAAATGTGCCAAAAGATATAAAAAAAAAAACCGCAGACACATACGAACTAACTGAATAATTGTGAGAGATCCTGATCTTAAAGGACCTAAGTCCGTAACTCAAACTCCTCCAAAATCGTCGACATCGAAAACTCGAATTATTGGTCAATTTAAATCAACATTGCTGATGTAAACTTACCGGGAAAAGATGAGCTTCTGATATCCGATATTTAAGATAAAATATTTTTTTAACATTCTGTTGTATTGAAAGACTCGAGGGACGAGACTAGACACATTGCAATAAGTCAGGGTAAACGATAAAGAGTACTGAGCAGGACCGTTGTTGAGCGAGGCCACATGTCAGTCAATTTGAGTGACAGTTCCATATACGGCCTTGACATTATGTTTAGTTGTAGTTAAAACTGTAGCAAACGCGTTTTCAGCCGGTGCACAAAGCAACCCCAAAGTGGTCGAATATAACCTTATTAAAGTGGCTTACTCGAATTCTAATCAATCGTTTACAGTCCACGAAGACGGGACATTTAGGAGAAAATTTGAAAATGTAATTGCTGCAAACGCGTTTTCCTGCTATTCCAGTTTGTGAATACAGCAACTTCAATTTGGTCCAGTATAGCCTGCATGGCTGACCCGAATTCAAAACAACAAATCATTCGTCGCGCGGTATGGAAAGTTTAATCACCGAAATGCGTTTTCTGCTATTCTAGCCCGTTTTAACAACTCCAAAAATATTCAATGGTTTTGTAACCGAAATTCGACTCTGAATTCCAACCATCCAATCAGACTGTTGCATCTGTATTCACAAATATTAATCGATGCCCGAAAAATGTCGCACAAAGTCGAGTGGCTCCAGACAAAATGTTTTAATCCATAGTCAACTCAGTACAAATGCGTTATATTCAATTACAAGAAAAGTAAAATGAGTGTTTTATTAGGGCTCGATGACAGTGAGTTAGGGAAGCAAAACTAGAAATGCCCGAAAATTTCGGGTTTATAAATTATAGACAGCGGCGCCGGTTTTCTTTAAGGGGCGAATGACCCCCAAGAAAACTTTGGATTATTTGACGGTCGCCAACGCGTTTTACTGCTAGTTTTCTCTGCCGTTTTCTGGCTCGATGGTCGTTTTTCGGGCAATACCTATTTTCGGGCAATACCATTTTTTTGGCATACCTATAAGTTATATTTTTTCTCTAAACGTTAATAGAAAAAAAAGGTCGTCTCCTACGCCTATGAGTAGGACTTTTTCTTAACTTTTGAAAGATTATAAAGAAGTTATAAGAAATAATTTTCATAGAAAAATAATATCTGAGTGATTGTATTATATAAACTATGAATAGTAAGAGTAGTGGTTAATATATCACAGATAAAGCGGAATTCATCGCACTATACCACATAAAGTTGTAACCTGCTTCGCTTAGCAGTCAGTCCTTTTCGTTTAAATTCCTTGTCAGTGATGCAAAAGGAGGGCCTGACAACGACAACTGCCTAGTCGTTCGGATGGTACGAATAACCGAGATCCCGTCTACATATAGGAGTGCACTTAAAAGATCCCTTGGCAGTTGGAATTCGATATAAGAGTAGGTCGTAGCGCCGCTGCCCGGGCAAAATTTACCTCACACTGTATGGCGTATGTCGGTCTTCCATCAGCCCAGGTTAGATGCATAATTGTAGGACGTTAAACCCCATTTCATTCATTCTTACGTATAAAGATTTGGGGATATTTTTTCAATTGATTTCCATAAAATAATGACATTTCTTTCTAATGTGTTACGTATATTAAGTACACTTGTCCCAGAAACAAATGCATCATCCAATACCGCGTATAGAGTCTATTCGGCTTCGTCTGGGATATCTGTTGGGTTATTATCCGATTTGCTGCATAAGTGGATAATCGAGACTTTTTTTTTGTCGAATCGACTTTAGTAATGATGACCGAGGCTATGCATAACTTTTGATCGCTTAACGCTTATTTCTCGGTTCATAGTGGATCAATTTGACTGTAATTTTCAACAAATTGCCTTTATATTAACAAGTTTTAAACATTTTTTATAATAGTACCTTATGTATCACAGAAATAGCGGAATCTAATTCATAGCACTATACCACATGAAGTATACAATCGGCCTTGCTTAGCAGTCAGCTTTTTTTCTTATGTTTAAAGATTTGGGGATACTTTTTCGATTGATTTTGATAAAATAATCACAATTCTTTCGAGCGTTTTTACGTATATTAAGGACATTATACTATAAGCCTCACAAACATCAGGGCCGGCGGAAGCAATTCTTGATTGGGGGGGGGGGCTTCCATAGTCCCTACAGGCGAGGGTTCAGGGGCCGCAATAACCTCAAGAAAAGAGCACTTGTGCCCAAATTATTGGGGAGGGGTGGGGCTCCCCCCCCCCCCCCTACTCCACCGAGCCTGAACAGTGGAATGCATCAACCAATACCGCGTATAGGCTACAGTCTAATCGGCCTAGAGCTATGCAGTCAGCACACTTTGAACCCAATCGGCCTCGATTAGCAGTGGGACTTTTTCTTAAATTTGAAAGATTATAAAGTATTTCTATTAATTAATGTTCATAGAAAAATAATATTTCAGTGATTGTATTATATAAATTAAGAATAGCATCTTATAATATATCACTACGAGTGGGCTACACTCATGGTATAGCTACTTATTTTATACGCCGAGTACACAGTAGAGCAGGTCAGGGAGAGTACATTTTGTTGCTATTGAATTTTTGTACCGTTATTACCTCCTGTGGTCGTAGAGACTTGAAATTTCCAGGAAGTGTTAAGAGCAACTATTAATGATCACACACTAGGACCACGGAAACCACTAGGTGCACGTAAGTGTAGTAGCCCTTGAGAAATCTTTTATTACTAGCAACAAATACTCCTTTCTAAACTCGACCTTCAAATAAAATGGGAGGGACTTAAACAAGAAAGAGGCGGGACTTACATCGGCTTCGCACAGCATAATCTAGAAAATCGGTCTCGCCTAGCACCCTCTAGCGCTTACCATAAGTCAGACGGAGTTAGTAGACTCGAATAACTAGACGCTCGACTTTTGCACATGATTGACATTGCTGGCTTATTTCGCCAAACATAACTGATTTAAAATTGGAGTAAACACGGAAACCATTGAATGTAAATCAGTTTATATACATTCATAATACAGTATTATATGCGTTGCGAACCACTTTTATGAATTTCTAGGCCCCAAATGTTAGCGATTTAGCACCTTTAAAGTAGCCCGTGTGTTTGTAGCTTATGTTTAGGCTACTAATTTGCAAAAAAATGAATTGGTTTCAGGGTAGGCCTAAGGCCCTAGATGAGAAATTTTCTATAGCATTCTTAATTTATTTTGGAGAAGGATTTTCTGTCTTGTAATTGTAGATTTCGTGTGAAAAGGTGTCGGAAATGCCGTCGAATAAGTCTACGGTCAGCCAACTTTTTGAAGCAGAAACAGACTTAATGCTTGGGACTTGTGCTTAGATTGGCTATGTTTAAGAACGAAGTTGTGCTTAAGTTTTTTCTTGGAACGCATAATAACGTTCTTGTGCTTACAATGAAGTCTACTTAAAATCTAAGCACAAGGCCGTTCTTAAGAATTTTCTTGGAACACAAAATAAGGTAAGTTTACTTAAATGCAAAGTCGACTAAAATCTAAGCACAAGAACGTGCTTAAGAATTTCCTAGGAATCGGGCCCTGAAGTCCAGAACGAACCCTCTAATGCCATATGGTGAGGCCGGTACCAACCCATAAAGGTGTAATAGGAGGGGCACTTCACCTATGTCTCGGGTACACCCTCAGAATTTTTTTTAGAAAATAACGCTCCTGGAAACAGTTTTTTCCGCAACTCTAGTGATATCTAAGAGTGGATTTTGTTATTTATATGGTCGTGTTTTTTTTTTAAAGGGCACCAGATTTTTTAGGAGAGGAAGATGCTCCTGATGCCCCCACCCCTTTGATTAGCGCCTGTGGCTAAAGAATCGGTTACCCGTGGGCGCCCTTAAAACAAGGATTCAAGGAATTGATCAGTACCTTAAGAACATCACCGTGTGATCTTAATCAGGTGTATTATTTTATAATTGAAAGGTGGTCAAATTGTTTGAGGGGTGCAATGTACCCCCTGCACCATCGCTGGTTTCGGCCGTTTGATCTAAAAATATGCGAAAAACTGGGCAATTGCCATGGTCTACAATTAGAGTTCAGTTTAAGTGTTGGTATTGATACTATAGTAAACAGGCCCGTACCTAGCCCAGAAATGTTAGGGGGGGGGCAAGGGCGCCGATGGACGGTCCACGAAAAAGAGTCTAGCCCACCAGGCCCCCGAAAAGTTTAGAAAATATGGTTTGCACCTGTAGGTCCTATGAAAATGTCAGAAATTTCAATTTGCGATATTGGAGTACTACGATGTTTTGATACAATCTCGAAACCAGAAAATATTGGGAGAAAGAAATTTCTCTGGTGACACTGGGTAGCCGTTTTTCCGAAAGAGACGAATAACACGACTGTCACATGACATGTATTGATTTTACGTGTCCGGATGACCGAATCGCCTAAAAATATACACATGCGTAGGAAAATAGATCTTTACAAAAACTTGAATTTGTACATTTAGGATCCAATTTTGTTATGTCAGCTATAGTTGACTTTGACTCAAGAATCATTTTACAACAAACGAAACTACGATCCGACCTCTAGTTTTCGAGAAATCGGCCCCAAAAAGATTGACCAATCAGGGGTCAGAATGGGCGGGGCTAAGGTCTGAACAAATTAGGATAAAATGGACGGTATTTGGCCCCAGAGGCCTCCGGCACCGCGGCTGACTCTGGGAGCGAGATTGATAATGCGCCCCATCAATCATGTCATATAACGACATGGATAGAAGTGACATTGGCTAGACAGTCAATCAAACTCGTAGTGGGCGCCGAACCAAAGTCACTGATCGTCTTTTTAGAGCGCCCATACTGATATGAACACGTTAATCGTTGGCTTAGTATTGCGTCCAATATGAGCGGCCCAACAATCATCATCTCCCTGAAGCAACGGCCGCGAGTTTTACAACATCTAACCCTTGCTCCAACACTGGGCAATTCTTGAACTTTTATGCTTGCTGTGTTAACAAGTGAGTAATTAGCGTTGTCCAATCAGAGGTTGTGCCCATAGAGGTGTCAATATATACACCTCTATGGTTGTGCCACATTAAACACTCTGTCGCCGAGAACAAACTGGCACGCAATAAGACTACTCACCACACAATAAAGGACAATCAACTCAGCATACAATAAGGAATTCGCTGATCACGTGCTCTGTATGGGCTAATCTTAGCCTTCGATAAATAAAATAAATTGAAAGTAGTTTATTTTTAGTAACCCAGATCTGATTGGATCACGGTTGGGGCCGGTACCCAATCAAATTTAGTGACGGAAAATGCAGACTGTTGAGTGAAGGGCTTGATGAGGTGTATATAGTTAAGGCGAGATCAAGCCTTCTATTGAAGATGAACAATCATATATACCGTCATTATAAGGCACCCCACCAATCATGTCATTGTGGAAGGTCCTCTGGGATAAGGTGCACCACAGTCAGATCACGCCGTTTTGACGACCCATCAAATTGTGATGTTCATCGTGTGACTTAGTTCCTCCATGAACTGTCTCTGAGCGAACGATGTCTCGCTAACAGTTCCTCACGGGCCTTATTATCAACTAGTATGAAATAAGGCTTTTCTCCATCTCGGTTCTAAGGCTATTTTAGATCCTTACTGTCTACTTTGCACCGTGAAACTTTTTTGATCACCAAAAGAAATCATTTCCTGACACAACCGAGACAAATTTATAATAATCCAACACTATTTTCGTGTAGAATTCGATGTTAGAAAAAGACCGGTCTGCGCTGACGTCAGTTAACAAACATGGCGGCCAGATTTGAACGATTTTGTTTATCTTTTTCTAACGTCGAATTCTACATGAAAATAGTGTTGAATTATTATAATTTGTGTCGGTTGTGTGCAACCAAATTTTAAAAATAAAATTGTACTGTGTTGGTCCAAAAATGAACTAGTTTGTTCTGAGTGCGGGCACGAAGGGGCAAACAGCATTTCCGGAAGTCTATTTTTTAAAATAGTTGAGATTCACGCTTGTGAAAAGCTCCCTCAAGCCCATTTGTTAGACACTTCCCTCTCCGGTCAGATTAACTAGTAATTAGATGACAAGCAGTTTCTGGTTTACTCCATTGTCTTGACATTGGTGAATGTAAACAATTATATAGACTGTAGATTCATACAACCGCTGGTTACAGGTTTTAGGATTTACAGTGCACAATTTCAGTATAAACCCATAACTTCCAATGACAAATTCACACATAGTATTTTCTACAAAACCAGCTACAACTCAGTCCTCGTCTAGGAATGGTGCTTATTATAAACATTCTATTCCCAATTGAAATCATCTTGGCTACATATTCATCTTCAATAGTCATGTGTTATATCATTCAATAATAAAAGGTATGTTCAAATTTATTTCTTTTAGAAGAGAAGTGATAATAGTATAAATACATTTTCAAAATATAATCTAAGATTAATTCCAATTGTTTTGATGGGAACAGTCTATATAAATATTGAAGGTTACATTCACTGAGATACATTAATTCCAAATTATCTATAGTTTCAGTGGACTTACTAAAGCAAAGAAAATGTACAATATCTATGTTAATACAATTTATCATGATTATTTTCTACAATTACAAATCTGTAACACTAAACTTGCAGTTATACCAATAAACTAGAAAGTAACAACCTAAAGATAAAATTTATACACTTCGAGAAATACTCTTATTGAATTGTTATAATACAGCACTTGTTTGAGAATATCCGATATTATTTAATATTTTAGTAGTTTCGTGAGTCTCTGGAATAATTCTTATTATTATTTCTTCGATCTGAAAAAAAAGAAACATATCTTAATTTCTAAGGTTATATTAAGGTAAACGTCAAGCACTTATGTATTTTAATTTGGCATAACAATAATATACCTTGACTTAAACAAATTTGGTTGTGATTTATTAAATAGCTAACATTATACATGAACATACAATGCAAGACTTTTCACTAGCTAACTTAAATGAAATTGAGTTTAATGTCCTACTGTTCTGCTCCTAAACTGGGCTAATGAAGACGGGCATACACCATACAGTGAGCTCTGGGGGAAATTTTGACAAGGCAGTGGTGGTACGGCCTACTCTTATATCAAATTCCAGCTGTCAAGGAATCTTTTACGTGCATGTCAATGTGTAAACGGGACCTCAGTTTTTTGCACTATCTGAATGACTAGACCAGCTGTCCTTGTCATGCCCTCCCATCCTGCATCACTGACAAGGGGGAATTACGCATGAAAATCTGGATTAAATTTCTCTGTCAATGCAGGGATCAAACACCAGACCTCAAGGCTAGCGAGCCAGTGTCTTCCCACTTAGCCACTGTAACCCCCACATCAACACAAAGACAAACCCACGCACAATAGGATGATGTTAAAAGCTAAATCATGTACTTACTCCAATGTTGATTATTTGAAACAGTTTTTGATGATGGGGGACCATATCCTTCACCTGAATTTCAAAGACAAAAGAGTACATTATTTAATGCTTTCAAATACACACAACACAACTGAAACTTATTACATTATCAAGAATGAAGAAAAAAATCAGAAATAAAATCATCTTCATTGTCAATAATTTAACAAAATTAATAAAGTTAAGATCAAATGTATTGTGTATTACCATTAATACGTTTATAATAATTCATGAATTGTAACTATTTTCAAGGACATGAAATAAGTTAAATTCCTTGTAAACTGTGATGAACTAAGTCAAGAAAAGGAGAAGAATCTTAAAAAATGATGCAATTTTAAGAACTTGCAGTCAGTGTGGGTGT
Source organism: Patella pellucida (assembly GCA_917208275.1). NCBI lineage: Eukaryota > Metazoa > Mollusca > Gastropoda > Patellidae > Patella > Patella pellucida. The sequence goes on from OU795041.1 coordinate 21,161,035, forward strand.
GGTTATTTGTGGAGTTGAAGGGATGATACAAAAATCTTGTTTTGTTAACTTCACCCACATATTCATTTTTCTTGGCAACTACAGAAATGATTGATTTCATAAATTTCAAGTTCATAAGAATTTAGGGATATAACCCGATATAGGTGATATAAACAATGAAATCAATAGTATTAGTAATTGCCTCCCATCAACTCGGTGAAGATGACTTCAGTACAATGATGATGAAATAACATCCGAAAAATGTAAATCCTTAGTGTTATTTTTTGTTTTGAATTAAGTATGGCATACACTTAAGCTTGTTCAAATTTCTAACAATGTATACGAATACAATTCAGCTTGATCAAATTTCTAACAATCTATAACTCATGTATTTAGAGTAGTGATCTGTAATATTTTTTGTTTCATTAAATGCCTTAAAAGACTAGTTGACTAGCTTTAAATTACAAAATAGTGTATATGAAGGTCTGTGGCAAAAAAACCAACAAACTACTTTGCTACCATCCACCCAGTTGAATGGTAACACTTCCAAACTAACGCAGAAAGCATGTAAAAGATTTGTCAATATTTTACTTTTGTAAAATTTTTACAAGAACAGTTTTCATTTTTGTCAATGATAAGAAAACAAGTATCAAAAAAAGATAAATAAATAAAGAAGGAAGGAAATGAAAAATCTTTTTTTATTACTTATCTTATTCTAATGACCAAGAATTAGAATATTAAAATGAGCTTCAAGTAAGAAGATTATCAATAAGAGAGGAATAACAGGAGTTGGTATAAAGCCAAATAAACAGGAAAGAGGAAACGCCAATCCCATGATGTCCAAGACCATAGTGGAATGTCATAAAATTTCAGGAACAAAGAATTTCGAAACAAACATATACCTTCACCATATAAATATTTTTTCCAAAGTTCCAAAAGAACTTAAAGAAGGTTGAAATAATTTATAAATTGAGGATTTGGTAAATCTATCTTACCAAGTTAAGCCATCTCTATGTTAAAAATAATAGGGATAATATCTATCAGGGCATTACATGCTAACACTGGTTAGGTTATAGTGATAAAAGGTTTCTTAATCTACGTATAGAAAAGGACAAAATAAAGTACTATTTCTAGATAAGGAGGTTAAATTAGTTACAATTATGGTAAATGAAAAATAAATAAATTGTGATATGGTTAGTAATTTAAAGAAGAAAATTAAAATAATCATGGCTTTAAATAATCGAAATAATTTATAAAGAATGTGAATGAATATCAATCATATATTTCAAGTATATAAATCACTGTAGATATAAATCTGTACAATTTGAAGGAATAAACAGTTTATCTTATGATAAGCAATTGCTTAAAGATAAATCTTTCTTACCCTCTACTACACCTAAAACAAGTGAAAACATTAATATTATTCTTTTCTTGGTAAAAGATAAAATTGTATTTTTCAACTATTTTTTTTCTTTTGACAAGAATCATCAGTAACCTCTGTCAGCTTCTAAAAGTTTTATTTTTATGGGTTTTTTTAGCTAAAAAATATACAAAAGCAAAACCATCTTGGCTACCACACTGTCATTCATCAACCAGGGCAACTAGGCATATTTACATTGTAAACCTATGTTTGCATCTAAACATCCAGTGACACTTCCCTCAACATTTTCTTAAAAATATTTCAATTATCATCAACATTTTAGTTTTGAGCATTAGTATTAATAATAACAGATTAGATAGAGGTATTAGTTTAATTTTAGGCTGTGTGCTTTAATTTTGATGATGTATAAACAAGTTCTACTCACCTTGTGTGTGATGTTGGAAAGCGGCACTGGTTCCAGGTTGTCGGTCATTTCTGTCACGTTTATTCTGGAAGGGATATATTCCTTGCTTCACTTCTAAAATACGTTCATTATTCTCAACCAGGGTAAGGAATTTATCAGATAACTGTAAAGCAAGGGACTGTAGACGACTTGGTTCAGTACGATGCATGATGACAGTTTGAGTTGGCTCTGCCAGAGAAGCCTAAAAAAATAATAAATAATTCACAAACATGAAATTAGTTATAATATAATTCTATACTATACGACATTTATGTTATAGTTAACATGACACAAATCACATAAAATCATTCTAAAATTTCTTTAATTGACTTTGGTAGAAAATATAACCAGTTTCAGAACAATAGTAAACATCACTTGTATCAGTTGGTGATAGTAGCAAAACTAGGTTTTCATCATATACTGGTTAATAATTGGGAATTCATTATGAATATATTATTCCTTTTTCAACAGTGTCCAGTCTTTCCAGGAAAGTGTAAAACAAAATGTCATAGGGCAAATGGCAAATTTATGTGAATTTAATCTTTGGTGTTTTTGTCATTTGAATCCCTTGAGAAAATAACACTCAAAGGGATGTTATTTATATATTTCTACACAAAGTTATAACAGGTTGCAAGAAAGAAACCACAAAAACAAAACACCATGATAAACTTTATTTGTTTCAGTTATCAGATGATAAGTTTAAGTCTCAGATGGTTCACATACACCTGGAGCATCCATAAGATTGTCAGACTGGTCAAGGGCAACAACTCACAACAATTATAAGAAATAAGACAGGGGGGGGGGGGGGGGGGTGACACTAATAAACAACATTTAAATGTGGGTATATAAAAAAAGTAGAATCAAACATGATCTACTTGAAAATTTCCTATTGTGTTTGTTGAGATTAGCATGCATTTATTTTGAACTAAGAAAAACGTAAAGTATGAGCAAAAACAAAGAAATTCATAACACCAAATATAAAGTATCTGACAACGTACCATAAGTTCTTCATTTATAATCATTTTACTGATGATTCTGTGAACAACACTCATATCTAACTCAAACATTTCTGCTAAAGTATGTAAACTAAGTGTATCATAAACATTACTATAGGTAAACAGATAGGTTCGTAATGATTCTTCTTGTATTTTTACTGTGATCATATCTCTCACTTTATCTGGTTGAAAAAATAAATCCCACACCTACAAAAAATAAACACAAATTTATACTTTTTAGAGAGAGAGACAGAGAAATGGGGTTTAACATCCACTCGACACAAACTAGGTTATTTCGGGACTAATATACCTTTTAGAATAAATTTCATTATAAAGATTTATAAGATTTATTTTAGGCTGCCCATGAGAAAAGAAGCTGCATGTACCAGAATACAAATTATTAAATGAGTAGTTTCAAGTTACAACAGTCGCTTGAGATTTCAATTTAAACTACAATGCGTCTGTATTTGTACTTCGTAGAAATGCAAAGGTCAGCCTATAAATTTATGTAATTTACATCAATTTCTTTGATATCCCTATTATATGTTGATAAAACACACCTGCATTAACTTAAGTGATTAAAGTCTAAAAAATCTAAAAAACATTGACTATACCTTAGCATTCATTTTATCATTAATTATAAAGTTTTTACAGGCTTTCCAGTCTCCAGTTTTCATAGATTTTGAGGCAGCTACCACATGTTCTCTCATACTCTCTGGTGGACCAATCAAAGTCTGTCTTTCACTCATCTTCATCACATGATGAAAGTTTTTACTAATCATTCGACGTCTTACATCCATTTCATGAGCTGAGCAAATAAAGAGTTACTGTATTAATAAATGTCAAAATATTCATGAAAAAATATTTTAAATGGGCAATTTTTTAATTTCATCTAACTTTTAGCAAGAAAAATATTACACATTTTGAAAAAGTCTTTCATACTGAAGAGATAGGTTTATAAATTATTCTTGAGCTTATTCTCAACTAGAAAATTTCACCCATTAATTCTTAATATTTCCATGAGATATAAAATTTAGCCAAATAAAAGAAATGATATTGTATTTGATGTAGATTTACCTGCCATAAATGGTATTTCTAATAACATAGCTGATACAAGGTATACACATTCCAATAACTCTAAGTTAATATGCATATGATAGGGAAATAATCTCCTCTTCTCTATTTTCTCTTGTTCTGGTGTTCTTTCATTTTGACGATTTGGTAACAGACCCTATAATAATAAATACATATATATAACTCAAGACATCCTTTCATGAACTTTAAATCTAGTGTGGTAAAACTAAAGTTGAACTGTGCAATTCATCGACTGGAAATATTTTCATGTCTGTTTTAGGCCGTACATAAAAATGTACTGATTGTCAAAAAAAAATTCTGATGCAATAACGAGGCTTTAATTTTATTGGTTTTTTTTTTACCAAAGGGTCATTGATCTACATATGACTTTTTACAAAGATCACATGCTATTTATATGAATTTATATGTCAATTATTAATTCTTGTTTTTCATGGCTAAAATTTATTCCTATTTCGGTACAAAAAGCTAAAAACAAACAAGTCTACAGATGTAAGCACAATTTTGTAGATTAATGTGAATGAGGCTCTTCCCCATAGAATATAATTTCAGTCTTTTCTTTCTCATTTCTGAATGCAGATTTATTTAATTAAGCAGATGAATGATTGGCTGCTTGTGTGTCACTTTACGATCATTGAGTACAATTGAAAGAGTAAATCTCACCTGAGCAAGCAGTTCTTTAGCTCTGTTACTAGACTGTATATCAACAAGAGCATTATGAGCATCTCTAATATTACCTTGTCGGAAAGCACATAAACCAAGCTGAACTAATGTACGATTGTATAATAACTGAAACAAACAAAGTCATCAATTATACATATATACTATAACTTAATATAAACAGTAATCATCTTCAGTTATTTACAGGTTCATTTTTTTTTAATGTAGTACCAAATCACACAAATTAAATGGACAGAAAAGTTCAACAACTAAAGTCTTACCTGTGTAGGAATATCAGAATGTCCAATATTATCTTGTAAATGAGACATAAGCATCAAATCACGAGCCTGGAACCAGCGATTATGTAAAGCATGATGATAGATATGACATAATATAGCTCTTGTTCGTAATCTATCTGGTGTCTCAGATGTGTATAAAAATTTACACAATTTATCCATCGTCTGTTCAGATGTACCCTCCTGAAAAAGGATGAAAACAGTGCAATACAGATCAGCTACAAATTAATTAAAGTCAACCGATTACTACATTAAATCAATGAATCCATAAGCCACATTAGTTTTGCAGAGTGAACATTCTGAAAATAAGGAGGATACAAAATATTTTTAGTTTTTAAATTTGCCAGCATAAAATGATCTGTATAAAGGAGACTTCATATCCCTGATAAAAGCAGACGTCTCTACCCCCTGTCACATACAATAGTGAAATCAATCCCATGCTTTCATGGACGACTTCCCCATAATATATTAAAGTTGTACAAACCTGCTTTGGTACATTTTCACCAGTATATACACAAGATGTATCAAACTAAAATAAATCAACCATACAATATAATTAGTACAAATATAGGACAGCAAAACTTGTTGATACAATTATAAAGTTTACAAGTTGTTAAATTTTAGAAGCTAGTAAACAAATTTCACCATTAAAATAGTTCTTTAACAATCTGGGCATAAGGCATTGTACTTTGCCAAGTACAAATTATCACATAACATATCTGTACCAGGGTCGACACAAGGAAAATGTCACAGACAATCTCAGACACAACTTATTACACAACGTGTATGTTATGATCAGTACACTGTGATTATTTGTTTCTGAAAAAGGTTTGTTCTACAACTAGCTTCAAGAGATGTCAATATAAATACCTTATAATAAAGATGTTCAATTCTCTTCAAGTAAATACGAGAAATCTCCAAAGTGGTTCCTTTAATTTCAAGGTAGCGTAATGTTTTCTCTAATATATCACAAACTTGACGTTCATCTTGTAATCTGTAATGAATGATTCATTAAAATTGTTATTATTACCCTTATATGATCGATGTAATTTTCAAGGATCTAATCTAATTTATTAGCAACAGAGAAGAAAATAACTTTATATTATGTATAGGACATGATTGAGGGACAATTTATTCATTAATTTTATTTTAATGAATTGCAAAGAAGCCCCTGCTGCACATTCATTTCTACTCCATTCGGAAATAATTCTTATTTGATCCAACAACTTACCTTTCAACATACTCAGTACTATGAGCATCACAGCTTTGTAACATTTTGGTAAATTCTTCATCCATTTTTTCCACTAAGGTCAAAAAACAGCCTCGTACATAAAGTGGTGCTTCCTATAATTAAATAACAATATCAAAATAATTTGCAATTGTCTAGCAAACATATTTTATAAATAACATGTCACTTGGTCATGTTTGTATACTTACTGTGAGATTTTCATCATCTTCTTTTATATGTTCACCAACATTAACTTCAGGATGATCAATCAATATGTTTAATAGAGTTTGTAAATAACTCAAACAACTGAAATATATAATATATCTATATCAACATCTCATCAACATGATCTCTACTCTTTTACGTCCACCAATAACATATCTTGTTAATTTTTTTTAAATAATTCAGTTTAATCAGTATCATGATTTTACCTGGGGTATTTTTTCATTCATATCTTTACTATTTCTTAAAAATTTTTCCAAAATATATAAAATATTATGTTTAATGCAAAAATTTAAAAAAAATTAATACATCTGTCTGAAACCATAACATAAAATAGCAAAATACCCTACCTTTCCCAGACATCATTTCTCATAGATGTTAGTGTATTGGGATTGTAATCAAAGATGGCACCAATAATATTAAAGTACAGTTTTACATCTATACCAAGACCAAGAGTATTAGTTTCAGCAATTTCTCTTAATTCTTTTAATAGTTCAATCTGCTCATTTCTATCTGTTCCTTTCTTACCACGAGCAGATGTTATTTCATACAATTTCTTTAAAACAGCATCTACATTGATTTCTTGATCTTTACCGAACATCTTTGGTCGTTCCTATTTAATAGAAATATGCAGGACATCAATTTATAATATCTCATACTTAAATCAATGTAAACACAAGTACAGAACATTAATACAGGTATTAAAAGATTTATAAAGCGGAAACGTAATGAATGATGATCAATCATCCAGAAATACTTATGAACATCATTTACAAAAAAGATCTTACTGGATCTTGTAACACTATAGAAAACAATATTTACCATAATCAATGGAGCTCCGCCTTTAACTTCTTCCCAATCTCCTTCCTCATCAGTTTCTTCTAATTTCATTATTTTGGGTTCTTTACGCTTCTTTTCCTTTTTGGATGTGCCTGAATCAGATCTAAAATCAAATGTATCATTAATATTGTATTTTCAAAAAAGATCATCAACTAGATAATTTTATTCACATTTTATAATGAGTTATAAAGAATACAATATGTTACATATCATGAATATGAAAAGAAGTTTAGTTTTTTTAATTGCAAATGGAAGAGAATATTATCACAAGTAGCTGAATACCACCATGGGAATACTTTTTTGCAACAATCATCAATTTGTTAGGCAAATTAATATCAACTTACTTCTTTAAGAAATATTCAGCTGTTAGTTTACCAGTATCGAACTGTTCATCATCAATATCAGATTCTACAGAATCATCTGATGAACCCCAATCAATATCATCATCATCATCGTCATCATCATCCATAGATTTAGGTAGCTACAAAAATTTTTTTTTTAATGAAACTTGGTTAATAACTCTCTCTTTCAAATTAAGTTAAATATTATTTTTCTGCCAGGCTATCTACATGTGTATCTAAATTCTAAATATTTGAAGCTGATACCATGTCAGTTAATCTAGAAATTCAGTTCACTCTGATTTTTTAGGTGATATCAAACTGAACATTCGAATATTCAATTTTCATAATCTTTTAAATAATGACAATTTAGTTAATATCAGTATATTGGTAGAAGAGCATGCCCAAAGAGTCAACAGGTCATATCATGGTTTAGAGACAAATTGCTCAGAAGTGGCAAACCAGATAAGGCCACAATTTTGCTCAAGACAGAATTATGACCAAATCCAATCGTTTTGGAAGCTTGACAGTCAATTCTGCGTCATCATATATCTTATACGAATGTTAAGATATGTAACTCAACTTACTTGTTTTTTAATAACAGGTGGTGCAGGTAATTTTGGTTTAACAACAGGAGCTTTAACAGGTGCATCCACTTCTTCTTCAGATTCTTCATCTTAATTACAAAATAAAAATAAACTTTATAAGTTTCTGCAAGGAAATATCTGAGCAATTGAGATATTTTATGTCTATCATTTATCGAAATTATTTTGAGACCAACAAAAAAAATTTGAAAGATAACCATGCTAGACAGAAAATATATTCTCAACCAGTTTTTGGGGTCATGAGCAATAGCAAGGCAGAAAATTGGTGGTTGAGTCTGAATTTTGACTGGAGTACATACCAGGGCAATTTAAAAGCCACATTTTCAAAAAACAGGAGTATAATTATAATTCAATATCTCAGAGAGTTTCCAATGCAGTCAATTAAAGTGTTGTACGACGCAATTACGTCACTTTCTAATTCATATAGGTAAAGTGGCCTTTAAATCACGTAAACTGAGTATATTTAACTACTCAACCTACTCACGCAAAATTATATTTGTGTGAGTGTATCATTTTCTTCAGAGTAATCCCTGATATCTTATTACTTACCTTGTGGTGCAGGTGCCTCATCTCTTTTCTCATCATCACCTTGATCAGGATTCTATAAAAAATATCATTATAAAAAATAAGTGACAGACAATATACGGTTAACTTAAGACACACCTAGAATTGGTTTTGTAGCAGCTGTCAGTTTCTTTCTGTTTTCATTTTCTACAAGAGCCATGCATAAAAAACGCAATTTGAATCTAATTACTATAAGAATATATTTCTAATTAAACGTGATTCTTGGTGTATAACTAACAATGAGAATATACATATACTTGTATTAATTCTATTTACACTGTGCATATTTCTCACCTCTTTATAATCATTTACTTCCTTCTCATATTTTTCACGGATGTATTTCTTCAGTTTTTGACGGAGTGATGTAAAACTTTTAGAGTTATTTTTGCTGATGGACTTTCTCCATTCTTTGTCTTCCCAACACTAGATAATATAACAAAAAACAACAATGTTAATGAATTATCATATGTATGACATATATTGAAAACTATAAAGACTTTGTGTCATTTGAGTATTTTCTTATCAAAGATACTACATGAAGCACCCTGAAAATTACTCAACAAATTTCATTTTGCATACATTAAATCCCCCCAAACAGACAAATAATCTGAATGGGTCTACTGGTATGCTGTTAACATAAAGAATAGATAGTGGCCAATAAGAAATCGATTTAATTCAATTTAAATTAACTACACTTCCAAATTCATTCTCTAACATGGGATTTGTGAGAGTTTTTTTAGCATGAGTAAAAGAAAACGAATGGAGCTTAATGTTTCATCCAATTCAATACTTGGATATGATTAAGTTTTGGTGCAATGCTGAAGAGGATTTTGCCCAGACCACAGTGTTCCCGCCTTTCCTTAACGAATTTAAACTGATGCCGTGTGCACTCTAAACGTGTAAACCTTGATTTTAAGTTTATCTGAACAACAAATTAACACTTGATTGTCGGACCTGTAAGTATTAATCCTAATGGAACAATAGTCACTGGATTCATATGGTTTTAAACCAGCGGCTGCCAGGCAGGATACGCCCTAATTTTCGAGAGATGGATAGAGAACAAGCAAAACCGAAAGTGATGTTTCCTACAATCAAAGGCCATAATTCAGGAAGTTACAATCCGATATGCGCAAATATCGAAAGGAACCAAGATCTTTGGGTTATATCCACGCATTTCAAGTTTCATCAAAATCAAATTAAAATTGTGACCTCTACAGGGTCCACAACATTGATATAGTATTTTAAACAGTATTCGCGTACGATCGGCGGCCATTTTGTATGGTAATTTTGGCCCGATTTATCCAAAATTTGAACTCGACCTTCCTTAGGGTGTAACGGTGATATATTCGAACGTTTTTTTAAATCGGATAATAATTGTGACCTCCAGAGGTACCACAAGCTAAACAAAGGCGATTTTGCCTATAATCAGGGGCCATAATTCAGGAAGTTACGATCCGATATGCGCAAATATCGAAAGGAACCAAGATCTATGGGTTATAACCATGCATTTCAAGTTTCATCAAAAATAGAATTAAAATTGTGACCTCTACAGGGTCCACAACCTTGATATACCATTTTTTAACAGTATTCGCGTACGAACGGCGGCCATTTTGTATGGTAATTTTGGCCCGATTTTTCCAAAATTTAAACTAGACCTTCCTTAGGGTGTAACCGTGATATATTCAAACATTTTTTTAAATCGGATAATAATTGTGACCTCCAGAGGTACCACAAGCTAAACAAAGGCGATTTTGCGTATAATCAGGGGCCATAATTCAGGAAGTTACGATCCGATATGCGCAAATATCGAAAGGAACCAAGATCTATGGGTTATAACCATGCATTTCAAGTTTAGAATAGAATTAAAATTGTGACCTCTACAGGGTCCACAACCTTGATATACCATTTTTTAACAGTATTAGAGTACGAACGGCGGCCATTTTGTATGGTAATTTTGGCCCGATTTTTCCAAAATTTGAACTCGACCTTCCTTAGGGTGTAACGGTGATATATTTTTTTAAATCCAATAATAATTGTGACCTCCAGAGGTACCACAAGCTAAAATAGGTGATTTTTCGGACAATCGATGCAATAATTCAGGAAATTGCGTTCCGATAGGCGCAAATATCGAAAGGAACCAAGATCTTAGGGTTATAAACATGAATGTAAAGTTTCATCAAAATCGGTTCAAAATTGTGACCTCTATAGGGTCCACAAGCTAAAAACATGATTTTTCGTACAATCAGGGGCCATAATCCATGAAGGTTTGATCCGATACATGCCAATATCGAAAGCAGCCGAGATCTTTGGGGGATAAACCTATATTTTAAGTTTCGTTATAATCGGGTAAGAATTGTGACCTGTAGAGAGTCCACAAACAATTGTGGACGGACGGACGGGGCGACGACATAATACGTCCACATGAAAATGTGGGCGTATAAAAATGTATGTTCTACCTCATTCGCATACTCTTCCAAATCATATAAACAACGAATGAAAAATCGTGGTACTCCCTCTTCTTGAATAACCTTCTTGGCTTTATCAGCAGCTTTTATCAATGCTTCAAAATCTGAAATAGAGTATTGCTTAATATCTGAATTTTTTCACAAATGAATTCCTTTTTTTAAAGATTGTGATTGCACATATTATTAATAAACAGTATGAAAGCAATGGCATGGGGTTAAACTTCACACTGTGGCTATAGCGGAAAGCTGGTCTTATTCCAAAGATTCATTTAAGTCAGAGACATGGTTTTATGAACGATTTGAAGACACATACCTATACCATATATACCAAGTAAGAACCATGCATGCAGTCTAAAGATATCAAAATTAGTGTCAAACTGAAAAAAATCCCTTCTATTCTGCATCAAGCCAAAGGAATTGCATACATGAATATTAACTTACCATTCAAAACATTAGCCATATCTTTAATTTGTTTATGATTTTTCATCGTTTGTATAATATTTGTCATCTCATCAAATCTGAAAATTGTAAAATCAATCTCTCAAATCAACCTAATAATTTGTGGTGAAAAAACTTCAAAGTCTCCTTCGAAAAATGACAAACACATTTAAAATGAAAGGCATTCTCAACCTTGTGTGCAACATCCTTATCTATGTAATAAAAAAAACAACAGTTTTCTGGAACTCATATCTTGTATTGTAAAACAAACTGTTAGAAAACTATATTTATCTAACAAACCTTTTATCTTTTGCACTTCTGACAATTCTTCTTGAATCATCTTCATCATCACTAAATTGAAACGTCCGACTGAAAGATATATGTTAAGAGTTAAGACATGTTGTATTATTAAAATCAATCCTTGTGTCCCCTATATATTTACCTATCTTTTTTGTTCATACTATAAACAATCACAACTACTGGGAAAAGATACTGTGTGGAGTTGATAGTATACCGTTTCTTTGGCATATATTTATCCCCCCAAAACAGATATTTTATCTGAATGGGTCTACAGATATGCAATCTGATGTTTTTAAGTGTGTTGAAATGTGTAATATATTAATCAACTATACATGTATGCCAAGGGATTGACATCAAACTGACACAAATTTAAATCATATATGAAAGATTATTCTTAGCATTAAATTCTGCTTGTGTAGGCCTACAGAACATTTCCTTTCATCACAGAGGGCTTATTTTTGTACTTTAAATTTTTAAAGGATAGCTATTTGTTAACAATGTATGAATAAAACAACCTTTGAACTGGAGCAGCAGAAGGTCTTTGTTGTAAGATTTCATCATCTTCACTTGATTCAGTCTCACTCTCAGAATCTGATCCTGCTTTAAAGAATCTCGACATGTTGATGCTTTTAGTTTACCACCTGCAATAATTGAAGCACTTTTATTATTTAAATCTAATAGTAAATGCAGGAGGACTGCACTACACCCAAAACAAAAAATCTACAAGATAAACCTGCGGACAAGACAGAAAACAGACATTGCAAAAAACTAAACAATTATCAAATCAAGTGAATGGATCCGGGGGCCAGCCGTAAGCGTCCACTGCGCTGTACAGTCCCGGGCCTGTCTTGGTACAGGCTTCACTTAAATGATTTACATAAAAGACGTAACAATAAAAAAAAAAATGCGACCGATCTTGTAAGTGGTCGTCTCTTCAATGGCGATAGTCAGCCAATTGACGTCAGGTGTTAGAACGTCAAATAATAATAAGGGCGATAATCCGGACAGAAACTCGGAAAACGCTAAAAAAAAAATTAAAATAAATGTAGTGAGCTAACAGGAGCAAAGCCCGACAACGAGAACAAGCCAGGTTCCATAAACAGAAAATTTTAATAATAGAACTCAGTCAAGACATTCACACAACAAACACCAAGGCCAGGGTTAAAAATATTTTAGTTTGCCCAAACCCGACTCCAGATGATTAGGTATTGGTAGGTAGGTAGGCAAATTCTTTGTTTTTTGGGGGGACCAGATTTTAACGATAAATAACAAGATTTTACGAAATCACTTGTCGAGTTTGGTGTTACTATGTATTGACATGACAGTGGCTGTTCAATCTTTAACAAAAGTATCCAGGCAAGAAATTTATTTTAAATTGAAACAATGTTACAAAATGTGTGCTCATGCAAACAACATTTTGCTCGCCCAAAACTATATTTGCTAAGCAGTCATCTACTCGCCATCAATTTATTTCACGCTTGGTTGTCATTGTCAAGCGTAAAAATAATTCTGTTAAAAAAAAAATCCTTCAAAAAGGTCAATAAAAGAATTTGAGTCGGCAGCTTTTTTTTGGGTAGGTAGCGTTTGGGCAAACAAACAATCTTTTAATCATGGCTCAAGTTTGAACATTCTACCTCAATAAGAAGCGGTGTTTCAAAGATTGTGACAGCCAGCTGCTTAGTCTATTAAACCAGAAAATACTCATCAAATTGATATAAATCATTAATACTAAACATTACTAAATGTAGTTCAAATGATTACACAATCGGATTAAAACACAGATACTATTTCATTTAGTTTTTTATAGTTCAAATTTATGTTTTACAGCTGGTCTTTACTACACTAGGATCTGGAAGAGTTATTGTCATTGACTGGATGATGTTAGGGATTATCCAATGAAACGGTCTGTTACGGCGAGCTTTTGGCTTGAGGTGCACAGAACTGTGGGTAATCAACTAGAAACATCAATGCGGATTCAGTGACTGATAAATCAAATGTCTGCCATCGTAGGGTCAAAAGCTGCTTGTGTATGACCTCTGATGTTGTTACCATGTAGTTGGATTTTTCCAATTTTTTAAATTGGGTGTGTTGAGATGAAATTTGTATCATCAATTAATTGGAATATTGTAAAATAGTACAATTTGTTGACCAGAATAATGATTGGGGCATATTATTCAGTTACAACAAGAGTGATATTGGGGCTTTAACAAAAGTATCCAGGCAAGAAATTTATTTTAAATTGAAACAATGTTACAAAATGTGTGCTCGCCCAAAACTATATTTGCGTGAGCAGTCATCTACTCGCCATCAATTTATTCGTGGCCAGCCCTGTTTTAACGATAATCCGCAACTTGGACATGCATTGCTCAACAAGCTTGCAATAGACGGCAGTACCAATCGCTAAATTACTGCGTACAAAGAAAAGTTTTTTAAAAAATATTAGAAATTGTAACAATCAAAGGGGGATAATGAAAGCTGATTAACCAATAATTCCAATGTTATTGTAGTCAAAAAAAGCTTATGGTTCTTTTGGTGGAGAAGGAAAAACATGATTTATCTAGTTATTAATCAGCTATAATCACGGCCTTGTATTGATTGCAATTATTCAGTCTCAAGTAAAAGACATTTAGGATTTCACAATTATAGATTTATAAAAGAAAGCTTGTTTACAAATTTTTTTAATTGCGCACATTAGAAGAATGTACAAAGTTGTAGTGGTGGGCAATACAAGACACTGCTGGTGCGCTACAATATTGCTGCTACTGACAGTCACACAGTGCTTGCAGTAGAAGTACAATAATAATAATTATAATGTATTGTGGACATGTGTATAAAGTATAACAGGTTTTTTTGGGTTTTTTTCTTCTTTGAGCGGCATTTAGCAATTGACATAGATAATAAACAGGGTTGTCGTGTCAATTTTTTTTTGTGTACAATAAAACGTAATAAACTATCACATCAATTTTATTATAGAGTGCTCAAATTCACAAAAGCTGCCTGGCCCTGAGTAGTCCCTCCTGCCAGATAATGAAATATGCCATACACATGGCCTAGGAAACAAATGTGTCCACTTCAATTACATCCATAAATATAAATATTTATCCGATATTGCATTATTAATGGAAAGATTGCAAAGCCAAAATCATTTTCCAAAAACAGGAAGCAGCTTCGGCTCTTATATATTCGTGTCTCTGATATCACTTATGTGGAAGCAGACGTTACACACCAGGATACTACTACTGTATTATTAATTTAATGATTAGCTAAATAAATATACCATATCTTACCAATAAAATACTTAAATTACCAACCAAAGTAACTAAATTTAAGATTCAATATGTTCTAACCACCGCCATGCGGAATCTCTTGCACATGGTTTCTACGTCACCGGAAGCCCCGAACTGATGACGTACTTAACATTGCCTTTTTGCCATGTGGTTTTGTTCAGATGTAAATAACAGAATTGCCCAAAGAATAATAATCTAAAATGGGTAAAAAGCCTAAAGTTGGAAAAGCGAGGAAGGACAAATTTTATCAATTAGCAAAAGAGACAGGTAATTAATGAATTCAATTGTCGGATTAATTAGTTCCTTTAGCGTAGGAACGGCATCCGATCAGAAGTAGTGTCTAATATTTCCAAAATTGGTTAGACTTGAAAACAGCATGAGTATGAGCATGATCATCATGGACCTAAGGCTAAAGTAAAAGCCTTATCTTATATTTAATATTATTATATTTATTTAATATTATTATATTTATTTAATATTATTATATTTATTTAATATTATTATATTTATTTAATATTATTATATTTATTTAATATTATTATATTATATTATTTATGTATTATCGTACCGTGGGGGCATGAAGGAGACGGGCTCAAACTCAGGCGAAACCTCTGCGCCCAAAAATAAAAGAAAGAAGACCAACCTACAGAAAAATAAAGTGTAAAAATGTTTCTTTTGCATTTTTGGCATTGCGTTTATATTTTGTAGATTTTTGTGAAGTCACCAGCAACAAAAACAAAATTTATCACCCACCCGATAAATTGATGATGATCATATGATGATGTATTATGAAATATGATGATGTAGTTTTGTTTTTGTGAATCTTTGGCTGTGACTTTCGAATTTCAACTACTTTTGATTATTACCATGTACCGTGCTACTTTCAATGCAGCAATGATATTATAGTCTAAATATTTTGCATTTATTGCCTTGTGGACTTTCTGCTCGAACAACTTAATCTTGCTGCTGTCGTATGTTTCGTTTGCCCGACAACCTATCTTATTATTTATAATATTAGTCTTTCATAAGTCATATATATCCAAATAAATGACATAATAGAAGTCTGATCAGAAAGTTGAAGTAGCCTACATATATCTCGTTTATTTTTCAAACTAACACTAGACTTTTGTTTTTCAGGATACAGATCTAGAGCCTCTTTTAAATTGCTTCAGTTGAATCGAAAATTTGAGTTTTTACAGAAATCACGGGTAGTAATAGATCTTTGTGCTGCACCAGGAGGATGGCTTCAGGTGGTTTCAGAGAATACACCTATATCAAGTATCATTTTAGGTATGTATTAAGTTGGGGCTTGTCAGTGATGCAGGACGGAGGGCCTGACAAGGACAGCTGCCTAGTCGTTCAAATGGCACGAAAAACTGAGGTCCCTTGCACACATTGGCGTGCCCGTAAAAGATCCCTTAGCAGTTGGAATTCGATAAAAGAGTAAGCCGCAGCGCCGCTGCCTGTGCAAAATTTCGCTCATAACACACTGTATGGCATATGCCGTCTTCCATTAGCCCAGGGTAGGTGCTTAACAGTAGGACGTTAAACCCCATTTTATTTCATTAGGTTGGGATATTTTGTAAAACCCAATTTGTTTATGTGAAATTCTTTACCTTAGATAAGATGAGACAATAATAAGTTGAACAATTTTGAAAATTCCATATTTTGGCCTGCAAAAACTTTAGAACAGGTATTTGAGACAGGGTGTTTATTATTGCATTATTAAAGGTAGACCTATCAAGCTTCCTGTTGGTGAAATTTTGGGTTTACAATACAAATTAAACGTTATTGTATGCATCCGAGCTCATTCCACTGTATAATATTCCTAATGTTTTAATATTCTTCTTTAGGTGTGGATTTGGTGTCAATCAAGCCAATTAAAAATTGCAAGACATTTCAAGAAGACATTACAACAGAAAAATGTAGACAGGTAGGTTTGATAGCTGTTAGTTCATACAATATGTTTTTACATTTTATCTCTATGATTTTAAATGCCTATATACATATGACTTGGGGGGGAGTTGAGACACCTATGATATTTGAATCTATCTTATAAATATTATTGTCCCCCGCCTTTGAAGAAAGCAGGGGACTATTAAAATGGGTTCGTCCGTCTGTCTGTCTGTCTGTCACACTTTTTGGGACACAATAACTCTCTTTCTAATTGAGCTAGAATATTAAAACTTGGTGTAGGTGTTTATTAGGTCATTACCTTGATGGAGTTCGAAGATGAGCATTTTCCACTTAGGGTAAGCAGAGATAAGCATTTTGATTGGTTGATGCTTTGGGACGCGATAACTTTAGTTGTAATTAAGTGAGAGTGATGAAACTTGGTATATAGTTTTATTTCATCAATACCTTGACTAAGTTCGATAATAAGCATTTTCTGCTCAGGGTAAGCAGAGCAATAAGCAATTTGATTGGCTGAGACTTTGAAACATAATAACTCTCCTTCTAATTGAGCTAGGATATTTAAACTTGATGTAGGTGTTTATTAGGGCAATACCGTGATGAAATTCGAAGATGAGCATTTACCGTTTAGGGTAAGCAGAGATAAGCAATTTGATTGGTTGATGCTTTGGAACGCGATAACTTGAGTTGTAATTAAGTTAGAGTGATGAAACTTGGTATATAGTTTCATTTCATCAATACCTTCATTGAGTTCAATAATGCACAATTTCTGCTCAGGGTAAGCAGAGCGATAAGCAATATGATTGGCCGAGACTTTGGAACATAATAACTCTACTTCAAATTGATCTAGGATATTCAAACTTGATGTAGGTGTTTAGAGCGATAAGCAACTGATAGGTCTAGACTTTGAAACACAAAAATTCTCCTTCTAATTAAGGTAGAATGTTCAAACTAGGTGTAGGCGTACATTAGGTGAATGCCTTGATGGACAATGTCTGATGAAACTTAGTGTATAGTTTGATTGCTCAATACTTTTGAAAAAAATAAAAGTGCGATTAATTAATATGTGTCATCTATTTATTTTGGGATTTCGGCGGGGTACATCAGCCTCACTGTTGGCTTGTTTATAATCTAAACTTGTTTATTAATTTTACAGACACTAAGAAAAGAGTTACATACATGGAAAGCCGATTGTGTGTTGAACGATGGTGCCCCAAATTTAGGAAAAAGTTGGCTACATGATGCTTTTCAGCAAGGTATTGAGTTCAGTTTTTGCAAATTAACATAAACATGACTAGAGAATTGTGTATTGGAAGCAAAGTTCTCTGCATTTTTATCTGACACAACATATGATTTTGAGCTTTATGCATACCATATTTTAATCTTGTCTGCATGTGTGTCAATTACGGGTACGGGACAACTTGTTCCCGGACAACCCGTCCCCGGACTATTCGTCCCTTAGGATTATTCGTCCCGAGACAATTCGTCCCCGGACTATTCGTCCCCGGATAATTCGTCCCCTAGGACTATTTGTCCCCTAAGACTAATCGTTCTACCTGTTTTTAAAGGCCTGGCAATTCTGAAACCCCTCGATGGAGGTGTGAGTGGGGCATTCCAATCCTTTCAATTTTCCCTGTGGGTGTTCTCCAGGTCCTCTGTGTTCCTCTCCCTGCTAAAGACCCCTAGACGCAAGTGAATTTCCCCGCCCCCTCTCTCTCTCTCTCTCCATTCCAGTAGAATAGAACAATAATATGCAGATGCTATTTCTAAAAGGATTTTTTCATAAAACATAAAAAAACACTTCTTTCCTTATAACAATGCAATTTATTTTTATACGCCCACATTTTCATGTGGACGTATTATGTCGTCGCCCCTGTCCGTCCGTCCGTCCACAATTGTTTGTGGACCCTCTACAGGTCACAATTCTTGACCGATTTTGATGAAACTTGAAATATAGCTTTATCACCAAAATATCTCGGCTGCTTTCAATATTGGCATGTATCGGATCGAAACTTCATGGATTATTGCCCCTGATTGTACGAAAAATCACGTTTTTAGCTTGTGGACCCTATAGAGGTCACAATTTTGAACCGATTTTGATGAAACTTTACATGCATGTTTATAACCCAAAGATCTTGGTTCCTTTCGATATTGGCGCCTATCGGAACTTAATTTCCTGAATTATGGCCCCTGATTGTCCGAAAAATCGCCTATTTTAGCTTGTGGTACCTCTTGAGGTAACAATTATTATCCGATTTGAAAAACCGTTCGATTATATCACCGTTACACCCTAAGGAAGATTGAGTTCAAATTTCGGAAAAATCGGACCAAAATTACCATACAAAATGGCCGCCGTTCTTACTCGAATACTGTTAAAAAATGGTATATCAAGGTTGTGGACCGTGTAGAGATCACAATTTTAATTCGATTTTGATGAAACTTGAAATGCATACCCAAAGATCTTGGTTCCTTTCTATATTTGCGCATATCGGATCGTAACTTTCTGAATTATGGCCCCTGATTATACGCAAAATCGCCTTCGTTTAGCTTGTGGTCCCTCTGGAGGTCACAATTATTATCTGATTTAAAAAAACACTTGATTATATCACCGTTACGCCCGAAGGAGTGTTGAGTTCGAATTTCGGAAAAATTGGACCAAAATTGCCATACAAAATGGCCGCCATTCGTACGCGAATACTGTTAAAAAATGGTATATTATCAAGGTTGTGGACCCTGTAGAGGTCACAATTTTAATTCGATTTTGATGAAACTTAAAATGCATGCTTATAACCCAAAGATCTTGGTTCCTTCCGATATTTGCGCATATCAGATCGTAACTTCCTGAATTATGGCCCCTGATTATACGCAAAATCGTGTTTGTTTAGCTTGTGGTCCCTCTGGAGGTCACAATTATTATCCGATTTAAAAAATTGTTTGATTATATCACCGTTACACCCTAAGGAAGGTTGAGTTCGAATTTCAGTAAATTTCGGAACAAAATTGCCATACAAAATGGCCGCCGCGTGTACGCGAATACTGTTATAAAATGGTATATCAAGGTTGTGGACCCAGTATAGGTCACAATTTTGATTCAATTTTGATAAAACTTGAAATGCATGTTTATAACCTAAAGATCTTGATTTCTTTTCGATATTTGCGCATATCAAATTGTAATTTAATGAATTATAGCCTTTGCTTGTAGGAAAAATCACTTTCGATTTTGCTTGTTCTCTAACCATCTCTCGAAAATGTGGGCGTATCCTGCCTGGCAGTGCCAGCTTACTATCTTTATTTTAAATATAATATATTATTATTGGAAGTCTAAGATTGTCATCCTAAATTGTGAGCAATAGCACTAAGATAAGGGATAATGTCTCTGTTCTCATAGTCCTGCATATTATTATTAGATTGTCCAGTTTTATTAAACACACATTAAATAATGTATTTACAATCCTAGATTGTGAGCAATAGCACGAAGATAAGGGATGATGTCTCTGTTCTCATAGTCCTGCACAATATTTGAAATCCTTCTTTGACAGTCACTGTATACTGCACGTTGCTGTTGAGGAGGATGTCCACCTGTTATCTGGGCAATCCTTACCTCATTAAGTCCCTGTTGTTTGCGGAGAACAAAATCGCCCCTACACTTGACTGGAATCCATGGTGCCAACCTTCAATAGCATTGTTGGTACGTGGCAAACCCTCCATTGCCCTGTCAAACAAGATTCACTGAGGAATACCCATAGTGAAGGGATATATGGATTCTCTAATTCACAAAAGGTGTCACTGAGACTGACCATAGCTGATTACAAACATGTATATCAATTAGCACCCAAAAACTTCAGGAACCATTCAGTTAAGGCCTCAATTTAATACTTAATTCTAAATCAACTTACATGTAAGGCCTAAATTTAATTCTAAATGTAAAAACAATTTAAAACCAGCATCAAAACTGAGCTTTGGGATAAAAAATAAAAAATAATTCAGTTTTTGATAATGAAACTACCATTATTGTTGTCCAGGGACGAATTATCCTAGGGGACGAATTATCCTAGGAGACGAATTGTCCACGGGGACGAATTGTCCTTGGGGACGAATTATCCGGGGACGAATTGTCCTAGAGCCGTCAATTACATGCAGCCAGTCAGCCATCTTCGTTAGCCCAGTCAGAGCAGAACAGTAGAACGTCAAACTCAATTTTATTTCATTTGCAATCCATCAGATTGTGCATGTAGTTAGTCATACAGACAACCTGTCATTAAAACAGGTTCCACTTGCATATTCATATTCATACACCTTCGCAGTTTGAGTAGGTGCCCAATGATCATAAAGATGGAGTTAGATTCTTTGCAAAAAGAGTTGTAAAAGTTGAACAAAAATTAAATGAATAAACACACTTGTAATGGTATCTTGCTTTCCACCTATCTATTCAAAGGAATTCCCTGGAGGGTAACAGCACAGCAATTAGCAAGCTAGAT
The DNA here is from genome assembly GCA_917208275.1 of Patella pellucida. Classification (NCBI taxonomy): domain Eukaryota; kingdom Metazoa; phylum Mollusca; class Gastropoda; family Patellidae; genus Patella; species Patella pellucida. Next base: position 21,182,559 of record OU795041.1, read on the forward strand.
CTATAACCACATAATTATACGTTTGATCTCACTCTAGTTATATGTCAAAACCTTGTGTCCCTTAATAAAACACATTATCCCTGTATTCCAGTCTACCCAAAGGTAAAATTAATGTGGCATGTGATACAGAAAAATAAATGAACTCGGAATGGGGGGGAAAATGACACAATATGCTTTGCGTAATACAAGTAATTGAGTTTTCATATCAAGTGTAATTTCAGTGATAAAACCTGACCTGCAGTTAATGATTTCTTTTCTTTTCAGTTGCATTAACACTACATGCCGTTAAATTAGCAACAGAATTTCTTCGAAAAGGGGGATGGTTTGTAACAAAAGTGTTCCGTTCCAAAGACTACAACTCTTTAATGTGGGTTTTTCAACAATTATTTGCACATGTTCATGCTACAAAACCACAAGCCTCTCGAACAGAATCGGCTGAAATATTTGTTGTATGTCAAGGATTTTTAGCCCCTGACAAACTGGATCCTAAATTCTTTGATGCCAAGTATGTTTTTAAGGAAGTAGAAGAAGAGAAAAAAGCAAGCCTCGATTTAATTCACCCAGAAAAAAAGAAAAGGTAAGAACATTGGTTTTTTGTTTAGAAATTATCATTCATTTATATCATTAGTTTTACTTCAAAATTGCTGTTTTCCTTAGCCCAATTGGTACCAGAAAGTAGGGCTTTAAATTAGTAAGCTCGAGTGCATGGAACCGTACATGGTAATAAAATTCCCAGCGTCATCGAAAAATTCCATATTCGCTGTGAATTTCAAATGGAGTTACAATAAAAGTTGTTCTTTGTAAATAGAAATGGTTATCATTATTATATATAGCTATTAATGAATTTATCGAAAAAATGACACCATCTGTATTTCTGTACTTAAAGAGAATAATTTGATTATATCGCCATTACGCTGTAATGAATGTTGAGTTCTCCAATTTCGTGAAAATCGGACCAAAATTGCCAGACAAAATGGCGGCCCTGTCCGTCCAGACAGGTCACAATTCATATCCGATTTTGATGAAACTTGAATATAGGTTTATCCCCGAAAGACCTTGGTTGCTTTGGATATTGGCATGTATCGGATGGAAACTTCATGGATTATGGCCCCTGATTGTACAAAGAATCACCTTTTTAGTTTGTGGATCCTATTGAGGTCACAATTTTGAACCGATTTTGATGAAACTTGAAATTCATGTTTATAACCCAAAGATCTTGGTTCCTTTTGATATTTGCGCATATCAATTTGTAACTTAATGAATTATGGCTTTTGATTGTAGGAAAAATCTATTTCTGTTTTGCTTGTTCTCTATCCATCTCTCTTAAAATGTTGGCGTATCCTGCCTACTTTTCATTATTAATTACATCATTTCACCAATCACTTTTAGAAGGCCATTTCATTTGCTAATTTTTTAATTTTTGTTGCAGAAATCGTGAAGGATATCGTGATGGAGATAATATACTATTTCACAGTTTAAAAGTTTCAGAATTCTTTGAAGCTGAAAATTATTTGGAACGATTAGCTGATGCCTCTGAGGTAATTTATAACCAGTTACCACTTCCATTGAATTGATTTGATAATTTGATAGTTTGTCTTCTGTTTTTTTCGTGGTAACATTGATATTACATAAATTGTAAGCCCAATATTACAAATCAAAAGTCAATGTAGATTTGCAGACCAAACCCATTAAGAAAACACTTACCAAAAAGCTTATAGGTCCTAAATGATTGGAATTAGTCAATATCCTTATGTAACTTTACTTCTCAATAGTTGTCTGTTGGTGTCTGACAATATCTCATATGTATTTTGCTCCAAATCTTATACTGTATTTTTTAGTTAGTTTTAGATGACACAAGAATAGCAAAACATATACTGACAACAGATGAGCTGAAGGAATGTCTGAAAGATATAAAAGTCCTAGGTAAAAAAGATATAAAGTAAGTGAAAACATATTCTCAATTTATTTAGTTTTGAAAAAATGTCTTGTATAAAATGAATATGATGTGTGTGTATGTTTAAGAAAATTAAGTGTACAGTATATTATTATTTATGTCTATCAATATGCTTTTAACATTTGATAACAGAATCAGTTCCATCATATTAATACATCAATAATTCCAAAACATTGAAGAAAATAATTGAGTTAAAAATTAAATTTTCAAGTTCATCGGATTAAATGTTTTGTTTTGTGGATTGACAATCTGTCTTTGTTGAAAATTGTATGTACATATGCACTGTTAAGATATAACTTATGTTGTGATCGACAATTTAAACTAATGTATAAACAAATGCACTTAAATACTTCATTTTGATCTTAATCGATGAAGTTTATCTTTTGGAATCTAATGATGAGTAAATAAATGCTGAGTTTTTAATGATTTGTATATTACAGAAATATTATAACATGGAGAAAAAAAATTAAGAAAGATTTTGAAGAGCCAGTGGAAGAAAAAGTGTAAGAATAATGCTTTAAGTACTGGTACATTATTCTTAGGAACTACAGTATATTAAGAGAATTTTTAGCTTGAGTTAATTAGAGATAATGTATCAGCTTCTGCATTGCAATATTTAATGCTTGAACTAAATACTGCTTAAAATCTAGCAAGTCTGCGGATGTTTTGTCTATAATATACAGGCCTGGAGATACATAAGGCACTTGTAACAGACTTTGTCAATTACAAATTATCACACATGAATTAAATATATGTTACACAAGATTTATTTTTGTAACTTGAAAGTTACCCTACTATAAAATAGAAATAGAATGTCTTGTTTAGGAATATAAAGAGCTTTATACATTTTCTTTATTAATTGTTTATAGAGTTGAAGTAGAAGAAGAAAATGAAGAAGAAGCAGCTCAAGCCATGATAGCTGCTTGTAAAGATGAAGAACGCCGGAAAGTAAAAAGGTAAGTTTATAACTTTTATCTTTATATGCTTGGGAGACGCAGTGACTCAGTAAAATGCTGGATGGTTAACTAGGTGGTCTCGGGTTCGCTCTCGCCTACATATTGGCATCCACATGTTAAAACCTTGACAAGAGTAGGCTGTGATGACGCAGTCCAGACAAAATTTCCCTAGTTGGTACAGAAAAGTAGGATGTTAAACCCTATTTCATTTCATCATGCGGGGAGTAGGATGGCTGAATGGTTAGCGTGTGCGAGCTGTATCATAAAGCCTGTCATTGAGTCGACTGGCATGATTTCGAATCCCCGGTTGTACATGGCAAGGAGTGGGGTCGCGTGTCCAACCTTATGGGTTTTCTCTGGGTTCTCCGTGTCCTCCCACTGCTAAAGACAACTACGCGAAAGCGAATTATTGAAATAAAATTAAACCATGTGAGTCCCAAAATGACCAAGTTTGTGACGAGTGGAGGTTAAACCCTATTTCTCTCTCTCTCATTTCATCATGCTCTATTATTAACAAAGAGGTAACCATAACATTTATATGTTAGTCTCAATATAACCTAACTATCTTTCCTTTTACTCATAGTATAATCCTACTAAGGTTTTCAGAATTAATAAATGGATAGCAAAACTTTAAATAAAAATATTGAAAGTGTGCGGTTGTTGCTCTTGTTTGTGAATGCTAATACTTAAAATCTGAAAATGATGGAGGATTAAACCCAAACATTTCTTTCAGGAAATTAAAGAAAATTAGGGAACAAAAAACCAAATTACGACAAAAGATGGATTCCAAGATGGTTTTGCCCTCTGATAAAATGAATCTTGCAACTGACGATAATTATTTTAAATTAGATAAAGTCAAGTCAAAAGATGTAAGTATTTCCTTATTTAAACCCTCACTTTTACCCCCATGCTTTTTCCTTTCATAGCAAATGGATCCATGTACTTCAGTTGTTTCCTCTATTTTAAGTCTTCGGTCTCATATTGTGAACAGCAGTTGAGTAGTTACAATTAGGATATATTTTATCCTAAAAGCCCTATTTTGGGGTATTCTGATCATAGCCACAATATGATACATATAACAATTTGTCTGTCACCAAAATAATTAGCCTCATGTCGATAAACACAATTATTGAATTGTCTTTAAGTAGCTTATTTTATTTAATTTTCAGCAATTACGAGATATAGATTTAGATGCGGAAGATTTAGATAGTGATGATGAAGATGAAGATGAAATGAAGAAGAAAGATAAATATTTACATTATGAAAGAGAAGATAAAAGTTACCTTGATTCTGATTCCGATGAACTAGAATTTGAAGAAGAACCAAATTTTTCTGATCAATCTGATAATGATGAAGTTGTAGATAAGTACGTCAATGATATCATAGTCTTTACCACAAGAGTTAAACATAAAATAGCTAATTCTTAAAAGAATCCTTAGAGAAAAAAAATGAAATTCTGATCGTTCTTTCAAAGCTGGTTAACTTTTAAATGGATACATTTTGAAAGAAAATTTGTATGTTTTTATTTATTTTATATCTCTCTACATTTGATTATCTTTTGTTATAGTAGGAAAAGTCCGTACTTCAGAAACTGACATGGAACAAAGTTTAGAAATAAGAGACGCTGTGAAACCTGATATTGATACTTCAAATTGACTTAAATTTCACTATAACCGTCAATTTGTTATGTTAGTTAATACTTTCAGTTGATTATCAAATGTATTAATATTTAATGAACATATTAAATTTATTTAAAGAAATGAAGAGGAAGAAGAAAATCCATTAGTTGTTGAACTGGAACCAGCCCATGTTGTGGTATCTCAAAAAACGCAAAGTTGGTTTAGTAAGGTAATTCTAATCTTTACAAATTTCACTCTACTTACTCACAATACATGGAGCTCGGTGGCTCAGTGAGCAAGATGCTGTCGGTAGAGAAAGTCCTGTGTATACATTGGCAGGCATGTAAAAGAACCTTTGACAGTTAGAATTCAATAAAAGAGTGGGCTGTAGCACTGCTGTTGGAGCAAAATCCCTATAGCACACTGTATGGCAGATGCTTCATTATCCCATAGGATGCAGGGAAAACGGAAATTAACCCCTATATCGTTACATTACTCACACTATTAGTCTTGCTTTTGTCACATGAACATACAAGAATATTATTGAACAATGATTAATGGTCTCTTTGATTTATCCGATTTAATGCCTTTGTTGGACTTTTGTTTTACTATAAATGTGTTGCTTAAACTTGAACTTGTTGCCTGTTTATCTGTGAACTTGTTTCCTGTTTGTCATTGAACTTGTTGCCTGTTTGTCAATGAACTAGTTATTGTGAATACCGGCAAATATGATCAACACAAAAACTGTGGAACTGTTGACATTCACAAATGAGTGAATTGTTTTAATATATTATGTGTTTATATTGAAGGAATCATTTGCTGATATTGGTGAAGAAGATGAGGAAGATGAAGAATTAGACAAGATGGTATCAGATTATAAAAAGAAAGGTGGAACTGTATTAGGTATGAGACATGATGTAATTATCTTTACTGACTGTTGTATACAAACTCAATGTCATCTATTAATGTTTAGTCAGCTGTATTACAGAAAAAGGGAGCCAATATTGCTAAGTGAGTATTCTGGCTAAACGCCAAGAGGTTCCCGGTATGATTTTGGTTTCACATTATCAGTGGCATAGGCTGGAGGGCAAGGTAAGGTATCAAATCATCTGGCTGCAAAGAAAATGAAGGTCCCACCTGGGTGGCATGTACATAAAGAACCAGGAAACGTTTGTTCCGTAGCACACTGCCCCTTGTTATTAGTCAGCTTGGTACAGAAAAGGACAATAAACACAATTTTTTTTCGTTTCAATTTTCTAGAAAATGGAAAGAAGAATGAAAAAAGGAAGACAACAACAGAAAAGGAAGATGTACCATCCAAGAAGAGAAAACAAGAAGATAGTAATAGTGATAGCGGTGTAGAAGATACTGATGAGTCAGACTCCTCAGATGGAGATGATTCAGACTCGGATTCAGATTATGATGAAATGGAAATGAATCGGGTGACAGCAGTAAATACAGCAATAAATGGAGAAACTACAAAACAAACAAAGATAAAAAATAAAGCTGTAAAAAAAGATGGTTTTGAAGTAGTTCCTGCAGAAGGTGATTATTGCTATACATTTGGGGTATTAAGATACACAACTCTCACAAAATTATACATATCTTGAAGTAATGTACTGTTTCCCATTCAAGTCCATATCGATAGCTTTAAAAGGCTAGATCCCTTTTGACAAGATCAAATTTTAATTTTTTTATTTCACTGATTTGTTTTGGGTGACAATCTGTCTTCATTGAAAGGTTTAATTAAATCTTTAGACAATGCCAAAATTTGAAGCAAAGCAAAAGCATCTAGTAGTTTAGATGGGGATAGAAAACTGCACTTAAAACATGCCTTAGAAACTGAAATTTAAAGAAAAGTAGGTGGAAATGCTATTGTCCAGACAAAATTTACTTCATAGCACACTGCAAGGTATCTTCTTTAGCCTGCTTGATACAGAAAAGTAGGATGTTAAATTTCATTGAATTAATATTCTAGATTTAAAGTTAGATGCTGTTGGGTTAGCTATTGGTGCTAAAATGGTTTCATCTCGTAAAAAGAAGAGAGATATTATTGATGAATCATATCATAGGTATATATATATATTTAATACTTGTAGATTTCATTAGTGCATGATGTATGTGTTAGTCGTATTTTGTATAATACATTTTTTTTTCCAGTTTATTTTTTTTAAACTATGCACTATGTAGTGTCCTCATGGTCAAAAGTGTGTCTTAACATTGTTCAAAGTAGAAAATGTGTAAACTTTACTAAACTAGTGTGCCTTGTGTTATAGTTATACTTTAACAAGTTATTTGTCAATAATATAAACCATTAAAGAACCTACCAATGTAGTTTTGAAATCAATATTATTTATATATTTTCAGATACATGTTTGATGATGAAAACCTGCCATCTTGGTTTGTGGAAGATGAAGCTAAACATACAGAAAGACAACTACCAGTAACAAAGGTGAGACATCGCTATTTAATACAAATAAAACAAATGTTTATTTCACTTCATCTGATTTTCTACACTCCATAAAATCTAACAAATGGCTCATCATTGTAAGTGCCATGAATTGATTGGAAAAGCTGTTTTCATTGGCAGTTTACAGTAAACAGTTAAAAGATGACGCAATGATGAACTTGTCAGATGTTGAAGTAAAATTCAGTTTGGTAAAATAAAATAAAAATTGAGTGTAGTAAAATACAAAGAAAGGAAATATGGCATAAGAAAGAAATTCTTTAAGTAGCAGTTTCTATTCATCCAATTTCAAACATGTACTTGAGATTTCATAATGTAGAGTTATATTTTGATAAATGATTTAAAGATTTTAATTGTTTTGACAATTAGCTTAGTTTGAAGTGGCAATAGGCCAAGAAATCCATTTATTGGTGTGGAAAAACATTTTAAATGTACGGTTTAAAACATGTTTGTTTTATCTGAATTAGGCTGAAATTGAAGAATATAAACTCAAGATGAAAGCAATCGATGCCCAACCAATAAAAAAAGTTGCAGAAGCAAAAGCAAGGAAAAAGCGGAAGGTATGTAAACTGATTTAAATTTATTTCAATATATGTTTAGTGTACTGTTTGAATGGCATTTAGTAATTGAACATATTAAAATAAACACAAGAGTTTTATGGATAACTATTACTATATTACTATAAAAAACTACGTTTCAACAATGATTCTCATACAGACAGAAGTTACTAAACTATGTACAATCTAAACATTCAATGAAACCATAAATTAGGAGAACAGTGACCTCTAATCTTAAGTGGTTTTATTGAACATTTTTTGTTGAAACATGTTTTGTTAATTATCAAAATTCAGTTTTAATAACAAAAAATGAATAAATATTGGCATGTTCCCTGATCAATTTGATCTTTTATATTAGATGATTTATGTATAAAGATAAATTGATCTTCAATATTAAATTATGTTGTATTTTCAAGTGATTCATTGTTGATGGATTATATGTTCAGAGTTTATATTTTGTACATATTGATCAATTTACATACAGATGACAACAAAACATGTTGCCTATGAATGTGATATAATGTAAAAGTGATGTAATATGCTTGCAGAATTATTATTGTTGACTAAATAACAATTGAGTGAAGGGTCATACTTCTGACCATTTGTATCACAATTACTACTACAAACCACAAACTTCTGAGATCTATTAACTGGGAGGGAATTCTGGCATGATGTAAGAGCAGGTATTTTTTCTGGCTCAAAATGATACATTATCAATTCTCTAGCTCATGTAATAGCTCAGATATGGAGTGGATACCAGCCATATATATGATAAACGATTGAAGGATTAAAGATTATGACTTTGTTTAGAATCACAGCAGTTGTAAGTTACAATCAGCATGCCATACAGAACTGTTAATCACCTAATCTGACAATTTAGTCTATTCCTTATCGAGACTTCAAACATTCATAACTTTTGTTTTTCATTCTCTATTTGAACTATTATAGCAATAACAACCTGTTGTTTCAGTAAATCTTACATAATGCATCTTTAACCCTCTATTCTATAATGCTGAGTGGATCTTAACATAGATTACCTGTATTCATAACATGGGTGTTGAATGTTTTATTTGATTGTGGAACCTGAGGTAATCATCAGCTTAAATGATTAGGTGGTCTAGTTTGACACATTAATGCTTTATACAGTGCACACTGCTGCTCAGGGCTTCCACTATCTGACTATTTTCATCATCCATGGGGTGTTTGCTAATTTATTTCAATTCAAGAATTTGGAATATCAGTAATATCAATAATGTTCAGTTTTTACACAAATATCGTGAATTGAACATTTCACAACATTCAGCATCCCCTGAAGACATTATAAATAAGCCGAAATCACTTATAAAGTGTTATGTGAGATCTTTTGATGTGTCTCTTTTTTATCTGAATTATTCCAAACTGGGATATTATCTACCATTTATATTTTGTCTGGTTATCATAATAAAATCTTGAATAATCCATTTGATTATATGTTAAAGGACAATATTGGTGTTAGGCATTATTACATATGTGATAGAACTGGTTAAGTACATTCCAAATATAATTAAAACACAGAAATCATTGCTAAGGGAGATGATGTGTAACAAGCTCTTGAATAAATGGGAAGTGGTGACAAACATGACAAACACAACTTAATCTTCTATATACATGTAACTGTAAATGCTGTCAAAAGAACGTCCCGATAATTCTCCTCGTGTGACATTATTGAATACAGAATCTGAAATGATAAGAAGAGTAGAAAGACACTGATTTAAACACAGATCCTATTTCATTTCCTTTTGATAGATCAAAATATTGTTTCACTTGTCTTTGCTACACTTGTATCCGGAAGTGTTGTTATCACGATATGGTATATTAAGGCTGTTAACCCTCTAGAAGTAGAAGTCACAATTTGATCCGATTTGGATAAAACTTGCATTGTATCTTTATAATCCAATAATCTTGGATTGTGTTCGATATTCTCACATGAGATGTTTCTACTTTCCATATATATCAAAATTGCCATACTTTTATTGGAAATAACCACCCGATAAATATTTTCGTGGGAAAGTATCTTTAAGCATTGGGTTCATGATTGACTCATGTAGGGGATCAAATCCTATAGTTATTCATCTTTTTTTGCATCGTTCCGCTTTCGAGTTACAGCCCCCCCCCCCCATCCCCAACCCTACCTTTCCCATAACCTTCTGAAAGTGATTACTTCTAAATAATTGACTTTGAATTTATACACAGTGTTTATTAAGGTCACAAAATGAAGAAGCCATCGCGAGTTATGGCCCTTGAACTCTTATCAAAAATCTTGTAGAAACTCTAGAGGTTAATGTTTAATGTCATGAAACAATCAATCTAAACAAATTCTAATGATTTTTGATAATTACTAAATTGGTTATTACTTGTAATCAGATTTTCATGTGTTGTAAAAGAAAACATATGTGACAACCTTGTTGAATGGCCGTACGGATTAGCTGCTGTGGACCTATGTTTCATTGTCTGGCAACCACTTTAAAGGATTTATTTGAAATTTTGTGTGTAACGTTGGGGTTAAAGAGGACAAATTCTATTATTTCAGAGTTATATCCCCTTTTTCCGTTAACCTGACAGAGGGTGTGGTTTTATAACAATAAAAAAAAACAAGTCCTGTTGATTTACAGCATAATGTGACTTTTTATTCCTAAGTTATGTTCCTTTTTTCCAAAAACCTTGTAAATGCAACAGAGGCTATAGATTTTAATGGATCTTTTTGTGACTATCTTTTATAATAGAATTTGATACAAATAAGCTCAAGTTTAATCCAATTTGTATATAAAAAAAAGTAAGCTATTTTATTCGAACACAATGCAATTTGAATCATTACTTGAATTTAAAGAATTCCAGGAATATAATTATGTGGGTGAAATTCAATAACTCCTGCACACTTTGAATGTCAAGCAAATTTCAGCAAATAAATTGCAGCCATTTCAGTTAGATTCTTGCATCATTGAAGTATGTTATTTATGGTAAATGTTCAACCATGTAAACACAATCTAATGGAAATTGAGTAATGGCAGTGGCCATACCAATTGAATATTTTACAAAGTGAGCTCCAAGATTATTTCACAAATCACAATAGATTAATTTAAATGTTGTCCTGAATAGAAAATTAGACAGAGCTAATCTAACAAAATATTTTACTTCTACCATAAAGTAGTCAGAGGTTTGGGGGGGGGGCGAAACAGTATCTTAATCCATCCATCTGGCAAACTTTTGTTTCTGAAGCTTCATTTGGTTAACGCTCCCTTTCAAGATTTAAAAACATGCACTGAAATTGTGCCTGCGTAAAAGAAAATTTAACTGGAATTATTTTTGGGGGGCGGCTGTATGTTCATTTTTTAGCATTGCTGTTTGTTATAGATTTAAAGTCTTACAATACATAAGTCATATAGCCTACCCATATGCTCACCCGTAAACTTGTTGAGAAGATTATGTATGAAAGGGTCAATACCAATAATATTATTGACAATAAAACTGCCTAATATTGTGTTAAAATCCTCTATCTAAGGGCCTAGCAACTAACACAATATTTTTGATATGTTTTCAAATATCTTAAACCTGTCAGTCTTTATCTGGAAATGGAGACCACTGTCCCAAACTGTATTATGCGGTGACTGGATTAAACCAGATTTTTATTTTGTAAAAATAATGTGTAGTTGCAATTTACCTTTCATTATCAAGTAGGCACATGGATCATTCACTGTATAGACCTCCAAAGAAACGAAAAAAATTTGGCACAGAATCCTCAAAGGGTTACGTGTCCAGATGAGCTTTTTTGACATTCACGTCCAAACAATTCAATATTTTGTGCTGGAATTTTGAGACAGGGTCAATACACCATTCCTCTATGTTTTGGCGCTTAAATTCCATACGTACTCGGACTCGGGATAGTCCCTTTAAGAAAACTCATAATTTAAAAAAAAAGACTAATTGCTTGAAATGGTGATTTAATATCGAATAATACTTATACACAGGACATAAGATGTCACCCATAATTCATATTTCAACAACTGTGATAAACCAGAAATTGTCTACTGTGGTATGGTATGGTACAAAATTTTATAATAATATATTAAGAATATAACATATTTTAGTAGATACATCTGGATCTATTTAAACAAGCCTTTTTCCTCAATACTCTAGTTATTTGTCTACATTTAAACAGATGAATTTCAGTTCATAAATACTATTCATGTGTGTTTGTAAAGCTTTATATATTACACATAAGGTATAGATGTTGAATGTTGGCCTTAAAATCATTCCAGATAAAACAGAACTTAGCATTTTATTTGTATACTTATACCCACTTCCATCACTGTTTCCCGGTTGTACGTGACAAGGAGTAGGTTGTCTGTCCAGTATCTTGGGTTTGTTTCTGGGTACTCCTGTTTCCTCCCAACTGCTAAAGACCCCTATGCACAAGCGATTTATTGAAATAAAATTGAAGCATATGTTAGTCCCAAAATGACCTAGTTTGTGTAGAGTGGACATTTAACCCCACTTCCCCTCTCTTCCATCAGAGTTTACTAATTGTGAAAAACTTAGACGGCGCCTTTTGTGACACAGAGAAATAGGGTTTGACGTCCACTTGACAAGATAATTTCGAGACTAACATATGTTATTTTAATTTTATTTAATAATTGTACATACGGGTACAGGTAATTAGCAGTGGGAGGAAGCTGGAGGACTCAGAGAAAACTCATGAGGTCGGACAGTATTTATCACGTACGACCGAGATTAGAAACAACGCCATTTGACTCAATGACAGGCCTTATGATACAGTGTGTACCGTCGTGTACGTGCTAACCATTCGGCCATCCAACTCTCCTTTCAGTGACAGACTGAAAACATCTTCAAACATCTTCAAGCATGTTCAGACTCAGGCATATACATGTATATCCCTTTAACCACTGTTTATTTGATATGGCTAATTTAGTAAAACCAGTTCCATGTAAGCGAATTAAGTCTTGTTTTCCATTGCTTGTTCTTATCTTATGTAAATATGTTATGAACAGGTCAATAATATGGACATGAATAAAGCATGTTATGTTACATGTCTATAGCATGTTATTTATTTAGTATACACAATAGTCAAGTTTGTGTGAATGTGTAAACAGATTTTTAGACACATGTTATTGTTAGTATTGACAATGGGGATAGATAATATATAATAGAATACTGTATTTTGTTTGGCCTAATGAATGTAGTATTAAAGAACAAAAAATCAATACCATTCAGCTGTATGGTTGATTTGTAGAACCAGAAATAGAAGACTTGATTATGATGCCTTGGCTGATTAATTTAGATAGATCTCTTCCTTAAAGGTGAGAAGATGGTCAGAAAATTACCTACTACAATCAGATTAATCCCGGTTATCTTTAACATCTGTGGATTGTGTATAACTTGACTAGTACACCTTACTTCATTAATATTTGAAATCGTGTCCAGTGCTATTTGCTGTTGCTAATCAATTATTCAAGCCTGGGCAACAAAATTTTACAGTAGTAAGAACTAAAATCCCTCTAGACTAATCAATCAATGGTGTTAATGTCTTGTAGAGAGAGAGAGAGAGGGAAAAAAAATATTATCTATACATTTTATATATGTTATTTCACTTTCTTCTTATCAATGAATATAAATAAAATAAAATGGCTAAAAGATAAAGTAGAAGATAATCTCTAATAAGCTTATTAAAGGGCCAGGTTGCTACTTGGTTTAAAGAGACCTTCTGATAGAGTTAAAGGGTAAAAAAGAAACACTTTCATTTTTCATTTGCTTAAAAACATTATGTAGCAGAAGACAAATAGGTGCTGAACAGTGTTATTGAGATAGTTATTTAGTCCGCAGGTTTATCTTGTAGATTTTTTTTTTTTTTTTTTGTTTTGCGTGTAGTGCAGTACTCCTGCATTTACTATTAGACCATGAAAACAAAATCTCCGGTCAATAACATCTTGGCGTTGATAATCATCAATAAAATAAGTTATCGTTATGTCAGACCTAACAAACAATTACAAGAAGATAACAGGAGAACCAAATTTAATGTTTCAGCATGTTTTAATAATGTCTTTATGAGTGCATGACATTTGTAGCTATTCAAGGCTTGTTGGAGCAGAGCCATGGTGGCTCAGTGAGTAAGGCACTGGCTCTTTAACCATGTCTGGGGATCAATCTCTAAGTTGGCTAAAACAGTACCCCTGTCAATCATAAATCATGTAGTTATTCGGATTGGAAAAAAAAACCAAGATCTAATGTATATGTTGGAATTGGACAAAGAGTAGGCAGAATACTGCTGTCCAGGCAAAATTTCAATCAAAGTAGCTCAGTTAGTGCGGAAAAGTAGGACATTAAACCCCATTTCATTTCAAAGTTTGAGTGCATTTAGTATATGACTTATGTATATATTATATACTCCTTCTCTAGCTTAATGAATATCATGAATATTGTGTGCTTGATAGTTCAGAAATATTTGTTTTGTTGGAAGAATGACTATTGACTTGGCTGTGGTTGAGCATGATTGATGAAACTTCCTCTTTCAAGCTGCCTTATTTAGTCTTTAATTAATTAGAATAGTTAAATCTATCTTGTTTGCGTGCTTTAATATTTTGGAGGTAGAAAAACTATTAGACATTTTGTACAAAGACAAGTAATTGCATCTGTACCAGTATGTATATTAAAGTTAATTTTCTGTACAGTTAAGAATCAACCCTTTTATTTTTTATTAGTCCAATCGTGAAATGCAGTGCAAGACATGCATCAGAATTGGAAGCCACATTTCTTTTCAATAGGCTAGCTTTTTCTATTTATTTGTGTTTTACAATTCGTCTTTCAAATGCCTTGGGGTTTTTGCAAGTTTACATGTTGCTACACAATAGAAGTGGGTTCTCCTGTAATACAGAGATTTTGTCTCCAATTTAAGAATGTTACCTTGCCAAAAAAGTATGGCATGATCTTTATTATATTAAATCAGTCCATCTTGTTACGAAATATATGATTTTGTTTTCAATGTGTATATTATAAAGGATACCTTTAAATTTATTCCAGCTTGTGTTTTAAGCATCATTTTTCGATGTGGTTCCCCTTTGTCAGTGATGTAGGACCGAGGGCCTGACAAGGACAGCTGTCGAGTCGTTCGGATGGGACGGAAAATCGATGTCCCATCTATGTACATTGGCGTGTACATAAAAGATCCCTTGACAGTTGGAATTTGGTGCAAGAGTAGGCTGTAGTACCGCTGTCTGGACAAAATTTAACTCCTAGCACACTGTATTGCATATGCCCGTCTTCATTAGCCCAGTTTGAACCAGAACAGTAGGCTGTTAAACCCAATATCATTTCAATTCATTGGTTTTAAGCATCAATCATCATGATTAATTCCCATTTGAACATAAAATCAACTGTGCGGAGCATCTATAAATAACAATCTGATTAAAAAATCCTTTTTTGTTTCGTTTTTATAGTTCAAAATTTCGTTTTACTTGTCTTTACTACACAAGGATCTTGAAGAGTTGTTATCATTGACACGTTCTGAATGGTGTACGGTGTAAGTCAATTAAACAGTCAATTACGGCAAGCTTTTTTTGTGTTTTGCACGGAACTGTGGGTAATCCACAAATTACATCAATGCTGATTGGTTAATCAAATGTCTGACATCATAGGGTCAAAGGCGGCTTGTATGACCTCTGACGTGTGACCTATCACAACATCCTGTCAGATCTTCATGTAGTGTAGGCCACCAAAAGATTGATAAATAACTAAAATCAATTGCTTTTCAGAAACTGATTTAATTTTATTTATTTCAATTTTTTATTCTATTATGCGTTAGAAATAAGAAGAGAGTTAAGATAGAATATTCCAGACTAATCAAACTTTTGTCTAATAATGTCTAGACATCAATACCGTTATCGAATGACTAAATGTAATATCTACATTGAGTTATTGTAATTACTTGGACTTGGATCAGCACACATGTGGCAATTGGTTCAGATGATCTGAAATAATGACAGTTATTATTCTTGCTATATACTCTGGAAATTGATGAGAAATGAGGCAGCTTCTTCCATCAAAAGTAAAGAGCTATCTTTAGAAATAGAATATAAATAAGAAAGGAGGAAGAGATGACATTATACTGGTGATTACAAGTTGACAGTTAAGTGAAATCAATACCTATGCTAGAAGAAGCTGGGAAGATTTTACTCAGCTAATTATTTTCTTATCAGTATTTTACATTATCAACATATACTACCTTCTTGCTGCATACTCCATATTTACCAGTACATTTATTTATAGTTCAACTGGAAAAAAGCCTCTGGAAATCTGCTGTGACACTAATAAGCTTGTCACTATAAATTCCTTTAAATCCACAGACAAAAGCAGCTATTAACCGTAGTATGTCTTGTAAATGCCTTTTTAAGTATTTAATTCTTCATGGGGTAAACCAGACACTCTATTTTTCGTTGTATATTTTTTTTACGAAAAGAAGGGGAAAAGCATAGAAAATATTTTGATGGTCAGAACTGTTTATTTATTACTGTAATTAGTGTAATCATTAGAAGTGGGCTACAGTATTTGACTTTCAGATAATAAGAGGTCAAATATTTGACTTATCTATGTTCAATGGAACTTGTTTTTAAAAGTATCATTTGTGGAGGATTGATTTCTTCTTATGTACCAATATTTAAACACTGTAATGTCTGCCCTTCATTGCAAGCGCTCAAGAGCTCACAGTTATTATCCAGTCATTTTGAAATTTACTTCTGTTATAAATGCCAGAGGGTCAAAGAAACCTGTTGAATTATAGTGATTTCTAATAATCACTTTCCGAGGTCCTTGGATGTATTGAAACATGTATATACCTCACCTAAATACTGAAGCCTATAAAACATCAATGATTTCTGACTACTGGCATTATTTCAAAATCAAAAACTTGTTAATTGATATGTGACAGTATATATTGTTTGATATGAATATAATTATTCCAAATGATTAAAAACAAACAGTAAATCATTCATGATTTCCCGCCTGACAAATCTTTTTGTGGAGATATATTTCGTTACATATCATTTTTAACATCAATGACTTTGTGAATACTGATTCCTTTAGGTGAAAATCTAAAATTTCTTGAAATTAAATGGAATTTGTTACATATTGACTTTGTGAAGGAAGACTGATTCCTTTAGGTATGGTAACCGAAAATCTAAAATTTCTTGAAATAAAATGAGATTTCAGCAAGTAGTTTAAAAAAGAATTACTTTGCCAATATTAAAATGAAGGCAAAATATATGTATCTATAATTTACTATAAAGCTACAAGGGGGGTTGTGATGGCCTAATGGTCTAGAGTTTCGTGCTTCAACCTCGAGCTGGCCGGCCACCTGTGGCTTGCGGCTGTGGTTTCGAGCCTTTGTGTGAGTGTATGTGGCATGGAGATAGGGGCGCCTTCTCAGCCTCGTGGGTTTCCTCCGGGCACTCTGGTTTCCTCCCACTGCTAAAGACCCCTTCGCGCAAGCGAATTATTGAAATAAAATTAAACCAAAATGACCTAGTTGTGTTGAGTGGACGTTAAACCCCATTTCTCTCTCTCGCACTCTCTATAAAGCTACAAACCTAATGTTCTGCTGTCTATCTCTTTAATTTCCATCTGCTAGTTCTACAGTTAATCATGACAAGTGTTGACTAGTTTTACTGGCCTTCACCTTATCTTAACTACACATAAAGCTTTTAATGATGTTGGAAATGAATGATCTGATTATCATTTATGTTAGAGATTGTACAAAGAGTTGCTGTACACAGCAAACAGTTTCTGGTTGCTTTTACAAGATATGATCATTCATTTACTGTGATTTAAAGTAGCCATGTCAGTATCTCAGTATCGTCCACAGTCTTGGACATTGCCAACATTACTTATTGGTCAATTTAAATCAACATTGATGTTGTTATCTTACCATGGAAAGATGAGTTTCTGGTATCGAAATTTAAGACACAGTGAAAAATTTTAAACATGGCACTCGTGTGCTAGAATGCTATCGAGCGTATTTGTAACAAAGTGACTGGATGAACTCGGCCAAACCTATCCCACAATGGAGTAGACTGGAATAACCAGGTGCCAAAGACTGTCATTCTTAGCAAAAATCGCTGAACACAACTGATTAGAAATTATAGTAAGAACAGAAATGATTGAATGAAAATCAGTATATATGGTTGCTAACCTTTTCTAGATACAAAATAATAGGGATTTAGCTCCTTTAAGATAACAGTTTTGAAACCTTTATGTATGTTTAGTTTTGTGTACTCAATAAAATGACATCATTCATATTCACATCCATCATCCCTTCTAAAATTAATTCATATCTCTGCTTCCAATTAAGGTAGAATGTTTAATCTTGGTGTAGATGTTCATTAGGCGAATAGTTCAATAATGAACTCAACTCATGATAGGCCAAGCCCACATACTTTACAACACAATAACTCTGATTCTAACATGCAACTGGGTGTATAGTTCATTCCATAAATATCTTTACTTCATTATATAATGACAATTTCTGGTTTAGTTAATCATACATGTAATAACAATAAGCCATTTGATTGCTTGATGCTTCATAAACAGATAAATGTGCAGGTAGAGTGTCATCTATTTATTTTTGGGAATGAGTTTAGTGATATCAATCTTGCTGTTGTCTTGTACATCATAAAAAGCCAACAGTGAGGCTGATGTCCCCTGCCAAAATCCCAAAATAAGTAGATGACACATATTAATTAATTGCATATTTATTTTTTTCAAGCACTAAGTATCATCACTCTCTATCAGATAGAATCAGACAATGTTCATCATCGAACTCGATCGAGGCATTCACCTACACCTAGTTCGAACGTTCTACCTTAATAAGAAGGAGAATTATTGTGTTCCAAAGTCTCGGCCAATCAAATTGCTTATCGCTCTGCTTACCCTGAGCAGAAAATGCTCATTATCGAACTTAGTCAAGGTATTGATGAAATAAAACTATTTACCAAGTTTCATCACTCTCACTTAATTACAACTTAAGTTATAGTGTCCCAAAGCATCAACCAATCAAATTGCTTATCTCTGCTTAACCAGAAAATGTTCATGTTCGAACTTGATCAAGGTAATGACCTAATAAACACCTACACCAAGTTTGAATATTCTAGCTCAATTAGAAAAAGAGTTATTGTGTCCCAAAAAGTGTGACAGACGGACGGACAAACCCATTTTAATAGTCCCCTGCTTTCTTCGAAAGGCGGGGCACAATAATACACTACAACATAACACTAGATATATCATATAGCCCCCCACACACACCACATTCATCTCAATATTTGATTTGCAATTTATAGAACAAAATGTAGGACATATAAACCAAAGAGCAACTATATACCTGTTTCCAATGTATAATTACAGGCAGCTAAGAAGTTGGAAAAAGTAAGAAGAAAGGCAGAGGTTATTACAGAAGATGTAGATGTTTCTGAGAAGGAAAAGTGGCAGCAGATCAAACAGTAAGTCTTTTATTTAATTTTCAAATATACATGTATAATAAAATCTCTAATGCAGGGCGAAATTTTGGACATGGTGTGCCAAAGAGAGCGGTATAGGGCAGGATTTCAGTTCCAGTATGGATATTGCTTTTCTGATTTTTTGCGGTATTATTAATCTTAGTTACATGTAGACTGTTAAAGTTTAGCTCACAATTCTTCCCACTCGACATCAAGGGGATTAAACTATCCGACCAATGAAAAAATTAAGTGTTTTCCGGCTTATGATAAAATAGGGAATTATGTTGTCCGGTATAACACTATAATTAGGTTTATCACTTATAATTAATCCAACCAATTATTTACAATAATCAAGATAATAGTAATTCTCTTATTACTGACAATGTTTTTGGATTTGAGTTTGAATCACCATATCTTAATGTCCAATATAGCATATTTATGATCCGACATAAAAAGGACATGTCCAGGATAGATTGGTGAAATAAAATCCTTGATATAGAGGATGACTTCTTAAAATTTGTGGAATAACCAAGTGTGGGAATGAATTTCATCTGTATGCTTATTTCAACACCAATAATAATTTTTATTTGCCCTACGCTGGTCCAGCCCTCGCATGTTAGGTTCTTGCTTGCTTACATAAAGTAGCCTAGTTTCTAACTCAATATCATCCAAAGTTATCATCAGATTGACTTTAGATTGATACACCGATTTAAGGTACATGTATTGAGACAAACAAGTATTTTGATAACATGAACAGCTAAATCCATGATATTAAATGCTCTGTATACTCAACATTAGCATGGGGCAGAACTTGTGAGTTATTACAAAAAAAAAAATGTGCGACAACATTTGTTGACTGTGTGGATGACTTGGCTGCTGTGGGCGTATGTTTCGTTGCCTGGCAACCTATATTTTATATTTACAAATTCAATATTTCTCTTCTATCATTTACAGATTATATAAGAAGGCTGGTTTGTTGAAAAAGGATAAGAAAGAAGTGACGTATGTCGTCGGAAAGCGTGGTGTAGGAAAGCGAGTTAGTCGACCATCAGGAGTCACTGGTCCCTTCAAGGTTGTTGATCCTCGAATGAAGAAAGATAAAAGAAAAAGCAAAATGGCAAAGAAAAAAATTGGAAAAAATAATAATAGGAAAAAAAGATAAACTTAAACTTTATTTAATTATTTGTAAAAATTGTAAATAAACATCTTTACATCTGATTTTGTCTGTTCACTTCATAAGGGCTATTAAATTGTGTCTGTCCGGCCTTATCACTGACAGGGGATGGATGTTACAATCACTTGTTCCCAACAAAAAATTTTTTTTATTGCCTTGGGCTACTGCAATGTTGATCGATTTGTCTTTAAATAGAGGGTATAAATTTTATAACTGTCAACCATACCAGTTGGATGAACATAAGATTAGTCCGAGGAAAGTCTCTATGAATAAATTTCAAATTTTATGCATATGGTATAAAACCTCTCAGTTCAGGGAAATGTCCATTTTTGTTCTGAATGTAAGCGGAAGGATTAGGCTATGCAAACTGTTTTTATTGCAACATATTGTACTTGTGGCTGGCCCTCAAGGCGTATAAATTATGATGTAGATCAACTATTGAGAAGGGCAAGGTGTTGTGTGGTATATATTTAGAAAGAAGTGATGAAAGAAATGACTTAAGGCCCTTTTGCCGTAAGGATTGTGGTTTTATAAACAATAACTATTCATAATTCAGACTAGTCATTTAGATTCTAATCTTGATAGATAACAATACAAAACATGTTTTAATCAAATTTGAACAATGATGATTGAGGACAGAAAGGGTTCACCCAAGAATTTCTAATTAATTTAATTTCAAGGTCATGACTAGATCTATTGTCCTTTTGTTTCACAGAGGTACTGAGAAGGCCTTCTATAGCCCTGTTTACGCTTAGCCGTAATAATAAGCGAGTCGTCATGGCGCAATAAATTTCAAGAAATTGACCCGTTTACATTACTCTAAAATAACCAGTCTTGGAACCGTGTCAGGCACGCCGAATGTGGAACTCTTCAGGAAAAATACCAGTCCCTATGCAAATTACCCGGATGAAAAAAAATATTTGCTTGGGTTTATTTCGTTTGGGCAGTCATTTTGACAGAACTGTCAAATTTCACGGGGGAAAGATCAAGGTTCATTTGGTGCATGCGCAGTAATCCGTACTGAGAACCGATCTAACCTAGTTCCTTTAGGAACTGTCTCTGAGCGAACGATGTCTCGCTACACAGTTCCTTACGGACCTTATTATCAACTAGTATGAAAATAAAGCTTTACCCCATCTAGGTTCTAAGGCTATTTTAGATCCTTACCGTCTATTTTGCACCGTGAAACTTTTTTGATCACCAAAAGAAATCATTTCCTGACACAACCGAGACAAATTTATAATAATCCAACACTATTTTCGTGTAGAATTCGATGTTAGAAAAAGACCGGTCTGCGCTGACGTCAGTAAACAAACATGGCGGCCAGATTTGAACGATATTGTTTATCTTTTTCTAACGTCGAATTCTACGTGAAAATAGTGTTGAATTATTATAAATTTGTGTCGGTTGTGTCAGGAAATGTTTTCTTTTGGCGATCAAAGAAGAATCACGGTGCAAAGTAGACGGTAAGGATCTAAAATAGCCTTAGAACCGAGATGGAGAAAAGCCTTATTTTCATACTAGTTGATAATAAGGCCCGTGAGGAACTGTGTAGCGAGACATCGTTCGCTCAGAGACAGTTCCTAAAGGAACTAGATCTAACCGTGCTGTGTCTGGCACCACTTCACTTCAGTGGGCCAAATTGGCATGAAACTTGGTGAGATAGAAATGGTTTAATTTTATTTCAATAATTCGTTTACGCGTAGGGGTCTTTATCAATGGGACGAAAACCCACGAGGTTTGACAGGCGATCCTATTCCTTGTCACGTACAACATGGAATTCTAAACCACGCCAATTGACTCAATGACGAGCTTTATGTCATGATACAGCAGGCACGTGCTACCCATTCGGCCAACCAAACCTCACCGATACTCGGTACAACACGCTTATGTTTGACCCATTTACATTTCATAAAGATAGTTTGTCAGGCAACGAAACATACTCCCAACAGCAGCTAAATCCATCCGAGCAGTCAACAAGAGTTATCGCATATTTTTACTTTATTCGGTAATGCAACATTTATAATACACTAAAATCGGATTATGTAATTATTGGAAAATCATTAGAATTTGTTTGGCTTTGATAAAGTTTTCAACCATGCTAATGTTTAGCATACGAAACATTTAATATCATGGATTAAGCTGTTCAAGTTATCAAAAATCATTGAAAATCAATATACTTGTTCGTCTCATGACCTTAAAGGGGCCAGCCCGAATTTCAAAGAATCTGAAAATGACACGTTCGTGAACGTATGAAATTTAAACGCCAAAATATAGAGGAATAGTGTATTTACCTTGTCTGAAAATTTCAGTTCAAAATATTGAGTAGTTTGGACGTGAATACAAAAAAAGCTTAACTGGGGCCTGTTTCACGAAATTTTAACTAAAATAAAATCCGATTTTAGTAATTCGATTGGATAGTATTAGATTGATTGTAGCGCTTAGCCAATCAGATTTAAGTATGTACTAAAACTTGGATTGTATCTTAAGTTACAATTTCGTGAAACAGGCCCCTGGACACTAGCTCTTTTAAGTTTTTCTTTTATATTTTTATGGTCCTTTTACTTGATAAGCGCGACTATATTTGATACCAATTTTAACTTAATAAATAAAGAACTTTGAAGTGAATCAATAGGGTTAGATTGTTTTATCCAGACACTTCTGTGTAATGCAAACAGAACACAAGTCTTCGGCCACCGAGCCATACCGGCGATTGGAAGTTGTTTAAAAACGTATCACATAGCTTGAAGAAGTTGCTCGGATCTAAGTTAGAGGCTATTAAGGGCTTTTCATACAAAATTAAGCAGTTTTAACCCCCAAAATGTTATCGGGATGGCCCCTTTAAACACTGATAATAAATTAAAGTGAGTCGGTTGTAAACTTTAAGCGATCAAGGGCCATAACTCTGGCAGTATTTATCCGAAATCGCTGAAAATCAATAGGATTCTTTGTCGCATCACCTTCAACACTCATTCGGCAAACCTCGACGATTCCGGTGCCCTACATCTAGACTCGGCTGTATGACGAAGTCCGCCATTTTGGAACTATTTTAAAGGACCCGGATAAACATGGTTGCCCACAGGAGATGGGTGCCAGTCAAGTCGTCCACAAGCGAAGTCGTCCACAACCGTTGGTGGAGTCGTCCACAAGGCATTGGTGATGTCGTCAACAACTATTAGTGATGTCGTCCACAACTAAATTTGTTTATGAATTTGTTATTTATGGAATAAAACGATTTACTGACCACGCAGAAAAAACTATACTAATTAAAAATACATCGTGTGGACGACTCCAAAAACGTATTAAAATATCCAGAAATGATTTACTTTGTTGTTTATATACCGAGAGAAAGGGTGACCACGCAGAAAAAACTATACTATTTACAAATACATTATGTGTCCCGAAATTATACTAAGTCGTGTGGACGACTCCACCAACGGGTGTGGACAGCTTAATCAGATTTTGGGACTTTTTTTGTAAAAGCGGAACGTTTTCCTGTTAGAGTAAATCGGTAGTCGATAAGCCGCATCGCAAATGTATGGTCGTAGGTACATATCAATGACTATCA
Source organism: Patella pellucida (assembly GCA_917208275.1). Classification (NCBI taxonomy): domain Eukaryota; kingdom Metazoa; phylum Mollusca; class Gastropoda; family Patellidae; genus Patella; species Patella pellucida. The sequence continues at coordinate 21,206,388 of OU795041.1, forward strand.
TACATCTGAGTCTAGATGTAGGTTACGGAGAGTACCGGAATCTGTCGAGGTTTGCCGAATGCTTTAACACTGTGTATAAATTAAAAGTCAATCGGATATTAACTTTGTTCTCAAGAGCATCCACAAGATTTTCTGAAATGATCAAGAGCCATACCCCTGGCAGTATTTATCCGAAATCGCTGAAAATCAATGGGATTCGTCACATGACCTTAAACACAGTATATGATAACTTTGGCATCTAGAGCATCCACAAGGTTTTTAGAAATGATCAAAGGCCATGACTCTGGCAGTAATTATCAATAGGTTTCTTCATCGCTTCTTCAAAGTCAATCAGATATTAACTTTGCCCCCTAGAGCGTCCACAATATTTTTTGAAGTGATCAAGGGACATAACTTTTGCAATAATTATCACAAATTGCTGAAAAATCAAGAGGCTTCTTTGTCTCATGATCCTAAATCCTGCGTATCAATTTAAAGTCAATCAGATATTAATTTTAGCCTCTAGAAGTTTCCACAAGGATTTTTAAGTGATCAAAACTGACTAATTATAGGAAATCGCTGAAAATCAATAGGCTTCTTCGTCTCATGACCTGAAACACTGTGTATAAATTTAAAGTCAATTGGATATTAGCTTTAGCCTCTAGAGCGTTCACAAGATTTTTTGAAGTGATCAAGGGCCATAAAATTATCGGAAATCGTTGAAAATTAATAGGATTCTTCGCCTCCTGACTTTGAACACTGTGTATAAATTTAAAGTCATTCGGGTATTAACTTTTAACTTATAGAGCGTCCACATATATATATTTAAATACCATTTCCTTGAATATTAATGAATGAAAGATAAAATCCCACCAATGGACCCAAAATTTATTAGTGGAGTGTAAATCTCACCCCTCAACATTTACTGTGATAAATACACATACAGTGAATTGTGAACCACCCAAAAGCATGGAGATTAGAAACTATTAGCATTCATTACCCAACACATGTGACTAAGTAATGATTTGATGTACATCTTTTAGGAAATGTTCATTTTGAGATGAACTACAGACGCACTTGGTACCACTCCATTACCGTACCTTTAGTCTGCTACCAGAATATCCCTTAGTTGTATGAATCAATAGATATTTTGCAGAACAATACTGGATGCCCCAAATGTATTCCCGCAAAATATCCACTCAATCTACACTATGAAAGAAAGCTACAAGATTTTATTTCTTAGATGGCTGATGTGTTCATTTCATTCTTTAAGTAAAATTACAATTACAAACAATTAACAAGAGAAAGTACTGCACTTGAATATGTTTTAATTATGTTGAAAGCATGACATTGTGGTTACAGTTTCCCCTATATAGCTAGCCAACTAACATAGAACAGTGATCAACATTAATCATATAAAGGTAGTAATCACAACACTGGACAATTACATCTATGATAATGTCTTCAATGAATATCCAGTATTTTATTACCGATATTTAGAGATGATCTATACTAACAATAACTACAGTAACAGAAAAGGCAAGAGGAAAAAGATTAAAACTTGGCAATATATCAACCACAAACAAGGGATTATGGAATGGTAAATTTTGAAAATTAATTTTCATATGTATTATCAATATGTCTGAGAGTAAGTATGGTGCCTTTTTCAACAAGTGATAAATACTCTCCCAGACAACCTGAGCAATAAAACACAATACACAGCACACTATCTCTATAATTACTTTATTCATGTTAATTTACTGATATAAATATCAACCACAATGGATAATCCCTTGCAAATGGTCTCAAATTAAAAACTGAAAATGGACAAACTGTAGCTATCTTCAAGTGCAAAAAAAAATATATATCCAGGGCAAAATAATCATAAGTTAAGGTTCTACAGTCAATTATACTTTTAAGGTGAGCCAACTACAAGTACATCAAAGATAAGAAACATCACTTTAAAATAATATTTCTCATACAAGGTAAATATTACAGTAATTATGTCAAAAAATTGTCATTCCATGTCCACGAAGGTTTAAATAATTACCAAGAAGGAAAATGTATCCATTTAAAAGACAAAATGTAATTAAGAATCAAAATTACACAAGAGTTGAGAAGTAATAATAATCACATTGGAATTATTGTGTCTTGAATCATGGAACTTCTACGTTTATTCTCCCAAATTCCCCATGTCAATGAAAGACATCCAAGTTGGTCCTCCAGAGTTCTAACTTTTACAAATAGATCGTGCTGTGTAATAAATGGTTCATCTTTATAGTTCCAACTGATCAGATAAGTTTTTTTCTCTGGCTTTTAACTCAACACTAATCCTTGCCTCTTGTCAACCATTAACTGGTTAGACACGTAAGTAAATAAGGAGACAGCTATTAGCACCAATGTTATCAAGCCAGGACACGATACACCTTGGATTTCCACCCTGGTAGCAGGCTTTAGTCCTCTATAATTATGACAAATATAACACTTGTGAGCTTCAGACATGTAACGTATAAAACTTCAGTCCTTGGCTCTATCACTGGCCATAACATGAGCGCATTACTCTCGACAAAAACCACCAAAAGATACGAAAACAATACATTGATATAAAACAATAGTGTAGGGTACAAGAAGATATAAGTGTAATGTACATTCTACATACATACATAACATACATACAACAGCATAAGTGGTTAGAGCATGCCACATTTGCAATGGGATGAATTGGTTTCATTACAGCCAGAGTTAGAGACAAGAACCCACCCTCCTGGGTCCAATCATAACATATAGCAGTTTAATAAGAAAATTACAAATTTTTCAATATTTTTCGGTGTTCTAAGTACAGACATTTTTTACGACCCATCTTCCCCTTCACAATCTTGTAGTTGTTCTTTACTTGAAGGTTGGTCATCTCCTGAAACATTTAATACACAAGATATTAAAACATGTGACAATTTTCGTACTTCTACATCACACATAACCTGTGCTCATAGTGCAAGTGTAACCACCTAAAACTTTGATCAGAAAAGGGAATTCACCCACCAAAATGAATGAACCCACACCAAGACTAAAACTTATTTCTAAGCTTATTTGGTAACTAAACTGAATTGTACATTTTTCTGAAGATACATCATCGCATTTGAAAAATTTGAATCAATTGGCTATTGATAACTACAGTTCTGCAGACTTGACATTATTAGAATACTGATGAAGTCTCAACAAACCAACTAAATCACATGCTGACAATGATGTCACATTCTGAATTTATAAGAAGACAATTCTGAATAAAATCCCTGAAACCTGCAAATTACACACTTCTAAACAGAGTTTAAATTTATCTAACACAATATTTACCTTCTCCCTGCATGTCTGATGTCCATAGTGTCAGGTTATCTCGCAGTAACTGCATTATCAATGTGGAATCTTTATAACTATCTTCACTTAAAGTATCCAATTCTGCTATAGCGTCATCAAACGCTGCTTTTGCTAGCCTACATGCTCTATCAGGTGAATTTAAAATCTCGTAATAAAATACTGAGAAGTTAAGTGCTAAACCAAGTCGAATTGGGTGTGTTGGAGGCAATTCATCTGCAGCAGTGTCGCTGGCAGCTTTGTAAGCCACTAAACTATTTTCTGCTGCACCTTTTCTGTCATTACCAGTGGCAAATTCAGCTAAGTACCTATGATAGTCTCCTTTCCTGAAATATTAAAGATAAGTTGCCAGACAACGAAACATACACCCACAACAGCTAAGTCATCTGGGCAGTCAACAAGGGTTGTTGCATATTTTCTTCTTGTCAGTAAGGAGAACATAAACAACACATGAAAATCTTATTACAGGTATGTAGCCCATTAGGTTATCAGAAATGATTAGAATTGCTTCGATTGTCTCTGTCCACAAAAAATTTCAATGTGATCTAGGGCCATAGCTCTGTCCGTATTTATTGAAAATCGTTGAAAGAGAATAGGGTCCTTCATCTTATGACCTTTAACACTGTGTATAAATTTAGGGTTAATCAGATATTAACTTTAGCCCCTAGAGCGATTGCAAGATATTTCAAAGTGATCAAGGGTCATAACTCTGGCAGTAATATCATAAATCGCTGGAATTCAATAGGATTCTTCATATGATGGCAGATAAATTTAAAGTCAATAGGATATTAACTTTACCCTCTAGAAAGTTCACAAGATTTTTCAAAGTCCTCAAGGGCCATAACTCTGGCAGCCATTAATGGTAATCGCTGAAAATCATCAGGCCAGTCTTATTCATCTCATGACCAAATTTAAAGTCAACCGGATAATTTTGTGTATAAATTGGGTGTTTTGTAAGTAGTGCCATGCTAAAAACAAAAGAATTTTCATAAAAACTAGCCATTTTCGTCTGCCAAATTGACACTGTTATTGTAGGAATATTTGCTCCCGGTTTTCATGTACGGAAAATTCGAAAAAAATCAATTTTTATATTATGACGACCCAAACCCCAGTAACATCTTTTTGAACCAATCAAATCGGGGGTAAATCTATAAATAATCTAGCTTGTTGCTATGGACGGTCGCTCCTTGGTATCACGTGACAGGAATTCTGCCCTCTGATTGGACAGTAGCTTTACTTCCGCGAGACTCCCTTACGGAATGTAAACATAGCATATTTACATCACATGTAGGACTTCTCGTTATCTTTTTCACACGATTGGTAACTACATGTATATCGAGAGGTACCGGTAGACTGAATGACATTGTGTCATGGTCCGTAAATCGCATGATCAGAAAAAACGCTTTTTTTTTTTAGACAGTCCTGATATTGTCTAGTGTTTAATTTAGTATTCTTGTGATATTTCATTTTCAATGTGGCATACTCTTGAATGAGAGTAAATGAGCTTGCAAGAGTAGATTGAACCCGTAGCTATAAAAACGACCGATAGAACACATTAAAACATTTGGATGCTTAAATATTAAATTGTTACTTTGTTATTATTTTATGTTTAGTCACTAAGATAAATTTTAAAAAAGAACAACTTTTTTTTATATTCAGGGGAGGTGTATTTTTCTGTAGGGCTAACAAATATTGTCATGGGACCTGCCCAATGCCCATGGGCTATTGATTTAAAAGGGAATTGTGTTAATCTCTTAGTCATCTTTTATTTTACTGACTTCTGTTATCTTATTTTCTACCTTTATTCATAATATCTGCATAATGTGTTGTTTACTTAATAATTTATGATTATTTTTTATCTGTGATACCGTTTTGTGATAATTAATAATGTGTGATAATTCATAATATTTTGTAATTCACATTTGAGCACCTAGTGAATTGTGCGCTATAGAAATGTTCATAATAATAATAATAATACAACCAATTTAGTTTGTTTTGTGGATTACCGTATCTGCATGTTCCATTTTCACAGCACAGAATCAAGTTCTCGATCGCTATTTATGTTCGGATCTCTATTTATGTATGATAATTTATTAAATTGAACTATGATACTTAAGGGTAAGATATTACTATACTCTGTTTTATTTGTGAATAAAACCGGTAACTCGATTTACCCAAACAACCTAAATTACCCAAATCTACCAAAATCCACCATTATTTTAACTCATATAATAATAATTTATATCTATATTTGATAATATACTGTTCTTTACGCCAAATTTGTATTTTTAATTAAAAATCGTATGGTTTTTGTTTCAAAAATATCCCTCAAAATGCAATTTCCATACAAGCGTTTGGCACATCTCTCACAATAAGGTGTATATATATATGTGTTTCAATTTGTGGTTACCAATTATGGACATCATTGTCTTATGTGATGTCAAGTTGGGCTGATTGAATGAAATGTTTTATGGAATATCAGCACCAACCGTCCAACCCGATTGTATTGCGCCAAAAGTTGGGCTGAACACTACATACTATAATAAACACTTTCAGTCTATGATTCAAATCTTGCAAGTCAAAAGTTACTTATATACAGGAAAATACTATAGTCCTAAACAAAGTTCAACAAATTTCTTTAGACTTGTTTCACCGTACAGTCTTATCATGGATAGTAGCAGAACAATATTTTACAGCTACTGTATACATCTGGCATAAAAGGGTGTTGCAATTGGGAGAGAGAGAGAAATGGGGTTTAACGTCCACCCAAACAACTAGGTCATTTTGGGACTAACAAAGTTTAATTTTATTTCAATAATTCGCTTGTGCGTAGGGGTCTTAAGCACTGGGAGGAAACCGGAGTGCCCAGAGGAAACCCACGAGGTTGAAAAGTCACCCTTATCTCCAAGCCACATACCCTCACACCAGGGCTCGAAACCACAGGCGCAAGCCAGTGGTGGCCGGCGAGCTAGAGGTCGAAGCGTGGCACTCTAGACCACTAGGCCCATACTGCACACAGCGTTCCACCTACGTCATTACCAGATTGAAACACTGTGCTAATTGGAGTCCATTTTAAAACGCTCGCGTCATCATTTTGGGGCGGGGCCATGGAGGTGTGGGCGGGACTTATCGAACTTACGTCACCTGTGCTTACAAAACAGAGTGAAAATAGACCGTCGCACATGGTTTTTGTAAACACAAAGTCAAATTTCAAGTTCTGCCACTCGGCTAAATACGATATATAATATGTGCTATGGGTAATATTGCAATACATTCTTTACCATTGTAAACTGTCTTTAAAGTTTCAATATGTTTATCTTTCAAAACAAGGCCTAGATACGCCTAAATTTTTCTTCGCAAATAAAACCGCATCTGTGAACTTGTCGTCTATGGGGGCCGCCATGTTGAATAATTAAGGGACTTTTTTGTGGTTCGGCTCTTGATCAGTTTGACATCTGTCATACACACAACGGCCAAATAAACATATTTAATTTCATTCAATATGACAATAGAAGAGAAATAAATACTTCTCAAAACTTCTAAAAGCATACTCGGTGTTATCGACTAAAATCGTCGATGTAGGAATTAAAAATGGAGGGTAATTAGGTTAGAGCCTATTCTCAGCCGAAGCTAGCAGTAGATAGGCAGCCTAAGTTTGGGATGCACTAGGCCATCCCAACCCCCTGTTGCAATTGGAATTGAAATGGTGATTTAACTAACACCCTACTTTTCTGACCCAATCTTGCTTAATAGAATAGTAAAGAGGTACATTGTACTTCACTTTACTTACATTTTATAATAAAAAACTTTAGATTCTCCTGATTGAGCATTCGATATTAAATGCTTTTCAAGTACTGATAAAACTTCATTACAAATACCCTTCAATTCATTTTCAATCTGAAACAATAGAAATTTTATATGAAGACGAATCAATGAATAACAACAGCTGGTGGAAACATGACCCACTTGTCAATTTCACTTTTTCTTTATATTTTTTTTTCACCTGACAATTTGGCGTATGGTACTTCTACATATTCTACCTTGTCCTTAACTCAATGTATAACCAATGCATTTTTGTGAAAACTAACCAGCAGCATTGGCGTTATTTAGCAGGCATGGGAATATGATTATATGCACCGGAAAACTGAAGACTTAGTCAATTTCATACAGATTATGATCTCTGGATAATTATTATTGTAGTCTCGGGTGTGTAGCGTGTAGGCCTCATCGTTTAATTACCGGTTCAGGACGTTAATAATAGGAAAGACACTTGATAAATGAAGTACAGTAATCTTGTATCAACAAGCGAAATGTTGAAATTTTTTAATGTTCAACTCATCTCAATTTGTCCTCACCAATATCCTGTATTCTTTGATCATAGCAGTTTTTTCTTCTGTTGACTTTCCATCTTCTTTCTGTTCCATACTACTAATAATTCTCCATGATGCTCTTCGAGCTCCTATCACATTTTTATAAGCTACTGACAACAAATTTCTTTCTTCTACTGATAAATCTACATCCATTTCAGCTACTTTTTTCATGGCTTGTACCATTTCTACAACAAATCAAATTTAATTTTCTATAATACATGTTGGTTTCCTTTACAACAAAAAATTCCAACCAAAACACTGCAATTTACTATTTAGACCATATGTAGCTTACTGGCCTTTTGTAGTTTACAGTACTATACATCAGAAGCCATAAACTTAAATATGCAAGGGAATGCAAAGTCTTCAGAACACACTTCCAGATATCAAAGTATTTCAGTTCCATGTCAACCGTTTCAGAATATGTTTTCATTATCAACCATAAGCTTATATATATATATTCTAATAAAAACTTTGGTTGGTTGTATTAGGGCCCCAATATATTTAACACACAAACCAGTTGGCTTTTATCTGGTATTAAGATTCCCATAATATGAAAACTCAGAAAAGGTGACTGTCTGGCAATTGTTTCTATTTGAATAATCACATTGATAAATGAATCAGAACTTTATATGTTTTAGTATCCTGCAAATATATACACCTGGTGGGCTTGAAGATAATGGTGGACAAAAATCAATAACTGGCTGACTAAAAGGTTTTGCTCATAAATTTTTGGTCAAGAAAAAGGGACAAGAATGTATTATTAAATTTGGAGACCACAGTCTAAGAAATGACAAGGAACAATTTATGTTATGTTATTTCACTTCCCATTTTATACTGTTAAATATACTGTGTAATATAATTGACAGAATGAATGAATGCATGGAATGTCATGGCCACTGAGCTTACTACTGCCTCATTTTCAATTTACAACTCGATTGACTATCATCAAGTATCGATATGTAGTTCTTTTCAAGACTGTCAAAATATCTTATTTCCTGTGTAAGTAATAAATGTACAACAGAATAACATGCAAAAGTAACGTTTTACGGTTATGAATCATGAAATGAAAATGTGTCCGTAGCATAATGCTAAGTGGGTTGGGCACGAAGTCAGAAAGTGTTACTTCCGATATTTGACAGTATAAATTTTACATAGAAATTCACTCAAAATAGAGCTGACTTAGGCCTCCCAATAAGTGAAGACAATGCCTAAATGTCGTGTCAATCGCATATGAAAGGAAATTTTGTTCTTGCACATAAAAAGGTGAATAAACGGGACAGTAAATTGAGTAAATGATAACAGTGAGTCACGACAAACATGGCGTCCATTTTGAACATAACCATGGACACTGACAGTAGGCCTACAATAAACATTATTCTGGAAGCGATGAAATAAGTATAGATCAAAATAATAATATGAATTTCAGTGGCGATCTTTTCACTTGGCTTTGGAATTGTTATCAAGACCGCGATTGTGACAGTGGGGGTAGATACATTCCTTGAGATTATTCTTCTGGAATAATATTATATTTGCTTGCATGCTAACCGGTCTTGACAAACCGGATTTGAGTACTTGCATGTATTCCTTATCATATTTTAGAGTACATACCATCATATCTTTCTGCTTGTTCCGCCAATTTGGCTTGGTAAACACGATCCTCCCTGTCAGCCATTATGGTCGTGACAGATGGCTAAATTTTAGTGTAGATTGCACAGGATTTAGATACTACAAACCCAGTTGACGACCAATATGGCTGCACCCGCCAATGTTAAAAATAGTTCCAGACAGTTCAGGTGAATGTATTCATGCGCCAAAGTAACAGGTCTCAGCAAGCCTGACAATTAATCGCATGTGTATGCCGATTAATTGTTTTTCGCGCGTCGATCGTTTTTAACAAATATTTAGTGTGGATTAAGTCCTTGTTTCTAAATAATGTGATTAGCAACTTATGTGTTACATATGTGTATTAATATTAATAATAATACACAGTGGCGACACTAGGATTAGCCTACTCTTTTAACCTAAGTTCAGCTGAAAGAGTAGCCTAACTGGTTTGTTAATTAGGCTATGCCTAGGCCTATGATTTAATAAATCTGTTAAAAATATGATGAACAAGAAAGAGAATTTGTATGGACTATATTTCCGAACAAATATTTTTCAATGAAAGAATAAAAAGAGAAGAAAAGTAGCCTATTGTTGAGAATCTATATATTATACCGTAGGCTATATTTTGGGTGGGGCGACTTTAAAAATTATAGGTAGCCTATACCTACACCATGCCTGTTTTCGATATTTCTGAAAAAAATTATATTACCAACCAACCGAAGTGACCCAGCTGTAAGCCTGTAAGAAGACGTTATCCATTTGCAAGATGGTCTGCGGTTGCAATAAAAATCAAAAAATAATTAGAATTTTGAATTTTAAAGTAGGCCTAGGAACTTGAAATTTCATCTTAAATTTGAAATTTCAGGTTACAAAACGGAAATTTCAGGTAACGAAACGGAAATTTCGAATTTACAGTTTAGTAATTTGAATATAGGCCTATATTGCTGTCGATCAGTCCCGTCAGTTCGCTGTCTAACATTGCTTCTGGACACTTAGGCCTAATATCCAAATGGAGGGATAGGCTACACATATTCCATTCAAAGAATTCCTTACAATTATTGCATGAAAACTCCAACAAACCTAATTATCCGATTATCCGATTATCCGACCTATTAGCAATATATTAGAAAATGTTAATATTTAGATGGCCATAAACACGCTTCCCTGTCATTCCCGAAAAGTAGATAGCCTAAAACAAATGAAAACACACTGATCAGTAGTGAATATTGCAATACCTCTGTGAAACAGATTGAGTTATACTCGAAAAATATGCCTCTATCTAGTGATTGCACAAGAATGGCACTAGCACTAGACAATGTTAATTAAACTGATTTTAAGTGTTTACAAAAAATGTTATCCATTAGACTGCTAAAGAAATTTCGAATTCATGAAAAACATGATAAAACATCTGACTTCGAATCAGATAGCCTACTTTATTTTTCCGACTAGAAGGTAAAAAGGGTTGGGGTTTTTTCCTCCAAAAAATATTATATTACATTTTGTTTTCATTTTACCCGTATTGAAAGAAAGTAAAAACAGGCCTATATCAAAATCCGACTCATCTATAATCGAAAAAGTGTTTCGTAAAACAACTGCACAATTATAACACCCGTTTTTCGTCTCATGCGATCCATCGGACCTGTTCTCATCTCTTTTAGCCTTATTCCAAGTACTAGATGTTTAAGTGTCCCGCCTGTTGTGTAAATTATCCATTACATCCTTTATTACTAGTCCAGAGGGATCGAAAATATGTTTAAATCCAAGTTGCATTTAAAAATGTACCAATTTTCTCCTATATGATATCAACGCATGTATATCTTGTATCATCAGAATGTAAGTCTGTCGGGTTTCTGGTGGTGGGTCTGGTATTCTAAGCCTAAAATGCCATGCCCCCGAACTAGGCTAGATTAGCTCAAAAGTGTACCTCATGAAAAAAGCACAGCAGTGTAGGCTACCGTACATCTTCGGGCATTACAAAAACACCACGACAGAAATTTCTAGTGGCGGGGTGCTCCTGATAGAGCTATGTAATTGCCAGACATTTGTAGGGGTGGATTATCCCTGACAAGAGTTATCCAATTTTCAAAGCTAGATTAGCTGAAATATGTACCACCTAAAAAGCCTTGGAGTTGTTCAGTACCACTACAAGAATCATGAATAATCATTACCAGACAGTTTGTGTGGTGGGTTACCCCTAATAGTCACGCCCAAATGCCACGACCCTCAACTAGGATAGATTAGCCGGCACTAATTTCGTGATTCGAAAAACTTAGCACGTATGGAATAGGCGATAAACTGCGGTTGCAGAAACAATTATTTGTTCGCCCCAAAATCGATTTCTTGCAACCGTAGTTAATCGCCTCTTCCCTATGTGGTAGGTATTAGTATTCTAGCATCCTGACTGAAAATTTTATTTTTTAAAACACGTGAACAGTGCCTGCTAATCTAACCTAGGGGGGTTGGGATGGCCTAGTGGTGTAGAGTGCCGCGCTTCGACCTCTAGCTGGCCGGTCACCTCTGGCTTGCGGCTGTGGTTTCGAGCCCTAGTGTGAGTGTATGTGACATGGATATAGGGGCGCCTTCTCAACCTCATGGGTTTCCTGATTCCTCCGGGCACTCCGGTTTCCTCCCACTGCTAAAGACCCTACGTGCAAGCGAATTATTGAAATAAAAATTGAAAACCATACATTAGTCCCAAAATGACCTAGTTTGTGTCGAGTGGACGTTAAACCCCATTTCTCTCTCTCTCTCTCAATCTAACCTAGTTGTAGGCGTGTCATTTTGGGGCGTGTCTCTTACACTGTTAAAAATGGGTGTAATTAAAAACTATAAGCAGTGTTAATTAAGTGTGAACTTTACACCACAGCGAGCGTTTTTTTAAAATGTACTACCTTTCTAATGGTAACCAACTAAAAGAACTACACCTAACAAGTGTAACCGATATTCATGACTACTGAACACCTGAATAGGTGTAATTGTGGGGTGTTTTGGATTAGCTACACCACCACCAGTGTAAAATTGCATTTATAGCAAAGGGTGTAACTATTATTGGGGAATAGATCATAGAAAAGCGTTATTTTACACCGTTTATTGGGTTACAAAAGTGTACTCGATATTCATGACTACTGGACACCAGGAAAGGTGTTACTGTAGCCGCTAAAGGGTGTTTGGGACGAGCTTCCCCTCTACACGCGTTTTTAATGCATTTACACCAACAGGTGTAATTACTTTAGGGAAACATTCCTCCGAATAAGGTGTCAATTTTACACCGTATCTTGCGTTACAAAAGTATTTATGTTCTCCAATATGAGTTTTTGTTTGTAAAATATGGCGTTAAATGCCCTAGTATCGCAACTATAACTATAACTTAATTAATTTTTCTTAGTTCAGGTGAGGTGCATAAATGAATTAACCACATTGTTGAGCTAAATATTGTAAGGATATGCGTATTGATTTTTCCTCATGATTTATATTCATTGTAAATTGATACAGATTGTCTAATTTGGTAACAGCAGTTGAATTTGAATCAGTCTGGTGGGTATGTGTCAATTCAATGGCGTTGTAAAATGAAGCGATGTAGCCGACGGTCTATATGTAATCTAGGTCGGGCTAAACGCCCTACACTAATCATCATAGGGACCTATAGCCAATTTTAAGTTTTCTAAACTTAGAAGTCGTTGATTTGAAATAAATATCTAACAAAACAAATTACACTCGCTTTGGTGTAATAATTAAAATGGAAGTGTAATTTACAAAACATCCTTGGGGGGTGGAGGGGGGTAACGCTTAATCTACACCCTGTCTGTCTGTCTGTTTGGTGTTTAACGTCTGCTTCCACTTAAGTGATATCGCAGACAAGACATTGGAGAGCCGAAGCTGCTTCCTGTTATTTTAGAATATGATTTTTGAAATCTTTCCATTTTGGCCTTAGGTCATGGATTAGGGCCTAGGTTTAGTGGGAAGTTCTTCCCTTTATTTAATATAAAAAATATCATTTGGTAGATTATCTCTTCTGCTTCTGGATTGGTAGATGTCATCTTTATGGGATTTGGGTTTACGTGCCAGGCCTGTCTTATCGTGACCTCCCCTTACTCCACTATCACACTCTGTAGGTTTGGTGTCTGTTTTTGGCAGAATAGTGTTTAGAATGAATGAATGAAATGGGGTTTAACGTCCTACGCTTAAGCACCTAACCTGAGCTAATTGAAGACGGGCATACGCCAAACAGTGTGTGCTATGAGGGAAATTTTTGCCCGGGCAGCGGCGCTAGGGCCTACTCTTATATCGAATTCCAACTGCCAAGGGATCTTTTACGTGCACTCCAATTTGTACACGGGACCTCGGGTTTTCGTCCCATCCGAACGACTAGGCAGCTGTCCTTGTCAGGCCCTCCTTCTGCATCACTGACAAGGGGAAATCACGCCGGAAAATCGAGATGAACTTTCTCGGCCAATGCAGGGATCGAACACTCAACCTCCAGGCTAGCGAACCAGCGCCTTATCCACTTAGCCACCGTGATCCCAATAGTGTCTAGATGCCAAGCCCGTCATGGCCCCCTCTTACTGCACTATTCCGCCAGTTTTGTATTGTTATTATTTTTATTATAAATAAATTATAATAACTAAATTAAAGGAAATAAATTGAAATAAATAAATTAAAGTAAATAAGTTAAAATAAGTAAATTAAAGTAAGATAAAGTAATATAAATAAATTAAAGTAAATAGATGAAAATAGATAAATTAAGAAAATTAATAATAATAAATTAAAATATATAAATTAAAAAAAATAAATTGAAATAAATAAGTTAAAATAAAAAGATTAAGATAAATAAATTAAAATAAATAAATTCTTTGTATGATGGTTGGGCTTCCTTCGTGACATCTGTAATGTTCAATTATAATAATAGTAATATAATTATGTAGTCTGATTCCCAATGCACATGTCCACTAGAGTTGTTCCCCCTTGTATGTCTCTCAGGCAGAATGAACACATGTTAGATGTCAGACCAGCTATAATAAATGTTCTATTATTAATCCAGTGAATTCCTATTTAGTTATTATCCATCAGGGAAAACACAAACATAACATCTGGCGACGAGGATTTCAAGAACTCAATAAGATAAGTAAAGATGCTCTAGTTTGGACATATTCCTTGATAATTCATATTTTATTCGAAAAAAAAAGAAGAGTAAAGGTAAAAAGAAAAAAATGACTTCTTTGCCCCCATTCCCACAATTTGATGTTCATCCTGAAGAGGGAAACGCTGGTCCTCGTTGGGAGAAATGGTTGAAAAGATTAGAAAGCCTGATGATAAGTTTGGATGTTGACGACGACGACTCAAGAAGAAAACGTGCGCTTTTATTACATTATGCTGGACCGGATGTTGATGATATTTTCGAAACGCTTCCAAACACAGGTGAAGACGATGATTATGACCGAGCAAAAGCAGCCCTAAATACATATTTTAAGCCTAAAGTGAAAATAGCATATGAAGTTTATAATTTTAGACAGGCTAAACAGGAAGAAGGTGAATCGTTAGATGCATTCCATACACGACTTAGAACTTTAGCAAAAACGTGTGATTTCCACGATATAGATAGAGAAATACTGTCACAATTAATTCTAAAATGCACCCTTCAAAGATTACGACGAAAAGCACTCCGAGAAGATTTAGATTTAACCTATTTCCTAGAAGCAGGCAGAGCATTAGAGGTAAGCGAAAGACAAGCAGATGAAGTAGAAAATGAAAATGAAAAGAATTCAGCTGCAAGTGTAAACAGAGTAAAGGATGATGAAGAAAGACACAAAAGAAATGTTGATTTTACAGCTAGATCTAGACCACAACAAAGATTTGGAAGAAATCAAAGTTCAAATAGTTTTAGAAGATCATCACAAATAAATCATAGACGTTCGTTATCAAGATATCGCTGTCCTTCGAGACCAAAGTACCAACAACAGAGACAGTGCAGAAATTGTGGTTACAATTATCCTCATAAATACAGTTGTCCAGCTGCTGGTAAAAATTGTTTTAAATGTGGTAATTCAGGTCATTTATCTCGAGTATGTTATAAAAGACAGTATTCGACTGCTCATGACAGAGATCGTGTAAATTATATTGGAGATGCAGAATATGTGTTTTCAACTCGTGATAAGAATAAAGTTCCAAAATGTATTGTTAGGATTTTAAATAAACCTGTGACAATGATAGTTGATTCCGGCGCTTCCGTAAATATACTAGACCGTTGGACATTTGAAGTTCTAGAACGTAATAATCAAGTTAGACTAAAACATAGTGAAGCTACCCTTTATGCATATGGATCAAAGACACCGCTTACAGTATTAGGAATCCTAACAACACATGTTAAACATGGTGACAAAATAGTTGAAACTGACTTCCATATTATAGATGGAAATGGTGGTAATTTATTAGGATTTCAAGTAGCTCAAAATTTGGGAATTTTAAATCTCGTACAATCTGTGTCAAAGTCAAATATTTTAAACATTGACGTCATTCAACAAGAGTTTCCAAATTTATTTAAGGGTATTGGAAAAGCTAAAAACAAAGAAGTGAAACTACACATAGATGAGAATGTTCAGCCTAAACAGCAACAACATAGAAGAATTCCTTTCCACATCAGGACTGATGTTGAAAATGAACTAGAAAGGCTTGAAAAATTAGATATCATTGAAAAAGTAGATGGTCCTACCCCATGGGTAAGTCCTATTGTGGTAGTCCCTAAAAAGAACTCAAACTCAGTTCGCATATGTGTCGATATGCGCCAGCCCAATAAAGCTATAAAAAGAGAAAAACACCTTATGCCAACTATTGACGAATTAATTACTGATCTTAACGGAAGTACAGTATTCAGTAATTTAGATCTCAATTGCGGTTATCACCAGTACGAGCTCAGTCCAGAAAGCAGATACATCACAACATTTACTACACATGTAGGACTTAGAAGATATAAACGGTTGTTATTTGGAATCAATGCAGCATCAGAGATTTTTCAGAACGCAATAGCTGAAATGCTTCAAGGTATATCCGGTTGTCGAAATTTGTCAGACGATATTGTAGTGCATGGAAAAACACAAGTAGAACATGACAGAAATTTAAGAAACGTGCTGAAACGACTTGAAGAAAATGGAATGACTTTAAATAAAGACAAGTGTTCAATATCGAAATCGGAAATTAATTTTTATGGACATATATTTAGTTCTTTAGGTGTAAGAGCAGATCCAAAGAAAATAGATGCTATAGTAAATCGTGATAATCCTAAGAATCCGAGTGAAGTTCGTTCGTTATTAGGTATGTTCCAGTATATCGCACGCTTTATACCTAACTACGCAACACTGACAGCACCTTTAAGACTTTTGACGCATAAAGATATTGAATGGAAATGGACACGTGATCAACAACAAGCATTAGACGATTTGAAAACAGCATTATCAGGTGCTCATGTGATGAACTATTTTGATCCTTTGAAAAATACAGAAGTTTTAGTTGATGCTAGTCCCTGTGGTTTAGGAGCATTGTTAGTGCAGAATGGTAAAATTATAAGTTATGGAAGCCGTGCATTATCAGATGTAGAATCACGATACTCACAAACTGAACGAGAAATGTTAGCTGTAGTTTGGGGAGTTGAACATTATCATTTATATGTTTATGGAGCCAAAAATTTCAAAATATTTACAGATCACAAACCTTTATTAGGCATATTTAAATCTCAGAAACCGATGTCGGCTCGAATCGAGAGATGGAGATTACGACTAGTTCCTTATGACTGTGAAATTATTTACAGACCAGGGCGTGATGATGAGAATCCTGCTGATTATATTAGTCGTCACCCAGTAAGTAAACCGAGTAAAGTTAATATCGCTGAAGAATATATCAATCATGTGTGTAACAACGCAGTACCTAACGCAATGACTCTTAACGAAGTTATAACTGCAACAAAATATGATCAAGTTTTACAGAAAGTAATGACTGCTATTAAAACTAATGATTGGAGTGATACGTTATTAAAAGACTATAAAAGTTTAAAAGATGAACTGACCATATATGAAGGAATCGTTATGAGAGGAACTCGGATAGTTATTCCACTACAATTACATAATCATGCCGTAAATCTAGCTCATATTGGACACCAAGGTATAGTGAAAACAAAATCATTTATTAGAGAGAAAATCTGGTTTCCGGGGATAGACAAACAGGTCGAGAACAAAATTAAACAGTGCATACCATGTCAAGCAGCTACGCCAAATGGTGAACATAGAAATCCATTGAATATGTCAAGATTACCAGACGCCGCATGGCAAGAAATTGCAGTAGATTTTGCAGGTCCTTTTCCGACTGGAGAATATTTATTAGTAGTTGTGGATGAATACAGCAGATTTCCTGAAGTCGAAGTAGTAAGGTCTACGTCAGCAGAAACCGTTATACCAAAATTAGATCAAATATTTGCACGTCAGGGTATTCCAGATATACTCAAAACAGACAATGGTCCACCCTTCAATAGTCATAATTTTAGAAATTTCGCGAATACATTTGGTTTTCAACATAGAAAAATAACACCTCTTCATCCAGAAGCAAACGCAGAGGTAGAACGATTTATGAGAACTGTGAATAAAGCAATCAAAACATCAGTTGCAGAAGGTATCAACTGGAAAAAGAATCTTCAAAACTTTTTAAGACAGTATAGATCGACTAAACATTCAACAACTGGTATGACGCCGTTTGAAGCCTTAACTGGAAGAAAAATGAAAACTGTATTACCAATAATTAGAAAACCTTATCAACAAAATCATCCTAATCAACAGATGAGAATACGAGATGATATGATGAAATCTAAGATCAAATCTTATGCTGATCGACAGAGACACACAAAAGAAAGCAATATTCAGTTAGGATATACAGTATTAATCAGACAACGAAGACGCAACAAGTTCACGACCCCTTTTAATGCACAGCCGTATAAAGTTATTCAAAGAAAAGGAACAATGATAACAGTTAGGAGGGGAAATCATGTTATTACCAGAAATAATACTTTCTTTAAAGTTATACCACACCGAGATGTACAATTTAATGATCAAGACGGAAAGGATGAATATGAAGAGCATAGAGACAACAACGAAAACAATGACAATCATCCAGAAAATCCAATTCCACAAAATGCGGAAATCAATCTTCGTAGATCAATGCGAACAAGACGCCAACCTGTGCGATTTAATGATTATGTGTCGATCATCGAATATGATGAATATTAGCAAGTGAAATTTTATGTTTCTATCAAAGCCACCTTTCGTGGAAAAGGTTATAAAAAACCTTGAAAGGTTTGGTATAGTTAAAAGGCAGGTGTGTTGTCTTCGTGGTGTTTATTTTTTATACAGTGTGAGAATATATTCAAACAATGTCAGAGAAAATCAAAGTGTGATTTTGAAATATTTAGTTCATTCTAGTAAAAACTATACAACAAACAGAACAGTTACACAAAGACTTTCTATACTTTGTATTAATATTTCTGTATAAATTACATTTATTTTATTTGCATGTACATGAAGTATTTGAACAAGAAAGAAGGAGATGTAATGTTCAATTATAATAATAGTAATATAATTATGTAGTCTGATTCCCAATGCACATGTCCACTAGAGTTGTTCCCCCTTGTATGTCTCTCAGGCAGAATGAACACATGTAAGATGTCAGACCAGCTATAATAAATGTTCTATTATTAATCCAGTGAATTCCTATTTAGTTATTATCCATCAGGGAAAACACAAACATAACAACATCCTCCTCGCAGTGTTCAGTTTGATTAGAGCTAATCTGACTACTCCCTGCTGGACTGAGTGGGTATTATTGTCACTAATTATGACTGGCCAGTGGTCCTATTACTGACCAATCACTGAATTCGTTACAAAGGTATTACCTTTAAAACAAGACGTTCAATTAGGACAACTGTGTTTACGTAACGTTACGTCATGGCTGCATGTTTTTTATGCTATATTAACCAGCGCATAGCAGGATATTGCAGCAAAACTAATTGCGTGACAAACGAGGCTATCGGTATTGACGTAAAGTAAAGTTTGTAAACACTACGATATGGTAACGAACAGACTTTAAACGTTTTTAATAACTTAAATCTTTGTCCAAAATATTAAGGAAGACCCAAGATTAAACGACGGAATGTCATGTTACTGTACGTAAGTAGTAGATTTGATTGAACGAGAAGAATAGACACATTTACTTAAATGTCAAGAATCCGAAGCGAATCCAGCAATGGCCAGAGAGGGATTTCTCGGGCAGTTGCTTCAGGAATATGCCTTCGTGAGGACTTTTTTACTCAGCCATCCTATGTTTAATAATAATAAAATAAAATAAAAAAATTATAATAAATGAGTTAAAATAAAAAGATTAAAATTAATGAATTAAAATAAATAAATTATTTGTAGGATGGTTGGGCTTCCTTCGTGAGGACTTTTTTACTCCGCCATCCTACCTTGTTATGAAAAATTCGTTAGTTTTTATGTTAAATGCCCGTCTAACCGTGACTCCCTCTTACTTCACTACCTGGCCCAACTGTGTACATTAGGTCGTGGATTTGTTAGAAAATTTTCAATTTGAGATAAAAGCAATTGTTCCGACACCCACCAGTTTAAACTATTTAAGTGTAACATTACACTGTCTGAGTGCATCGGACAGGAAGCGGATCCAGGGGGGGGGGGGCAGTGGGGCCGTGCCCCCCCCCCACCTTCGCCCTAGCGAGACTGGTTTATCTGCTTTTTAATTGATGATATAAACATATAAACTGATTTTCGCATTGTTTCTATGCCCAGGCAATGCGACGAAGGCTCTGGGGATTACACCAAACGACTATGCATGCAGCATTAACTGTAGGGGAGCCTTATCCTAACCCACATTCCACATATGACGTCATAACACCTGGCTCCGATGGATGGAAACATAACTGATTTGAAAACAACTGAATGTAAATCAGTTCATATAGGGCCTACAATCAGATTACATTGCTTTGGTCCCAAATATTAGCGATTTAGCTCCTTTAAAATCGGAGGCATCTGACGGCATCAAGGCAGATTTAGCTCTTTATAGATAAGATAAGATAAGATAAAATAAGATTTTATTGTATCATAACACCCATTGCAGGCCGCATACAATTCATATATGAAGTGACGATTGTTTAATAAATGTTCGTTTTCAATTATATTGTATAATAGGCCCAATAACACGTGCTTTGATCAAACGGAGCAAGAACGGTGTTGGCATAAAAATATTTTCCCTTATATAAGCGTTACTTGATTTCATTTCTTATTATGGTTAATTATTCATTAATTAATTAATTTTGTGTATTGACGGTCTGTCTCGTTTATTTTATTTCTTATAAATTGTTTTGTCTATGTTGAAAATGGTAAAACCACGAAGATTAATTTAGGTGTGTGTGTGTGTGAAATAGCTTTATTTTACGTCCGCTTCCACCGAAGTGATATCGCAGACAATTACATTTTATACATATATGGTGATAATATTTACAGTGTGTTTAGTGGAATAATAAGGATATTTTTTTATATATATATGTACAAACAAAACATGATATAATAAGGTGCGGAATTTAATGAGGTGTAAGTTGGGACAATCACAGACACAACATATGACAAGACAGACATGGACGCGGACAAACATTTACATAGACATTTGACAAAACAGACATGAAGGTGGACAAACATATAAACATAGTATGTACATATATATATTTCCGGTCAATTTGGTCGGTCTGGTCGTTCTGTCCGGTTGAATGGCAGGGCGGTGCAACTCTTCCTTGGGGCTTGTTGGTTAGTATAAGCGTCCTGCTCCATTCTTCCTTCCATTTGGGTTTGTTGTCCGGTATGGTGGTGTTGATTCATCTTTACTCAGTGCCGTAACTAGGGGTTAATTTCTGGGGGGGGGGGGGGGGTATCCAAATGCCGATTTTACCGACGGGTCGATCAATAGAAAAAATGTGCTATTTTACATAGCTTTTTAAAAGCGGGTTAGATATAATGACTACACTTTCCAGGTGCGGGATCCAGGAAATTACGAAAGGGGGGCGTACTTTGAGGGCGAAGCTCGAATTATGAGCGCCGGAGGTGCGAAGCAGCTGCGGGGGGGTCTGCCCCCCCCCCTGATTTTTTTTAAAGATAAGACTCCATATATGCGATATTAAACACAACTCCCACCCTATTTTCAGTGTTTTTTGTCTGCAAAATCATCAGGAACAGATCGGTAGCTTACTGCCTGAAGAATTTCTGAAAAAAAAGTCCGAATGAAGGAAAGGCACGCGGTTTGAAGGAGGTAGTGATTTATGAAAGAAGGTTAAAAAGTTGAGCGTGTTTTTTTTTTAGAATCTGGTCAAGCTGATGCAGAAATCATACTGCTCACAGAACTTTACCTGTCTCTTAAGTGAGCCCTTAGAATGCATAGGGCTCGCTTACCAAGGGACAGCCAGATGACAGGTAAAATTCTGTGAGGTAATGTATATCCATGATCGGTCAATTTGGTTAGGTACCATTTAGCCTACGTATATAAGTAACTGCGGAGGGTCTGGGGTCCTCCCCCAGAAATCTTTTTTTAAAGATAAGACTCCATATATGCGATTTCTTGGCATCTGATCTTCAAATATTAAACACAACTCCCACCCTATTTTCAGTGTTTTTTGTCGATACAATTTTTTTTACAGCTTGCCGCCCCCCCCCCCCCCCCCCCCCCCCCCCGTGGATCCGCGCCTGCTTTCAAGGATTCTAGTTCATTTATGATTTATTTAGAATTCAGAGCAGTTCCATACAGGGGTGTTTTGGTGAATTTAGACATTCGAAAGTTCGGTAGTGAAAGAAACAGTATAATACCGAAGAATCTGGTCGGTAAATCATGATTCAATTATTTGCTATATAACCCTTGGAATTTACCGACTGACGGTTTCGAAATTTCTGTAACGAAACACTGTAATACCGAAGAATCTGGTCGGTAAATCATGATACAAATATTTGCTATATAACTCTTGAAATTTACCGACTGACGGTTTCGAAATTTATGTAACGAAACAGTGTAGGCCTAATACCGAAGAATCTGGTCGGTAAATCATGATAAAAACATTTGCTATATAACTTTTTAAATTTCCCGACTGACAGTTTCAATTTACCGACAAACACGAGAATTTACCGACTGAATGCAAAATAGTGGGGGGGGGGGGGGTACATACCCCCCCCCCCCTACCCCCCAGTAGTTACGCCTCTGTCTTTACTTCTATAATTCATTCCTTTTGTTGTTGGTTCTCTTAAGGAAAAATTAATTTAGGCACTTCATTGATATAATATACCTAGAGGAACGGTCATCGACATGTCGGTACAAAAAATAGGTTAATTATGTGTGAAGATTGATGCCCAATCCTGTGAAACTATATGTGCTCCTCCTCTGAGATCTATGTTTTGAAAATTAACAGACGTCCATCATGTAGGCGCTATATATAAGAGATGGGCTGGTAGGTAACAACGTCTAGTTATTTGGACGGGACGGAAATCTGAGATCCCCTGAGGAATCTGGGACCAATACTTAAATATATACCAATACCATAAAGATCTTTGGGATTTTGGACGGTCACCAAAACGTAATTTTACACCACATGCCAAATGTGAGGTAAATCGATATAAAGACGCTTTAAGATTCAATTTATGAGTCGCACATGAAGATCCCACGGTGAGAGCACAATGCGCGTTTTCGATTTCTTGGACGATCATTAATTAAGACCGGGCCCGTAGCCAGCTCATAAAATTTGGTGGGGCTACGGATTTTTTTGGAGGGGCTAAGGATTTGGCCGGCTAAGAACGCTCCTAAAAAAATCATTATTGTTGGCCTGTTTTAGACCATTCCAAATTTGCGGTAATCTAAGGTAAAGACGTGTTAATTTAATCGCATATATATTATAGAAAATAATTTTCAAGGCCCTTTACCACCAACGCTTTTGAAGTTATTTTTCCAATTTGATAGACTATTTGACAGTCCAAAGTCTAAAAACGTATTAAAGTATCAGCTATAGAAAAAATATCACAGTGTCGCGTTGTGTGTTAGTTACGTTGACGGATATAATTTTGGGATGACTAGGAATATAATTCCCCTCGACGTTGAAAATCAAAGTTACACAAGAGAGCCAAAGAATTGTTTTTAAAACAAAGGAAATAAATTAGGAATATAGAAGGCGTGACGAGGCTAATTTATTTTTCACGCCACAAGAACATAATGTGCAAAGGGAGATTACTGCAATTAGTAACCTAATTTTTAAAAAAAATACCCGTGCGCAGACAATTTAATAGATGCAAGAAAGTACTTATACAAGCCTAGTTACACACGTGTATGTTTTAACAGAGGTGCATATTGTATAACATGTAAATATGTAAGTGTGCAGTAACGAGTTAGCACAGAGTTATAATCCCCGTTTGTGCAGATGACACTGGGTTAAAGTGTATACCTTGTTCTTGAAATACATGTATTTGTTCCTTTATTTAAAGTTCCTTTAACCCTTGTGCGTAGGCCTATACAAGGGGTATTTTGGGACCCACGGACCATATCCGTGAGGTACTGGTTCATAGCTGTCTAGCAATATTTTTATACATTGAGTATTATGCTGTAAAGAGATTGAACATTAGACAGTGGCAACATACATCATTTGACAAGAAACTATGAGTATTACATTATCGTATACAAGGGGTCTTATGGAAATTTTCTTTCAATTTTATCTGTAATAATCATAATCTACATTCCTAGTTGTATTCTTTTGACACAGGAATGGCCAAATATTAGATACCAAATTTATTGCATATTAATCGACTAATCTTACTTTAGACAGTGGTGTATAGTAAAAGGTTGATTTACATATACCTTAGTGTTATATGTGCTTTGTTAACTAGCCCCCTCCACCCTACATTCACAAATTAACAGTAAGTAATACTGTATTCTTGAGTATCATGGTCAAAAGAAGTTGTAAAATATAACAGACAGGATCCCTTGTTCATCCTTTTTCACAGAAGTACAAACACAAATATAAATCAATAAGGTATTTTAATCAACTTTATATTTCACAGGTACAAACAACCCCTGTACATAATATAATTATATATAGATCAATCACATTTTAACAAGCCTGGCCCGTTCCAAGCCATCAATTTTAATATGCATATCATGTATCCAATTTCTGCATAATATAAATATATATACCCCAGTATATATAGAGAGAGGAGTTTCGTCAGCTCAGCTATACGTTATGTCTGGAATCACAGATCACAAAATACAAAGAAGTTGATCCAATACATACAATATTCACAAGTGATTCCACACACAATAATAAAAATGTACTTAATACAGGAGAATGGAATCTAATGACAATACATTATGGTGATTTGCATGATAAATGATAGGTTATCTTATCAGGCAACAAAATATAAGCCCACAAATACATTGTCACAAATGTGTGATGTGCAGTAGAGTTAAGGTTAAGCCAGTTTATAAACATGATCATATTACTATTAGAAACAAACTTTGGTACGATGATAATATTGGGACACTCTCCTATCCACAGAAATTGCCAAGATGAACAGCAATGTGGTATGCTTTAAAAATGGTGTTTATTATAAAATACATTGTGCACACAATGATATAATTATAATGTATTTAGGCAATCTACTAGTGAATGGTACAAATAAGTATAACTGGAAGGTCAATCAGAGTCTTAAAAAATTCACAAATTTTATATCTTTATAAAATCAAACTGAAAACATAATACTGAGTTTATTACAATTTATTTTAAGAAATTAAGTGACTGAATGTAATATTTTATGTTCCAACAAATTCAAATACTTTTTTGATGAAAAGACCTTCCCAGAGTTTGGGTAAATTATTTTTGATGGAATCAAAGCTGGGAAATTATTTATGTTTTGATTTCTTAATTAAATGTTAAAAAATCAATAAGAGTACATTTTAGGGTGAAATAAATCATGAAAAACAAAGATATTCTGCAAAAAATGACAATCAACAGCTTAAAATTCACAATATGGGCCAAGATAAACTCCAATGTCCTATAGTTTATAATAAATTGATATAGTCCCTTCTACTATATTAAGCTTGTTAAATTATGGTACATATTACATGACATAAAATATACTAAATGATGAAATTAAAAGATTACATACCGGAAATGCAATAACACAGAATGACAGAATGGCAATTTATATTTCAGCAGTTTATTTGGAAAATATGAGTTTTCTATAACGGTTGCATGATGATATATTTTTTAAATATGAGTCTGCCATGACAATTTGTAATGAAACATTCTGGAGATAAAATGATTAAGATTAATTACAGTTAAGTTATGAATCCAAACCTGTTGAATGTTCATCAACTATCAAATGGGGTTATAAGTCCGAGAAAGCTAAGCATCAATTACAAAATGGAATGCATAATACATATATTATAATAAAAAGTTGTGCTCATTTTAAAGAGAAAAATTATTTCCTACCATTTTGCAGTAAACCATTTTGAGGGTTATACATCACTAATTTACCAAGTTTCAGTAGAAATTAAATTATTTGCCCTATGCAAAACTTCAAAGCACCACTTCTAGTTCAATTTCACTTTGTTAATTTGTAGGAATTATGCAGTCAGCGCACATTCAGTAACCAAGGCTTTAAATTAATGTCCAAATAATCAACATGAAGACCGATGTAGTCCGTTACGAGGGAAAGCTTCCTGGATATCTGAATTTTTACCTGCTTATTAATGAGTACATGTACATGGGACCTCAGTTTTTGCCCCAACTGAATGACATAACTTGTAACAAAGTGATATCATTTATGATATAGGTGCATTGAACTTATTGAACTCTGCTAGTTTTGTCAATAGATGATTTTGACTTTCACCTCATATTAAACTGTTGTCCACAATGTCCAGTCATGATCTTATTAAATCTAATTAATTCAATATGTCCATTACAAGCTATACATGATCTGTGTACAAGATCCACAAGACTTCAAATGTTTATGCACATGCCATGACGAGATAAAAGAAACAATTGCAGATATGACTATCTGCCTTATCTGTGTCATGTTGGTATAATTGAGTAGTTCACTGACAGTAAGCTAGAAGCCGGGCGAGAAGAGAGGCTAGGACGAGTGTATGGACTCACCTGAGTTCAGCCGCTGCCTTGGCAGAGGGGCAGAATTGTAAATGTTGTATTATGTAGAGGACAAGTAGATTTTATATTATGTAGATGTGTTCGTGTTGTAGTAGTAATAGTTCCAGTATTATGTATTGCTGTTGCATTCATGTTGAATGTATGTAACCGAAGCTGTTTTAGATACCTGGTGTAAATAAATCCTTTATCTACAAAACTCTTATCTGTTATCCCTACGATAGTGTTACAAACTTTCAAACACATAAATTAATTAAAGAGACAATAACACTCTTGCTGGCCTTATTAGCCTTTTTCTAACTACAAGATGTTTAAGTGTCCTACCTGTTGTGTAAATTATCCATTACAACCTATCTTACTTGTCCAGAGGGTTCGAAAGTATGCTTAAATCCAAGTTGCATTTGAAAGTGCTTACGTAAGGCTTTTCAAACCATGTTACGGCATGTAGTAGAATTTTTCCAATTTTTAAAATTAGGTGTGTTAAGATGAAATTTGTATCATTTTTTAATTGAAATATTGTAAAATAGTACAAATTGTTGACCAGAATAAAGATTGGGACATATTATTCAGTTACAACAAGAGTGGTATTGGGGCTTTAATGAACCACCAAGTACTGCAATTCTAACAAAATATAAAATCTGTTCTACATCAAATTTCACTGATCCCTTTCTATTCTTTATTATTTATTTATTTGTTATATTGGGGTGGGGGGTTCTTGATAATTTACATTTTTTTGTAAATGAACACTATTAGTGACTAGATATTACACTGAAAAGTTGAACCTTGGGCTTTGATAAATTGTTCTGTTAAATTATGATATTTCTCCTTATTCAAAATGTCAGCATTTAACTAAACTCTCCATATCAATAAATGGACATATCAGAATCTGTCCAATGAAGAACTAAGAACTGAAATCAACCCTTACCAAAATCATAAGTATAATAATATATTTTCATTTAATATAATAAATCTAAACCTAAAGACAATTCCATTAGTTTTAAAAGATAGAAAAAAGAATTGTATTATTAAAAATAAAATTGATGGCTATGGCTAGTTATCTGTTTATATATGCTAATCCATTTGTCCTCTGTTTAAATCACTAGGTATGTAACACTTAGTCATAGCTACTCCTCTCCTTCATATCATGAAATCGTTTGCGTAGGGTCTCTCGCAACTCTAATCTTTTTCTCATCATTGACGTATGATCTGCTTTAAATTGCTGAATTTCCTCCTCCGAAATACCTTGGCCATCCTCTTCCACTGTACAACAATCCTGGATGGAGGAGATAGTATAAAAGCTTAAAAGGTTTCAGAATCATTTTCAAGTATTAACTTTCATAACTATCAATAAGGCATTTTGTTCGTAAAAAGACAGATGACAACTAAAGTGTTTCGTTGCCACCTATGCGAATAATAAATCAACATTCGATTTTACAAAACCATTTGTTATTGTTAATACTGTTTGCCATGGTCACATACATGATAGCCTAGTCTAGTGTTCATTTCCTGTCACAATATAATTTATTCCATTTATCGCGCGAAATATGCACAAGTGGATATCATGGACACATATCCTGGTTCTCGGATACCGTCGTGTCCATTTTTTTTTTTTTTTTTTTTTTTTTTTTGGAATAAATATTGTTTATATAAAAAAAAAAATGGACACGACGGTATCCGAGAACCAGGATATGTGTGGCTTTATTAACTTTGTTTTTGTTTAAACCTTTTTATGATAAAAACATGTGACGCTGAACACTTTTGATGACACAGCAGTATATCGTGTGGCCTAAGGTAGCTTCTTATTTCTTATATAGCAGCTGAATCTTTCTCTCTTTGGACAAATGACTTAAATTAAGATAAAATATTTTCAAGTCGGTTGTTTTTGTCAGCTGTTAATGAAACTATTGTAATAGTCAATTTTACTCATTACTTACCTCTAGCATGTCTAAAAGAGACGGGTGACTTCGTGAACATTCTGAAGATTCATTTGTATGGCACTGTAAAATAAAACAACAAGTTGTTGAAGAAAACAATCTTCTTTTGGAATTATCTTCAAGCATGGTCATTTTATACATCCACAAGCAAGCAAGGATCTTTTACAGAGTAACCTGCTTGTCACCCAAACATTGTAAACATGACGCAGGTAATAGGTTCTTTTTTAAACTGGTCAGGATTGTTTGGCAAAGCATATACAGGAAAACTATCAAAATTCAGACTCCCACGTCAATTTTAAGTAAACCTTTTTGTGCCTGACCCTAAAAAAACTGAAAGCCGCACTCTAAAAACTATTGCTGTGCAAATAATCGTTGCCTCGGAATGGTATAATCTACATGTGCAATGTAATGGGAGGAGTATTATGCCCAAGGAACAGTGTTTTACACCTGCTTTTCATCGATTCATTTAAGGAATTTCTTTAAGTGCATTAACCAAGTGCATGAAAGTGACAAGACACATATTGCTGTATCACTGGCAAGTGGGGACCTGAAGTGTATAGCATTCACAAAAGAAAGACAAATGCATATTCTGGGAAGATAAAAAGTAAATGGTTTACCTGATGTGAATTTGTCGGACAAGGTGAGATAGAATTAACAGATAAATCAACATTATTACAGCTATCTAAACTATCGGTTAAAGATTCCGAACATTCACCAACTAAAAAAAAAGAGCATTTCAATATTTAATTAACATTATTTTCTCTGAGAATAACATTTCAAAAGGTGAGCATTCTCCCAAAGAACAAATCATTGTTGCTTGACAGTATAGTACACTTGGCATTTTTATTTTAGTTGCCGTGTATGTGGCTATTTAGACATAATATAAAACTCTCAAAGTGTTTTTAAAGAATACTATTTCCGTACATGTGCAAACAGACATTAATGTACAACAGTACACCCTATAAAAAATCTGACTGGAACATGGAATAAGCGCGTACGGGTGTTAAGCAGTGGGAGGTATGAGGTTGGACAGGTGACAATACTCCTTGTCACGTACAAACGTGGAATAAAAACCACGCCAGTTGACTCAATGACACACCTTATAATACAATGCTAACCATATGGCCATCTAATTCCCCTAGGATATCAAGATATGGTGAATAATATTCAAAATTCCAAAATTAATATATACAGAGTATATCTATAACTAAACACGATTATTGTTGATAATAGGAATGATTGATTAGATAATTAAGCGATCAACATAGTTTTAATAAAATGACTTTAACGAAAGCAGAAATTTTGCAAAACACATGAAATTAAGGGGAAGCGTGGTCTTTGAGTCGAATACTATTATTTAGCAGATGATATCGTAGAGCAGCGGTTACTGCCAAAGAAATGTATCGACAGTAATTTTAAAAGCGTGAATTTGATTAAGGTACAAGTGGGCAGTGGGTGGCACACTTTCATTCTATTGTATTACAATAAAACGTAATTTTGTAGGAATATTACTGACGTAAACAAATACTGCACAAAGTGCATTCATTTTTTTTATTACGTACGAATTTGAATATTTTGTTGACATGATTTTTAATTTTGGTCAAAATCTTTCTGTTTAAATAATGATAAGAGTTATGCCCTTTATTTTCCTTTGAACTAAAAATGTACTACAGGAAAATTTTAAAATAGCCACACTGATTTATACTGTGTAAATCTTACCAGAAAATAAAATGTTCTACCTACCTTCATGCGTACACACACCATCTGAGCAAATAATAACAGAGCCATCATGTGAACTCGGCATACTACAATTATCACAGTTATCTGCCCCAGAAGAATACCCACAATCACTAAGGCGGCACTGTATCTTCCGGCAAAGATTTTCGGAAATAGTTCTGGAATCCTCACAAGTTTCATTTGTATGTGACAATGTTGGCGGATATGAACTAAAGTTTTCCAAACTACAACGATGATTTTCACACTGATGAGAATGAGAGGTGACAAGTGGCTTTATCGGACCCGAAGAAAACTGAAAAAGAAAAAAATCTATTATCAAGAAAAATTCAAAGAATCTTAGTACAAGGAATGTAAATCCAGCCATCAGACTTCCAAAATACATTTGGGCGTCAATGAAAATTATTGTTGTCAAGTGGAAATTATTGTTGACAAGAGGAAACAATCCACAAAGGCAGCAAAAGAAAGAACATCCAAGTTTTGTCATGATCATCTACATGTATCTATTTTTGATTTTGTCATGTATCTATTTTTGATTGTCACCATGTTTTGTCATGTATCTATTTTTGATTGCCACCAAGTTTGGTCATGACCATCTACATGTACTGCCACAATGTTTTGTCATGATCATCTGCATGTATCTACAGTATTTTTGATTGCCACCATGTTTGGTCATGTATCTATTTTTGATTGCCACTATGTTTTCTCATGATCATCTAGTATCTATTTTGATTGCCACAACTGTGCTAAAACAGATGCCTAACTGTAGAGTCACGTGCTCAGGAATTGCATTCCCTGAAAATTGTTGAAAAAGCACAGACATTTTTACATATACTTATTTCAACAAAAAAATAAATTAATGTTAATTGTCATCTAAATCTAATACATAACAAGAGTGAGGCTGATGTACTATGCAAGATATAGATAAAAACTAGCCATTCTTGCTATAACAGTTCGAAAAGTAGAGGATGTAAAAATGAATAATTTGAAAATTTCATTCAAATTACCCTATTGCAAGCGAAGATATTGGCCTTTGAAGGTTTGATAGACGTGTGCAATAATTTCAACCACGTCCCTGGTTGATCGAAGATAAGTCTTGGTCCGTCTGGGTCCGCCATATTTGATGAAATCAAAGTATCGTTGAACCGTTTAAATCTGTTTAATATCGGAGAAATCTGATGCCATCGATAGTTGATTATGGCCTGATTCAGTTAATTAATGTCTAATTATTACTTTAGAAAACATTTCAGGCCCAAAGAAAGACCTGCAATAGGCGGATTTAGCTCTTGCATAATGCATGTTTAACGGACCTAAGTCCGTAACTCAAAATCCTCCAAAATCTTTAACATCGGACACATTAATTATTGGCCAATTTAAATCAACATTGATGATGTAAACTTAACGGGAAAAGATGAGCTTCTGATATCCGATATTTTAGATAAAATAATTTTTTTTACATTGGTACACGAATCTTGTACCATAATGCACTTCAGCACCAGTTTTAATAAGAGACGTATACGGCGTATGTTGACTGGAATAACCTGACGCTATAGAAATTTGCACTAGATTGAGACTATTTTACAAAACATAACTGATTTGAAATTGGGGAAAAACGGAAACCATTAAATGTAAATCAGTTTATATACATTCATATAACAGTATTATATGCGTTGCGACCCAATTTTGACAATTTCTAGGTCCTAAATGTTAGCGATTTAGCTCCTTTAACTCAGTCAAGACATTCACCTAATGAACATCTACCCACACCAAGTTTAAACATAACATATTACAAAGTAAAACAACTATATTTAATAATGTTTCTAAAGAATATACAATACAGCATTTCAGGCAAAACTTTCTCTTTAAAATGTCGTAAGAAGACAAGTGACTATAACTTTTTAACTCTTATTATGATTTGTGGTAGATTTTGCCTATTTTCTTTCTATTAAAAGTAATTTGTAAAAAATATATCAAAATGTATCTGCAATGCAATTATAATACTATTTGTGGAGATGAACTTTCAGTTACTGTGGCAGTCAAACATATCCCTACATTATGTGACGCTAAAATGATAAATCATGTGACAAGAGAAGCTAATTATTGGACAAGAATTGTGTATTTACCTGACAATGATTATCATCCTCAATTCTTCTATTTTCTTTCTCTACCACATTTGGTGTTTTTCCTTTCTTCTTCTTCCTCTTTTGTCGTTTCTGTAATTTCTTTTCTTCTTTTGCTCTCTCCTCCTCTAAAAATTCTTCACAGACTAACTCTAAATTAGACACCCCTTGTTTACATTCTAATGCCACCTAAAAATAGCAATATAAATCTACAGTGATCTTTGGCCAAATTATTTCAGTAATAACAGAAAAGGCCCAAGCAAAATCTCACCTCATATATAATGTACAAGAAATGCATTGACCTATCAACAAATATACCACAAGACATAATTACTTATATTTTGATTTAATCATACAATTTGAAATTAGTCAAAGAATATACATGTACCTCAAAACTTTTTTGTAAACACTGCACTCCCAGAGAAAATAAAATTTGCCAAGTCTGTTCTTCAGCTCTCAATTTCTGAGATATACGATGTAATCTTTCATAGATATGAATACCAAGACATGTTAAAACCTCTTCCTGAGCAATATCCATTGTCTTTGCATGCCGATCTCGTCTATTGCTGTAAAAAAAGAATAGAAGTTTATAAGAAATTAATGCACTATGTAAACAAAATGATATGGAGTGTGGATGCGGGTAGCAAGACATAAATGTGTATTGAAATGACTGTATGCTTAACAAAGAAATAAGACACCAGTTAATATTGACATAATGTTATTAACATGTCTGATGTGAAAATCATCTACCCATAATTAATAAACGTTAAAGATGCTTTATGTAAGAGCTAAATCTGCCTATTTGCCTGAAATTTTCCTATATATTACTTTTTCATTATCTATTATTGAACTATCATAGCAGCTCTTTATCTAAATCTTACATTCTTCAATTAATTTATTGACTTTAGATTAGGAGTGGTGCGGTCATGAAACAAATCTATAGTGATCAAGATTATCATGACACTCATACAACCGAGGAAAAAAATACACTATGTTACCTTGTTAAACAAATCCAGTGAGCATTAATTTCCAAACGGCTCAATATTTGATTTTGAAATTTTCAGACAAGGTAAACATGCTATATCATCTGTTTTTAATAATTGCATCATATACTAAACCCCACGTATATCAACAGTGTCCTGTTAAATATGAGACAACTTGTGTGAAGTCAATAAAAGTTTCTATAACTACCTGCCAGCTATCTCTGGTTCAGCTTTAGTAATCAAATGGTCTATAAAATCTGTATCACATAATACATGGATGTGGGCCTCTTGAGAACAGTAGCGTAATCCTTCATACAACGCGGGACAATATCCCTTCTCTTTACTACTGTCTAATTCTCCTATCAATATATTAAACGCTGCATGCACTTTAGTTTTACATTCAGAACAAAACCTAAAATTAAAAAATAATTTAGGTTTTAGATTAAACATTCTTTGATTAAGAAATAAATATTGGAATGATCAAAACAATAAGAGGATAAATCTTGTGCACTTTAACAAAGTGAGTAAATGGCACTGAGATAGGCAGACAACTCTACATGTATTCCATGTGTTGCCAGAGAAAGTGTCCCATGGTTTTCAAGCTTGGTTTTCCCAGACCAATATTGAAGGATAGGGATGGAGATCCTAAGCCCCCTTCGGAGCATACTGTATGGCCCATGCATATCTTCCAGTGACACTTTTTTGTAATCCAATTGCTGTCCGGGCTATTATTAAAAGTCCCCTAGAGCACACTATAAGGTCTATGCATGTCTTTATTAGCCCTGTTTGCTGCAGAACAATAGTTAGTATGTTAAACCCTATTTTATTCAATTAATCTACTCCTTATCCATTCCAATGGTGGTGTCTGAACTCAGACTGGAGATCTTTAATGCATTAAATAATATCATTTATCTACAATGTATCAGCAAGTTATATTTACCTATGTTTCCTAAGGTATGTATTAAGTGTATCTAATAAATTATCTGAATCTATTAACACCACCTCTTCTCTACATTCAGTAGATAATAGTTCCCATGTATCAACCCAACTGCTCCTGTAATATCAATCATTCAGTGATTTTACAAATAGCTTAATAAAGATGGATTCTTTATATTATTAAAGAAACGTGCAGTTTAAATACATCTAATAAAACATAATAAAGTTGACATGCTTGTACTAAATGATAACACAAAATACATTCATGTAATGCACAAAATTCTACCAAGTATTTACAAAGAAGATCAACTGAATTTAATTACATCATAGTTACATCTTTTATATATAGGTAATAGTAATAGCACTTACACAGAGGTTTTTGATTTATGGGTTTCTAAAGAATGTAAATTACATCTTTTGTTCTTTTTATTAACCGGTATAGAATCCATCACATCATTGATATTGGTCCTATAATAAACACATAATTATTAATATCTTAATTATTTCATCTCATAGACAAAACAACAGTGACACTTTCAAGAATTTTTGCTATTTTAATTCTTAGGAAGATTACAAACCATACATTAAGATGCGATGAAGGGGACTTTGTAGACTGGAATTCAACTTTGCTAAAAGGTATAACCATGCATCACATAATAGCAATAGGTCAGTCCCTAAACTAAGTATTTAAGGCACTAAAAGAGATTAACTCTTGGTGAAAGACTCTTGCAAACCTTTAACAGTAGAATAAGAAGGTAAAAGTTTAATTATTCCCTACATTTTGTATTTCTATATGACAATTCCAAACACTATCTTTAATTTATTAAACATTTAGTAGAATATTTACCCATGTATATAAAATAATGCATAAACAGCTTTGGGATCAAAGAGGTATTCATGTTTTAAGGATAGTTCAGCATGCTGTGTTACTGATAATGGTTCTAAGGATGGATGTTGTGACTCTACCAACTGATTAAATAAATGTTCAACACTGAAAAAAAAAATAATAATATAAGATTCAAGTTGTAGGACAGGCTACCACAAACAAGGCTAATGAAGATGGGACCACACTATAGACTATGCTATGAGCCATGAGGAATTCCAACTATCAAGGTGCTTTTTCAGTTTTTTTTAACATGCACACCAACATGTTTATGGGACACAGTGAGACCCAACAGAGGACACACAGAAAAAAACACACTAAAATATCGATATGACAGTTACCCATTTGGTAAGTACAGTACTGTATTCTCTTTTTAGAAAATACCATCTAAAGTTAAAACTGTAAGAAACCACTCACAGAAAATTATTTCTAAATAAAAATAGTTGTGTCAATTCCTTTGTGTCACTTGTTTGCAATAAACTAAGTTATGTGTGACATCTTATCATTTAATAATGGCAAGATTGTAAATTTCAGTATGGTAATAAAATGTAGACCTTTGCTTACCTTCTTCTACACCCAACACATGATACTGTATGAGCTAGCTGATTCATCAAAGTTTTATTCGTTACCATCAATGCTATAGCAACTTCATCTTTCGATAATAAATTATATTTTTGAACAAATCTATCCAGTTCTCTTTTCTTTTTAGCGTCAGTTAAATGTTTACAGTCAGAACACTTTTCTGTGAATTGGGCAATCATCTGAAATATAAAAGTATACAAGTGCATTATGTTAAAGGACTTTATGGTGACCTGTGATGACTGATGACAAGACTGGTGATTCAAAACAGGTTATTGAGTGCTATCATGTACTGTACCAACTAGTGGAACATTGAACCCAGCCCTTTTGGGCCTCTTGAGTATTGAGCAGTAACGTTCTTGTCTTACCAACCCGCTGATATTGAAATGCATTTTTAATGCATGTTATTTTTATGCGGTTATATTCATAGTTTATAAAATTAAACACTTTTTTCATTTTCCCCTATAAACCTACATCTAAAATAACAGTACTGGTAAGCGAAAGAGTTATCATTTGATTGTGTTCCAAGATGACGTAACTTATCATAACTGCCAGGTGATTAAGATTCTTGACTGACATTCTCCTACTGTCCAGACCAAGGCTTTAGCTCTTGACTTTGAAGCCACATTGCAAATTGCAACTTGCAATACTTGAAGGCTGTGGACATTTCAAATTAAATTGATTTCCAGATATGGATTGGATGTATTCCCTGTCATTACTATGTCAATCTGATTGATACACAGATCCTATTTCGTTTGGTTTTTATAGTTCAAATTTTGTTTTACTTGTCTTTATTTTACTAGTATCAGAAAGAGTTGTTGGACGAGAAAGTTCATCAAGTTTTTCCTGTGTTGTTTCTATTGTCAGTGATGCAGGACGGAGGGCCTGACAAGGACAGCTGTCTAGTCGTTTGGATGGGATGAAAAACAAAGGTCCCATGATGTAGGGGAGGGGGATACACATTGACGTGAACGCAAAAGATCCCTTGACAGTTAAAATTCAATATAAGAGTAGGCAGTAGCGCCGTTGTCCGGGCAAAATCTCAATCATAGCACACTGTACAATTGCGTGGCCTTCTTCATTAGCCCTGTGTAGAAGGAGCAAAACAGTAGGACGTTGAACCCCATTTCATTTCATCCCAATTCAGCATCTGCAACAGTTTAGCAATTAAATCGACATCCTCATCTGATTGATAAATGAATTAATCCAGTCTGTCCCCCATGGGCACCCCAAATACCCCCTTTCCTTACTGTGACACGTACCACAAGTAACCCTAAAAGTAAAATGGGGATCGGTCTTTCAGGGGCCATTAAGAGTTATCTTCCCTTGAATTCTAAAAAAAAGTATTGGAATGTGGGTCTAGCTTCAACAAATTTTGCTATTATTGCTCTAAAATTGTTAAATTCATACAATTAATATGTATATTTTGTCAGCACCGTGGTGTGTCATTGTGCAATAGCCTATAAGTAATAACTCACTGTAAGAGTATCGTCAATAACAAGTGGAAGTTGTCGACGATCGAACTTGTGATCGTCCGATCGGCATACTGCAAGCAAACGAGCCATCTTAAATCTCCAATATAGAATTTGGGCTTCTCGAATAGTGTCGGAACAAACAATTCAACCTCCTATATTTCCACTTATAGTCTTGGTTTCAAAGACGTTTTAATTTTATACACTTTTAGCAATTAAATGCACATCTTGATAAAGTTGATAAACCGAACCGAACCACAGCGCCACACTATATTATCCTTCCGCGATATAATGCGATTTGAATACTTAATTTTCCCCAAATGCCCAAATTGGCACCGAGAATTAGAGATGCATAGAGATCGTAATACGTATTAGATATTATACAAGTACTACTAGACTCTAATGACGCATGTTTTACACCAGTAACTTGCCACATAAATAGAAATTAAAATAGTCCCCATGTGTTATGACCTTGACTTTACTAGTTCTGGATTGGGTACGTTGCTTTCACGTGAGATCGGTCAAGTCGAAAAGAGCGATTGATTTTTTTTTACACAATTTTCCCAAAGCCGAAATGAAAACAGGAGTAATGTATGCCACAATATTTGTGTTTTCAAATTCTAAAAAAAGATAAAGAAGGACTTATTCACCAAGGCAAAACAAAAGTTTAATTTGTAAACTAAATAGGGCGTCCAATAGGCCAATGGCAATACCTTCACCTTGTATTGACATGTGGATGCAGCGCCGAGCGAAGCGAGTCGATATTGTTTTGTGTTCATGGCCGTACCTAGCAGGGGTGCAGGGCATACATTGCACACCATGAAAATAAGGAGCCCCAAGAAATTTCAAACTACCTCAATGACGCATAATATAACATAATTATAAGACCAAAATTTCCCATAGCCTACAACTTTTTATATCAGGATAAATACTTTTCCCAATATGTCGCCTTGTATTTGGAGTACAAAATGTTACAACCTGCCCTGTCATCGGTCTGGTTATAACACGAAGTGGGGTAATTTGTAACATATACTACAGAAACTGATACTCATTTTGGGTATGTGTTTTATTTATTGACAAACATTATTTGGCAAATTTAATTGGCAACAGAATCGCAGTTGTGTTAAATAAGTGTAAGGACGTTGTCCAGAGGTACATTCTTCGTGTGGCCACTACGGGAACCGAATGCAGTGTATCCAACCTTCTCCTGATCTACTGTTTGAGAAGGCTTCGAGGCAAACTAGACAGAAGCAATCATCTTCATCTGAAGAAGAACTTTCTTTTGCCTTTTCCTTTCTTGACTACTTAGTAACTTAGTTGTCTTTTTTATGTTTTATTTGCTACACATTTCAACGGGGGTTTGTTGTAACTATTATAAATATCATATATGGTACACATTTCAAACTGGGTTGGTTGTAACAATGTTACCAATTTGCCTCATCATACATGTTACAATCGACCCCAAAGCACGTGCTTAACCTAATTTCCCGCCATGAAACTATCGTATGCAGAGAGTTTAAAATTGAAGAGCGCCATGATCAGAAAATATGCAGCAGTTTACAGAGATAGTCTAAGTAAGTTAGTGGCGACTCTGCATTTAAACTGACAAGAAAAACCATGATGAACAAAGAAATTTGAGACTACATGTATTGTCTTAAAAACGGCAATTATGAAGCTTCTGCCTTCAAAGTGTACCGGCATAGGGATAGCAATAACGTAAAGGCATGTAAAGCTATATGACGTCAACGTTATTTGTTTCAGAAGTATCTTTCTTGTTACAACCAACACGTGTTACTTTTAACCCCGGTCTCCCCTGCTATATACAAATTACGAATTGCTATTTGTATGGAGTGAAATTTTTCTGACTGATGCCACCTGCATATTTTGCATTTGCCTACATTGTCAAAGTTTATATTTGGTTGGTTATAGTTTATGTTTATTGTTTGCTGTATGAATAGTTCATAAATCTTTTACATTACAAAGTATCTGTTGTACTTGCCTTATACATCTCACATCGACACGTATGTCTGGATCATGTTATCACATTCGGATTATAAGATTAGTGTTAATCTTGATGTCTAGTTTGGTCTTTTCATGAGGTCCCTGCTAGCAAATTTGATTTCGGCTCAAAGTGCGTGGAAAACGCGCTTCGGCAGTATAATTTTCAAAATGTTCTAGGCGAGGAACCCCCAACGGCCCACCCCGACTCCGCGCCCCGTAACTTGGATATTATACTGGCACCCCACCATTCTGCTGCTCTCCCACTCTTACGGCCCTGTTTGATTTACTTATCATTTCTTAATTGCTTATGCAAACTTCGAAATGTTATCACTGCCGAATGTCTTTTGTGTTTAGGGCCATAGGTATTGGTCCTCATCCGGCCCTGCATCACGATTAGACTTAATTAAATGTTTACAAATAACAAGTTAATACTGCAAATTTAGAATTTAGATAAAGATCTTATGAGTGTGGGAGGGTCACCCCTCGCCCGGGAATTATTCTGGAAATTGCTGTACAAACCATTTTCTAGAGGCTATATTATCTGCGGGAATATACATATAGGCTACTGTTCTTGACGGCTGAAATATACATAACTGTATATGGGTCCACTGCTGTCATAGCTCCATTTTAAACAATGCAGAATTACATATACGAACAAAGGCTATCAAAATATAGATTGACAAAATATTGTGCAGATCGCCTGTAAAACCCCAACCAAACCCGTGCCAAAGACAGCATTCCACTTACTTATCAACAGATATATTATTCTACTAAAACTACTTGCACCAGCTACTGCGAAGGCCCTATATGGCTGGTGTAAATTTATAAGTATGAATTTTAGTTTGAGAAATCCGTCCCCCCCCCCTTAGAAATCAGCTAATTAATGTAATGTTAAATGTAGATAAAATCCAGATTATGTCCTTTACTTACATCATCTCGGAAAATACGATCAAACAGATAATATATTTATGTTTTAAAATATCCTTCCTCGAAAAATAACAAAGCATTACTTCAAACCTGTCCCTGTGTATGTTATAATCCCTTAAAGCGAGAATTTAATATTTTCTAAGGAAGTCAAACATAATTATTTCTGTCTTTTATTCAATAGGTTATCAAAACACTATATATTATACGACCATGGGCTTTATTTCCCATCTTCAAAAATCATTGACACAGGAAATAATAACACAATTACCTCCCTTGTTTTCACATTGCCTCCCATGTATAAGGTATATCAAACGATAGAATTTGAAGTTTAAAATGATATTTTGTTTAATTTTTCTCAGCTGACAATAGTGAATATAGGATTAAATATTATTATTTTCAAATATCAATGATTCGGAGCCACGGTATCTTCAATAGAAGGATTGATCTCGCTTTAACTCGTACGTCTTATAAAGGCTAGACGTTCTAAAACCCACAGTATTTGCACCATGAACATTGAGCAATATATATTCATACTTATATAACCATTCCCCAGGGTAGACCAGTGTAGTATTTCCGTACTAGTCTAAGTGGTGTCAGTGGTGCGGAATATATGTGCTGACAAGGAATAGTGTCAAGCAGTAGGGATGGGACGAAAAAACCAGTCCCCTCGTATGCACATTATAAAAAAACATTTAACTGTAAGTTTGAATTCGCACTGTTGTCCGGGCAAAACTTGTCCCATAGCACCATACATATGGTGTATGCCCGTCTTTATTTAATATCCCGGTTGGGAGAGCAAGTAGAACGTTAAAACCCATTTCATTCATTCATCAATGACTGAACGTGCAAAAAGGCCTTTAACTCATTTTTGAGAACATGTTCAAAAATGAAGTAAGCCTTCATCCCGAACTGCTCGACAGGTCACTATGTGATATTGCGTGCGTGTGTGAAAAATGGGGTGAGGAGGGCAATTGGCGGGAAATGAGTTTATGTTGATATAAATGATCATTTCCTTGAGCTAACTTGGTAAAAACATTACTTTTGCCGCTGTTTTGCTTTCTGGGGGTTGTTAGCTTATTCCAGCACTAACGACAAAAACTCATATTAATTTACTTTTAAACCATAGCTATGATGTCATCCTTTGTTCTTTTAATCCATTATAATGAAGAATGGATTGTTATCTAAAAAGAACAGTCCAATATTAATGAAAAGAGTCCATTATTAACAGAAAAAGTCCAATATTTTTGAAACTGTCCATTATTAACGAAAAAATACATTAAACAGAAAACGAAAAGAAGCCACAGCTATGGCTTTTAATTTCCGAAAAAATGTAACATAAATTTGACATGAATGGATAGGTCTTTGGCTTCAATTGTAATTTCCCTATTGGATGATATACTAAATTCCGAGTTTTGTTGCCTTGAGGGTACTTCTAATATACGGTAGATTTATGTACTGGGCATCTTTTTAGACATTGTTTGTTTTCGTAGGCTCTTGTAACCTTTGGTTCTACTCGACGATGGTTTAATCCTCCACGATTTGTTTTAGACACATCTTCAGTATACTGAATATAACGCCTATTATCACTATCAGTACCAAGCGATAGCTGGGAAAATCTCCAAACACGCAAATTTCGATGTTCTTTAACAGCTTTCAATGCAAAATGAAGACCAAAAGAGTTTGTGGGTTACTTGAAGTAACCCCTTATTTATTCCATAAGATATCTTCTTCTTGTTCAGTTATAATGTCTGCTTGTTTTTTTTTTTCTAATTCAATACATTTCCTCGAGAGACCTTTCTTTTTGGCATCTAGCACATTCCTCAGTTCCTGAAATTCGATGTCTTACAAATAGTCCATTTTGGCACATGAAATGTTGTATAGACACAATTATTCATATAGGGTATTTGGTCTGTACTCATTGCCAGATACGTTCCTAATCTCAGCAATAAAATAACTCAGATATTCGTTCATTTTTTTGAGGGTCATCTGAAGTAAATCTTTACACGGTAAATTCTGTCGTTGGTTTGACCATTTCACAAATAAATTTACTGCCCATTTCGCCTTCGGTTCAGTTTGCTGGCATAATCCCGTGCTTACAAGTATTTTAGGTCCGATTGATGAAGAGGTTCAGCAAACCTACTTGTACTGGGTTTTTCATCCGGTTTTGCATCCCCATCAGAAATATAGGTTCAAATATAGGTTATGCTCCAAGTCAAACTAAGGAAAACTCATTACATTAAACAGAAAACGAAAAGAAGCCACAGCTATGGCTTTTAATTTCCGAAAAAATGTAACATAAATTTGACATGAATGGATAGGTCTTTGGCTTCAATTGTAATTTCCCTATTGGATGATATACTAAATTCCGAGTTTTGTTGCCTTGAGGGTACTTCTAATATACGGTAGATTTATGTACTGGGCATCTTTTTAGACATTGTTTGTTTTCGTAGGCTCTTGTAACCTTTGGTTCTACTCGACGATGGTTTAATCCTCCACGATTTGTTTTAGACACATCTTCAGTATACTGAATATAACGCCTATTATCACTATCAGTACCAAGCGATAGCTGGGAAAATCTCCAAACACGCAAATTTCGATGTTCTTTAACAGCTTTCAATGCAAAATGAAGACCAAAAGAGTTTGTGGGTTACTTGAAGTAACCCCTTATTTATTCCATAAGATATCTTCTTCTTGTTCAGTTATAATGTCTGCTTGTTTTTTTTTTTCTAATTCAATACATTTCCTCGAGAGACCTTTCTTTTTGGCATCTAGCACATTCCTCAGTTCCTGAAATTCGATGTCTTACAAATAGTCCATTTTGGCACATGAAATGTTGTATAGACACAATTATTCATATAGGGTATTTGGTCTGTACTCATTGCCAGATACGTTCCTAATCTCAGCAATAAAATAACTCAGATATTCGTTCATTTTTTTGAGGGTCATCTGAAGTAAATCTTTACACGGTAAATTCTGTCGTTGGTTTGACCATTTCACAAATAAATTTACTGCCCATTTCGCCTTCGGTTCAGTTTGCTGGCATAATCCCGTGCTTACAAGTATTTTAGGTCCGATTGATGAAGAGGTTCAGCAAACCTACTTGTACTGGGTTTTTCATCCGGTTTTGCATCCCCATCAGAAATATAGGTTCAAATATAGGTTATGCTCCAAGTCAAACTAAGGAAAACTCATTACTTGATTTTCATGTATGTCTAAAACGTCACTCAACACATTGTCTGTATCTATATCAGTGCTATCATTACATATGGTTTTAGATTGAGTAATAAAAATATCCCCTCATTAGAAGACATGATTAAACTGAACTGCTTCTAGGAAGTGTATAATTTACAAATGGATGCTGTTTTATGAAACTATCCATTATTTTGTGTGTTTTTAACATAGTGAGTGGTTTTAGGGGTGGGAGTGATGGTGACATTATTTGACCACTGCGTTTGTTTAACAGCAAGCTATGTATTAAGTAAAATGTCTATTATTTTAGACAAAGGGTGGCCATGGTTTAAGTTAGATAATAGCCTCAGACTGTCCATTTTTAAATAGAAAGAAAAACTTCGGGGCTAACGCCCCTCAGTTGTTCTTTCTATTTACATAATGGACAGTCTTCGGCCATTATCCATTACTTAATAAACGAATGCCCAAAACTGGCTAACGGTCACAATAACGAGATAGGTATCGCTAGGGCCAGCCGGTCACTAGATAAATTTACAGCAGACTATAGAACATATATACAAGCTTAGGATTAAAATAATTATATAATAATATTTGATCAGAAATGTTAAACTGAACATAGGAAAAATATATTTAAATACAGAAGAAGATATGGAC
Source organism: Patella pellucida (assembly GCA_917208275.1). Classification (NCBI taxonomy): domain Eukaryota; kingdom Metazoa; phylum Mollusca; class Gastropoda; family Patellidae; genus Patella; species Patella pellucida. The sequence continues at coordinate 21,250,347 of OU795041.1, forward strand.
ATAACAAGAACGCATGATAACTACAAGGCTACAATGTACAATTACGTAATAATACATACATTGTCATGACGTATATCGTTACACTTATTATAAACACAAACAGTTAAACCATAGAAATAATATATACAGTATATATTTCTATGGTTAAACGACTTAACAGATTAGAAAGATATCAATTCGGACATTGGTCAATTGCTATTTTGACTAAAATTAAATAGTAATAAAATATATAGAAAGATGCACTATAACACTTTTAATGCCGCTGCACTCCTCTAAAAATGTGCTTGCGGCAGGGGTAAAATGTATTTTGACGGATAGATATCACTTGGTTCAAAATTGACCTGAAAAGTGGCTTCTCATTAGCTTTTGCGTTAATTACCAATTTCATCATTCAAAATGTTAAATTACAATGGTACTTTTCAAGACATCTGGAAATGTAAATACAAAAACCAAAGTAAACAAGAGACATATTTACTTCATTCTTATAGTCTTCATCAGAATATTCATAACCAAATTTCATAATATTATGAGCGGGATAAATATATTTTTGATGGCTGATGAACAGCTTGCATGTATCCTTTGGATATGCTTCAGTATAGCCCATTCACATTGTAAATCTTCATTCCAGCAATGCATCACACTGCCATCTTGTTCGATCATAAGTTTTGCAGATCGGGAGAAACTATTAACTGCCGCAAACGCGTTTTCCAGCTATTCCAGCACGTGAATATGGCAACTTGAATGTGGGTGGTACTTTTTACCGCCGCCCACCGCCGACTACTGCCGACCAATACTTTTACCGCCGACCGTCGTGAAATTACCGCCGACCGTCGTGAAATTACCGCCGACTAAAACTTTTTTACCGCCGACCGCATTGTAATGACTTTCAACTGTAATATAATTACCACCGACCAAATACTTGTTACCGCCGACCAATTGCTTAATGATTCCTTGTTACCGCCGACTATTTTACGGTTGTTTTGTTTTTTTATAAAAAAGAATACAACAAGAATGTAATTTTTTATTTGACGTGTATCTACAACTGTCGAAAAACATTCATTTTAAAGAAGGATAAAACTACAATTTAGATATTGAAGGGCAAAAACATCAAGAATGTTTCAGATACGGGTTATGAATAAATAACATTTTAGTCTTATCTTCTATTAGAACGAACACTTCTACACTTTTTGGTCGTTTGATGGTTTTTTTTGGCTGGTAATTTTGCTTTCTTTACTACACCATTTTTTTTGTTTATTAATAATTTCTTCTTCGGCGCGCTTTCTTTTCGAGTCTTTAAGAAAATATGTGCCACTTTTGTTCTGAAACAAGAAAATGTTATTATTATGCTTTATAGCGACCACAAAGTTCAAAATCTTCAGAAAAATACAGGGTAGATCTTAAATTTATTAATTGAAAATCCACACACATATACAACTTCTCGGTTAATTCTGGGGCCTTTTGGGATTTCCAGTCAATGGCACATTAAAAAATATGGTTTGCGGATTCCGCGTTGTTATTTGTCCATAATTTGACTTCGTAACCTTTTCTCTTTGGTATATTAACGAACTTTTATTCTATCTTTCGCGGTTTCAAGGTACTTTTTATTAGGCCTGGGTAATTTTCGGTTAAACGCCAGGTCTCTCTCCCGGGTAGCTAGCTCGTACACCTATGTTTAACGTCTCTTCCACGTTTGTGACTTAGGTCTGGATGTGCGAAACATAGGAGACTGGTCAGTCCGAGAATTAAACAGGAAGTGAATGTTGTTTACAACCAAAAAAGCATGGTCTCAAATCAATATTGAAATGTGTGTAATTCTGACTTTTTTTAGGTAATCTTCTAATACCATCATCAATAAGATTGTAATGTTATAGCCTAACACGTGTAAAATGTTATAGATTACTTTGTTAGTACAGTATCTCTAACATAAGTCATAATTTTTTAACATTATGATTATTTACCAAACCATATAAGCATGATAAGCATAAGTCATAACCAATCCCCCCAACAAATGAATGAATCAATGATAGGGCCTACCTACAGTAACAGTACTACTAGTAACTACCAATGAATGTCATGATTGATAGTTCTACTATTCTAGATTGATATGACATTATACATGGACCTACTGTTTGATTTATCCTAAGTATTAAACGGATTTTGTCGATTATGAACAAACTACTGAATAATTGTTTTTAGAATCTTACCTGTGTGTTTGTAATGAACTCCCGTTAAATAAAATCCATCGCACAACTAATTATCACAACTATGAACACAAGTTCTCTCTTGAAAAATTGAAATAAAAACTTCGCAAAGACAAACACCAATCCAATATGGAAGCTGGTTACGTCACTTTGTGGTATATTTCATTTCGTATTTAGGGGTGTCAGCATAGAAAATCGAAACGCCTCTGGGTACTTTGACGACAATAAGTACATTTACGACAATTGGCTTTGAGTTTGAGCGTTCGCAAATAACTCCCCGTATTCCTGTATTTTGTTACCGTCTTTTACTTTTACATCTTCTACTCTAGTAAAATCTCTACAAATTTTAAAGCTTTACCTTTTGGAATATTTTGTTTTAATTATTTGATTATAGCGGCTCGGATGGGATATGTTTCTTTGAATACGCAGGCGACAAAAACAACTATGGATAGTTTCCCTGATCACACTTCGGTCGAAACTGTCGAATCGGGAATTAGTATTCCGCTTCTTACGGGGTCTTACGGGCTTAGTGGCATTATATACCCAGCTAATAGGCACTTTGAGTGCAGCGGCAACACGCTTAAAGATATTACGGAAGCGGTTATTATTCGATCGAGAGAATGCGATCAAATTAAAAATACACCCAGAGACGTCGGAGGTTAGCCTCATGTTCCTTGTTAAATTATTTATAACATAAAGAAAATAGTATATATTTGTAGTTTATATATGACCATATTTTTAAGAATATCCGTCCAATCAATGATAATTGATCATTGCGAATAAAATTTGATAGACTGACGATCACTGATCTCAATATAAATCTCCTTTGTATTTGCCTTCACTTGATATTTTTCGTCGCTCAAACGCACCTGATCAGAATGATCGCGGTATGTTTTGATTACAGCACATGGCTGTCAAACTACCTGTCAATGTTAACCAGGTAGTTTGGATTCGTCCAACACGTGACGAGACATTGTTGACATTTCTACTCTGTCGAAATAACAAGTAAATAGTCTACTTTTTGACGAGAGAACTTGTGTTCATTGTTGTGATAATTAGTTGTGCGATGAATTTTATTTAACGGGAGTTCATTACAAACACACAGGTAAGATTTTAATAACAATTATTCAGCAGTATGTTCATAATCGACAAAATCCGTTTAAAATTTAGGATGAATCATACAGTAGTTACATTAATAACGAATATTCATATGAATAATCTGTATAGTGTTAGTTACTAAAATAACAACCATTACCATCATGAACCTTACATGATTTACCCCAACCTACCCAAAACCAACGTTATATTATTTAAACGCATAAGTTTATAAGATGATTGACACATCACAAATTACCATGACATGTTGAAAATTACAGTGCGGCACCCATCAATAAGATGAGGACAATAATTTAATCTTAAGGAAGTGTATTTTTTGCCGTCCGACAGTTCCTTGCTTCATTTGCTTTTGGCTGTCACTTCCATTCGACAGCCCTAGTTCTGTTCGACATGCGCAGTCGATATATTCCACCAAACATTAAAAGCGACTCGTCTTTCAAGTTCGGCGAAGAAACACGATTTTACAGGAAATACATAAACCACTGACTGACAGTCTAAGTACTTAAATTAAAAAACCAAAATCCACGGAAATGCGCCCTTGACAAAAATAGAATAATATTCTAAATGCTTTTCAACAATTTACATTTATTATCGTGTTTTCTTTTAAAAATAACTCTCCAGGTTCTACCATCAGAAATTCAAGTATGGCTATTTGCTTCCTTAAGAAACGGAGAAAGAAGTTATGATAGTCAAAAGACGACTTGTGGGCTGGGTTAGGTTTTGGGCTAGGGTTAGGGTTAGGGTTAGGCATCATTGCCAAAGTGAAAACTGCTGAAAACTGCTAAGTCGAAACGGAGTTGACAGCTGAATAGTAGATAAAGTGGCAGGGCTAGAAATTCGTCATTTTTTGCGAGAATCTAAGAGGATTCTCATTTATGCAATCTGCGTGAATCCTAAATTTATGATAATGTCTAAAAAATAATTACTATACATTTTGTATTCTATTCTATAAAGTAAGTAATACATTTGATTCAAAACACCATGACTGACACCAGACTTAACAATTTAAAAAAAAAAAGATTACAATTTTTTTTTTGAATTTTTACGCTAGAATCTTTATAGTTTAGCAATGTAAGCTCTTGCGAGAATCTTTCATTCATTTCATTTATTTAGCATGATACACAAATGTCATATGGCTGAAATCTAAAAATGTAATTTGTCATTACTAGTTAAAAGGATTAGAGTGGGATACCTTAACTGCCTATAATTTTTCTGTCGAAATCATATACATTGTTATCGATGTGCTGATTTCCTTTTTTTATTTTTATAATTCCAGTTGTTGATATAAAAGTTATACAAAAATAAAGAAAGATGGACGAGAACTGGACAAATTTAACTGTCACATTATATAAGAGTATCAGTAAGGCTATTCAAGAATTAGGCTTTCAGAAAATGACACCTGTTCAGGTAAATTATATATTGATTTGAAATATTTAAAAATCTAATATGCACCCATAATGATCCCAAAAATTGTTTAAGGGGCATGCATTAGGTAAGATTAGAAAGAGCTGACAGTTCCCTCTCTAGTAGTTAAAAAAATAGATAATGAAAACAGAATATGCTGAATATTTTACTAAAATTGCTTCACTTTGAACCAAGATACCATCTGATTAAAATACAGATCTATATATTGTTTCATTTTTATACGCCCACATTGAAATGTGGTCGTATATTGCCATCGCGGCCGGCCGGCCGGCCACAATTGCTTGTGGACGCTCTAGGGGCCAAAGTTAATATCCGATTGACTTTAAATCTATACACAGTGTTTAAGGTCATGAGACGAAGAAGCCTATTGATTTTCAGCGATTTCCGATAATAACTGTCAGAGTTATGGCCCTTGATCACTTAAAAAAATCTTGTGGACGCTCTAGAGGCCAAAGTTAATATCCGATTGACTTTAAATTTATACACAGTGTTTAAGGTCATGAGACAAAGAAGCCTATTGATTTTCAGCAATTTCCGATAATCACTGTCAGAGTTATGGCCCTTGATCACTTTAAAAATTCTTGTGGATGCTCTAGAGGCCAAAGTTAATATCCGATTGACTTTAAATTTATACACAGTGTTTAAGGTCATGAGACGAAGAAGCCTATTGATTTTCAGCAATTTCCGATAATCACTGTCAGAGTTAAGGCCCTTGATCACTTTAAAAATTCTTGTGGATGCTCTAGAGGCCAAAGTTAATATCCGATTGACTTTAAATTTATACACAGTGTTTAAGGTCATGAGAAGAAGAGGCCTATTGATTTTCAGCGTTTCCGATAATTACTAACTGAGTTATGGCCCTTGATCACTTTCAAAATTTTGTGGACGCTCTAGAGGCTAAAGTTAATATCCGATTGACTTTAAATTTATATAAATTGTTGAAGGTCATGAGACGAACAAGTGTATTGAGTTTCAATGAATTTAGATAACTTGAACAGCATGGAGGAGAACTTTATCAAAGCCAAACAAATTCCAATGATTTTCTGATAATTACATAATGAGTTGTTACTTTTAATCAGATTTTAGTGTATTATAAATGTTTCATTACCGGAAAAAGTAAAATATGCGACAACTCTTGTTGACTGCCCGGACGATTTAGCTACTGTGGGCGTATGTTTCGTTGCCTGGCAACCTATGTTTAAACTTTCGATTGCCTACACTTCATGAAGATCTGAATAGTTTAAGTGAAAAGACGCATCAGGTGGCTTTTGACCCTATGATGTCAGACATTGATAAATCAATCAGATTGACGTTTCTAGTGGTTTCGCACACTTCACGCCAAAAATTCACCGCAAAAGACTGTTTCACCATACGCAGGTTATATAACAACTGTTCCAGATATCATGTTACAATGCAGTTTCAATGCATATTTAGTTAGACCACTAATGTAACGAGAAAAAACAACTTAAAAATTAATTAAATGGGTCAGATAATGTTTTTTATTTTTTTGAAAGTTGAACTTGAATTTTCTTTGAGCATGTATACAGTGTCAGGAAATGCAATTCTGTTTGTAATAGTAATTTCTCAAATTCATATTATTTTCGAACAAATTTTGTAATTGGTTACAGTGTACTATTTTAGGAAAAGTTAATCAAGATACATGTAGATGCACTGATTTTATGATGTATCGTGTCATTACTAGTTTTAAAAGTTATACCACTTTGTCCAATATTTGAAAGAATACGCTCTACAACTTTGTGTCTTCTTGTTGTGCTTCATGACATTGATATATTTTAGGCAGCAACAATACCACGATTTATCCAGAATAAAGATGTGGCTGTTGAGGCTATAACTGGCAGTGGTAAAACATTGGCCTTTGTAATACCTTTACTACAGATGTTATTACGTAGAGAATCTCCATTAAAAAAACATGAGGTAATAATCAATTTATTTCAATAATTCACTTGCTTGTAGGGGTCATAAAGCAGTGGGAGGAAACCCCCATGAGGCTGGCCTTGCTCCTAATAAAATCATGGAATCAAAACCATGCTAATGAGGATGGATTTGGCGCAACGGTTAGAGAGTAGGATTTGGGACCTAACAGTTGCAGGTTCGAGACCCGAATTGTGCGCCAAGTTCTTTTGTCCTTGAATAAGACACTTCTTCCCTGTATTCCAGTCTACCCAGCTGTAAATTGTTACCGGTAGGATGGTGTATGTATTAAACATAAAAACTTGCGCTCCTTGAAGCAGCATACGTTGGGGCTCTTTCTAAGATTTAAAAAGAGTTCAGGGGTAAAGGGAAGTAATCAGGCTTTACCTGTATCCTAGAGACCGGGATAGTAATTGTGTCATGCTTTGAGCATAAACTTAGTTTGTGGATATAGCGCATTATAAATAATCACATTATTATGATCATTAGCACATTTGTTGACAAATGGCATGGAATCTACTTGTCGGCTACTAGATCCCATTGGATTCAGAACAGTCATTCTTCATGAGGCCAAACTTTTTTTTTTACTTGGTTTACGGATCCGCCGACCGTAATTTTTGTTAAATTGGAAAAAAAATAAAATTCAAATTTGCCCATTTTTAAAATACCGCCGACGAAATAAATTGACAATCATTAAAAAAAAATAGAAGAATATTGGGATGTTACAACAAAATAAATCTTTCAACTGAACGTACATAACAGTGTTTAAAATTTACGTTGGTCCGTTGGCCCTGCACCGATAAATAACTTGATGGGCCGACATCTTTTTATTTTGAAGATGGTGGGTCGGCCCTATGAGCCGACTGTTTTTGTTGGAAAAAATATGTGTCATAGATATTTTGTTCATGGTTCTATCAAAGTCTTCTTTGAAAATATTTACATTGTCCCTATTTATATCCGGAATATATTTCATCCAGATATTTAAAAGTATTTTATTATCAGAAATGAAAATAATCTTGTCCACTGAAAGATATTAGGGCGGCAAGAAATTATCGTTGTTGGAGTGGGGTCGTGCTTGCAAATATCAGCACGCTCCCAGAGCTTGGCTGAATACTATTTAACCCTTTTGATCATATGTGGAATAGATAAGTTTGTGCTCCGATAGTATGCCTTATATACGGTCTTATTTGTTTTTATCCGATATTGAATACACGTGCATTAATAATCCGGCATATATTCCTTCAATTATGAAATCTAACATGTGCCACGAAACTAGGTCAGTCCATCTACTGTACCTGTGCTGTCATGGTCCAAGAATAAAAATTCACGTGATATAAATCCTTTGTCTTGTAAAAATGAAATTGAAAAAGCAGAGCTGAAAATTCCCTGAAAGCCGTACTACTGGTAACAATATAATTCCAGCGAGAAACGAATGGCTTTTCCCGCCATTCTTTCTAAATCTCGTGATTTAATAGCAGACTTGATTATCAAGTCTATTCATTAATGCAGATTTCATTACCGTAATGGAGACCTAAGTCTTCGAAAACAGGCACGTACAATATGTCATAGGAAGAATAACAACAAAGAGTTTATTGTTTCATAAATATGGGCTTTCCCAACTAGTGACATCAGGTCAGTTTAAAAATGATAAAAAAATGATGTGTCGTCCACCAAACAGCACCGATAGTTTACTTTCATTTTGAAAAGGGTCACGGTATTTCATTTCAGTTTCCACACGTCATGATGATTAGTAAAACAAATCGAATGATTGTTGCTATCGGACAGTAAATTTAACAGGTTTATTGAAATGTAAGACATATTAATTTATGTCTGGTAGGACATTTTATTTAAATGCACGATATTTTCTGTTAATTTTAGGAGAATGTGAAGCACTGAGGAGACTTTTTTTTTTTTTTTTTTTTTTACCACCTACCGACAACAAAATTCCTCTTGAAAATCCGTAAACCAAGTAAAAAAAAAAGTGTGGCCTGAAAGATAAAAATTTAAAACTTTTATTGTTTTGTATATTTTATAGATAGGTGGTATTATATTAACACCGACTAGAGAATTAGCTATACAGATAGATGAGGTATTAAGGCATTTTTTGAAACATGTTAATCAGTTTCAATCAGTTTTATTTATTGGTGGATCAGATGTTAATGCAGACATTGAAAACTTTAAAACAAATGGGTAGGTACATCAAATTTAGTACAATTAAAACTAAATTTACTATTCTGTCTGGAAATAACGGGACTATATAGTACCTGACATTTTCAATGTTGTGCCGGACACATATTCAAAATAGCAATAAAAAAAACAAAGCATAAATTATTAATGACTATATTATAACTGTTTTGTTTTCATATTTCAAGGTGTAATATTATAATAGCTACACCTGGTAGAATGGAAGACATGTTTCAAAGAAAACAAGATGGCTATAATTTAGCAGCTTCAGTTAAAGCATTGGTATGGTTATGTAAATCTTAGCTTTTTCTTCATTCATATATATATATATTCACTGAGTTACCATAATTCCCCTGATATGGATGTATAACATTATTTGTCACTGTGTTCTTTAGCTTTAGATGAGTGGTTTCTCCTGGGTGGATCCCTTGTGATATTTTACCCTATTTAATGAATGAATGAATGAAATGGGGTTTAAGGTCCTACACTTCTGCACCTAACCTGGGCGAATTGAAGACGGGCATACACCATACAGTGTACTATGAGGGAAATTTTGCCCGGGCAGCAACTGAATTCCAACTGCCAAGGGATCTTTTACGTGCACGCCAATGTGTACACAGGACCTTGTTTTTTTTTGTCCATTCCAAACAACTAGGCAGCTGTCCTTGTCAGGCCCTACGTCTGCATCACTGACAAGAGAACCACGCCGGAAATCGAACACCCTACCTACAGGCTAGGGAGCCAGCACCTTACCCACTTAGCCTGGTGATCCCCTCTATTTAATGACAAAATCTGTTTATAATTTTTAGGAGGTTCTGGTATTAGATGAGGCTGATCGACTTCTCGAAATGGGATTTGAAACCAGGTGAGATGACCAAATAATTAAAATCAAGTTCAGTTTTAATTATTGCACTATGATGGACTAAATATCAGTTCACAAAGTCCAAATGATAACATTGTAGCGACACAATACCCGCACACAAAACTCATCCAACCATGTGTCATATCCCAATTTGGTTTATTGCAAGCCCACTGTGATTAATCTAATTTACTAAGAACTGGTTGAGTTTTGGTCTTTTTCAGTACCCTGTGTAGAATGCATATACATTTCTTGGGACTATTGTAAATTTCTAAATAAATACGTGATTCCAAAATTACTCTGTAATGGAAATGTAAATATTTTATATAATATGATTTCAGTATTAACACAATATTAGGCTACCTTCCAAAACAGAGAAGAACTGGTTTATTTTCAGCAACACAGACTGATGAAGTAGAAAATTTGATACGAGCTGGATTAAGAAATCCATTAAGAATCACTGTTAAAGAGAAGAAAAGCACCGAAAGTCAACTAATTCCCAAAACACCAGCATTATTAGAGAATTTTTTTATGGTAATTTAGCATTTCATTTATTTCAATGATATATTTTGTTCATAATAAAACACAACACAAGGTATATATAGATATGGCTACTTTTCTTTATTTAATAAAGACGTTTCATAACACATACAGGCATGTCTTCAAGTAAATACCCTGTGTTGTGTTTGGTTATGAATAGTTAACTGTGTTTCTAGATGTCATTTAACCCTTTGAACACTGAATATACATGGGGTGTTGCATATCCCTCCTGGATTAGTCCCGAAATGACCTACTTTGTGTCGAGTGGACGTTAAACCCCATTTCTCTCTCTCTCTTCCTGGATTTACAGGACGTCATATTAATTATGGCTTCAACGTAATTGGAGCTTGACCCGACATATCAGGTATATGCGATACAACGCCAAGCCGGTTTTGAAGCATTTTGGGTTCTAAGGGTTAAAGAATTGATACATTTCACGTTGATCTGTTTTGGTATAATAATAAATATTGATTGGACTGATATTAGAGTATCTGCTATTGGAAGTCTATGTGAGATACGCTTGCATTTAAATGTTGATTTTTTCAGATTGTTGATGCAGATGAAAAATTAAATCAACTCATTCATTTCTTACGGAAGCACAAAAAGGAAAAAATTATGGTCTTCTTTAGTTCATGTGCTGCTGTAGAATATTTTAAAAAGATTATTGAACTGTAAGTCATCAATTCTATAAAATATAACAAAACAAACTATTTAACAAAAAAATTACAATGCTTTACTTTGGTGTAAGAATAAAAATGAAAGAAATTAAATTAAAAAAATGCAAAGATTGTAGATAGTCTAGGAATATGTCTTTATTGGCATTCTATTTTATTTCCAGTCTTGTGAAAAATTCTAATGTTTTACATATCCATGGAAAATTAAAACATAAACGTTTTAAAGTGATAGAAAAACTACGTAATTCTGACAGGTAAGAGAATATAACCATGTAAAAGGACGAATAATCTAGACTGAAGGGAAACTACAGAAATCATATCAATATATGTCAGTATAGAGAACTTACCCAGTCCTTTTTGACGGATTCAGGGGTGTAGGATGGCTGTATGGTTAGTGTGCAGGCGTTGTATCATAAATTCTGTCATTGAGTGAAGGAGTAGGGTAGCCTGTCCAACCTCGTGGGTTTTCTCTGGGTCCTCTGGTTTCCTCCCACTGCTAAAGACCCCTACGCGCAAGCGTACTATTGAAATAAAATGAAACCATGTTAGTCCCGAAATGACCTAATTTGTGTCAAGTGGACGTTAAGCCCCATTTCTCTCTCTCTCATTTATGGATTCACTTCATCTTCAGTAGAAATATGACACTTACATGTATATGGTTATATCTAAATGGGCGTGTATGTTTTGCACATTTTCATGCAATAAACATCTTATCTTATCTACATATGTATAAATAAGTCTTCATTCAGATCATTAAGTTCTTCAAAAATAAATAATCATTTATATCATTTTTGATGTGGATAGTGTTATATATTTAATGAGTACTACCAATTCTATTTTTTTTTTTAAAAATGCAGCCATAGTTTTTCTGAAAGGAACACAACAGAACAGGATTGCTTCCAACTGACACCAAAGGGCTGTTGATTTTTAACTGATGTTGTACTGTATATTACTATGAAAGTAATATTAACTGATAAGATATATTTCTATTTTTGTAGTGGTATATTAGTATGTACAGATTTAATGGCTAGAGGTATTGATATACCTGATATTAATTGGGTTGTTCAGTTTGATGCACCTAGTTCAGCCAGGTAATCATTTCATTTATTACTTGTATTATTTGGATGGTTGAATAGATGTAATGACTACACCTTATCAATATTGTAGGGTTTGAAGTTTATGTATTTTAACAGTTTTAGCAATGACATCTCTTTCTGACTCTTTCTAGCTAGGGTCTAGTTTGATGTAGCTTAAAGTGTGATTATTTTAATCTAATTGTTTTAAATGAAATAAATCTCCATAAGTCACATTATATTTAATATTAATTTATTTTATGAGAGTATTAAATAACATTCTCTAAGTGTTTATGTCGTCGTGGTGTTTACTTTCATTAATTTTCCTAGTTGTGAGGATATGGAGCAGTTACGGTAATGTAGAATATTGTTTTGTTCGCCATTTTGTCCTGTTTACCATTGTCCAATGACATTTAAGCATGAATCTTTTTAAAATCAATTTCAGATCTTTTGTTCATCGTTGTGGAAGAACAGCTAGAATTGGTAACCGTGGAAATGCATTAGTAATGTTATTACCTACAGAAGAAACATATATAACTTTCCTGAAAATAAATCAGAGGGTAAAATTCTCTATACATCGAGTTTCTGAAATTTTATAAAAGATGCATTATGTAAGATTTAGATGAAGAGCTGGTCGTTCTTGCTATAATAGTTTTAAAAAAGATAATGACAAATGAACAACAAATATATTGAAAATTTCAGTCAGATAACTTTATTTTTTTAGCAAAACTATGAATGTTTTGTTGATATGTCTTGATAGTCAAGTATCATTGCAGTCTCTGTAATAGGCATCCAAATTAATGTTTAATGAAGATATGGTAGATATTGTCTAATCAACTTAATATCCATGCCATCCTATCATCTAGATTGTTGATTTTGGGCTTGTCATGTGAATAATTTAATGTTCAAATGATAATTGATTTAGCATTTTAAACCAAATAAAAGACAAGCAATAGGCAGATGTATTCCCAAATTAATTTTTGCATCCGAAAATTGTTAATGAAGTACCGGGTACGTATATTTTTTAACAAATAACAGTAACAAACAAAGCAGGTATTTTGTCCATGAATAATTTATTTAATTATTAAATGTTATTTATAGACACCTATGCTAGAGATGGATAAATCACTAGAAGCTGCCAATATTTTACCTAAATTAAAGAAATTTGCCAAGAGAGATAGGTATGTACAATACTTTACAAACATTGTCACGTTTTATCAGGCCCTCTAATACAAACAAAGTCATCAGTGCTAGCTCTAAAATAATTGTCAACAAATTCCACAAGGCAAGTTTAAAAAAAACTTTCGAGCCCTGATCCAATCATGGATGGAAATATAACTCATATAATATCTACGATCAATTCATGCTATATACCACAATGCACAATTCAACAAAATGTTCACAGGTTAACGGAAGATAAAAACGTGTATTAATCTATAATTTGCTGTTGAAAAATTTGATTGGTTTTGACGAAAAAAATTCTGACCTGTAGAGTGGTCACAAGAAATTGTGGCTGGTCGAAAATATACGTCCGCTTTCAAATGTATGCCTTTAAAATCCAACAGCCCTATTGTAGTGTTTAATATGAATATTTTTCAGATCTCTTTATGAAAATGGCATGAAAGCATTTGTGTCTTTCATACAGTTTTATGGTAAACATGAATGCAGTATGATATTTAAAACAAAAGGTAACATAAAACTAAGCATATCATGCATGTGCACATATTTTCTCTTTTTGGAAATGGTTGTGTGTCAAATTGTTTGTATGATAGTAAGTGTACCAGTGTTTCGATGAACATTTGAAACGGATGTTGTCACTAAAAAAGCATATCAAGGTGAAAATTATGTTTCAAAATTAACTATTTCACACACATATATATACTGTAGTGCAGGCCTGGCCAACCCGCCGCTTCTGAGCCGCATGTGGCTCTTTCCCTCCAACGTTCATATCAAAATTTGGGTTTGTGTTTTTTTAATGTGCGTGTTCGCTTCTCTTGGGTTCAATATGGTGCTTTTGTTGAATGTGCATGTTCGTTAGATGAAAATACGGCTAAGCAGAGGTCTGTGTGTGTGAGAGGAAGGGATTGGGCGATGTTCATATGTGCCCATGTGTATGATGTTGCTTTTTGTGGTAGCACAGTACAAATTGCGGCTCTTAGGCTCTGACCGGTTGGCCACCCCTGCTGTAGTGCATCAAAAAAGGCAGTCTTAAAATAATTTTTTTCTTCGATATATTGTAATTATATAAAAATAAACAGCATTCAAGTATTGATGATTTGTATTTTTTACAGAATTAGATATAGGACAACTAGCTACAGGTTATGCTCTATTACGTATGCCTAAAATGCCAGAATTTAAAGGTAAAACTATTACAAATTTTGAAGAAGAAGATATAAATCCAGAAACCATTATGTACAAGTGAGTTTAGAATTAAGTGGTAACATAAAGTGCCTATAATATTTGAGAGGGACATAATACAATAACTCATTAGGTGGTATTCTGTTAGTGGCATTTATTAATTGGGTAGAAAAATAAACTATAACACATATTTATGGAAATCTGTAACTAATTTATTTAGGTGACATTTCGAAGCATATTCTCTCAAAGTTGTGAAGCTATATAATATAACAAAATGTGAGCATGAATTGGGATTAACGTTCTACTGTTCTGCTCCTAAACTGGGCTTATGAAGACAGGCATATGCCATACAGTTTGGTATGAGGGAAATTTGGCCCGGGCAGCAACACTACGGCCTAATCTTATTTATATAGAATTCCAATTGCCAAGAGCAATGTGTACACAGGACCTCGTTATTATGTCCCATCCTAACGACTAGAGATCTTGACAAGGACTGTCAAGCTCTCCGTCCTGCATCACTGATCACTTGATGAACTTTCTTGGCCAATGCAGGGATAGAACACCCAACCTCAAGGCTAACAAGCCAAATGTTAGGCAACTACAACAATAAATCTGTACTGTAACCATACATGGCAAATAAAAGAGCAAAGGCCTATGACACAATGAGGTTATCATATACAATAACAAGATAACTTTACTAAAGCGGCTGAGTAGTGTTGGTATGGGAATAGGTTTTTCGTATTGTAGAAATAACAATAATGATATTATTATCAAGCCCGAACATCATAATGATTAGTGATACTGTTTGAACTTTGTCCTGTGGCCATGGTAACTCCAAGAATGTAGGTGTTAAACCTATGTTAGATTTCGAATCCTTTGAAAGAGCCAAATAGAACAGATCAAGTCATAAGTATTAAAATTGCATGAAATTTTGTTTTTGTTGTAAGAGATAAATCCAGAGAAAAACTAAGACAAGATGAAATAAAGAAAAGAGAAGCTGGAGAAATAACAAAGAAAGGTAGGAGTTTTAAGGTAAGTTCAACAAATTAAAGAGGTACTCAAATGTAAGTCCTGAACATTGACAGAATTGAGTTTGTCACAGATGTGGTTTAAGCAGCAGAGGGATGTTATCAACTGTTAAAGCTATGGTGGTTGAAGAAGATCATGCCATATTCAGTTGGTGCATGTCTTGATGCCCTAAATTCTACTCTCTTGTGGTTACTCGATTGATAATGTTTGTTGGATTGAGAGAATTCAACTCGGGACGATTGAGTTTTTATACGCCCACATTTTCATGTGGACGTATAATGTCGTCGCCCCTGTCCGTCTGTCTGTCCGTCCGTCCGTCCGGACGTCCGTCCACAATTGTTTGTGGACTCTCTACAGGTCACAATTCTTGTCGGATTTTAACGAAACTTGAAATATAGGTTTATCCCCAAAAGATCTCGGCTGCTTTCGACATTGGCATGTATCGGATAAAAACTTCATGGATTATGGCCCCTGATTGTACGAAAAATCACGTTTTTAGCTTGTGGACCCTATTGAGGTCACAATTTTGAACCGATTTTGATGAAACTTGACATGCATGTTTATAACCCAAAGATCTTGGTTCCTTTCGATATTTGCGCCTATCGGAACGTAATTTCCTGAATTATGGCCCCTGATTGTCCGAAAAATCACCTATTTTAGCTCGTGTTACCTCTGAAGGTCACAATTATTATCCGATTTGAAAAACCGTTCGATTATATCACCGTTACACCCTAAGGAGGGTTGAGTTCAAATTTCGGGACAATCGGACCAAAATTACTATACAAAATGGCCGCCATTCGTACGCGAATACTGTTAAAAAATGGTATATCAAGGTTGTGGACCCTGTAGAGATCACAATTTTAATTTGATTTTGATGAAACTTGAAATGCATGGTTATAACCCAAAGATCTTGGTTCCTTTCGATATTTGCGCATATCGGATCGTAACTTCCTGAATTATGGCCCCTGATTATATGCAAAATCACCTTTGTTTAGCTTGTGGTCCCTCTGGAGGTTACAATAATTATCCGATTTAAAAAATCGTTTGTTTATATCACCGTTACACCCTAAGGAAGCTTAAGTTCGAATTTCGAAAAAATTGGACCAAAATTGCCATACAAAATGGCCGACATTCGTACGCGAATATGGTTAAAAAATGGTATATCAAGGTTGTGGACCCTGTAGAGGTCACAATTTTAATTTTGATTTTGATGAAACTTGAAATGCATGGTTATAATCCAAAGATCTTGGTTCCTTTCGATATTTGCGCATATTGGATCGTAACTTTCTGAATTATGGCCCCTGATTATACGCAAAATCGCCTTTGTTTAGCTTGTGGTCCCTCTGGAGGTCACAATTATTATCTGATTAAAAAAATCGTTTGATTATATCACTGTTATGCGCTAAGGAAGATTGAGTTCCAAGTTCGGAAAAATTGGACCAAAATTGCCATACAAAATGGCCGCCATTCGTACGCGAATACTGTTAAAAAATGGTATATCAAGGTTGTGGACCCTGTAGAGGTCACAATTTTAATTCGATTTTGATGAAACTTGAAATGCATGGTTATAACCCAAAGATCTCGGTTCCTTTCGATATTTGCGCATATCGGATCGTAACTTCCTGAATTATGGCCCCTGATTATACGCAAAATCGTCTTTGTTTGTCTTGTGGTCCCTCTGGAGGTTACAATAATTATCCGATTTAAAAAATCGTTTGATTATATCACCGTTACACCCTAAGGAAGGTTGAGTTCGAATTTCGAAAAAATTGGACCAAAATTGCCATACAAAATGGCCGACATTCGTACGCGAATATGGTTAAAAAATGGTATATCAAGGTTGTGGACCCTGTAGAGGTCACAATTTTAATTTTGATTTTGATGAAACTTGAAATGCATGGTTATAATCCAAAGATCTTGGTTCCTTTCGATATTTGCGCATATTGGATCGTAACTTTCTGAATTATGGCCCCTGATTTTACGCAAAATCGCCTTTGTTTAGCTTGTGGTCCCTCTGGAGGTCACAATTATTATCTGATTAAAAAAATCATTTGATTATATCACTGTTACGCGCTAAGGAAGGTTGAGTTTCAAGTTCGGAAAAATTGGACCAAAATTGCCATACAAAATGGCCGCCATTCGTACGCGAATACTGTTAAAAAATGGTATATCAAGGTTGTGGACCCTGTAGAGGTCACAATTTTAATTCGATTTTGATGAAACTTGAAATGCATGGTTATAACCCAAAGATCTCGGTTCCTTTCGATATTTGCGCATATCGGATCGTAACTTCCTGAATTATGGCCCCTGATTATACGCAAAATCGTCTTTGTTTGTCTTGTGGTCCCTCTGGAGGTCACAATTATTATCCGATTTAAAAAATCGTTTGATTATATCACCGTTACACCCTATGGAAGGTTTTGTTCAAATTTAGCAAAAATTCGGAACAAAATTGCCATACAAAATGGCCGCCGTGTGTACGCGAATACTGTTATAAAATGGTATATCAAGGTTGTTGACCCAGTGTATAGGTCAATATTTTGATTCAATTTTGATGAAACTTGAAATGCATGGTTATAACCCAAAGATCTTGGTTCCTTTCGTTATTTGCACATATCAGATCATAACTTCCTGAATTATGGCCCCTGATTGTCCAAAAAATCGCCTATGGTCCCTCTGGAGGTCACGATTATTATCCGATTTAAAAAAATGATCCACTCTATCACCTTTACACCATAAGGAAGGTTGTTTGAATTTCAGGGGAATCGGACCATAATTGCCAGACAAAGTGGCCGCCGTTTGTACGCTTATAGTGTTAAAATATGGTATATCAATTTTGTGGACCCAGTATAGGTCACAATTTTAATTCGATTTTGTTGAAACTTGAAATGCATGTTTATAACCTAAAGATCTTGATTCTTTTCGATATTTGCGCATATCAAATTGTAATTTAATGAATTATAGCCTTTGATTGTAGGAAAAATCACTTTCGGTTTTCCTTGTTCTCTATCCATCTCTCGAAAATGTGGGCGTATCCTGCCTGGCAGTGCCAGCTTACTATCTTTAGTTCTAAACATCCTTTGTGTATGGATTATGTATTTTACAGTCCAAGCCCTGGTCGAATCAAATTGTCAGAAAGGAAAAAAGACTACAGAACCGTGAAAGAAGAGCAAGAAAAAAGAAGAGGAAGATAGAGTTAGATCAGGGAGAGTTAGATGAATTAGATAAAGATATTAAACTAATGAAAAAATTAAAAACGGGAAAGGTAAGTCGACATAATAACATTTAAAAGACAACATTATTTTTTTTTTAAATGCCCACATTTGAATGTCTATTTATTGTCCACAATTAACTGGGATGCTTTAGCGATAAAAGTTATTGTCTAATTGACTTGATATTTATTGACACTGCTGCAGTGATTTCATGTAATTACTTTCAGAGTTATGGACCTTGATAACTTTCAATTCAAAGTTGGAAAAAGCTTGTGTATATTCTATAGGTTTACTGGGTATACACAGTGTTTATGTTCATGTGGCAAGGAAGTTTATTGATATTCAACAAATTTTCATAATTATCTTTGAAGTTGAAGCATGTAGAATGTAGATTCTCAAATTATCATCCAATTGGCTTGGTTTATCATCCAATTGGCTTGGTATGGTTGCATACCTTTGGTTTAGAGGGGTTTTAATGCAAATTGGAGAAACCAACAATGTACTAGCAAATGTTTGCATCTGACAGAATCTAAATGCATCTGTAAGAATTTAACTTTTATCCTAATTGCATATATATTCATGTATATAAAAATAAAAAAATACGTTCAGGTAAAAAATTCTCCACTTTACTTCATTCCGACATACATTAAGTCATATAAGCTAGCTGTCTTGTATATACAGTGAAACTTAAACCCCTAATTGTCTATCACATCAAATTCCTTGTCATTTCAGGTATCCAAAGAAGAATTTGCAAAAGATTTTGATGAAATGGAAGAAAAGAAGGTCATTGGTGTTAAATGAATTTCACAATCATATAAATTTAACTCTAGACTGTGATATGGACATTAGTACTTTCTAAACATAAAACATCTATAAATACTATACAGTGGTGTTGAGGTTTATTTGAAGATTAAACTGGTGAAATGTCTATAATAGGTCTACTCGGTCTCTAGTCAAATAAACTGTTTCAGTTCCTATTTTGGTGGTTTAAAGGACCATCTTGGTAAACTTGGTAAACACATTCCAAATATAATTTTAATAGAGATCATTGTTTTTATAAGATACTGTGAAAGGATAATTGTTTGAAAGCAACTATTCAGAAATAGAGAAAATTAGAAAAAATTGGTGCATTACCTTGTTCTGATTAACTGGATCAAGCAAATGTTAAATCTTTTCATCTCTTCATGAACCATTTGATGCATTATTTGTTAAAATAAAGTTGAATGGTTCCTTACATGTGATGAGGTAAATTTAGAAATATTTGATATCTTCCCTTAACCCTTTGAACCCTGACATATAATCCGTAAATGACCCTCCCCCTGGCCTGTGGGCAAAAATAAAACTACTAGTTATATTCTGTACCAAGAACAATAGTTCTGAAAAATATATTCACATGTAATATGTTTTTTCAAAGGCAATATTTTCTCATCAGTATGCCATAATCAACATTATTCATGTCCTCGTCACCACTCTCAAATTTTCTAGCCAGTGCCTGGTTGACTGTCGCACGTCAGTTTGCCATTCATGACCGTAAAACAATATTTTCAGGAATATTTGTGTTCCATCTGCGAGTTAAGAGGGGAAAGCTCTCACTGCAGTGTGCAGACGATACATTGTAACATGTGTTCTGATTGGTCTAGACTTAATGGAATTCCAAATGAGTAATACCAGCCGGGATACAGACGTTATGATCTTGGCCGGAAAACCAGCCAGCTGGGTTCAAAGAGTTAAACAATTGTTAAAATTCAGTCAGCATGTTTCTTGGTTGGGTTTATGTTTGTTAAAATAAAAGTTGCATGACCATTGGTGGTTGAGGCCCACCTTGGAGGAGAAGGTTAGATATTTTCAGCTTAAACCTAGAATGTTTTATTTTTTATGATATCTGTAAAAATGTGGTTGGCTTGGTACTTGAGGCACAAGGGCTAATGGATTTTCTTCTCATCAAAACTGAAATAATGTTGTTTAATATCCTACTGTTCTGCTTGAAGATTGCCATATGTCATACAATATGCTATGAGGGCAATTTTGCATATTCTTATGTCAAAATCCAATTGCTAAGGTATATTTTAAGTGCATACCAATGTGTTCACAGGACCTTGGGATTTTCATCCCATCCAAATGACAGAATGATGTCCCCTATCAGGCCCTCTGCCCCATTCTTCTCATCAGCATAATGGATTTAGGGCATAAAGAAGGATACTTCAAATACATTAAATTTAACTTTATTATATTAGAAAACACATTTATTAAAAAAACACTATACATACAGTAGTATTAATAACACATGTCATGTATAAATGTTTTGTTATACAGGGTGTATATTTAGGAAATATAATACATGAATGTACTGTCATGATTTGGTCTTCTTGTTCAGTAGTGAATGCAGTAATATTCCTGGAAGAAGAAAAGTATTTCACTAACAATACATAAACCATTATATTAATTAACATCTCTCCAATGATATCAAAGATCTTACATAAAGTCAAATCAGTGGCCTATCTACTTTCTCTTTCTCGCAAAAGCAACTGCCATGGCATCATTTGCATCCAGTGCTTTTTGTTCTTTCTCAGTGATATTATTTCAATAAATAAGTAAATCGAAAAGAAATTCATTGAAACAATACTGGAATAATGTTACTGATTACTTCAAGAAAACTGACATACCTGTAGTAACTGAAACATTTAAGGAACTGATTATATTTGCTTCTTGTGTGCCTGGAGTGATGGTAAATAATGTGTCACAGGTATCCAGTATTTCTTGTTCTACACCATAACCCTCATTTCCTGAAACATGAACAGATTTTATGTATAAATGATTTTCCCTGAAAAAAAAGCTCATGATAAAGTATGATAAAAAAAGGTTTACCGGTACATCAATTATTGGATTTAGGATAATCTTACAATTCGTCACGTTTCTCGCAAACCGCCAAAGCTGATATATATTTAAGTATTGAGAATTAGGTATTGAAAAATTTATACTCTATGGCCATAAAATAATATTTATTTAAATGACGTCCAGTGTTCTAATGTATATAGATGAAATATTAAACCATAAATAAATATTTGTATTTAATGGCCACAAAGATAACAACAGAGTATAAATTTCTCAATACATAATTATCAATACTTAATTATATATCAGATTCGTCGGTTCGCGAGAAACGTGACAAATTGAGACACACCCTGCAAATGATAAATTCCATTAAGAATGAACCTACCCATGATCAGAAGTATGGGTGTATTAAAACTGTAGTCTGTAACTGATTCTGATTTAGGATGTTGACTAGAAGTTGTTCCTATAACAGATCCACCACAAGATTTCCATTGCTGTAATATTCAAACTTTACATGAGCTTCCAATTAATGGTTTGGCAGATTCAAATTTAGTTTGGGTTATTCTTTAATTGAAGGCTCATATTTTTACAATGTTGGAGGAAACAAATTTGAGTTACTGTAGAACTGAAATTTTAGATATACTTTAGATGATTTGTATAAATCTAAATTATTTTATATTATTATATAACTGTACTACATACCTGAATAAAAGAAAGATAACTCTTTCTACCTGGTGATAAATTATTTAACGTCATTACTTCCATAGCACCTGCACTTGCTTTACTCACAACAGAATTCATTTTACAACTACAAGATAAATCAAACAACTGAATTGTCAAAGCTGTAATTAATACAATACTTTTTATTTCATTAATCTTTATAACATGTATGTCCTATTAAGACATGAAATCATAAGATAGCCCATTAGGTGTCCATCGATGGGTAAGGTCTATGAATATAACACAATTATATGGAATACAAGTTACTTGAAGATTTTATTTCAGCGACGTTTCGACGAGGGTTCTCCTGTCTTTATCAAGCAAAGAATAAATTAATATATTAATAATTTCTCAATGTTTTGTTTTAATTTTGGTCAGAAATAGAACTGTTCACTTCTTTAG
The DNA here is from genome assembly GCA_917208275.1 of Patella pellucida. Classification (NCBI taxonomy): domain Eukaryota; kingdom Metazoa; phylum Mollusca; class Gastropoda; family Patellidae; genus Patella; species Patella pellucida. The sequence goes on from OU795041.1 coordinate 21,272,904, forward strand.
ATTTTATTTGTTGATTTGTTTTGTTACATAATAGTTTTGTGTTCCACTATCAACAAAGTAAACTAAAAATTATCTGTCAAAATAAAACTGTAATTGTTTAGAACTTGATCCATTGTTAGTTTTAAAAGAACACCAGTGAGATCAACTTAATTCAGTATTTTATTCCGATCCCAATCTAAGAGATAGATCCTTAAAATTCTCTTATTAAAAGAAAATGTTGGACCCCATCAATGTGAGGCAAGCAATTTATTTTACAAAGCTTATTGTGGTAAATAAAATAGACACTGTCTAAATTTGTCACTGTTGGAAATTCATTGAGGATTTTAGGAGAAAATGTAGATATAGAGTCAATTTGTTAATAAATTTGCACATGTATTGTCCTACCTTTTGTCTGTTGTAAGAATTACTTGATCTACACCCATAAAGTGAGCTGTACGTAAAATTGCACCGACATTCATAGGATCCTTAAAAAAAGTTTCATAATCTTGTTTTTATATAAACATAATTTTATTGAATTCTAGGATTGGGAAGCAGACAAAGCCTGTATAATCTCTTTCATACTATAAACAGATTTGAACATAATTATCACTTTATAGGGATAATTCAGACACATTTGTCATTCATCTTTTGCCACATAAATGTTGTTTTAATTATACAAAATTAACATAGACAAGCCCCATGAGAAACTGTATAAAATTGTACATTTTGTACTTGATTGGACCACAAACAGTTTGTATATACCTGAATTTCATACAGTAACAGCCATATCGGATAAGGGCTTAAATTTGTTCTGTCATTACTTAATCTGAAAAAAAAAACAGCTTCATATTATCAATAAACATAAATGGAGACTTCACAAGCCTTCATTCACCTAAGAGCAACAAATCGGACGCATCCATGCAAAATCTACAATTGCATGTAATGTCAACAAATCCCAAAGACCAAGCTTTAAAAAATATATTTTGATCTTTGTACTAAGCTTTTAAAAGTAATAAAAATGGAAAAATAACTCTGAAATGCGTTTGAAATTTATGATCCCCAAATCTTCCCCGGTACCTTAATGAGCAATCATCTACGCTTAACTCTGCGATTTGTGATCTAAATATTCTGAATTAAGAAAGCGTCTTCTTTTTCACTACTTTTTAAAAAAAAATACAATCCATTGAAAACTTTGTTCTGTATGTGTTCATGTTGGCATCAATTGGGCTATACAGCTACAAACATTATGTTTGAGAAGTTAGATATGACCAAAAACGTAAATCTGCATAACATAGTCAAACTTTCGAGAGGGTTCTTCCTTTTACCTTGACAGAACTGAAAAATCCTGCTGAGATTTAAACCTTTTCATTGTGTTAACAAGTTTATGAAAAATTTGAACATAAAAGAGAGGATGCTTGTGTTTGCTTGAAGACTAATCAAAGTAGTTCACATCCTTCTTATATCATACCACGCATCATGCAAACTGGCATATCATTGCAGGATGTGTTCTGTAAGATAATCAATTCAAAGTGTATCTAGTGTTTTAAATTAAAATCCATCCCATTTTCTACATTTAAGTGATATTTGTATATAACATTTGGTAGAATAAATTTAAACAATTCTACTATTATTTCAAATCATATCATGATAATTTATATTGATAATTGATAATATACCTTTGTTTATGCCCATTTGGCAATTTTAATTTAAAAACTAACACTTTTGTGTCCAAATGCCAATCAAAATGGGATTCCCAAACAAATTTGAAAGTTATAACCAAATCTACCATTATTTGATAAAAATGCCCCTCAAAATGAAATTTCTAAGTAGGCCTAAGGGATATAACTTGATCTTGATTATTTACACAAAATCACCTGCATGGAAATTGCATTTTGAGGGGCATTATGAAAAAAACCCCACTACCATTACAATATGGCATAAAGAATGACATTATGAAATATCAAGGGAGGGTGGCTCTCTAACATGGAGGTCTCATATTTGACCCAGCCAAGAAAGTTCATCAGGATATTCAGGCTATAGGCCTAGATTCTCCCTTGTCATTGGTGTAGGACAGAGCCTAGCAAACAACAATGTATAGCCATTCTGATCGGAAGCATAACCAAAGTCGCATTGACAGATGGGAAATGGAATAGAGAGAGAGATAAATGGGGTTTAACTTCCACTCGACACAAACTAGGTCATTTCGAGACTAACATATGGTTTAATTTTATTTCAATAATTCGCTTGCACGTAGGGGTCTTTAGCAGTGGGTGGAAACCGGAGGACCCTGAGAAAACCCACAAGGTCGGACAGGCGACCCTACTCCTTGTCACGTACAACCGTGTTTTCGAAACCACACCAGTTGACTCAAAGCTTTATGATACATCGCGCACATGCTAAGCATAACGCCACCCAACCCCCCAAAAATGGAATAAGATTAGGGTGTATCACTGCTGCCAGGGCAACATTTCCCTGCGTGGTGTATGCCTGTCTTTATTAGCCAAGTTGGGGCGTAGCAGTAGGATGATAAAACCTCATTTTATTTCATTTCATTTCAAATATTGATATAAATTATTATGAGTTAAAGTATTGGTGAATTTTGGCTGATGTGGGTAAGTTATGCAACCATATGAAATCTACCATACCTATCTCTGATCTGTTTCACATCACCAGAAAATCTAGAAACTGGAAATTTACCTGCATCTAAACAGACTCCCTAAAAACATGAAAAATAATAATACACATTTCTATTAGTTCCTGCCAAATGAAAAGTTAAATAAATTTAAAAATCAAATTTCATATATAACAGAAAACAGCTTGGTTTATACAGTTTTTATGTCTGTTTTTCCTATAGAAATAAAGAAACCAATTTTTTTATGACCATGGCAACAATTGCCTACACTACAGTAGATTAACAAATAAAAATGAATGAAATGGGGTTTAACATCCTACGCTTAAGCACATAACCTGGGCTAATTGAAGACGGGCATACGCCATACAGTGTGCTATGAGGGAAATTTTGCCATGGCAGCAACTGAATTCCAACTGCCAAGGGTTCTTTTACGTGCACGCCAATGTGTACACGGGTCCTCAGTTTTCCGTCCCATCCGAACGACAAGACAGCTGTCCTTGTCAGGCCCTCCTTCTGCATCACTGACAAGGGGAAATCTTGCCGGAAAATCGAGATGAACTTTCTCCGCCTACCTCCAGGCTAGCGAACCAGCGCCTTATCAACTTAGCCACCGTGATCCCCAACAAATAAAAAACATCATGGGTAGGTCCTCTGGGTACAATTTTGTCTCTATCCTTATAATAGTTAAAGGGGCATTAGGTATAAGATTAGATTAAGAGTTGACAGTTCTCACTATAAAAATTTAAAAATAAGATAATGTAAACCAATATGCTGAAAATTTCAGTGAATTATTGCTTCACTCTGAACCAAGTTATTAGCAATTCAATTTTAGGCTAGTCTATGTCATCATTCCTAATGTTGGTATGATAATAAAGTCTCGATTAACCACTTTTATGTTAAATTATCCATTACAAAATGTATTCAAATCCAGTAAATATCACAGGCTATAACAATGGCATTGAGAGTACGAGTTGATTATGGTCTGGATACGTTAAGTGTAGGAACAAGCACAAGACTGACGTTATGCTGGGGAAAGAAAGACTGAAGAAAATAACCCGAGGAAAAGAATAACTGAGGCTGGAAGTCCGAGGTTTTTCTTAAAGAGTTTTTTCTGAAGTCTTTCTTCCCCAGCATATACGAAGTCGAGGACTTTATCTTGCTTATACCGTCTATGTTTAGATGTACGTAAAATGAGAATATCCCAGAATTCCCGTAAGAAAAACCTTAGGCCCTATATCATGTTTTCTTATGGTAAAAAAAAATCTACTCTGGAAGAATAACCCGTTACAGGTTTAAAGAAAAACATTTAGAAGAATAATCCCAAGTTCCTCTCTATATTCAGACATCAGGTTATTCCGGGTAAACAATATACCCCAAAATTTTATAACCGTTACAGGTTTATAACTTTATAATTGATGCCTAATTAATAATTTTGATAACATTTCAGGCCCAGAGAAAAACCTGCAATTGGCAGATTTAGCTCTTACATAATGCATGTTTAGTAAAAATAGCTTTTACCTGATTTGGTCTTTGTCCAGATAGAGCAGCTAATACACCGGCTTTGACATAACTTATTAAAATATTTCTTTCTGTTGCTATTTCTTTAATTATTTGAACGCCCTCATTATCATTATCGATATCCCATGCTTCCTGTTTGATATATACACGATGAAATTTTTCTCTACGACCATTTTTTAGTGCCAGCAAAACTGGGTTTATACCAAATAAAACTTCTGCTTTTGGTTTTAAGTTGTCTGGGACAAAATATTGTTTTCTGAAAGAAAATGGAATGATGTTACCGTACCAACTATCCAAATCTAAAAGAAATATTAATGGCACCATATTAAAACTTAAAATATCTACCATTCAGGTTTATTTGTTTTATTCATTTACAGTACCTTCTACACAAAAAAGGTGATTAAATTAAGAAATTTTGTAAGGATTGGTGTATCAGAAAACAATTTCTTAACAATAACTGCTCCCTTAAAATGACTTACCTCCCTTGCTTCCCAAAACCCGTTAGTCCATGGTTATACGGTGGATTCGAGATGAATTTTCTGGACGTTTTGCACAAATATTCCCCTCTTAGAATTCTCAGTCCACAAAAACACTTATTTACAAAGGTCATAACTTGAAGTGCAAGCGTCGCTACCAGTTTATGTTATTTAACTAGATAATAAATTTCCGTCAGAAATATCATTGTTGATTTAGTCTTTACCATACTTTTTTTTTTCAGTAGCCTGTGCGAAATGTTCAGCGTGGGCGCTGCCATCTTTTAGGGAGATTTCATTGTTTCGGTCTTTCTGTATTTCAGAAGAGACAGTTAATGGATAAAACTTGTTTTCTCACCTTCTAAAGATAAACATAGACTTGATATCGCAAATATTTGAATTAATCAAGAACATGCTCGGGGCTGCCGCCGACATAGTTCTCAGGAACCATTAAAATCATAAAATTACAGTTTTATCATTAACAAAGAGAGATTGGTGTTTAATGTCAACCCACAAGACAGTGACACACTAGGTTATTTCAGAAGTTACATGGTTTAATCTGATTTCAATAATTGGCTTGAGTGGTCTTAATAGCAGTTTGTAGGTGATAAGGAGTAGGGTCACCTGTCAAACCTCATAGGGTTTTCTCTAATTGTCTCCCACTGATAAAGACCCCTATGCGCAAGCAAATTATTGAAATAAACAAGCCAACAGTGAGGCTGATATCCCCCGCTGAAATCCCAAAATAATAAGATGACACATATTAATTAATCGAACATTTATTTTTTTCAAAATATTAGCTTTAGCTCAAAATACTAATTATTGACTTAGTCAAGACATTCGCCTAATGATCATCTACATTAAGTTCAAAATTCTACCTCAATTAAAAGCAGAGTTATGTTCCAAAGTCTTGACCAATAAAATTGCCAATCGCTCCTTATCCTGAGCAGAAAATTTGCACCATAGAACTTACTCAACAAGGTAATGCTCAAATGAATCTATATTCATCACTTACATCACTTCATTACAACAAAAGTTATCGTGCCCCAAAGCATCAACCAATCAGATTGCTTATCGTTCTGCTTACCCTCAGCAGAAAATGTTGATTATCGAACTTGGTCAATGTATCGGTGTAATAAAGCTAAAGCTACACACCAAGTGTCCTCAATTTTACTTAATCAGAACTTAATAAGCATCAACCAATCAAATTGCTTATCTCTGCTTACCCTTAGCAGAAAATGCTCACCTTCGAACTCCATCAAGGTATTGAGACAATAAACACCTACACCAAGTGTAACATTCTAACTCAATTAGAATAATTATTGTGTTCCAAAGTCACGACCAATCAAATTGCTTATTGCCCTGCTTTAAAACCATGAGCAGAACATGCTCATTATCGAACTCAGTCAAGGTATTGATGTAATGAAACTACACACTAAGTTTCATCACTCTCACTTAATTAGAATTTATGTTATCGTGCCCCAAAGCATCAACCAATCAAATTGCTTGCCTCTGCTTACCCTAAGCAGAAAATGCTCATCTTCAAATTCCATCAAGACATTGAACTAATAAACACTCACACTAAGTTTGAACATTCTAACTCAATTAGAATGAGAGTTATTCAGTTCCAAAGTCTTGACCAATCTAATTGCTTATCGCTCTGTTTACCATAAGCAGAAAATGCTCATTATCGAACTTAGTCAAGGTATTGATGTAATGAAACTATAGACCAAATTTCATCACTCTGACTTAATTAGAACTAAAGTTATAGTGTCCCAAAGCATCAACCAATCAAATTGCTTATCTCTGCTTACCCTAGGCAGAAAATGCTCATCTTCGAACTCCATCTAGGCATTGACCTAATAAACACCTACACCAAGTTTGAACATTCTAGCTCAATTAGAAGGATAGTTTTTGTGTCCCAAAAAGTGTGACAAACGGACAGACAGACGGACTAACCCATTTTAATAGTCCCCTGCTTTCTTCGAAAGGCGGGGGACAAAAAATCAAACCATATGTTGGTCAAGAAAAGACCTAGTTTGTGTCGAGTGGACGTTAAACCCCATTTCTCCCTCTCTCTTAATAGCAGTGGGAGGAAACTTGAGGATCCGAAGAAAACCTGTGAGACTTGACAGGCATCGGTAGGGCCTACTCTTTGTCACATACCCGGTAGGGCCTACATGTATAAGCAGGGAATAGAAACCAAGTGTAGGCCTACTTGACTCAATGACAGATGACAAACCTTACGATCAAACATGCATTGTTAAAACCGGGGCCCCCTTAACAATAAAGACTGATAATAATACCAAGTTAATATTTCATGGGTGCACAATTATAGGTGATTCTGTTTCCCAGTCTGGAGTGCATATTTGTTAGATCAACTATTTCAATGCCAGGAAATATGACCAACAAATACAACAATGACACAGGGAAATTTTTCAACTTATTTGGGCTGTCAACATAATAATAATGCTGCTTTAGGGTACCGGTATTTATATAGTGTTGTGATGAGCCCCTTTTTAATATCTCTGGTTATAAAAGAATTACTAAACATATGATCTCAAATACCGTAGTCCAACTGTATTAAAATATTTCTAGAAACGTTGTACTGATTTGGTAAAATAATTATTAAAATGTCCGTATATTGTAAAATATTTCCAGAAAAATTGTACTAATTTGGCCAAAAAGTAATTAAAATTTTCATATATTGGAACAGAACAGAATGAAGTATACAAAATTGCCTTCACAAAGAGAATACAATGTTTGAAAATACTATTACACCAATCACGAAAAATTAACACAAAAATATAACCATGGCATCACATTCTTTAGTAACTCATTTATTGCTGATTTATTATTAAGTGCAGGAGAATCACAGTACACAGAAAACAAAAACAACAAGACATCCCTATTAAATAAAGGTAATTTAACAAGTACCAAAGTAGGCCTACTATATGGGCGCGGAACTGAGCACAAATTCAACGTCAACTTGGAATTGTGAAGTCATATCAAAAACAGAAGTCTTCTGTTCAAGGTACATACATGCCAAGTTTCTTGTTGATAGTACTTGATTTGACAGAGCCTTAGTCGTCTTTCAAGAAGAACAAGGCGAGTAGCACTTGGGGGCCAGTTTCTATAGCCCCAAAAGTTTGCAACCACCCCTTACAGAAATCCTGTATATGTCACTGGGCACATTAATTTACAGTAAAATATAGCCTTAAAATGATTTAAGGTGGCACTGATAAGCACACATAACATTTTTCAAATAAAATGTTTTAAACCTTAAAAGGAAAGATGTAAACAATCAACGTACAATATTGTAACATTTTTTATTCAATTGAATGCAACATTAGCACTAGATTTGAGTTTTATCTCTAACTGTAACAATATTGAGGCTTAGAGTAGAGGCTATTCATTGATGTTACATTTGTATTCAAATTCTGAAACAGGAGGCTTACATTCTTGGGACAAACCAAATGCACAAAACTAGTTTTAAAGACAATGATGAAGTTCTTTCATTTTCTTTTTTGGTCACACTGGATGAGCTCAAATTTCTATTTGGACATAACATGTAAAGGATTGGGTTCAAAATTGCCAACATTGTATTATTAAGCCTAGCTAATCAATTTCTGGATACAAGAAAGTAAAGTAGCCAACCCTTGTGTAATGCTTGCTATCTCATTTATATATATGAAGTTATATGGGAGATGCTTTACATTTGCTTCTCTACATTGTATTCAATAGCCTTGATATAATAATTAAAATAAAAGAAAGAAAATCTATGTACAAAACAAACAAAAAATAACTCCACCATCAATTTCACAGAAAACGTATCAATTGAAACTATAAATATCAACTTTAATTAATACAAATTTTACATTTGGTTGACTATGGAAAGAAAAAATGGACAATATGTACATTACCGGTATATGGATCATGGTTTAAGTGGCTCCAGCACTTTATAGGTCTGTAAACAAAAAATGGGGGGATTATCCAGTTTAGACTGGATGGCCAGTGCTTAGAATTTTGATGATTTGTTTTGTTTTTAAAGTAATAATGCCTCATAAAATGTAAACCAAGAACATTGGTAAAGAGTTCAGTAAAGTTCAGATCCATTTTAATGCCACAAATTGCTGATTGTTTTAAATCTATATGTTAGAAAATTAGAGATTTCAGAATAATTCTTTTTTTTCATAAATAAAAAAGTGTAACACTTGTCACATGTAATATCATAAACTGATAATACCTATCATTTTATCCCAAATAACTTAAATAAGAAACACATCCTGATGACCTGTCAACACATAGATTTCACAATTATGACGACCAGTCAGAAGGTCACAGCTTGTAATTAGCACCTGTTGGTCAATACAAAGGTCTGAAGTGACCTGTTCTTCACAGTGATGAATATTTTTAGATTTGTGATACAAAAGATATTTACATATTTAGAAGCCCAGCATCTAAGCAACATCTTTGAAGCAGAAAGGGCCATACTAAAAAATTATAAATGACCAATTCCCTAGGTTCATCTTTACTCTGATGCTGTTTTGATTATTAAAATACATGATAATCAATGGACAAAGTATGAATATGTTTTTCTTAAAAAACAAAACAAATTAAGAATATGACAAAATATGAATATGTTTTTCTTATAAAACAAGACAAATTAAGAGTATGTTTTTCTAATAAGGCATGTTTTATACCTTGCAGTTAATGAATTATATGTACAAATACTGTAATAAATATTTCTAAGATACACCAAGGCCTGTACTCAAGGGTTTTTTTTAGTTTAAAAGAATATACTTGATTATTTCGTCGGGCAAAGTGCATTACTTAAATCAGGAAAATAAAGTTTTCTATTGAAAGTTGGTATTTAAATGTTATCAAATTTTTCATGGCTTAATATACAATCAAATGTACATAAGTTGATTATTCAACTTTTATATAGAGACAGAAATAAAACATAAAAGGTAGATAATCTACCAACTTTTATTCAGTCAGATTCAAAATATACCCATCCAAAGACTTTAGCTGGTCTAAGTACATTGGCTGCACGGGATAATGTAATGTTACATGATTTTAAATTCATGACATTTTTGTAATTCAACTTTAAGAGATTCGACTTTCACAATATTGTATTTGGCAAGGCATTTCTCAATCAGTCAAATGATGATCAGAGACTTTAAAGCCCCAATACCACTCTTGTTGTAACTGGATAATATGTCCCAATCATTATCCTGGTCAACAAATTGTACTATTTTACAATATTCCAATATATTGATGATACGAATTTCATCTTAACACACCGAATTTAAAAATTTGGAAAAATTCAACTACATGGTTTGAAAAATGTACATAAACACTTTCAAATGCAACTTGGATTTAAACATATTTTAGAACCCTCTGGACAAGTAAGATAGGTTGTAATGGATAATTTACACAACAGGTACGATATTAAAACATCTTGTAGTTAGAATAAGGCTATTTTTTTTTCTGAACCTGTCAAGCCAGCAAGAGTGTTATTGTCCCTTTAAATAACTAACAATTCTAACATAGACATGAGATTTCCTTTGAATACAGACCCAGGTGTTTCTTTGTTGTGTCCGGTCAACAAAAAAAAGGAGAATGAATTAGTTTAACTTTATGTGCGTTGATACTCAACAGTTTAAGATGTGGACAGACTAATTTCTGATTAAGCATACATGTATCTACGGTTCCCCTTTAGGAACATCTGAAGCCACTATAATACTTGTCATTTGGATTATAATCGCCTTTCGGAAAAGATTACAGTAAGTGGTTAATATATTAGAGCATATACTGCATTTACAATAGTTTACATGTACATAAAGGATAAACAATTTTGTTCAGATTAAAAAAAAAACATCTCATTTGACAGTTCAATTTTAATGTGTTGATTTGTTTACTTGAAACAAGTCTTCCATAGTAAAGACTTTTATGCCCAAAGATAACGTAAATCAGAGATGCCTTGCTCATTTAGTTTTAACATTAATTCAGTTCAACTAATGTACATGAAAAGACAATAAAAGAATATGTGACTTCTTTCATACAATCGTAAAAAATATTGTTCTGTCCATAGTCAACCACAATTTAAACAAAAGAAATCTACAGACAATGTAACAATATTACAATGGATCAAGTCACAAACAATTTAACATGAAACTATTTTAAATGCCAGTAGAAAAATATCGTCCAGATCTCAAAACATAACTAACTTTGATATTCTCCTAAAATAAACTACCCTAATGTAACATACACTCCCAACATACAAATGGCATAAAATTCCTTAAGTTTATATAATATTTGAATGGTCACAAAGATCCTCTTGTATTATTTTAAATCATATTTTGCATATTATTATTCTGATAATCACATTAATAATCATCGCGAAACTCAATTTACGGAACTGAACAGGGTTAACATATACATGTATTTATATCATTTATGCTTGGCGTTTAAAATATTCACATATTCTGTACATATATAATGTATAGTCAATGTACATGTACGGATATATAGAGTCTGTACTGTATTTAAGACAAATGAAAGGATAGCTGTCCTTCTTGAGCAGCTAAACCAATTTTCTGACGCATAATGTCAATAGTAGAATAATCGGGGAGTTTAAGATAGTTCACACACGTCATAACTGACGGCAGATAATTATCTGGACTTTCTGTGGACTCAAAGGTTTTGCGCACAATTGTAAGAGGTGGGTTTAAACTTCGGAAACCTCCAACAGGCAAACAGGGAGAACCGGTCACAAACTGAATAAAATCTCTCTGTTCTTTTGAGTTATACTGACTGAGAATTTCAAACAAGTACTTCACAGCCTGACTATCCTGTGAATAACCATGGTCAGGTCTACAACAGTCCATTAACATTTTCACATCCCAAACCTCATTATGATTTCCACAAAACAACTGTTCAAGTTCCTCAGGATAAAAGCAACGCAAGGATGAGAGAGGAACTAGTGATTCAAACCCTTCACGGAATGCTTGGAACTGTCGTGATACACCATCAATAAAATTCCACTGCACCAGTAGTTGAAGGTATTCTTCAAGATTATCAAGAACTACAGGACACTCTCTTCCACCTTTCTTTAATTCTATTTGTGAAAAACCTGGCAATATAAAATACAAGTTCAGATCTTCAATACTACATCCATCCATTGTTAAGCTATCTAATGCCAATTGTCGACTTTCATCTGTGTGGGATTTGTCGGTCAATATTTGTTTCTTCTGATGAATAACGGCTTCTAGTTGTCTGTGAGAACGAGCTAGAACTGGATCAATGTGGATTAGATCAGCAGATGTTAAACTCTCCTCCTGTCCCAGACACCATTTATAGAACACTTGACTAAATCTAATATCCAGCATTCTAGAATCCATCAGAGAACGAGCCAAGAATTTTCCAAGAAACTTACACTTAGAGGAAACTTTCTTTAAATAAGAAGCTTTTACAGATTTTGGCAATGGCGAGGGGAAAAGGCCAAAGGGTGAATGCATCAACTGAATTTTAGCATCTGGATCTGAATGGCTAGTTGTATCAAGGACATCACCTCTCCATAAATCTAAGTCAGCTCGTTGTAATTCCCGCGATACTAAGGCATAGAATTCTTGTGTTGGTCCTAATCCTGTTCCTACTTCGTTTTCATACTGTATTTCTAGCAGAGCTTTCGATTTGTCCAATTCGTCAATAATCTGTTCAGCTTGTTTCAACAGATCATTTCTATTTACCATACGTCGCTTTCTGTCTAATCTTGGGGCTACACGCTCACTGTCATTTTGACTGTTATCGCCACCACTATCCTGTTGTAGTTTCATCATGGCACGATCACGGTCAAATGTTGTTATGAAAAATAACAGTTGTCTGGTTTCAAATGGAAACAGAAATGGAGCATAGGTACCAAGTTCACCCAACCATTTGGGCAAGTTTCCAGTCATTATGACAAGTGGGTCTTGTAGCTGACGATTAGCTTTGGCTGTTAATTTATTACTGATAAATTCTGAAGCTGTTAGTATAGGTGTTGGGAAAAATGATATTTCATAGAAGGCTGCCCAGTATTTGTTTAAAGCATGTGTAACCCGAAGTAAAGATATAACTTCTAATGATGTATCTTCTATAGTTATATAAGAGGGTAGGTGTTCTGTTAGGAAAGTATCAAGTAAAGATCGTGTTCGGTTTCTAGAAGAATCAACTTTTGTTTTGTGAGCATCATCAGTTTTCTTACTAGACTTTGATTTATTTTCAATTTTCTTCCGCATGCCTTCTGCGGGTACATCTTCTTTATCACAGTAAGCTCTATACCAGATAGTGTGTGTCTGAGCCCAGATTTTAGCGTGACCTAAAGGTGTCTCTGTTTCAGAGTCAGATTCTCTTTCACTTGGATGACTGAATTGTTTGATTGCTTCATACACCGTCATATCATATGGCAACAATTTTTCACCGATTAAAAACTCTAATTTATGTTGGACTGTTCCTTGTGTGATACATACAGCAGACATTGTATCCTCAAAATCTTCATCTGAATTACCATCATCGCTGATTTCTTCTTCACCATCTTTAACCTTACCAATACCTCTAATGACCAGATACCTTTCTATAGCTTGTACCAGTGCCAGGGGATCAATCTTTACAGGTCCTCCTTTCCACTGACGAAGATTAGTTGCAGATGGGTGTCGTTGTAAATTACACTTCAATTGGTGGGTGCTAAAAAATTTCAGCGCATTTGATCCTCTTCCACTCATTCCACCAGATCCAGGGAGATCATGTACTCGAATCTGGAACTGTTCTAACTGATGTAGACATCCCAGTAATTTACTGATCAGATTAGACAATGGTGGAGGATTATTAGGATCAATGGACATCTCTTTAATATAAGTAACATCAGGAGGGGGACAGGACAGGAAGACATGAAGAAAACGTTGTATTCGAACAGTTCTGCTCAGAGTCCCATTTACACTGGTAAGGTACTGAAGAAGTTTCTTCACCATTCCACTGTGGATTATCTCAAAAGGTGATATATCACTTTCTTTGGTAATTGTGGCAATTTGCAACAAGGGATCAAGACCATTATCAGAATCAATGGTCAGGCCCTGTGAAGCATCACATAATTTTTGAAGAATTTGAACTGCTGGATGACTGTTACTCCATGCCTCTGATGTTGTATTCTTTTCAAGGAATTTGGTGGCTTCTTCTTTTACCCAACTTCTTATTTTCTCCTTGTTAGTATCGGCACATCTTACAAATTTTTGAGCTTCTGATTCTTTGGACACTGACATTCTTTCACAGTGTGATGAGTTACTTAATCTACTCCAGCTTCTTAGACTTGGCAAGAAAGACATCTTTGGTGTGGCGCCACTTACTTTAGAATCTGAATTGTCAGAATGTTTACCTCTTCTTGAACTTCGTCCACCAGATGTTGGTACATTTTTGGAACCACTTTCCATTGGATCATCAGGTTTACTTCCTTTTCTAGCTCGTTTAGGTGTGTGCTTTCTTTTTAAAACATCTCCAAGGCGGAAGAACATGTGCGAAGATGTAGCACCTGGTTCCTCTGAAGATGTATGTGATGTGGCAGCAGAATCTGTACTTTCCTTTTCTCGGACACCTGATTTACTGTGTTTTGAAGCAGATGCTCCTCCTGAGGTAAGACTACCAGAGACACTACTGGAGACTTTCTCTGATGTGGATTTTGATGTATGAACTTTGAGTTCAGCTAGCCTTTTGATCTGATGCATGACACCTTCTCTTCTGAAGTATACACTGAATATGTCAGGTAATTTTTGCATTAAGATTTCAGCTAATTGTAAGGCGCCAACAACAACCTTAAGGTCTGGTGAGGCCATCATGGCAGCAATATGACTTGAGACAGGTTGACTTAATAAAACATCTTTAAGCAGAGCAGCCGAAGCATAATACACCATTCGTAGAATAGTTTGCAGACATTTATGTCTTACAGTGGGACCTGGTGATGAGCTGTAAACTTCATATAAAACAGAGAACAAAGACTGAATAAAAGAAGAAGCTAATTGATGATCCTCTTTCAGGAATTCTTCTCTTGAGTCACACCAATCTAAGGAACAATCAGAACCATGCTGGGGTTGAGCAGATGCATTAATTTTTCTTTGAACTGGACGGGCTGTTCCAGAGTCTTCGTTTATTTGTTGCATGGATTTAAAGTCAACAGTATAAGTTCTTCCAACAGTTGTAAGGCTTATTTCATCCTCAGCAGCACTGTAGGCATCTTCTATTATTCTGCTGTCTATTGGTGTATATGAATGCCATATATTTCGATCATCCTGCCACTGCCAGGCTATAGCATCAGCACTAAATCCAGCATTCCTTCCAAGTAGGGTATCTATCCGGAATATTCCATCAGATGGTAGTTTGGGTAATAGTTCACCAATCAAACAAACGATCTCATATAGCTCTTGAGGAGTTCTGGACACTAGTTCAACTTGAAGTAAAGGATCTTCTGGGGTTCCTACCAGTAAGTGACAAAGTGTATCAGCGATGTTTTGTTTTAATAATATTACAGCAAGATCAGGGCAGCTACCACACATCACAGCCATCATTCTTATAACCATCACAAAGGTAGCTGAATTGATTATTGGTGGGCTTGCCACTAGTAATTGTTGGAGATTTGTGAGAAGTCCATGCACAGCAATTTCTTTTAGCAAACGCTGATCACTTTGAAAGTTTTCTACAACACGAGAAAATCCACTGCATACACTTTCAACTGATTTCTTGTCCTGATGGTTTAGACGTGAACTAAGAAGTGGTAATGACTCCCTCAAGAAATGGAACTCATCACATGTTAGACTTTGTAGACAATTAGCCACAACAGCAAGAGCACTTCTTTGAGCAGTGATACTGAAAAAATCAATGAACATCAAACATGCAGCTATCCCCCCAGCTTGTAACACAGCTTTACTGTGTCTTCTAGATATCATTTCTAAAGCTGTTAATGCTTGTTCTGCCACATCCATACATTGGATTACTTGTAATTTTTCCAGAAAAACTGGAATAGCATCTACTACTACTGCTGAAGAGCGGGGTAAAGCTTCCATCATGTACGTCAATGCTCTACAGGCGTGATTCATTATGTCAAAGTTATGTTCAAGGTGCAATAAGCTTATTAAGGCAGGGACCACTTGTTTAACTGGGAAACCAGCTAAGCTGTCTTCATTACCCATCACTAGTAGCTGGCACATCTCCATTACGGCTGTCAACTGTTGACCTTCATCACCTGTAGCTTGTAACCCCTGTAACAGTTGCTGAACTTTACTCATTGTTCCCCCACTCATTGTTCTGTGTAAGAATTGGTGCATTCGAGGCCCTAAAGCACCAAACAACTGAGATGGTAGACCCCTTGCTTCAAGAAGAGCTTGAAGTCTTCCCATGTCTGTTTCGTCTGCATCATCCACAGGTCTGGCAGCTGCTCCTTGTGGTCTCTCATTATTAGGTTGGTCAGAAGCACCACTGTTAGAGCCTTCTTTACTGGCAGACATTCCACCAGATCGTGACCTCTTTTTGTCTACGTTAGAAAACTCACCACTGTTGGTGGATGTATGACCTTCTTGACGATTCCTTTTAGGCTGCTTTCCCTTACTTGTGGACCTAGCTTTAGGAACACTTGCTGAAGAACCTATTTTGGATTGTGATGAAGTCGGATGTGAAGTTTCTGTAACTGATGATCTTAGACAGCGTCTTTTATCAGCTGTCTGGGTGTTCTCTAATTTATCAACAACTGGGTCATCCAGTCTTTCAGCTGTGCAAACTAATTGTTTTGATAGAGCTTTCACAGTTGATGATCCAAATAGTTCAGTTTTTAAGCTATTTTGTTTGAGTTTACCCTTATGTACTGACAATTTTGGTTTATCTTTAGAACTTATTTGTTTTTTTGATCTGAGGTTTTTAGTTATACAATCACTAGATGATTCACTTTCTAGTTCGAGTTCTAAGGCACTTTTTGTAGGTTGGTCACTTTTCACAGAATTTTTCCCTTTAGATGATTTTATATGTATGTCCATCAAATGAGGTTTAGAAGATTTTTTACTTGGTTCTGACTCAATTTCATGTGTAGCTGATCGTTTTGAAGGTTTCCGAGTATCATCTACACATTTACGTGAAGATATTTTGGATTCAGTGTTCGTTTCACAAGGAACTTCCAAAATATTAGTTGATTGATTGGTCACATCAGACCCACTTTGTCGACTTTTTCTTCTGCCGGACACCCCAGTTGGCAACTCACCTCGATTGGCCATAGGCGGATTCCAAATTCTGGCTCATGCCAGATATTATGTCTCAAATCTGAAAGGTAAAAAATAAAAAGATATTAATAATAATCTTTTAAAAAATTGGAGTTTTGTCTTATTATTAACCACCAGCAGCTATGTCCAATTCCTACAGGAAAAGCAATTTGCCAACTTGTTATGAAAATAAATAATGTACAAATACATATTAGCAGGCTTTAATTCCAGACAAAATCGTAAGTTCTTCCAATATCTAAAGATTTAAAAATAAATTTAGATTCGTAAGATTGTGATGAATGGCATTGTTGTAATTTTAAAAAACTAAGTATGTACTGAACATACTATTAGTATGGTTTTTTGTTTTGATTTGTGAATGTCAATTTAATACAGCCCAATCATTACTTTTCTACTTTATTTTGATTTAAAAGATAGGTTACTAGGCGACGAAACATACGCCCACAGCAGCTAAGTCATCCGAGAAGTCAACAAGGGTTGTTGCATATTTTTTACTTCTCTCTGTAATTTAAACATTAACAACACACTTAAATCTGAGTAACAACTCTAGTAAGGAATAAAAATAATCAGAAATCAGAATTTGTTTGCTGTCTTGTTCTGCCAGTGCCACATGCTATTGTTTAGTAACCAAACATTAAATATCATAAATTTAGCTGTTCAAGTCACAGGAAATCGTTGAAAATCAATATATTTTGTTGTCTCATGATCTTAAACAATATGCATTAATTTAAATTCAATTGGATGATAATTTTTGTCTTGAGAGCATTCACAACATTTTTCAAAAGTCATCAAGGGCCATAACTCTAGCAACAATTATGAGAATTTGTTACAGAAATCAATAAGGTTCGTTGTCTCAGAACCATAAACACTATGAATAAATTTAAAGTCAATTTGATGATAACTTTGGTCAGTAGAGCTTGAACAAGAATATTCAAAGAAGTAAAGGGCAGTAATTATCAGAAATCGTTGAAAATCGAAAGACTTATTCGTCTTATGACCTTAAACACTGTTTATAATTTAAAGGCAATCGGATGTTTACTAACTTTAGCATCTAGAGTGTCCAATTGTAGGCGCTTGACCACCAGACGAACGGGAGCGGCAACAATATCCGACCATCTTTAAATGTGGGTGTATAAAGTATAAAGTCTGCTTTATACTACCCTGTATGTCGGATTGCATTCTCTGTCAAGGTACCGGTATTATTTACGAAGTACCAATGATGGGAAATATCCAACAAATAATTTTTGATAAATTACAAGAGATCTTTTAAATGCATGCAAATATTTTCCGTCCCCTCAAAACGACTATACCTTGTCCACTGACAAGGGGAAACCATGCAAGAAAATCAAGATGAACTGTCTAGGCCAACACAGGGATCAACGATGGGACCACAAGATTAGTGAACCAACGTCTTACTCACTCAGCCACCGTGACTCCAATATATAATAGTGCTAAATTCATGTTCAATATGAAATTTATATATTTCATTGATACATGTCCTTTCAAAACCTCGTACCTCTAAATCAATTAGAAATGCTTATTTTTACCTCGTGACCAATTGTCGTTTTTCGATTGGGCAAAAATATTTTAGTCAAAACAAAAATATGCTCCTCAAAACCTCGTATCTCAAGACTGCATTGTTTAATTTGAGATACAACATTTTGGAATAAAACATTTGGAAAAAATATTTTTCGAGATACGATATTTTAATATCTGTCAGAAACTCATATCTCATTTTTTGGGAGAAAAAAAATTCTTTTAAAATATCGTATCTTGTTTTTTTAATTTAGTGTTATAGGTACATGCTACACACTTCATACACCCTTGAAGGTAGCCTTATTTAGCATCTATATATGGAAGGAACAATTCAATACACCAGTTATTATTAGATCTGTAAAGTTTTTTGTGTCTCCTGAAAAGTAGGAAAATTCGAGATACAATAAATACTTATTTTAGAAAATTTATAATGACCATTCACAGACTAAAGGAAGCATATTTCTGCTAAGTCACATATCTTTTTTTTATTGTAATATTTGAATAACACTGTGGGTTTTCTTTTTCAATAATTAATAAGGCCCAAATTTATCAAAACAAAACTGAATATCTGGTGTGATTGACAGCATTCAAACAAAAAAGGCCTCTACATGGTTTTTTTTGGTTGAAAAGGCCAAAAGGGACATACCAAGTAATTCCCACTTTTACCTTTCCCTTCACTTTAAAAATTGTTTTAAGAGGGTGTTTTATTTTAAGCTTTCTTGGAAATAATTACTTAGGGGTATACTGTTTAAGCTTCTTATATAAATGAAATGAAATGGGCTTTAACATCCTGCTTCAACTGGACTTACAAAGACAGGACCTCGTTATATAACATACTGTCCTAGTGTTAATTTGTTATCATTATTATTTAACTGCTAAGAAAGGATTATATGACTTAGATCAATAATGACCTATATATATCCGATCTTTAATATTATGTTATGTAAGAAACCAGTCTTCTTTTATCAAGCTTGGTAATCTTCTTTAGTTTTGTACTTGCTATAGCCTCTGATAATATCTACAACCACATTCAACACAAAATTGATAAACCTAGACACTGTGACTACGCCAATTAGAATTTATTATATTTACAATTTTGTGTGTTCTATTACAATCAAATTTAATTGTTTCCGCATAAGATAGTTAATAGATTATAATATTTGTAAGAGTTTATGGCAATTTATTCCAACACAGTATGGTTATTATTTATATGTTTCCTTAGGTTTGTCTTGCGTAATTGTGAGGTACGGTCACCTGCAGTTATATACATGTATCAAATAAATTGTTTCCCAAACAAGCGCCTAAGTATTTGTACTAGTTTATTTTATAGAAACACTGCTATTTTGGGGTTAGCGGCCTTTGATTTTCATGTAAATTTTGTACTTGATAATTTCTGGCAGTTTGGATCTGGCATGTGCAGTAGAGTTTTAGCTTAGTATTTGTATTACAATTACATGTATAAAAATACAAGAGTTCACATTACTAGTAGACTGATTAAAGACATTACATTGTTATAATACTTTGTTTCATTTTTACTTATCACTTAACCATATATACATGTATAACTAATTGTCTGCTGTAAAGAATTTGACTTTCATCAAAACTGTATCTCAACCCACACAAAGATTCAAGGACCCTGGAGATAAGCTCTTGCAGTAAATTGTACACTCAGAAATAAAATACTTGGATGACACTTATTTTCTTGGTTAAAATTCTTCCACAAATGTTAATAATGCCAGCAAAATCAGTCTGAAGTGGCATTCATTCATTTTGTTATATAAAGGCTATAGACAGCAGTCAGTGGTGAAATTATTGATTTTCAGTTATCATCACCAAACAATTATTTGAAATGTTTTCTTTCAGAATTCTAAATCATTTTTAATTAACAAAACTCTAAATGCTCAAAAATTGATTTTAATAAGAGATGTTAAATCATAAATGATCATTACAGGCCATCACGTTTAAGGCGAGCTTTCGCTACTGCTCCCCTTGACGCACCTCAACCTTCCTTCGCAGTCGAGTCATTAAAGACGCCTTCAAATTACCTAAATCGCTCTCCTAAATATGGAGATTAATAACCTACTTTCAGTTTTTGTTCATTTTTAAACTGCATACATTCGAGCTACCAGTTTCCATGATAATAATTCTGATGCTACCATATTCACCAAACATATTCACAACATTTTAAACAAGACTAAAGTATAAATACAATTTGGCTCTCCTTAATAATAAAGAAGAGTTTTTTTTAGGGAGCTGTTTCTCATTTTTGAAATTAGCAGGAGCTTTTAATGGCTCACGCAGAATTTTTTAAACGTGAAGGCCTGGATCAAGATTCACCCTAAAACAATCAAAATTAGTAGTCTATGTCACGTCAAACAATTTTACAACCAGTAGTCTGAATGGCAAGTTTTGTTGCATTTTAAATTAAAAGCCTACATTTGTGGCTTTCAGGAAAAAAGCTTATATAATATATAAAACTCGAGTTCGTGAAGTGATCCAAGTGACTGATTTTTCAGGCATCGATTACAATTATGTATTCCTATGCAGTGTAATTACTAACACCATAATTTAATAATAAATAATATCATATATGATTATACATCTCAGCTAATTGTTGAAGACTTTATAAGCAGGAGTTCACTGAGACTAAAGCAGTCTTGAAATAGAGCTTCTTCTGATATGTATGTCTATTTCACGTACTCTATATAAGGTCTTATATACACTTTGCTAATATTCTATTATCCGTAATATTATAGTGTTACAGTTAAAAGAAATGGTGCACGTCAGACACAGCGTGAGCCAGTCCTAGACGCAGGAAATCTTGTTAGACGCCAGCAGAAGTTAGATTTCACGACAATCATGGGCCAATGTTCACGATACAGCAGTAATAGTTCCGAAAACATCCGAATGGGACACTGAAGGTAAACCTTGGAAAAGCAATGTCGAGGATTTTGGAGGATTTTGAGTTACTGAGTAACTGACTTAGGTCCTTTAAGTAAGCCCCTTAGTCTTAATGATAATTTGAACATCGAAATGATTCATTGTTTTTTCTTGTTCAATAGTCAATCAATATGTCAAACTGAATCAGTCACAAACATTTCAATTATGTAATACGGTACCATACTTAAAATCTATTAATAAATTATCAATGTTTATAATTATTTTTTGAAAGGCATTTATTAATTGGAACATATCAAATAACACACTATTTATGGAATAACAATAATCTATAGTAATTGTTATTCCACAAATAGTGTGTTATTTGAATGTTTATAATTATCAGTATAAACATGGATGTATTATGAGGTCCATGGTATAAAACCAACAAGATAGCATAGGCCTATATTATTTTTCATATAAAATGTAATATAAAATTTAATTTGTATAAATACCTATTTGAAACCTAGCCTCATGGTATTTGCTGTGTAGTAAGAAACTATTTTATATAACAAACCATGCCATATATCTACTTTACATTAACTATTTATATTATAAGCTTATCTAAGCTAGTACTGCTCTGCTGAGTGACATTATTAAAATAAGGCAGCATTTTACTTTCTATCCATTACCTTTCTTTCAGGGTTTTCTTTTATCTAAAATAACTCTACCATCCACTCAGCAAAATGTATGGACAACTTTCTCAATCATTGATAAATGGATGTAATTTTTAGGGAAAATATTAAAACAGGATGTTACTGATAAATCAAGGGAAGATAACTATCAACTGATTCAATGAACAGCTGTTTTACTGCCTTTATTAAATAAAGACATGGTAAAATATTAAAAATAAATGTTTGGAAAAAGAAATTGAAGATTTCCAATAATTTGGACCTACATGCATTTCATAATTTTGCATGTTAATAAAAAATATCGAAACAAAACATATGAATTATTCCTTCATACTACTATATATATCTGTAAGAAATATGATTATTGTGAATATGAAATCATTTTCACAATAAAGCCACAAGGGATATATGACACTGGTTAATTAAATCATTCAAAAATTTACTCCTTAAAATACAAACCTCTACCGGTAAAGCTGATGCTTTCACACCACAAACCTTTAGTATTAGATCACATTTTTTTAATTTTTTTAGTTTCAATAATTTGTAATTACATTTAACTTGAAACAGTTATTAGATTGTGCTTAATAACTGGAGAAGGTTTTACAAAATCATGGTCTCTAATGTTTATCATAATGACAGTTAGTAAGATATTATTTTTGTAACTTAGATCTAATTGAAAATTGTGTTTCATTAAATTAAAAAAGAATAAAATCCTTGCTTTTGAAGAAATCTATTTAGTTGGAAGTAAGCTCAGTATATCTTGCTTCTATTTAATATTATGTGTTAACAATGCCAACCAACACATGGAAGCCAGGAAGACATGGCGCTATAGATCATGCTATTTATATCCCTTTCCTGGTCTTGTTCTCTCTTCTTAAAATATTAGAACAATTTCATAAATATAATATTATTCTTTTTGTCAATACGAATGCTACCCTTACTAAAATGTTTTATAGATCATTTCTGTAAACGAACAATTCATTAATTCACAATATTATGCTTTTTGGAAATATGTTTAGATTCACTATATATTATTGTTGGTGTTAGGTTTAGACTCGCAGTTCTGTCGAAACCATAATGATAATCCATTTCTGTCTACTGTGTCTCGAGTGAAAAAAATGGCATGTTTACCTGACCAAATATAGCCATAAAAACCTTACTGGGTTACCCAAATTGAAAAAAATATGTTCACGAATACTTAGACTAACCGATATTATAAAATACGGTCGGTTGTTTGGTTTTCAATAATGGCAGCGATCAATCAATTAACAGTAACAACAGTTCATCTGAACGCCTGTATCTGTTGTCATATTATTCGACGGAAGACATACCTCTCCACCTGACCTTAAACGCAAGGGGTCAAATAACATTTTTAATGACGTAGTAAACATTTCTTAGAGGAAGCGGAGGTTGTCGCTGTTATTATTAATGGCGGGAAATTGAAAATACTGTTGATTACATTGTCATTGGCTTTAGAAATATTACAAAATCCCCAAAACACAAAAATTGGGGAGGGGGAGGACGGACGGTAGCTTATAAATCGGAAGATAGAAACGGGTAGTCATAAAAAGACAAAGTATACCTTCGTCCACAGGCCAGGGATATGAATGAAAGATTATTAATATTAATATTATTACGATTATGAATATTAATGATGCAATGATCAGTGCCAGCCATGGACTGCATGACATGTTTTTTTTTTGAATTCTTAATCGGGACTTTCATCAAGAATAAAAAGTTGAAGGTCAGCGGAGGTCATCCAAAAATTCTACTCCATTATTAGCCTCTAGCTAGGATTTGTATTATAGATAGATAATTAGATTAGAAAAAAGTTCTCTATTTCTCCACTCACAATTTTTGCACAAGTTTTTTTTTTAAAAACAAACCAAAGATTGTAAAACTGAATTTAAATAACTGATACAATATATAAAAGGGTGTACCATAGAAAATAGAGAAATGGATTAATATTATATATATTACTATTAGAAGGCCTTTTAACTCTCTTATTAGGCCCACATAATTAGAGAGAGAAATGGAGTTTAACGTCCACTGACACAAACTACGTCATTCCGGGACTAACATGGTTTTAATTTTATTTTAATAATTCGCTAGCGCGTAGGGGTCTTTAGCAGTGGGGGGAAACAGAAGGACCCAGAGAAAACTCATGAGGTTGGACAGGCAATCTACTCCTTGCCACTTACAACCATCCACCAGGGATTCGAAACCAAGCCAGTTGACTCAATAACAGGCCTTATGATAAAGCGCGCACGCTAACCATTCAGCCATTCACTCCCCCCTCCACTTTGAATGGCTGCCATATCCAAAAATTAGTTGTGTAATGTGTGGTTCTACTACATAAAATTATTTGTTTCACATGTGCCATACACACAAAAAACAAATAAACCTTTTCATTTTATTGAATGGATCTGGAATAAAAACTTCTCAAAATTATCACAGTACAGGTATAGGCCAAGGGGTGGATCCAGGACTTTAGTGTTTTCGAGTAAAGTAGTCGATTTAAGACTTTAAAAATCTGTCAAGTGGCTAGAGAGAGAGAGAGAAATGGGGTTTAACGTCCACTCAACACGAGGTCATTTCGGGACTAACATAATTATGGTTTAATTTTATTTCAAAAATTCTCTTGCGCGTAGGGGTCTTTAGCAGTTGGAGGAAATCGGAGGAAACCCATGAGGTTGAGAAGGCGCCCCTATCTCCATGCCACATACGCTCACACCAGGGCTCGAAACCACAGCCGTAAGCCAGAGGTCTGTCAAGTGGCTAGTTCCCATTCTCAATCTAAGATAACTCTGTAGACAGGCAGCTTAATTAGTTAAGTCTAATATTAACAGTATTATGGTTCTCAGTATTTTTGTTCTCTACCAATTTAGTAAAGCCATGGACCTTATAATGTATTATAAGGTCCATGGTGTGTAGCCCAAGTACTATGTTACATTCTTGCATTCAAAACTCTGTAAACAATGAACGCCTTTACTGGTTTTTGGAATAACATTCCCTTTCAAGTATTCAGGATTTCTGTGCAGATGGATTTGTGTACGCCAGCATAAAAATGTGGTTGTAGTTTTAATTGTCCCCTGCCTGTTGTTACTAGGTGCACGTTAAACATTAAAGATGCATTATGTATGAGTTAAATGATGATATTAGCAAAGGGCTCTACTACTTTATATGATCAATCTGTATACCAAGATTCTAAGATGTGCCCTGGAATATAAGGTGTATGCTAAACATTAAAGATGCATTATCTTAGCGCTAAATCTGCCTATTGCAGGTCATTTTTCTAGTGTCAAATCTTATATAAATTATTATTTCAACATTAATTCTTTATTTAAATCTTACATAGATGATAATGAATGTTAAATAAGTCATACCTTTCCCTATAGAATTATTCAAATGTAAATTTTTCAATTGGGGGCCATCCATAAAGTACGTACGCTTGAAGGGGAAGGGGGGGTCACGCCAAAAACGTACAGGTGCGTAAATTCATTGGCAAAACATACATACAGGAGCGTACAGGGGGGGGAGGGGGGGTCTGAATTTTACCCATTTTGAGCGTACGTACTTTATGGATGGCCCCTTGGCAATATAACAGGAACAGCTTTGTATGTGGTTCCCAAGATTGATGCAGCCGTTTTCAATTTGTTAGGGGCATGTTCGATCCCTGCATTGGCCGAGAAAGTACATCCTGTTCTTCCGGTGTTGTTAGTGATGCAGAACGGAGAGCCTGACAAGTACAGCTGTCTAGTCGTTCGGATGGCTCGAAAAACCAAGGACCTCTGTACACATTTGGCAAGTACGTAAAAGATCCCATGACAGTTCGAATTCAATATAATAGGAGGCTATAGTGCCGTTTTCTGAGCAAAATTTCCCTCATAGCACAGTGCATGGCGTATGCCTGTCTTCATTAGCCTAGTTCAGAGCATTTCGTTCGGGCAACGTACCAAGTGTAACTCAGTAAAATATTGAACCCGAGTGACATATTTCATTGCAAAGTATGTGCAAGTGTCTGCATTTTAATAAATGTTTAATGGTCTGGAGCAAAACCTCAACATTTTGTTGCAGCCGGCTTTAATATGCCAAGCTAGTAGTAAGAATAAAATAAGCTGCAAATAAGATGTTCATCTGATCAGGTTTTGTGTTTTTATCGAATGTCTTGGCTATGGAAGATTGTTTTAAAATGCAGGGTTATCTATACATTCTGTCATTTTACTAATAAATGGCTTGCGCGTAGGGTTTTTTAACAGTGAAAAGAGACAAAGCCTGGAAATAAGGCACCTGTCACTGACAATGTCAGGCACAGATTCAGGCTTTGTGGGGCACAAAACCCCTGGTGCCTGTCATTATGTCCGGCACTGGTATCTCTTTTTTTTGATATCATTAATACATGTTCAGCATTAAGTTGAAAACAGTGGGTACAATTTCATTAGTGACTAAGATTTTGTCAGGTACATCTAAAACTGTTATTTACAGGCCTGGAGGAGACCAGAGGACCCAGAGAAAGCACACGAGGTTGGACATGTTACACTACTCCTTGTCATTTTAAGGTGTAACGATGAAAACAACAAGTAAATCATTTTTCATCCGATTTATTTACATTTATGAAAATAACATGATAATATGTAACAGATATTTAATATTCAACCAAAAACTTTGATTAAATAAAAGACACAATATGCAAAATTTAGAGAAAGTGCTGGTTCTTGCAATAATAGTTCAAAAACAGATAATGAAAAATGAATATATTGAAAATTTCAGTCAAATTACTTTATTCTGAGCAAGTACTTTAATGGGAGATGGTAACTGTTTATATTCTCGATTGTCAAGTATCTTTGCCAAGTCTTGATTGGCAATCTGCACCATATTAACAGATAGTGGACATTGTCCTTACCACGCAATATCTAAGCAATCTGATGATTTAGAGAATTGATTATAGGCATAGCATGTAAACAAATGTCTGAATAATAATCTGAATAACATTTGAAGCCAGAAACGAAATGAAATGAGGTTTAATGTCCTACTGTTCTGCTCTGACTGGGCTAATGAAGATGGGAAGCCAGAAACACGCCCAGCAGGGGGCTAGTTTAGCCCGCACATAATTCTTAAATTTTTGATACAAGATTCACCAAACAGCAACCACTTGCATTTCGATATTAAAAGAATATCCAAATCAGTATTGTTGTTAAGGGCTCTAAAGTAGTTACTTTTATTCAAAACCTTGCAAAACAGTTCCAATATCAATGTTCACAATGATTATATGGAGCCACTGGCAAGCATAATTTACAAATACACAAAATTAGTTTTACATTAAACAATTTATACATAGTTCATTATTCTAATAGATTGAAGCCAATGGCTGTTTATATTATTTCCATGGGGCCATCCATAAAGTACGTTTGCTCAAAATGGGTAAAATTCAGACCCCCCCCCCCCCCCCCGTAGGCCTACGCTCCTGTACGTACGTTTTGCCAATGAATTTAAGCACCTGTACGTTTTTGGCGTGACCCCCCTCCCGCCCTTCAAGCATACATACTTTATGGATGGCCCCCATGCATTGTCAGTAAATAGGATATCATCTAGTTATGTATATATATATAAATCATTCATCTTGAAGTGTTTACACAATATACAATTTTGATTAGAAAATTATCCAATCTGACTGTATAAATTAAAATACTATCTCTGATACCAAGAAGCTCTCTTTTTAATCAATCTGATTAAAATCTGACATAATTTTGTTTCCTTAAAATTAGAGTCATGACAATACACATAAACACATTCAGTATCTAAATATTTGACTCCAAAATGGCACACAATATACCCTACTCTTACTTTCACAGTACAAATGAGAAATCATAAGTCATCATTCATTGAAAATAACTATCAAATTCACTGCCTTGCTTCGTTTTTTCTCTGTGAACAATAGGTTTAAACACAAGCCATGAAGTCATCATTAGGAAGAATAAACCTAATAACAATGGCACAAACAGAAGACGTGATGAGTAAACTTTTTAAATATGTAAGCTTTTTTCATGAGGCAGATGTATTGTAATATCCACTAGGAGCGATTGGTTTAACTCAATTAGTTTATTAGTCATAACAAATTGTAGCACTTTAATCTGACTCGGAGCCTGATTTCCCTGATTTACCAGAGTGTCCAGAATCTTCTGAAGTGTTTGGGGTTGCTTCATCAGGTTCAGATGGTAACTGAAATATAATCAAACATAACATCTAATTTGTTTATCATTATTTTCTTTTTGTTAATCATCAATGGGACGACAGCGATCATAATTGCTTAAATTAGCAATGAACTGTCCAATTAAAACAATGCAGCCCCCCCCCCCCTCAAATAAAACTCTGTTGCATTTCAACACTAGTGTTACCAACAGACATGCATCAACCCTTTTATACGCCCACATTTTCATGTGGACGTATTATGTCGTCGCCCATGTCCGTCCACAATTGTTTGTGGACTCTCTACAGGTCACAATTCTTGTCCGATTTTGACGAAACTTAAAATATAGGTTTATCTCAAAAAGATCTTGGCTGCATTCGATGTTGGGATATAGAGGTCACAATTATGAACAAATTTTGATGAAACTTGACATACATGTTTATAACCAAAAGATCTTGGTTCCTGTTGATATTTGCACTTATCGGAATGTAATTTCCTGAATTATGGCCCTTGATTGTCCGAGAAGTCACCTATTTTACCTTGTGGTCTCTCTGGAGGTCACAATTATTATCCGTTTTGAAAAACCATTATATCACCGTTACACCCTAAGGAAGGTTGAATTCAAATTTCGAAAAAATCAGACCAAAATTGCCATACAAAATGGCCACCGTTCGTACGCGAATACTGTTAAAAAAAGGGTATATCAAGGTCACAATATTAATTCGATTTTGATGAAACTTGAAATGCATGGTGATAACCCAAAAATCTTGGTTTCTTTTGATATTTGCGCATATCAGATCGTAGCTTCCTGAATTATGGCCCCTGATTATACGCAAAATCGCCTTTGTTTAGCTTGTGGTCCCTCTGGAGGTCACAATTATTATTCGATTTAAAAAATCATTTGACTATATCACCGATACATCCTTAGGAAGGTTGAGTTTAAATTTCGGGAAAATCCGATGAAAATTGTCATACAAAATGGACGCCGTTTTAACATGAATACTGTTTAAAGATAGTAAGCTGGCACTGCCAGGCAGGATACGCCCACATTTTCGAGAGATGGATAGAGAACAAGGAAAACCGAAAGTGATTTTTCCTACAATCAAAGGCTATAATTCATTAAATTACAATTTGATATGCGCAAATACCGAAAAAGAATCAAGATCTTTAGGTTATAAACATGCATTTCAAGTTTCAACAAAATCGAATTAAAATTGTGACCTATACTGGGTCACAAAATTGATATACCATATTTTAACACTATAAGCGTACAAACGGCGGCCACTTTGTCTGGCAATTATGGTCCGATTCCCCTGAAATTCAAACAACCTTCCTTATGGTGTAAAGGTGATAGAGTGGAGCATTTTTTTAAATCGGATAATAATCGTGACCTCCAGAGGGACCATAGGCGATTTTTTGGACAATCAGGGGCCATAATTCAGGAAGTTATGATCTGATATGTGCAAATAACGAAAGGAACCAAGATCTTTGGGTTATAACCATGCATTTCAAGTTTCATCAAAATTGAATCAAAATATTGACCTATACACTGGGTCAACAACCTTGATATACCATTTTATAACAGTATTCGCGTACACACGGCGGCCATTTTGTATGGCAATTTTGTTCCGAATTTTTGCGAAATTCGACCTCAACCTTCCTTAGGGTGTAACGGTGATATAATCAAACGATTTTTTAAATCGGATAATAATTGTGACCTCCAGAGGGACCACAAGACAAACAAAGACGATTTTGCGTATAATCAGGGGCCATAATTCAGGAAGTTACGATCCGATATGCGCAAATATCGAAAGGAACCGAGATCTTTGGGTTATAACCATGCATTTCAAGTTTCATCAAAATCGAATTAAAATTGTGACCTCTACAGGGTCCACAACCTTGATATACCATTTTTTAACAGTATTCGCGTACGAATGGCGGCCATTTTGTATGGCAATTTTGGTCCAATTTTTCCAAACTTGGAACTCAACCTTCCTTAGCGCGTAATAGTGATATAATCAAACGATTTTTTTAATCAGATAATAATTGTGACCTCCAGAGGGACCACAAGCTAAACAAAGGCGATTTTGCGTATAATCAGGGGCCATAATTCAGAACGTTACGATCCAATATGCGCAAATATCGAAAGGAACCAAGATCTTTGGGTTATAACCATGCATTTCAAGTTTCATCAAAATCAAAATTAAAATTGTGACCTCTACAGGGTCCACAACCTTGATATACCATTTTTTAACCATATTCGCGTACGAATGTCGGCCATTTTGTATGGCAATTTTGGTCCAATTTTTTCGAAATTCGTTCTCAACCTTTCTTAGGGTGTAACGGTGATATAAACAAACGATTTTTTAAATCGGATAATTATTGTAACCTCCAGAGGGACCACAAGCTAAACAAAGGTGATTTTGCGTATAATCAGGGGCCATAATTCAGGAAGTTACGATCCGATATGCGCAAATATCGAAAGGAACCAAGATCTTTGGGTTATAACCATGCATTTTAAGTTTCATCAAAATCGAATTAAAATTGTGATCTCCACAGGGTCCACAACCTTGATATACCATTTTTTAACAGTATTCGCGTACGAATGGCGGCCATTTTGTATGGTAATTTTGGTCCGATTGTCCCGAAATTTGAACTCAACCCTCCTTAGGGTGTAACGGTGATATAATCGAACGGTTTTTCAAATCGGATAATAATTGTAACCTTCAGAGGTACCACGAGCTAAAATAGGTGATTTTTCGGACAATCAGGGGCCATACTTCAGGAAATTACGTTCCGATAGGCGCAAATATCGAAAGGAACCAAGATCTTTGGGTTATAAACATGCATGTCAAGTTTCAACAAAATTGGTTCAAAATTGTGACCTCTATAGGGTCCACAAGCTAAAAACGTGATTTTTCGTACAATCAGGGGCCATAATCCATGAAGTTTTGATCCGATACATGCCAATATCGAAAGCAGCCGAGATCTTTTGGGGATAAACCTATATTTCAAGTTTCGTTAAAATCCGACAAGAATTGTGACCTGTAGAGAGTCCACAAACAATTGTGGACGGACGGACGGACGTCCGGACGGACAGGGGCGACGACATAATACGTCCACATGAAAATGTGGGCGTATAAAAATGGTATATCAAGGTTGTGGACTCTCTAGAGGTCACTATTTTATTTCGATTTTGAAAAAACTTGAAATGCATGATTATAACTCAAAGATCTTGGTTCCTTTCAATATTTGCGCATATCGGATAGTAACTTCCTGAATAATGGCCCCTGATTATACGCATAATCGCCTTTGTTAAGCTTGTGATCCTTCTGGAGGTCACAATTATAATCTGATTTAAAAAATCGTTTGATTATATCAACGTTACATCCTAAGGAAGGTTGAGTTCAAATTTCCGGAAAATCAGACCAAAATTGCCATACAAAATGGCTGCTGTTTGTACGCGAATACTGTTTAAAAATGGTATATCATGGTTGTGGACCCTGTATAGGTCACAATTTTAATTCGATTTTGATGAAACTTGAAATGCATGGTTATAACCCAAAGATCTTTGTTCTTTTCATTATTTGCGCATATCGGATCATAACTTCCTGAATTATGGCTCCTGATTGTCCGAAAAATTCCCTATGGTCCCTCTGAAGGCCACAATTATTAACAGATTTAAAAAAAACATTTGACTCTACAACCGTTACATCCTAAGGAAGGTTGAGTTTGAATTTCGAGAAAATTGGACCATAATAGCCAGACAAAATGGGCAGACAGAATGGCCACCATTTTGTATGCGAATAGTGTCAAAATATGGTATATCAAAGTTGCGGACCCTGTAGAGGACACAATTTTAATTCATGTTTATAACCTAAAGATCTTGATTCTTTTTGAAATTTGCACATATAAAATTTTAACTTAATGAACTATTGCCTTTGATTGTAGGAAAAATCACTTTTGGTATTGCTTGTTCTCTATCGATCTCTCGAAAATGTGGGTGTATCCTGACTGGCAGTGCCAGCTTGCTATCTTTTTTCCTCCAGAACAAGGTGATTCTTATGTCAATCCATGGGCACAATAACTACAAGTTCTAAAGCAATTCTACATTTTCCCATGGCTTTGGTTTTCTTCCTGTACAGATTTAAAAATTTTCCTACCTCTTTCTCACTTTCGCTACCATCTTTACGTAATTTTTTCTTTTTGGGTTTATCTTCTCCTGATGAATCAGAACTTGAAATAAATTCTTTACTTTTATAAGCAACACCAGCACCAGCTCGACTGTCATTCGCTTTCTTTGATGGAGATGAATGAGATTTTTTACTTTTCTTTGGACTATAAAAGAGATTCATAAATAATAAGCCATCCAGCAGTTTATGCAGTAAATAAAATGCATCTCATAACTGAAAGCTGAGCAGCCAGTAAATTTTATCAAGAGAAAATGACAATTTTGATCAGGGTAAACCATCATTTTTTACTTTGCTTTCATCACATAATTTAACAAGCCAACAGTGAGGCTGATGTCCCCCGCCGAAATCCCAAAATTAATAAGATGACACATATTAATTAATTGAACATTTATTTTTTTCAATATATTAGCTGTAGCTCAAAATATTGATTATTGACTTAGTCAAGACATTCGCCTAATGATCATCTACATTAAGTTCAAAATTCTACCTCAATTAAAATCAGAGTTATGTTCCAAAGTCTTTACCAATAAAGGTGCTTATCGCTCCTTAGCCTAAGCAGAAAATTTGCACCATTGAACTTAGTCAAGGTAATGATAAAATGAATCTATACTCTGAGTTACATTGCTATCACTTTATTACAACTAAAGTTATCGTGCCCCAAAGCATCAACCAATCAGATTGCTTATCGTTCTGCTTACCCTCAGCAGAAAAAGTTGATTATCGAACTTGGTCAATATATCGGTGTAATAAAGCTAAAGCTATACACTAAGTGTCCTCACTCTCACTTAATCAGAACATAATAAGCATCAACCGATCAAATTGCTTATCTCTGCTTACCCTAAGCAGAAAATGCTCACCTTCGAACCCCATTAAGGTATTCACCTAATAGACACCTATGCCAAGTGTGAACATTCTAACTCAATTAGAATGAGAGTTATTGTGTTCCAAAATCTCGACCAATCAAATTGCTTATCAGCCATCTTACCAAGAGCAGAGCATGCTTATTATCAAATTCAGTCAAGGTATTGATGTAATGAAACTACACACCAAGTTTCTTTATTTCACTTAATTAGAATTAAAGTTATCGTGCCCCAAAGCATCAACCAATCAAATTGCTTGATTCTGCTTAAACTAAGCAGAAAATGCTCATCTCCAAATTCCATCAAGACATTGACCTAATAAACACTCACACTAAGTTTGAACATTCTAACTCAATTAGAATGAGAGTTATTCAGTTCCAAAGTCTCGACCAATCAAATTGCTTATCACTCTGCTTACCCTGAGCAGAAAATGCTCATTATCGAACTTAGTCAATGTATTGATGTAATGAAACTATACACCAAGTTTCATCACTCTCACTTAATTAGAACCAAAGCATCAACCAATCAAATTGCTTATCTCTGCTTACCCTAAGCGGAAAATGCTCATCTTCGAACTCCATCAAGGTATTGGCATAATAAACACCTACACTATGTTTGAACATTCTAGCTCAATTAGAACGAGAGTTATTGTGTCCCAAAAAGTGTGACAGACAGACGGATGAACCCATTTTAATAGTCCCCTGCTTTCTTCGAAAGGCGGGGGACAAAAAAGAAATTATCAAATGACTTTCTGCTCTTAATACTCCAAATGGTGTCAAAGGATTAAATGACCAAGTAAAAGAGTGGATGCTATCTCTGCCATAAACTGATTGTGGAAAAAAAGAATCGAGATATCGATAAAACCTTAAATTTAAATACCTTGATTCTTTTTCTTCTCCTTCATCACTACCATGCTCTGAAATTTCTCTATTGTTCCATTGTTCCATGGCCTTTACATAATCTTTTTTAGCCTCTTCTGCCAATTTCTCCCATTTCTATAAATCATATTTTAGAAAAAACTTAATTTAAGTTTAATATTAATTTCCAATTAAGAGCCTCACTTTCTGCCATTTTGACGCTGGTGATGTTGGGAGTCTTAATTTATGTAGATAATAATAATGATGGTTGTATCATGCAACTACTAAATCCACTAGGGAATGCTCTAGGTGCTACAAGATGTTCTGTTAATGAGAATGACTAAATAATCAAGATTTTCGCCATGGATTTCAAAACTGACACAGAATCGCATTGTCGAATATTTTTTCTGTAAATCTATTCAACAATTGATACACTGTATCAAAAAGTTCTGGATCCAAATGATTTGAAATTATAGTCAGGTACATCCAATAAAGCGGTGGACACACTAGCCGAATTATTCGGCTGAAACAATCGGCGTCGAAATTTGTCTAGTGTGTCAACTGTCGTAAAGAATTACAATAGTTGACTCTGACCAGACAAAGAATGAAGCTAAGTTTGGAGCAGCATCTACTGATATCATAGGAGCAACTACCCATCCTAAGATTCAAACTATTATTTGTGCTTTGTTAAATAAGAACAGGCATTTTTAATTTCCACAGTCTTATTATTTGTGAAGTAATCATTTTAATATCAGCAAAACTACTATTACTCGATTTTATACAAAATGGTACCAGATCACATCCGGATTAATAATAAAATCAGTGAAAAAATATGTTTTTTTAATAAAAATTTAAGCTAAAGAACATAACAAACTTACCGTTTTATCAGTAACTTTCTTCCATAACTCTCCTGCCTTTTTACTGACTTCTGTTATTGAAATGCCAGGATTATCTTCCTTGATTGATTCACGATTTTCATTTAACCATAAGAAGTAAGATGACTGAGGTCGTTTTGGTTGACCTTTTTCTCTCTTTGATTTCTTCTTAGATTTCCTTTTGCCGCCCTCAGACTAATGAAATAAATTACAGTAAAATATTTTGTAATTTTTTTTCTTGATTGAAATAATAATGAGGACCATATATGGGCTATAAATAGAGATAGAGAAATGGGGTTTAACGCCCACACAACACAAACTAGGTCATTTTAAGACAAACATATTTTAATACTAACATAAGATTGAACAGGATACCCTACTCCTTGTTACGTACAAGTGGGAAATCAAAACCACACCACTTGACTCACTGGCAGACTAGGTCATTTTGAGACTAACATAAGGTTGAACAGGATACCCCACTCCTTGTTACGTACAAGTGGGAAATCAAAACCACACCACTTGACTCACTGGCAGACTAGGTCATTTTGAGACTAACATAAGGTTGAACAGGATACCCCACTCCTTGTTACGTACAAGCAGGGAATCTAAACCACACCACTTGACTCAATGACAGACCTAATGATAGTGGCTCTCAACCTTTTTTGCCAACAGCATACCTTGGAACACATGAAAAAATAGCAGCATTAAATAGTTTTGCAATATATAATGATGGTAAGTCAGACGTCATACAAGCGTAAACAGGGACAAGTCATAGACACACATTTTCTTAGTGTGCTGTTCAAAACTTTGCAGCACACAGGTTGAGAATCATTACCTAATGATCTAACACATATATGTTAAAATATTCGGCCATCCAAGCCATGTGCCCTATATAAAAATTGGGTTTAAATTATTGATACTGTGGATTCAGCTTAGAATTTCCCACTTATTTATAGTAGAACTTACTTGAATAATTTAGCTGGCGTTAAAGATTGATAAAATGATGAAAGAAAACAAAAGGTTGAAAAAATAACTTGATACTCTCGACAAATGTAAAGAGATAATCCTGGCGAGCAATGGCATAATGCAATGAATGAAATGGGGTTTAACGTCCTACGCTAAAGCACCGTACCTGGGCTAACTGAAGACGGGCATATGCCATACAGTGTGCTATGAGGGGAAATTTTGCCCGGGCAGCGGCACTAAGGCCTACTCTTATATCGAATTCCAACTGCCAAAGTCTTTTACGTGCACTCCAAAGTGTACACGGGACCTCGGTTTTTCGTCCCATCCGAACGACTAGGCAGCTGTCCTTGTCAGGCCCTCCTTCTGCATCACTGACAAGGGGAAATCACGCCGGAAAATCGAGATGAACTTTCTCGGCCATTGCAGGGATCGAACACCCGACCTCCAGGCTAGCGAACCAGCGCCTTATCCACTTAGCCACCGTGATCCCCATGGCATAATGCACTAAAAATACCTTGAAGAAAAAACCTGTGAAGGATTATTCAATTGTAGTATTTAATTGTTTTATCTCACTACATTTTATCAGTAAGAGCAAATGTCAACCATTATTCTTTTTTTTTTCAAAAAGATAAATGGCTATACATGTATTAAAATTGACCCTTACAACTGTTTTAGCTGACTTAGATCTCTTTTTTTCTTTTGCTTTTTTCTTCTCATTTTTCTCAGCTTTTTCCTTTTGTTTTTTCTCTTTTCTAGCTTTCTTCTCTTCTGATGGTTCTGAGTCACTCTCATCATCCGAATCTTCTGAATCTGTAGTTGGTGGATTACTGTCATATCTACATAAAAACAAACACAGATTCATTATTTAATAACTGATGAGTTTCTTCATCCATAGAACAAGCAGTTGCCATGCAAGATACATTTCGCAATTGATGAATGCCAAAGTTATAATCCAGGAACCTACAGACTGATATGTGTGAATATCCAAAGAAACCAAAATTAAAACTTTTATAGACATATATTTTAAGTTTCATCAAATTTGGATCATAATTGTATTACATACCTTTACAAAACAAGGAGCGATAACTTTGCCCAGCAGCTTTGAATATATTGAATATATTTGATTGACAGTGATATATTTGAACATTTTCTTAAATCAGATATAAATTGTGACTTCTAAAACATGGTTTTTCGTACAATTATGGCCCGTTATCCATGAAGTTAGGGAGATAAATCTATATTTCAAGTTTGGTCAACATTGGACAAAATATGTGACTTGTAAAGCACCCATTGACAGGGTAATAACAACATTCATACACATGAAAATGTGGGCGTACATAAATTGTAGCCTCTATTGCATTTGCAGGGTTGTCTGAAATGGGGGTATAATTTTAGAACGAAAGATTGCGAAATGCTGATTATCATATATCCTTAACATAATATTGACATATATCTTAAGTTTCATTTAAATCATACAAAAATTGAGGGCTCCAGAAATTTTGTACATTTTGTGTAAAAGACCGAGAGATAAGTGCAGAACGCAGATCTCTTGATTCCTAAAGTTTCATCAATGTTGACTAAAAATTGTGACCTTGTTCCACAAGCTAAAAACACAAATTTTAGTATAATCAGGTGACGTAATAAATGAAGTTACATGCCAAAATTGAACCCATCTGAGATCTTTGGTATATAAACATGTATTTAAAATTTAATCAAAATCAGATTAATATTGTGACTTGCAGAGTGTCCACAAATAAATGTAAACCGAAACACAGATGGTGAGAGGGGGGACAGCAAAATATGTCTTACACTACAAGGAAATGATGCCAGAAATTATTTCAAAGTTATATATGATTATGTAACATATTCCGTGTAAAGCTGTGCAACTGATTTAAGTTGTTCACTGTAGACCACAATCCCTTCCCCCACCCACCCTCCACACACCAGAGAGAAGGTAATAAAACTTACTCTTCAGCCACTTCACTTCCACTTTCACCAGGATTAAATGATTCATCTAAAAAAGAAATGAAATGAAATGGGGTTTATCGTCTTACTGTTCTTCTCCGAACTGGGCTAATGAAGACGGGCATATGCCATACAGTGTGCTATGAGGGAAATTTTGCCCGGGCAGCTGTGCCACGGCTTATTCTGATATCAATTCCAACTGCCAAGGGATCTTTTACGTGCTCATCAATGTGTACACGGGGGCTCTGTTTTTTGTACCACCCGAACGACTAGACAGATGCCTTCTCCGGCCCTCCGTCTTGCATCACTGACAAGGGGAGACTGAGGGAGGAAATTCTTGATAAATATCTCAGCAACTGCAGGGATCGAACAACCGACCTCAAGGCTAGGAAGCCAGCGCTTACCCACCTAGCTACGTGATCCCCTTTCATCTTAATAAAAGCATTTCATAAAAATATTGTAATAATAAACCTTTTTTTTCAACAAACACATCAACTTGTAATTGAAATATGTTTATAAGTAAAATGTTACATTTTACATTTCATAATATTCACAATAAAATTAGATATACTGTTTGAGAGCAAATCTTGTTATAATTGTCACAATAATAAGGTAAGAATAAAAGTAACATCAAATTACCTGAGCTATCTGTATCATCATCTTCATCATCATCTTGTCTTTGTTTTCCTTCAGCCTTCATTCTCTCCAGATAGGCATCATGATCACCACCTTCCTCGTCACTACCAGACATCGCACCTGTACCAGCATTTGCCTATAGAATAAATTCAACGTCAATCAGATACATTCATCTCTAGTTGTCCACGGGCATTTTTAGCGGACAGACTAACAGCAATACATACTGGGCTAAATAGTTTTTCACAAACATCACTTTTCAAGGCACTACATTAAAAGTTTTTGATTATCCAGTATCATTTGTGATTGAAAATGAAATGAAGTGGAGTTTATCGTCCTACTGTTTCAGTGTGCTCTAAGGGAAATTGCCTTGGCAGCGGCACTACAGCCAACTCTTATATCGAATTCCAACTGACAAGGGATCTATTACGTGCATGCCCATGTGTACACAGGACCTCAGGTTTTCATCCTATCCGAATGACTAGACAGCATTTGTGATTGTAACATTTTTTAGAGTTACTTCCTGTAACTGGGGTAAACATTTCTGTGAGTTATTATGAGACTGTTTTTATCTTTATATAATTTGAAAGAAAAAAGGTCATGCAGCTATTAAGAGAATCAGAATACTTTTTTTTTATATAACCTATCAAAAATATTTTAAAACTACTTACACCTTTACCACTTTTGTTTTTATCTATATTCTTCACTCGCAATTTCTTTGAAGAAACAAAATCAAACAATTTTCCATATTCATCTCTAAAATAAAATACGAAAATCTCGCATCATTACAATGAATGAAATGTTGTTTAATGGCACGTCAGCTCCAACCGGGCCATATTGCGCCATATATGAAATTTACGAGACAAATTAAAACAATATCACAGTGATGTATTCATATATGTTAATAAAAAACAAATATCACATAAAATATAATTATAAATAAATAATAGAAACAAATATCACAGAAAATATAATTGAAAATAAATATCAATTCCTTTACATATATAAATATCTAAAACGCAATATATGATAAATATATATAATTAAAATTTAAAATAAAAGTTTGTCTCTTTTAAAAAAGCTTCATTACAGTATATGGAAATATAGTAGACTTACAAGATAATTTGGGTCTATTATGGATTTTTTTATAGGGTATTTATTTACAGGATAACATATTTAAATCAATCAAAACATATCTAAAGTCTTGTTAATATCGTATATGGGCATGTGCTAAAACAAATGGAGAAGAAACTAACAGACACAGATGTTAAATTACTAAAACTATAAATATTTATACTTACTTTTCAATTCCAACAAAATGGTATACAGCTGCCGAGAGAGTCTCTATTTCAAAATCAAATGAACGAGTGTTACCGGATCCTCTAGCAAAATTTACACAGTTAATTTCATCAAATCTGATATGTAGTGGAGGTTTATGTACAAATATAAAACCTCTTTCTAATGGATACAGTAGACCTGTGGCTGCTTTATATGAACAACTAACACATCTTGTTCCTTGTTGACTGAAAGACATAAAATATTCAATGGGGTTCAACTTCCTATTTTTCTCAACAGAATGATCTAAAGACGACTGAAGGCTTGCATTCAGTCATGTTCCTGAAGCAACGACTGCGAGTCTAGATTACTTTACAATTCCCAAACTTATAGCTAGGTTGTGATATAGCGACCTCCACGGAAACCTTGACATTGAATGAACCTTGAACTTTGCACCTCGATTATCACAGACCAACATTTTAGCTGGAAAGTGGAAGACTTGGTATTTGCGATGATCAAGGAATCTGATAGGCTCACAAGCTGGGTAAATACCCAATCGAAATTTGTGTATTATGTGAAAGCTATGATAAGATGTACGTAGTTGAAGCGAGATCAAGCCTTCTGTTGAAGATGGCATTCAGCATGCAATGAGTGAAAAAGTGCCTCCCTCAGATACTTCTATCCTCTGCTGTATTAGTTATTATAACCATGCTATAATTATTGTCATCAATTCCTTTTCTTTAACCCCAAGATTCTGAATATTTTATGCCATACAATAATAATTGAATGGTGTTTTTGTTACAAAGATGTAAAGTAGGGTTCCATATGAAGCCTGAATGAACAATCTCACAAAGTTCCATTGAAACGATCTTTTAGAGGCATTTAGTAACTGAATAGAGCAATAAACTATAACAGATACTTATGGAAATGAATTGAAACAGAGTTTAACGTCCTACTTTTCTGCTCCTCATCTGGACTGATGAATAAGGACATACACCATACTATGAAAAAATTTTGCTCAGGGAGCGTCACTATGGCCTACTCTTAGATTGAATTCCAACTACCAAGGGTTCTATAATATAGCAACGTCTTTTATATGCAAGCCAACGTCTTACCCACTTAGCCTCATGATCCCCCCCATACTTATGGAAGAACAATTACTAATTTATTTAGGCGACCTTTCGAAGATTATTCTCTCAACATTTTCAAGCAATTGAAACATTGCCCTGTATCATGTCCACAAGTTTAAGAGTCAAAATGTGAACAAATGGCTTTTGAAATTGATAATCTGAAATTTGGTTGAGTTCTATAAGGCCCAATGAAAAACTTGATCATTCTTTTTTTTTTAATAATCAAGAATAACTCTGTCCTGTATTGTGCTCACAAAATTGAAGAGGAAAATAAAATACACAAAATTAGACAGGTAACGTTGTCACATACAATTAACAGTGGAACAACAGCTTGCACAGATGAGACACGACATTTGAAATTACACCCACCCTGTAGCAATTAATTCAGAGATTATGACTCACCCTTCAAATGATCCAGGAACAGTTATTTTTCTTTGTGTAATGGCTTTAAAAATTTTACTGACCACTTCATATTCTAATCCATGCATCTCTGGATTTAATTTACCATCATACTTCTCTTTTAGTTCTTCTCTACAAATAAATGTACTCAATTTCATTTGGTAACCCAATTACAAAAGTTGGAATACTAATAAATCATTTTAAAGGGAGAATATGAATATTATGCCCTATTAATTTTTTTTCAGTTAAAAGATAGTAAACTCATATTTGACCAAAAGACCCTGTACATCTTAATATACCTGACCCAAACACAGCACAAATTTTATTTCAAGTTGAGGCTGAATATAACGGTTATCTCAATTTTATAACTTTCTATGTTAATACTTACTCTGTCATACCCAACTCGACTGTCATTTCATCTTCTTTATTAAATAATAGGATAAGAAAATGGTATCTTGTTTGACCTTGTTTTATCGGAGGATCTAAACTCACCTATTGAAAATAAAATTGTATGAATTGGTTTAATACACAATTAACTTTAGCAAATATATCAGACATTTGACAT
Organism: Patella pellucida; assembly: GCA_917208275.1. NCBI lineage: Eukaryota > Metazoa > Mollusca > Gastropoda > Patellidae > Patella > Patella pellucida. The sequence goes on from OU795041.1 coordinate 21,314,806, forward strand.
GCCCACCGCAAGCTTTAATATCAAGTTTTGAAAAATCAAACTACCGGGTAAGTTTCTTATTCACAAGCTTCCAAATTGTAAAGTAGTAAGTTAACACCACAAAACATGTTTGACATTTATAGATAAGGAAACCAGAGGAATCACGAGGTTGGGCAGACAAGAGAAAGAGAGGGTGCAACGTCCTCTCAACACAAACTAGGTCATTTTGGGACTAACATGGATTTTTTTTTGTTTCAAATTTTCGCTTGTGCGAAGCGGTGTTTAGCAGAGGACTCCTGGTCATGTACAAGCGGGGAAGGAAACCAGGCAAGTTGACTCAATGACAGATCTTGTGATACAGCGGACACATGCATATTATTCAGCCATCCAACTCCTGTTGGGAAGGCGAACTTACGTCTGATCATGTTCAAGCTTGGGATGATCCAAACCACGATTCAACAACAGACCTTATGATCTTAGGAGTGCATGTTAGACTACCCGACCATCCAACCCTCAATTATCAAAGGATTAATGTTGAAATTTATAATGATTTAATTCCTTTCTGTAAAATACAGCTATATTAACATACCACAAAGAACATCTGTCTGCTATCTTTATGTGGTAGTAAAAATAATCGTAGAACCGTCGTGTAAGGAACTTTATAATCAAATGTTTTACCATGCAGTTGTAAAAATGTAGGATACAACTTAATATCATATCGACCTCTGAAATATAAAATATAAAAGATAGTAAGCTGGCACTGCCAGGCAGGATACGCCAACATTTTCGAGAGATGGTTAGAGAACAAGCAAAACCGAAAGTGATTTTTCCTACAATCAAAGGCTATAATTCATTAAATTACAATTTGATATGCGCAAATATCGAAAAGAATCAAGATCTTTAGGTTATAAACATGCATTTCAAGTTTCATCAAAATCGAATCAAAATTGTGACCTATACTGGGTCCACAACCTTGATATACCATATTTTAACACTATTAGAGTACAAACGGCGGCCATTTTGTCTGGCAATTATGGTCCGATTTCCCTGAAATTCAAACTCAACCTTCGGTATGGTGTAACGGTGATAGAGTCAAGCTTTTTTTCAATCGGATAATAATCATAACCTCCAGAGGGACCATAGGCGATTTTTCGGGCAATCAGGGGCCATAATGCAGAAAGCTACGATATGATATGCGCAAATAACGAAAGGGACCAAGATCTTTGGGTTATAACCATGCATTTTAAGTTTTATCAAAATTGAATCAAAATTGTGACCTATACTGAGTCCACAACCTTGATATACCTTTTTATAACAGTATTTGCGTACATGTGGCGGCCATTTTGTATGGCAATTTTGTTCCTAATTTTTCCGAAATTCAAACTCAACCATCCTTAGGGTGTAACGGTGATATAATCAAACGATTTTTTAAATCGGATAATAATTGTGACCTCCAGAGGGACCACAAGCTAAACAAAGACGATTTTGCGTATAATCAGGGGCCATAATTCAGGAAGTTACAATCCGATATGCCCAAATATCGAAAGGAACCAAGATCTTTGGGTTATAACCATGCATTTCAAGTTTCATCAAAATCGAATTAAAATTGTGACCTCTACAGGGTCCACAACCTTGATATACCACATTTTAACAGTATTAGCGTACGAATGGCGGCCATTTTGTATGGCAATTTTGGTCCAATTTGAAATTTGAACTCAACCTTTCTTAGGGTGTAACGGTGATATAATCAAACGATTTTTTAAATCGGATAATTATTGTAACCTACAGAGGGACCACAAGCTAATTAAAGACGACTTTGCGTATAATTAGGGGCCATAAATCAGGAAGTTACGATCTGATATGCGCAAATATTGTAAGGAACCAAGATCTTTGGGTTATAACCATGCATTGCAAGTTTCATCAAAATCAAATTAAAATTGTGATCCCTACAGGGTCCACAACCTGGATATACTATTTTTTAACAGTATTCGTGTACGAACGGCGGCCATTTTGTATGGTAATTTTGGTCCGATTTTTCCGAAATTTGAACTCAACCGTCCTTAAGGTGTAACAGTGATATAATCGAACGGTTTTTCAAATCAGATAATAATTGTGACCTCCAGAGGTACCACGAGCTAAAATAGGTGATTTTTCGGACAATCAGGGGCCATAATTCAGGAAATTACGTTCCGATAGGCGCAAATATCGAAAGGAACCAAGATCTTTGGGATATAAACATGCATGTCAAGTTTCATCAAAATCGGTTCAAAATTGTGACCTCTATAGGGTCCACAAGCTAAAAACGTGATTTTTCGTACAATCAGGGGCCATAATCCATGAAGTTTTGATCCGATACGTGCCCATATCAAAAGCAGCCGAGATCTTTGGGGGATAAACCTATATTTCAAGTTTCGTCGAAATCGGGTAAGAATTGTGACCTGTAGAGAGTCCACAAACAATTGTGGACGAACGGACGGACAGGGGCGACGACATAATACGTCCACATGAAAATGTGGGCGTATAAAAAAAGATTCTATAAAAGATTTGTAAGATTATTATATACTAGTATGATTGCCGACTTCGCAAGATGACCAAATTTGTAATTGACCTGATCATGGCCTTAACATTGACGCAGCATTGCTGGCCAATTTGATGCAACACATGAGGAGGTTGATCGTGGCAACATACACACACACACAGACATCTTTGATAAACACAGTTATCTCTGATACACACAGACATCTTTGATAAACACAGACATCTTTGATTTTAGTCTAAAGTGTGGTACTGGACTAATGAAATGGGCTTTAACGTCATACCCTGACTGGGCTAATGAAGAAGGATATATGCCATACAGTGTGCTATGAGGGCTATTTCGCCTGGTTAGCGACGCTACAACTTACGCTTATATTGAATAAAAACTGCAAAGAGTTATCATACGTGCACGCAAATATGTATATGAGACCTTGGTTTTTGTCCCATTGGGACGACTATACATTGTACCCTGTCTGGCCCTCCATCCTGCACTACTGCCAAAACAGAACCACAACCAGAAATCCTGATTAACTTTTTCGGCTGAATGTCGAACCTTTAGGTTGTCTGATCAGATATTTTGTTCAAATTTTTGTGTAGTTCAAAACTGTACAAACCTAGGTGTAAGACATTGTACTTCTGTAAATGTAACAACAGCATCACCAGTAGCCTGTATAATATCGGCTTTAGCTAGAACCTTCTCATAGAACTCCTAAAACATAAATAACACTTTTAATCCTTTACCTCTTAATACAATATGCAAATATTTCCTATCCCCAGTTTCTTTAAGAACTTTAGAGAAATGTAATATATTAATACTGGTACATCCCCGGACAGACCGTAACTCGACATGGCGTTTTATTGGAAGTCGAAGAACCCTTGTTAGGGTGGTTTTGGGTAATGACTAATGTGAATGCCGAAGACCACCAAAATATATTAAATAGTCTATATTTATCTCAGAAAGTCCACATAATCATCGGATAAGCAATGCTTCTTTTTACAGAGAGAGAGATAGAAATGATGTTTAACGTCCACTCAACACAAACTAGTTCATTTCTGGACTAACACATGGTTTAATTGTTTTTTAAATTTGATTGTACGTAAGGGACAATTTGATTAAAATACAGATTTATATTTCGTTTTGTTATTTTTTTTATACTTTTGATGGCCTACACTACATGATAGATCGTGTCAGAGGTCATACAAGCAGCTTTTGACGTTTGTAGTGGTTTACCCACAGTGCCTTGCACCTAAAGGCCTAGAACTCTCCGTAACAGACCGTTTTATTTCCTAATCTCTCACTTAAACCATAACATGTCAATGATAACAACTCTTACAGATCCTAGTGTAGTAAAGACAAGTAAAACGAAATTTTGAACTATAAAAAAGAAACAAAATAGGATCTTTGTTTTAATCAGACTGATAAAAAATGAAAGTCAAATTATTCAAGTTTACAATTTACATAATAGTACAAATTTTTTGAAGGTTATAATGTTTTTATCAGATTGGTGTAGGGATCTTTAGCTGTGTGAGGAAACTGGTGGACCTGGGGAAAACTCACGAGGACGGACAGGTCACCCTACTCCTTGTCATGCACAACTGGGGAATCAAAACCACGCCAGTTGACTCAATAACAGACCTTATAATGCAACACGCATGTGCTAACCATTCAGCCATCAAATCCCCCTTTCTTTTTAGAGCATTGTACTAAGTTGCTAACTAAGAATAATACCTACCGCAACAGTATCAACTTCTGTATTTGGATCTGTTGGAATGTGAAATCTTAATTCTGTCAGAGAAACTGCAGCATCATCATTTTGATGAAATTCCAAAGTAACTTCATTTTTTGTATTAGTAGAGTGAGAAACATTACCAAGTGGTATTTCAAAAGCCAATTGGTTGTCAATTTGAAAATTTAAAGCATTAGCTGAAAACAAAATGAAGTAAGATAAATATCATAGAGAGTTTTTTTTTACAATAATTATTTAAAGATGGAGGAAGAGAATGGTTTATACATTGAGTCCACATTAGTGATTTGAGTGATGTCCCTTGTTTGTAGGGTATGTTCTGCACACAGCAATGTCATAGACAACTTGTTAATTATATTTCTTTCGATACATTGCATATATTCTTAGCATGTTATTGGGACTAACAACAGGTCACCAACTTTATGATCATGATGAGCAACGGAGAGAGAGAAATGGGGTTTTACGACCGTGCACTCGACACAAACTACATGTAGGTCATTTCGGGACTAACACATGGTTCAATTTTATTTCAACAATTCACTTGCATGTTGGGGTTTTTAGCAGTGGAAGGAAGACCCAGTATGTGAATTAATTAAGAGCATTCATAACCACTAACAAATTTATTGTTATTGTTTTAGAACTTTAAGTTATCTGGTCTGGGTATTGATGGCTGAAAGGAACCATCCTGCACACCTAGTTACCACCCTAGACTCTTAAAACAATTAGCCAAACAAAAATTTTATTAGCCAATGCAGAAATTTGTAGTCAAATATTACATATCACTTTTATTCATTATTTTTATTCTGTCATACAACTCATTGTTGTAGGCAGGGCACCCACAAGCCAAGGGCAAAAATTTCAGTGATATCCCCCCTCCCTCCTCCATAACTTGGCAATCGTTTATAAAAATTATCGACATTGGCAGTCACTGCATCCCACATCCATTCCTCAGCATCGATTCATATTACTTGACTAGCAAAATACTACATTGTTAATACATCATTTCTTATCTAATGTGTCATTCCTTGAATTAAATACTATTAATAAGCTCCTATTCTATCTCACCAATAAAGTCTGCTTGTCCCCAGTTCCATCCTTTCATGGCTATATCCACTTTTTCAAGTTCACTGTTATAATATTTTGATACAAATGATGAAAGTCTCTCAAATTCCTGTTAAAAAATCAGTTAGTGTCTATTGGCAATTATGAATTCTTTATAACAAAATTTAATTCCACTTTATTTTTCAGATGTTTACACATCTTTATTGTGGTCTAAATATCTTTCTACATGTTGTGCATTCTATTGGTTAAAAGAACTGTTAAGTTCAATCTGCGCTCAACACAGGTAAAAAAGTTTAAAGGAGAATGCTAAAGTAAAAGTTTAATTTTATCATTTACTTAGTTGATTATGTAACACATTTCAGATTTTTTTTTTTTTTTTTTTTTTAAGTATTAATAACAAATAACGTTAAAAAACACTCTCGGATTTCCGCAATTACGGAAACACCCGACAATTAATGAGCTGAAGCTATATCACGTGACATGACGTAATAGTTGATCTACGTTTAGCAGTCGATGTATATATCAATAGGGTATCAGCAGAAAGTAACAGCTTGTCAGACATTGATTTCGCCCAGAGTGTTCTTCCCTATCAGGACCGGCGAATTAGAAATACGAGGAACAACGGTGACGGTGATGGTTCGGAACATTCTAGTTACAATAATGATAAATAAATAGGCACTAGAAATTACAAACAGCGTAGACACGCCTTCGCCTTCACGACACTAGCCTATCTATCACTCAGTCCTTCGATTCGCAATGACTTTCGGCTTTATTGCGGCCCTGTTGGTGTTAACGCTTCATCGGAAAAAAAATATATCAGATAACTAATAATTATGGTATTATATGCCCTATACTAGATACGAGAACGTCGCTAAAAATGGGTCACATCGTCATCATTAGACAGTGATAGGACCATGGTCCAGTAGGGCCTTCGCTCACGCTAAACAAGAAGTAGTATCACGCTCATAATTTACAAAGTTACATCGGACAAACTTCTAACATGATTTAGTACTATTTATGATCGACTGCAAAATCATCGAAATAGGCCTACGGAAGACGCTTCAAAAGGGGGATACTAATTAACAATAGTATTCAGGCTACCACTCTACTAGCGGTGTTTACATTTCGTTGCTATGGTTACATAATAGGTTTCTAAAGATAGATTTTGAAAGCTTGCCGGTTTCGCCGTAGAATGCACAGAGTTTTAACAGAAAGATAAAACAACGGTTATATCTTTATCGACATAATAAAGTTATTAAAATTGCACTGGTCCCGTTCATAAGCAGGTATAACTCTAAATTTTCCGAACAAGAATTTGAGAGAGAAGCGTGTTTTGTTGTAAAGTTATTAAAATTGCACTGGTCCCGTTCATAAGCAGGTATAACTCTAAATTTTCCGAACAAGAATTTGAGAGAGAAGCGTGTTTTGTTGACATCGCCTCGTTGATCACTGTGTCCCGACTCATACCTTTTCTGCGCGTTGTCTCGCTTGGAAATTAAAAAAAAAATGACAGACGCTTCCCGATTTATTGTCGGTGCTATTAGTATATCCCCAAGCAAGGCAATTGTCTATGTTTATGCACCCAGTTAGTCAAATTGACGGCATGCCGTGCTCAGTTTCAATAGCCTTCACAAAGTCGATCAACTATTACGTCATTCACGGAAAAAATCAAAGCGAGGTTTCAGATATGCATAAAGGTCAATTGGGTGTTTTTTGGTATATTTTTCCTTTGTAAAAATATTTAGAGTGACTTTTAAAATTTCGCAGGGTCAAAAATATTCTAATATAAATGATATTTTTCATATTAAAAGAGCTTTTTGCGTTAGTATTCTCCTTTAAAAAAGGGAAATGGAGTTTAATGCCTACTTGACACAAACTAGTTAATTTCAGCACTAACACATGGTTCAATTTTATTTGTGGTAATGGCCTAGTTTGTGCTGACTAAGTGGACATTAAACGATATCTATCTTTATCTATAGTTTAAATGAAATGATTTCTTTTATTGCTCACCATTTCTTTAAAGCCATCATATCTGTGTATCGTACCATTATTTAGTAGCATCTTCAAACAGTTTCCCCTCGCCCTTTTTAGCCAATGAACAGCTTCAATATCAGAACTCTGATACTGATCTACTTTTCCAGTTTTAATGTTTTTAAATGTAACACTATTACTTTGTAATTTCAGTCGACCAGGGTTCTGAAATTTGAAAAAAAAAAGCTCTTTTAAATTAATTTCAAATAGCAAAATATTTATTTTTTGTTCAGAAATATGCTAAAATTTATGTATTGTGTTATAATGCCATGGATCAGTACTTCCTGAAAAAAGTTAAGACATTACACACATACATTTATTTAGCATCTTTATGAACAAAAATGTATTTGGTATTTATGTGTGTCAGTTGGTAATTGTGTTGCTATACAGACAACTTATCCCAAAGACAACCCATCCCAATACAAGACAACTCATCTTAAGATAAAAGACAACTCATCCCAATTTTAAAACATGGGTCAAGATATATAAGACATCCCAACAAATGTACAAGTTTCTATTCCATCTTTGAGCCATACATGCATACATGTTGGTCCCAGTTGTGCTGATATCATTGTCTGATAGAAATTTGTCAGAATATAACTTGGGATGAGTTGTCTTCTTACTTGGGATGAGTTGTCTTCTAACTTGGGATGAGTTGTCTTCTAACTTGGGATGAGTTGTCTTATATTGGGATGAGTTGTCTTTGGGTTGAGTTGTGAGAGGTATCATTGTGTCATACTCGTAGTCGTAGTAGGTAATACTTGTTTAGTTACAGTTTATAGGATTTACTAGTAGAAATATCCTACGGAATTGGAAGGGCCAGGGGGGTATTAAGACAATTTTTCCTGCATGCTCTTAGTCTTATGAAGGTTCGCAATGGGATTTAGTATAGGACAAGATCTACCTAAATAAATTCTAATTAAATGGTGTTAATTGTTGTTAAAGTTGATGTAACTAAATAGTAAAGAGGGTCCCTGTAGTGCAGTCTGCAGACCTCAGAAAACCTGAGAAATTAACATATATTATATATATTCATGAGAAAATATATCTATTTTTGCACCCAAACAAAATCATTACCAATGCCCCACGGACTTCTTGAAATACTTCTGGATATTCTTGGACATCACTCATTTTTCCTCTTGCCAATCAAGCTACCTCAACCTGTGTTTAGGAAATCACTCTAGGTTCAGATGGGATAACTTCCGCTGAAAGATAAACACAAGCATTTCACTTAGGATAGCCTGGCGTGTCTTGAAAGGTTTTAACCGGCTAATAATAATATATATATATAATATACTGAAGTATACGAAAGTTGTGAACGTGTTGTATAAATAATGATCTCTTTTTGAATGCATGTGAATTATTGTGTAAACGATGTCTACCCTTTCGATCCTCAACAGAGGGTTAAAAATAAAGGCGGGAAATAACACGTGAGTCTAGTAACACGATAAACAAAATTCGTCCATTTCCCACTCTTTCTGTGTTAGATTGTAAGCATTTTGCAATTTTTTGTCCGCAAGAACATACCTCAAAAATTAAATGTCTTGAAAATTCAATATTGTAGTCTTTAATCTTTAAGTTGGTTGAACATTTAGTAAGAAGACAGAAATGACAGTATTATTTTTAGAACGCAGATGGCGCTTTCGAGCACTTGGCTTTGTTGACATGACGTCATGGTAAACGATAGATTGTATAAAGCGAGTACAATATAGAGCGAGGAACACGTCAGTCAATTTGAGTGACAGTTTGATGTACAACCTTGACATTATGTATTAGTAGAGGCTAAAATCAGATCTTGGATCCACTTGTTAATATACGTTCGGACTCGCTGTTAGTGCGTCGGTTTAAAATAAAAGATTTTGGAATATTTCCATTAAAAAACCCACTAAATTTGAGTGACTTTATTATTTTAAATTAAGAATATTGTCGTATAGTTCTAGAAATAGAGAAAATCGTCGTTTTATTCGACACATTGTCATTAGTCATGATTAGAATAGAACCCATCGGTTTCGCTTTATAATTTAAATAGCGAATCTTTTTCTTATATTTGAAAGACATTTGGAGTATTTCTTTCAATTAATTTCCATAAAATAAAGATTAGATTGATTTTATTATATAAATTATGAATATTATCCTATATTATTATTATACAGGCTATATTAATCTCCATATAATTATATTAGTAAAATTTAAATTATAGGCTACTCGCTTTATAGAATATATCAAAATAGGCCCGGGTTCATAATATCTAACACCTTTTTGTATAAAGCAAGTACGATATAGAGCGAGGAACATGTCAGTCGATTGGGTCAGAATTTAGTTCTATGATTCGGGTTGACAGTTCGATGTACGGCCTAGACATTATGTATTATTAGCGACTAAAATCAGATTTTGGATCTACTTGCAAATATATGTTCGGCCTAGCTGTTAGTGCGTTGGTCTAATTAAAAGATTTTGGAATATTTTTTTAATTAATTTCCATAAAAAACCCACTAAATTTGAGTGACTCTATTATTTTAAATTAAGAATATTGTCGTATAGTTCTAGAAATAGAGAAAATCATCGTTTTATTCGACACATTAGTCATGATTAGAATAGAACCCATCGGTTTCGTTTTATAATAATATAGATAATCTTTTTCTTATACATGTATTTGAAAGACATTTGAAGTATTTCTTTCAAATAATTTCCATAAAATAAAGATATTAGATTGATTTTATTAAATAAATTATGAACATTATCCTATGTAGGCTATATAAATCTCCATAAAATAATTATATTAGTAGATATCTTTTTTACTGATGTTTGAAAGATTTGGGGATATTGTTTTCATTTAATTTCCATAAAATAATGGCATTAGCGTGATTTTATTATATAAATTAGGGATATTATCCTACATCTCCTAGAAACAGAGAAAATCATTGATAATGATTGACAGTTCAGTCCTCGCTTTATAGTGGTTTATTGAATGATTTATTATATAATTAACAATATTATATAGAGAAAGTCATACGACACATGATTTTGGAGTATTTTTTCAATTAATTTCCATTTAATACTATATTTGAATGATTCGATTATATAAACTAAGAATATTATCCAAGAAATATGGAAAATTATCATCCTATACCACATTATCTAACCGGGGTTATATGGAAAGTTGCTAGACTTTTTAATATAAATTTCTATTATATATAACGAGCCTGTATTTTTCATTTTAACTAATTATATACATAGAGGCGTTTCTTTTTTACGTTTTACTATCTGTGTTATTTGTTTTTATTTATGTATGTTGTAGTATTGTGATTATATTTAGTTTGTCTCGTTGACGCTGACGTGCCATTAACACCATATGGCATTGTTTAGCCATTTATTACAGCACCAGCACAACGTCTGACAAGTGTTGAAAACCCTACATTTAACGCCCCAGTACTCATAATCTGGAAATAAAGGTTATGTCAATAATGTATGGAACCCAATCGGCCTCGCTTAGTCATGTTATAAAGATTTTGAAGTATTATTTCAATTAACTTACATTGAAAAAAATAGCAATAAAAGTCAGTTTATTATATAAATTAAGATCATTTTCATATACATATATACATTTGGGAGATAAAAAGTTTCTTTACAAGATATGGATCTGGATTTTTTTTTCGTTAACTTGTTTATCATAATGTTAAATGCTTTACTTCCTTTCTGTGTCAAGTTATCCATGGAAGCTAAGAAGGAGCCAGTATCTGAAATGACGGTTCCGAGATAATTGAACTCATAAACGTTTTCTAAATATTTTCCATTATACATAAAATTATGGGAGTTTTTTTCTATCTTGGAGTGTGTTAAGCACGTAGTTTTTGTTTTATTGGTATTTATAGTTAGTCTCCACTCATCAGAATAATTTTCTAAGTTGTCAACACATTTTTGCAGACCATCAGCAAACAAAAGATAGTGTGTCTAGTTCTACTGGTTTACATTCTTCGTTGAAAACTTTGTTTATATCATCAATGAATATGTTGAATAAGGTGGGACTCAAACAGTCTCCCTGTCTAACGCCTATATCTATCTGAAAATCCCTGCTTAGCCGATCTTCCAATTTCACTGTCGATATTGTTTTTTTTTTATATAAGTCTTGGATTATATTGAAACACTTCTTTCAATACCCATTTTAGCTAACTTAAGGAGAATAGACTGTCTCCATACAGAATCAAACGCTTTACGGAAATCAACAAATGCTACATATATTTTATCCTGTTTATTTTTTACGTATTTTGAAACCAGTGTTTTTAATAAAAGTAAAGTATTCGGTGGTTTTCTCTAAACCCAAACTGGGAATTGGAGAGTTTACTTTCTATTAAGGTTTTTAATCTAGTATTGATCAGAGAATAAAAAAAGCCTACTTAGGTGGCTAGATATCGCAATACCTTTATAATTGTTGGGATCAGATTTGTTACCTATTTTATGTAGTGAAGTAATATATGCTTTTCTCCAAGAATCAGGGTATATTGACGTGGAAAGTATTGCATTAAATAATTTAGTGATAATGGGGGTAATAACATTTTTTCCACATTTTAGCATTTACGAATCTATACGATCTAGCCCTACTGCTTTATTACCTTTTAGTTTATTTATTTCTTTTTTAACCTCGCTTATTGTAAATGGTTTGTCTGTTATCTCTGATTTTGCCAGATTTTCTTTCAATTTATCTAATTCATTTAATATTTTCTCTTCCGTTTTACTGTTGTTTTTTTCCGATTTAACTCCTGGGTTCTTATAATGCTCTTCCCAAGTATTTGCTTTATTTCGGAACCACCATCATTGTTTATTGTTCTTTTTGTGTGTAGAGAATTTAATAATTTCCAAAATTTCTTAGGTTCATTACTTTTGCTGAGAGATTCTAATTGTTCTTTCATGTTATTGTAATATTCTATTTTCTTTTTCTTTTTTGTCAGAAAAGTTTAGTCTTCTAAGGAGCTCATTTGTTGGATTTCGGCTTAGTTGTTATGTATGAAAGGTCTTGGCGTATTTTTTTCAATTGGTTTTTGGTTTAAATATAAAATATCATTTGAGTGATTTCGTTATAAAAGTTAAGAATATTATCTTATATCTTAGAAATAGCATCCTATACCACATACAGAACCCAGTCGGCTTCGCTATACGAGGCCGAACTTGTTTGGGGGGTCAGCATATTTTCCCGACAAATAAATTTCTTTAGAATTCGCGCAGCCGTCCGCCCACGAGCGACGTAGGCGACCCCCATAAAATTTTTAAACCAGACGGCCGTAGACGCGATTTCCAGGCATTTCGAATACTTTCTAGTAATTTGGAGTAGGTAATAAATTATGTCAGTTGCAGCATAAAAACTGGTAAAAAGTCACCTATAAAATGCAAACTCTATTACTACGAAAACAAGAATAAGTCGAACAATTTACCTTTGCCTCATTTTTCATTTTATGAGACTTCACATTTTTTATCCAGATCTCATATGAATAGAAGACTTGTATATACTTTATCTACTTTTAATATATGAATGACCATTTTAAATATCAAATTTACAATCTATATATTCCGTATTACGATTTACTTTTGCCAGTTCACATTTTTTATCCATATCTATGATAGATAGATCTAAAATCAAGATAGAAGACTTTTTGAACTTGCAAAATTTATATACTTTTAATATATTTATGGCCATTTTAGTTCAAGTTTATTTACATCTAGTGCACTATATTATACCAAAAGAAGAACAAGTCAAACGATTATTACTTATTTCACATTTGATGCGCGATGATGCAGCATCAGATTTTTCACAAGAATTTCTCACTAGAAATCAACAGTTTCGTGCAATGTGCATCCAGTGCTTAGAAGAAAAATGTGTTTCTATTACTTTTCCGAGCGAAAATGTCAATTATTTTATCGATATCTTGCATCACTTAATTAGTATACTCGCCCTCAATGTTTATGATTGCGAGGTAATGAAGCCGCGTTTGACCCATATTATTAAAAATATTTAAAACCCGACAGAAGGCCCGACAAACCGAGCATTCATTCCCGACAAGACCATAGCCTTCCCCGACAAGGCCATACACCTACCCCCACCATATTTTCAAAAACTCCGCTACTTCGCCTGTTAAGGAGGACCGGCGCCGCTGTCTGTAAACCCGAAATGTTTTCTGGTATTTCGGGTTCTGCTATAACAGTCATCGAGCCATAAGGGCGTTTCCGTCTACTCTTCCGAATCCAACATGTACAGGAATTGTACACGGGCATCCAAACCGAACGACTAGAAGACACGGCAAAGCCACGCTGGAAAATCCCGTCGAACTTTCCCTGCCAACACCGGGATCCACCTCGGGACCTCCTGTCATGAGGCCAGTGCACAATCTCGAACCAGAAAAATTTTGGAGAAAGAAATTTCTCTGGTGATACTGGGTAGCCATTTTCCCGGAAGGACGAATCACACGAATGTATTTATTTTAAGTGTCTGGATGACCGAATCACTTAAAAATATACACACGCGTAGATAAATAGATCTTAACGAAAACTTAATTTTTTACATTTAGGATCCACTTTTGTTATGTCAGCGAGTTGACTTTGACTCAAGAATCATTTCACAACAAACAAAACGACGATCCGACATCTTGTTTTCGAGAAAAAGACCCAAAAAAGATTGACCAATCAGAGGTCAGAATGGGCGGGGCTTACCTGTAAAAAATTTGAAGATAATGGACGGTCTTTGGCCCCAGAGGCCTCCGGTCCCGCGGCTGACTCTGGGAACGAGATTGGCCAGTGCATTACTCGCCTAGACACCGTGGCTCATCGCCATTTGTCGAATATAATTGACCTGGACCATGACTCACGTACCCTAGCACTGGACACAGGAGCCCATGACTCACGTACCTTAGCACTAGACACAGAAGCCCATGCACTGAATCCCAAAGGGCCATTTTCTGTCTTGGGGACCCTGTTATAGGGGGGGGGGGGGGGTCATATTATGTTTCCTCCCCGGAATTGGCGCTTTTTTACGTTTTATTTTTAAACATTTTCCATTATTTTCGGGTCGGAGGCTGGCGCCATCGCTATAAGCCGCCTTAGACAAAACCCTCATTTAATTGAGGTAGAAAGTTATTAACTTCTTGTAGATGTTCAAATGGTGAAGGCATATCTTGACTGTGTTCGATGATTAACATTTTGCGCTAAAGCTAGGCAGAGATAAGAAATTTTATTGGTCGATGTTTTGGGACACGATAATTAAGTGCAATTGTGTTGGTACTAGATATCCCTTTTTGCGTCTTCAACGATTTGTACTTCTTTCTTCATCCAATAAGATGATGATGATGATAAAGAGGATGAAGATATATATAATTATTATTTTATTAAAGTGTCACAAATCAGTAGAATATTTACACGTTTTATACAACATCATACATATGATTTCTGGCCAACAAAGGCCTTTGAGATACAGGTTAAAACATTAAAATACTATAAGGCAATAAATACAGATGTACATCTAAAATACTATATTATTATATAAGGCAATGAATACAACAAGAAACAGTGAAGCCGATGTCCCCCGCCGAAATCCAAAAATAATTAGATGACACATATTTATTAATCGCACATTTATCGAGCAATCAAACGAAACACTAAGTTTAATCACTCTCTATCAGATAGTCAAGATTGTCTTGTCCCAACGCATCGACCAAAGACATTACTTAGCTCTGCTTAGCTTTAGCTCGAAATGTTACTCAGTCAAGACATTCACCTAATGTACATCTACATCAAGTTTAAACATTTTACCCCAATTAAAAGCAAAGTTGTTATGTTCCAAAGTCTTGACCAATCAAATTGCTTATCATGCCCCAACGCATCAACTAATCAGATTGCTTATCTCTGCTTACCGCAAGCAGACAATGTTCATCATCAAACTTCATCAAGACATTCTCCTAATAAACGCCTACACGAAGTTTGAACATTCTACCTTAATTAGAAAAAGAGTTATTGTGTTCGAAAATCTCACCCAATCAAATTGCTTTTTGCTCTGCTTTCCCTAAGCAGAAAATGCTCATTATCGAACTTAGTCAAGATATCGATGTAATGAAACCATACACCAAGTTTTATCACTCTCGCTTTATTATAACTAAAGTTATCGTGTTCCAAAGTATCAACCAATCAAATTGCTTATCTCTGCTTACTAGTACCCTAAGAAGCAAATGCTCATCTTCGAACTCCACCAAGGTAATGACCTAATAAACATCTTCACCAAGTTTGGACATCATAGCTCAATATATGAAGGAGAGTTATTGTGCTCCAATGTTTCGGCCAATCAAATTGCTTATCGCCCGATTCACCTATATTAATGAACGCCTACACGATCGAAGTTTGACCATTCTACCTCAATTAGAAGAAGAGTTATTGTGTTCCAAAGTCTCGGCCAATCAAATTGCTTTTTGCTCTGCTTACCCTGAGCAGAAAATGCTAATTATCGAACTTAGTCAGGGTATTGATGTAATGAAACTATAAACCAAGTTTCATCACTCTCACTTAAATTAGAACTAAAGTCAACGTGTCCCAAAGTATCAACCAATCAAATTGCTTATCTCTGCTTACCCTAAGAGGAAAATGCTCATCTTCTCACTCCATCAAGGTTTTGACCTAATAAACACCTACACAAAGTTTAAACATTCTATTTTAATTAGAAAGAGAGTTACAGTGTCCCAAAAAGGGACGAATCCATTTTAATAGTCCCTTGTTTTTTTTTTCGGAAGGCGGGGAACAAATATATATCTAAAATACAGATAAAACAATTTTATGTAAACACCTGTTTCTAAAATAACTATTCTAATCATAAAATTTCATACTTGTTTAAAGCTAATCATAAAATTTCCAAGGCAATAAATACAGATAAACAATTATGTAACCTGACATAGGCATACGAGCTGGAAAAATTGGGGCACATATTGAGTCGTTGAATGTTTCTGTTTTATGACACGGCAAAACGTGTTGTGGAATTAACTTCAAAATTCTCAACAAACTAAATTGAAATACTTCTGTAGACATGATAGGGGGTATTGGAAATTGTCCTGCCTCAGAGAAAGATCCAACGATACTGTTTTCTTAACTTCAGGGAGAATAAGTTTCATGTTCATCATTAGGCGTAACAATAAACGGCCCCTTGTAATCTTAAAAGTGGGAAGGGCCTAAACAACAAAAGGGCGGGGCTTAAATTATACTCGCTCTATAGAAGATATCAAAATAGCCCCGGCTTTATGATATCTAACACCTACCTGACGTCATACAAAGACATGGGCATTGGATTTCGCGGTCTTCCAGTTTCAAAATGTAATAGCCCTGTATTATGTCTGGTTAATCACTCTTCGTGTACATGGAGTGAGAGACAGAGAGGGCGGTCCTCGGCTCCAGTCTAAACTTGATAACGTACACATTGATCTACAAAGAAATTGACTGCCTAAAATAATTGACAGAATAATGTACTAAATTGAGTTATTGTTTTGAATAGATAAAAATTCAACCCAGCAACGTAAGTAGCATGCAATTATAATTCCAAACTTGCATTTATTATTTCAAATTATTTAATATATTTTTTTTGTAATAATCTTTCATTATTGTTGTATTCAGAATTACTGCATCCTATCATCAGTACAGTGTCAGTGGCCTATGTCTGGTTTCAAAATGCTGTGCTTGTGGTCATATATTTTCTGAGGGGGGGGGGGTCCGTTTCTGAGCTTGACACTCAACATGATGCTGTCAAAAAGAAAAAAAAAAAATGAAAATGTTTTGGTTGGTTTTGCTTGTCACACTTAGTCATGGATGATGTAAAATTTAAAAAAAAATGATTTAGTTGGTTTGCAGATTAATTGTCACTATTGTCAGTGTAGTAAGACTACATCATGTAGTTCTAAAAAGGAAAAAGTCATGCTTTCTGTTCTGTATGTTTTTCTCAAAAGAAACATATATTGATAAGAAGTCATGAAAATATTACAATAAGTAGCCTACCATAATTGATTTTCTATTTGACTTCTTATTATATTATAAATATTTTGACAATATTATTAACATGTCCAAAATGATTAAGAGTCAATTGTAATGTTCTAATTTTTGTCAAAGAAAACACAAAATGAATATTTTGTAAAATATATCAATTGGTGTTTGCTGGTCCTGAAATTTTGGCCTTTAACTTTAATATGTAATGAATCAAAAACGTATTTTGGGTGGGAGGGTGTGGTTGACTAGAGGATGGTACATGTACACTCACCATGGTATTGGCTACATTATCTCATCATAGTACATGTAGCTAAATCGCTAATGTTTGGGACCTAGAAATTGACACGAAAGGGTCGCAATGCATGTAATAATGTAATTTGAATGTATATTAACTGATGTTTTTACAGTAATTTCTAATAAAATAAGCCAAAAGTTTAAGATGATTATTTTGTCTTAAATGTTGGATATCAGACAGATGCCCATTATTTTGTGTTTTCAATGCAAAGAATTTGGATGATAGAGTTCAGACTTGGCTACTTTAAAGCAGCATAAAGGATTTACCTTCGGTTGTTTTTTTGTTAACGTGTTAGGAATGGATAGGAATAACTTCATTTGAATTGATACAGTCCTTTACTATAATTCAAAACTGTAACCAATTTCAAAAGAAATGTGAACCAATGGATATTGGCCTGAAAGCACAATTTATAGACATGATAAGGACATTATATTATAAAAAATATACACATGAAATTTAAAACAGATGATTTAACTAGATAGAGAGAAAAATGGGGTTTAACGTCCACTCAACACAAACTAGGTCATTTCGGGACTAACATATGGTTTAATTTTATTTCAATTGCGTGTAGGGGTCTTAAGCATCGGGAGGAAACCAGAGGACCCAGAGAAAACCCACAAGGTTGTACAGGCGACCCTATGATGAAACTAATCCTGAACAAAGGTAATTAGACATCAGAATGATATATTGAACATGTATTGAGCTTCAAGGAAGAAATTGTTTTCTGTTCCCCTATAATTTAAGTGCACCACATGAAACAGAAAGATTGGATTTCTGTGGAATATTACTACGGTACTTAGGATTGTCAAAATATTTATTCAAAATAAAAATAAATGCTATATTTAGAATTTTTCCAAATTTGAATACATTTCAAAGTCTTTTTTAGACAGTTAAAAATATAAATTTGTGTTTATGGTTGAATTTTTTACAAGTCTAATTTTATAACAAAGATATTGAGTGACAGGTAATTTCTTCAGCTGATCATTCCACTGAAAACTGACAAACATGACCATTTGATTCACTATGTGTTTTAAAGGACCTTAGTCCGTAACTCAAAATCCTCAAAGTATTCAACATCGAAAACACGAATTAACGCTAGAAATTTGCACTTGATTGAGATTGCTGGCTTATTTCGCCGAACATAACTGATTTGAAATTGGAGTAAAAACGGAAACCATTGAATGTAAATCAGTTTATATGCATTCATATTACAGTATTATATGCGTTGCGACCCACTTTTGTAAATTTCTAGGTCCCAAATGCTAGCGATTTAGCTCCTTTAAGGCTCCTTTAAAAACAGTTATATTTCTTAAATCAAATGATTTGTAATTCGTAATAGAGTTGTGCTATTCTTGCACATTTCATGACATCCATGCTTTATATCTTTAAATCAAATTTTTTTTTTTTTTAACTCCTTGGGAATAAATCATCATACTATACAATATGTTGCCTGAATAAAACCTGTAATTATATTCAGGTGTTAGGATCGCCTAGTGGTTTAGAGTGCCGCGCTTCAACCTCTAGCTGGCTGGTCACCTCTGGCTTGCGGCTGTGGTTTCGAGCACTGGTGTGAGCGTATGTGGCATGGAGATTGGGGCGCCTTCTCAACCTTGTGGGTTTGCTCTGGGCACTCCGGTTTCCTCCCACTGCTAAAGACCCCTACCACAAGCAAATTATTGAAATAAAAAAAACATATGTTAGTCCTGAAATGACCTAGTTGTGTTGAGTGGAGGTTAAACCCCTCTCTCTCTCTCTCTCTCTCTCTCTCTCTCTGTAATTATATTCCCAATACATTACATATTTATATTTGACTAATTGTGCAGATTTATTAACAGGGTATAATAAGCATTCTGTATATCGCTACATGTAATTATTGTTGGCATTATTAAACCAAAATGGTTTTGACTTGATTGTGGAGTATTGAGTATAACAGCCAGACTAGTCATGCTAACGTAATGACATGATCAGTTAAGCTTGTTAAGATGACTTATTATGGTTAGAAAGCCTCAGGTTATGTGACATTAGTTAAAAAAAAAACTACTTGTGAATGCTGTCTCTATCTCCGCATATAGTGTTGAAACTCAATATTGAATTTTTGGTTTAAAGATGAAACTGACATTGTCTGCTAAGTATTTACTCTGTCTACACAGTAGTTTTCTTTACCCAAACCTTTGACCTGGTAAAGTCAGCTCTTTGTTGAGTTGACTCTTTTGAGATGTACTCTATGAAACGATGATCCAGACTACTTGTTCTCAGAATTTCAAGAAAAAACAAGAATAAATCCTGTTGAATTCCAAGTAGGATTAGTTACACTCCTAAGTTACATTACATGAAATGGTACCTGATGATCCTGTTGTTTTACTGGAAAAGTTCTGCAATGTTCGACTCTATACTGTTAAGGGTTAATTTGTTTGTGGTAAAAAAATTCTCTTTCAAAATTCAGAATATTGTCAGTTGATTCATAAATATGTGTAGTTCAATGAACACAGATTTACAAAGCTTGCCATTTGTAAAAAAACATTTTTATTATATGTCTGCCCATCCACAATTTGTTTTCCAAAAGATCTTGGTTCCTTTCAATATTGGCATATATCAGATTGAAATTCACTGATTATGACCCCTGATTTTGTCAGACACGTTTTAATAAATGAAATGAAATGGGGTTTAACGTCTTACTGTTCTGCCGGAAAAAGTGACAGAAAAGGTCATTAGCACCAAGTCCTAATTGTAGAGGATGAAATCATAGTGCAGTATTACAAGTTGTCAAATCTAGCTGTACAGCATGTATCTCATTAATTGCTATTTTCATAATTTTAATTACTTATCAGTTAATAACGCATCAATCATTAAATCACTGGTTAAAATCCATAACATTATTCACTTTCTCAAGAGCAGACTGGGTTGGTCTTATTTTGTGAAAGGTAAAGTATTATATATCATAGATTCATAATGAGTATAGGCTTGTGTCCCACCCAGGACACCAAATAAAACTGTCAAAATTACATGGTGACAAGCTAGTTAACTGTAATGTATGACTTTTCTTCCAATTCAAGGAAAACAGGTTTATTAGTTGGGATGAAAGATGTGGAAATACATTTCATTTACTGGTAATCATGATAGAGTTGAGATATGTCTAATTTTTAAAATTATTTTTCTCCAATTTTTCTCTTCAATTTTACTAGTTATTTGTTTCCCAGTTGAATGTTAACTATCTTCCCTTGAAATGAGGTAGCGGAAGCTAATTAACACAAAATTTAGAGATTTTTTTAACATCTTTGTATGGATGTTGGTATTGCTTCTTAAGTGTAAAAAAAGGCTGTATGGTTCTATGATAGGTTAACTCAAACAACCTATAGGCGTTAAAACCCACTAGGACTCTTGTAAAATATGGGGCAAATTGGTGGGTCATCTATCTTCTCATGATGATGAAAAGAAGTGGTAAACTGATGAATGGATTATGATAGATAAAGAGAGGCTATAGTTTGTATGTGACAAAGTGCTAAAAACTCTTTTGAACCAGTATTGATGTAGTGTCAACAATTTATTGCCAGAATAAATATAGGATATCTACCGCTTTACCTACATGTACTCTCTCTCTCTCTCTCTCATATGTGGCCATGCTATCAACTATATAATACATTGTATAGATGTATATGAATGTGTTGTAATATGGGTCATGAAAGATATTTTTTTTCTCTATTCTTTATGATGTATAGAGTAATATTGTTTGAATAAAGTGTAGACACTGGGTATAATTGAAGTGTATACCAGTAATATTATTATTATAGACTACTGTAGATTAAGTAGATGATAATATATTGACCAAGAGCTTGGTTATTTTGTGATCAAGTTATGAAATCAATAGAAGTGTTTTGTCACTGAACTCTATTTCTATGGAATATGTCAAATTTTCTCACGATTAATGCTATTATCACAGATGACGTTTTGTATAGTATTTGGTAGTGGTCATTTAGGTAGATTACAATGTATGTGTCACGAAGGCCACTATTGGCTTCTAGTTGACTGAATTCGTATCCCTAAATGTAAAATGTGTCTGAATTATCAAAAAACTATATATATATGAAGTTCTGCTAATGAAGATGGGCATACACCATACAGTGTGCCATGAGTGAAATTTTGCCCAGGCAGCGGCGCTATGGCCTACTCTTATATCGAATTCCAAATGCCAAGGGATCTTGTGTTCACGGGACCTTGGTTTTTTGTACCATCCAAATGACCAGACAGCTGTCCTCGTCAGGGCCTCCATTCTGCATCATTGACAAGGGGAAACCATGCCGGAAAATCTGGATGGACTTTCTCGGCCAATGCAGGGATTGAATACCAAACCTTGAGGCTAGCGAGCTAGTGTCTTTCCCACATAGCCACTGTGATCCCCCTAAAAAAAACATTAGGCAGGTATCACAAAGATCATCTTTATAATGTCCACACATTGATTTAGTATACCGGTGCTTCCATAAAAAATATCTCGGTAATCTGTCCGATTTATTAGCAGACCGCAAAATAAGATGACTATAGGTTTTAAGACTGTGTTTGTTCACTTGTACACAAGGTGTAGTTTCATACGCCTATTCTTGTGTAATTCTTGCGTTTTTCAGTTTCCAACCTCCTGCCAGAGACTCCTGAATTGTAGATATTATTATACGGTGATAGCCCAAACAAAGGCATATGCAGAAAAATGATCAAAGTGGGGGCCTGTTCCTTATTATACATGTATCTGAGGCCATTTCTGGCCTCTGCCTCTTGGACATGCACTAAACTTGTAAAATGACATAGTGTTTAGATGATGTTAAACCCCATTTCTCTCTGTCTCCCTATTTTTTTAAACTGTTTTGCATTACAAAATTTATATGCTGAGAGAAGTTGCCAGGTTTGTTGCTCTAGTATGTCACTTAACCTGTGTTAGGAAGATGTTGGCTGTCCACTAAAAGTGTTTTCTAAAGACATGTTTAAATTTGTTTGAGGATTTACTATAGTTGGCAGGTCATCCATCTACTTATTGTTACTAAGCCGTCTGTTACTGACCGTTGCAAAATTTCAACACTTGGGTCCAAACGAATAACCAGCTGGGTAAGAAAATGTTGAAACAGATTGATTTTGTTAGAATTTAATTTGTCATTTTCTATCCGAAGTGGTTCAACTCACCCTTCTAGTTTCAAGTGTTGTTCATTTCAATAGAAGGGTTGAAATGTTATTGACAGTCCTTTATCGCTAACTCTACCAGTAAGGTAACTTATCATACTTAAGAAAACAAGGACTTGATTATATATAGTGTGATCTATAACAGGATTTCAGAAGGTGTGGGGGGTGGGTGGCACAAGACAGGTTTCACTGTATGGACATCTTTTAAACGGTAGCCTTCGAATGATATATTAAAGGTAAAATTGGTGGACTCAAACCTTGGCATTATGGTTAATCCGAAATGAAATGAAATTATGGGGTTTAATATCCTATTTTTCTTTTGCATCTTGGCTAATGAAGACCGGCATATGTCAAGGAGTGTGATTTGAGGGACCTATTGTACTGTTAGTTCAAATTCCAGCTGTCGTCACGGGTTCTTTTATGTGCAAGTCAATGTGTACATAGGACCTCAAGTCCCCCCCTTGTCGGCCCTCTGCACCTTTAGACAAGTTTAGCTCTTGCATAATTCTTCTGTAAATATGGTTTACTAAAAACAGGCATGAACAGTAAACTGTTGCCTGTCATTACACAGGTATGTCAAGCATCTACATGGATTTGACAGATATAAACAAGCAGCCTATGTCTGTTATTTTACACTGGGCTTTTTATTGATTTTTGATTCAGTCAACCTGATAAGACAGAGACATTTTCTTCTAGATTATCATTATTATGGCTTTCTGTTCAGACCAGATATTGTTCATTGTAGTCATTTATATTTTTAATTCTTATGCATGTACCAGATGATCAGAAATACATCATACTTTTCAGGCCATCTGCAGAATGAACTAATTTGATAAATATAAACTTCAGTTTGGTACAGCTGCGGAGCTCATAGGTCACTTTCTGCCAATTAGCTCAATTCAATGTTTTATATTAAGATTAGCCTTATATTGGAATATACTGTAGCCTATACTGTGTGAATCTATCAATAATTTGTGCAACTTGCGATAATAAGTTTTTATATTTCATTACCATACTCTTTATAATACCAGGGGATTAAGTGGTTTAGTGGTGTGGTTTTGATTCGAAAGTTATCGGTTTTCTCTTGGTGTCCCAATTAATGTTTTATATTAGTCTTATTTTGGAATACACTTTTATGATGGGGGGGAGGGCAATCAAGTGGTCTAATGGCATTGTTTTGATCCTAAAGTTAAGTGTTTTCTCTGATGGCTACAAACCCCTGCAGGCAAAAAAATAATTGAAATAAAATTGTAACATGTCAGTCCCAGAATGACTCTCTCTCTCTCTCTCTCTCTCTCTTTTCTACCATGACAGTTTTGTGATGAAATAAATCTGTAAAAGGCATGAAGCTAGGTTATCCTGACATTTTCTAATAGAACTTACTAAGAAAAACATGTCCAATTATTGAAATTTATTCCTTACAAGTTCGTCCCTTCCACAGAAAATCATTACAGTGTTATATGGATGGCTGTGGTATCAGTTTTTCCCTCATTGTTGTTAGAAGCTGGATTTTTCTAATGATCAGTATATTACCAGTTATAACTGCCAAATGTATTGATTATTTTATCAGATGAATTTTTCAATTGAACCTCTTTTTTTTTTTTTTAGTAATTCCAAATATTTTGCCTAAAGAGACATTCTTCTTACTTGCATTGTATTAAACAGTGTAAATAAAATGAAATGGAGTTTAACATACTACTGTTTTGCTCCAAACTGAGCTAATGAAGACAGGCATACACCATACAGTGTGCTTTGGGGAAATTTTGCTCTGTGAAATTGAAATAAAGAATATCATATTTTAAGAATTGGATTTTTAGTTTTCCTACCTAGATGTATATTGGGTCATTTTGCTCAATACTTCACACAATAAAATATGACCCTATATATCAGGAAACTCTTAAAGTGGATTTTTATATTACAGTACTAGAAACACTTATGAATTTGAATTAATATAGTTTTGCTTTAAGTATGCCAATTTATGTCACACTCACAAATACTGTTGTTCGGGTTTTGAATTCGCAGGAATACATGTAGGCGCCACAGTAAACATGTCAAAGATGATAAGAAAAATGATCAGTTTTAACTGTTATTATTGTCGCATCGCATGATTAGCATGTTTTACTCATAAACCTATGTTTTTTTTCATAAACCTGTAAAGCACTCCGTAGAATTATGGAAGGTTGGGTGGCTGCGCAGCACGTTAGATCATAATGCCTGCCATTGAGTCAAGTGGCATGTAATTGTCAAGGCGTATGGTCATCTGTCCAACTTGTGGGTTTTCTTGGGCCCCATCGTTTTCTCCAACAGCTAAAGACCCCTACACAAAAGCGAATTATTGAAATAAAATTGAATGATATGTTATTCCTGAAATGAATTGGTTTGTGTTGGTATTGATTTCAATCATTTTTGTTTTCCTCTTGCAAAAACCTTTGAATAACGATTTTATTTTTAAGATTTGAAAACATTCCAGCCAGTACAGCAATCTCGATCATCAAAAGCATCTAGTATTCAAGTACATGTACAATAATGTATAATTAACTTTGGGTTTCATGTTGCATTTCTCATACAACAATTTCTGTATGCTTTTTTTTCCCACCTAAAATTTTTTTATTGATGAATAGACCTTGCCAATGTAACTGTAGCTGGAAAGAAATAAAAAAAAACGTTTGTGTACCAATGGATAGATGCAATGGTTACTCGTGGGTCGACTATTTACTTTATTGATGGAATACCATGCGTGTGCATTATTTAGGTTCTCAATCAAATCTGTCCGATCTACAAAATACCATACATTCTCTCAACAGAATTCTAATAAAATTCATATACCTGTTTTGTAAAACCTTGCTTATTAAAACATGTTAATTTTATTTCATAATAAAAAGAAATATTGTGCTTCAAATTGTTAATGAAGTTTACTGTAGATGGTAAGGTTTTAGAAACTGTGCACCGTAATTATTAATTTGTCTTCCATTTACTCAAGTTATCCGTCTGCAATAAAGATTTGTAGGATGAAAAGGATTTACCAATGATTCCCCATCACGAACATGTAGGGCTACATTAGTTCAATTAAAATATATTATTGAAACATCCAGTATACTGTCTCGCTGGTTTGTCCTCAGTTACTTAAATTACCACGCGACAGCCAAATTCTCAGGGGCATGATTTAGGAGTAAAAGACATGATCTCTCAAGTGTAAGTGATTTTTCAGACATGTTAATTCCCACATTCTGTAGAATGGAGAGAAAAACCTCAGCTCATTAAAAGCAATTTGTGTCTGTGTGATAAACCAGACTACACAAGTATCACAACTCCTAATAAACCATAACTAAAGGATATTTTTTTTTTCTGCATCTCTTTTTTGGGACCTAAATTGTAATGAGAGAGAGAGAGAAATGGTATTTAACGTCCACTCGACACAAACTAGGTCATTTCAGGACTAAAAATTGTATTGAAATCCGGTGAGAAAAGATTTTGTAAATTCAGTATTTTATAAGTTGTGTGACTAATGTTGCCTTATACACAGGACCAGGTAGGTGAGACATTCTTTCCTAGAAGATTTAATACCACCTCCCTTCTGTGCTAAGTGCCTGCAGATAAATTTGTTATTTAAAATGTACATACACATAACAAGGTACAGTGTACATGTACATGTAGTAAGATTTCTGTATCCCAAAATTGTCTGCCAAATTATTTCCTTGATTTAAAATGGACATTCTGTAATGTCTATTTTCCAGAAGCATTATATAAGATTTAGATAAAGAACTGGACGTTCTTGCAATATTAGGCAGATTTAAATCAAGGAAACAAATTGACAGGTACAATGTTATTAAAGAAATCTTTTTAAGGCAGATTGCAAAACAGACTATTTACAAAGGCAACAAATTAATATTACTATTAAATTTCACATCAATCAAATAGATCATCGTAACAAGCCCAGCAATAATCATATACTTTAACAATAGAAAAATGATTTACTGAAATATTTTGCATAGGAATATTATGCTGCCTGCACCAATTTAAAAAGACTTGGTGATCCTACGTTTGAGGATCTTTTTGTGAAAAAGGGTAGGACAATGTATTGGTTAGCCTTTTTTAATTTTTTTTAACAATTTCTTTGAATGAGTTAAGACATTCTGAAACATGAACAGGGGCCTCTTAGGATAAATATATTATTCTGCCCAAATTGGCATTAAATCCTGGTACATATATGTCTTAATTATGATTTGTTGCATGTATTTTGAAATATGCTGAATGCATGACTACACCGAATTAACAATATGTCATACAGTTAGTTACAGTTACCATATTCAAAGGATGCTACATGTATTTTCTCCTGGCTGATATTCATTGTACAGGTAGTCAAAGGGGGGATAATTAAGGACATCTGCTGATGTAAACTGGATTTTTTTTTATTCTGTGTTTTATGGGAATTAGGCATACAGGCCATTAGGGCGACAGGGCAGCTGTCCCCCCAACTTTTTGGCAATCTGACTTTTAGTGCAGTAAAGTAGGGAAAAAAATTATGATATGATCTAGTTTTGAAAGAGAAGTGTCTGAAGTTAAATAAAACACTAACTCCACTTTTCTGTTTTTTTGATACCACAAATTTGTACTGAATTGACTATGTTTTAAAGCATTTTGTTGGGCACCACTCTGCTTTGCAAAATAGGGGGGGTTGGATGGCTAAATGGTCAGTGTATCATAGAGTCTGTCATTGAGTCAACTGGCATGGTTTCAATTTTCTGGTTGTACGTGACAAGGAGTAGGGTCGCCTGTCCAACCTAGTGGGTTTTCTCCAGGTCCTTCGGTTTTCTCCCACTGCTACAGACCCCAACGCACTAGTGTATTATAAAAATAAAATAATAAAAAACAAAACCATATGATAGTCCCGAAATGACCCAGTTTGTGTCGAGTGGGCGTTTAACCCCATTTCTCCCTGCTTTGCAAAATATCATATACAGATAAAGTGCACTAATCTTACTTTTCTGTTATTTGAGAACCGCAAATTTGTAGTGAACTGCCTATGGATTAAAACAGTTTTTCTGAAGCAACACTACTATTTTTGGGTATTGCTCATTGTTTGTCAATGCAGCTCCAACCGTCTGTTTGGATGATTGGTATTCGGTCGCAAAACTTTGAAGTTGCTTGACTCATTGGTTAGAATAGCTGAAAAAGATCTGCATATGCCAGGTTAAATTTTCAAAATTTTCGTGGGGAGGGTGCCTTCTCCCGGGAGTCGTTTGGAATTCAGGTCAACCACTTTAGTTAGGCTACATATATTGAACCACATTGAAGTCGTTGTAATCATGGGCTGGAATAGCAAGAAAACGCATCTGTGACCATGGCAGCAGTGGTAGATATGGTAAGCGTGTGCTTGTTAAATCATAAGGTCTGACATTGAGTCAACTGGTGTGGTTTCGATTCCCCGGTTGTACATGACAAGGAGTTGGGGTCGCCTGTCCAACCTCATGTATTTTCTCCAGGTCCTCCGCCCCCCCCCCCCCCCCATTGCTAAAGCCAACTATGCACAAGCAAATTATTGAAATAAAATTGAACCATATGTTAGTTTGTTAGTCCCGAAATTACCTAGTTTGTGTCAAGTGGACGTTAAACCCCATCTTTCTCTCTCTATCTCTTACTCAAGGCCATGTATGCTTACCCTTTCATTTCAAATTTTGTCCACTGGACTGTGTAAATGTCTAGTGGTTAAGATCAATTATGTTCGATTTGATTTGTGTGTTTCTGAGCCAAGGACTGAACATTGAACAATCTACAATCAAAAAGCATATAATAATTAAAGGCTTTAACAGGTTACTAAAATCCAAATAAAACCATTTCACTGGTTAAAGATCATTCTCTTCAAATAAAATCTATTAGAAATTTTATTGCAATATAAGAATGTTATAGTAACAGTGAACATGTGTGGCCATAAATATATTTATTGATTGAATAGTTGTCGAGTTTGTCATCATATTTCATAGCCTTGTTCACTTACCTATTAATAAACATCTAGTTTTTAAAGATGGTCACACAAACCGTCTTTACCAGGGTAATAATCGTCTTTAAATTGTTTATCTTTAAACTTAACTGTTATTTATACAGACCGTCAAAATTATGTAAAGTCTGTGAACAACTATTTTACGGTAAATTTGTGTAATAATTGTTCATGTAATAAGATAATAGAGTCTCAATCTAAATGTCAGTTACATTTCCTTTATTTTTTTGTTAATATATAATTTGTATCTTGCAATCGTAATTATGCACAGTTGTTAAAAAAGAAATATGTGTAATGCAAAAATTTATGCTGTCTAAAATTCAACATTAATATGCTACTTATTAGAGAATGTGCTTTAAACACATAATAATACTATGAACTTCAGCTATTACGATAGAGGGGGGTATATTCAGATTTTGTATCAAGATGTGACGCAAGATGTGAATACATGTAGCTTATGTAGAATCAAGTTTCTGAGAAAAGGTATAGGACTTTTAATGTTATTCCTCATTCTGGCTAGACGAAGTGATAACAGGTTAATCTTAAATTTTAAGTTACATTTACTTTCTGTTGACTTTATGGAAAAAAATAAAACAAAATTTGTATACATGTATCTAGTACGACTAACATAAACGTGACAGGGACAGTTTCAGAATCCATCTGCCAAATTTGTAAGACAAAAGTTAACCTAACCCTAACCCTAACCCTGCTTTATACAGGTAATGACACTGTGTGTTAGAGTATGCAATTTAAGAAACTGAAAAGAATACACACATAGATATTTTCTAACGCCCCTCACTCTATTCTCAATTTCAGCAACTTTTTTTCTGACGTTATCTGCATTAAAACATTGTTGAGTAAGATCATGTTGACTAGATGTTAGTGTGTTTATTTTGTATAATGTTGTATATTTTACATGTGCCTATTTATATCTATATGTATATTTACATATATTGTTATATATAGTTCCTTACTATATACACTATATACTTCTATACATATATGCTTCCTTATATGGTATTGTACATGAAGGTTTGGTCATTATAAACAAGGCAGATCACTGTTGTGGTCATGTTATTTTTAAACACTTCAGGACTAAGTCGAAAACTTTCTAGTAAGGTATTTTTCATATATGTTTGATTAAATTCTTTGAAGACAAAAACATTCAGTGATGGTTTATTATTACATGTAGTATTCATAAATACCCATTTAAAGTTACTGCTTGTTGTCTTGAAATGGATGATGATTCCAATATTGGTTGTCTTGCCATAAGCTGGCTGGAGTGGAATCAGCCTGATTCAATCAGGTTTAACGATTCGTCAAGACAATGGTATGGTCATTTCCAAACAAACATAGTCGCTTTTATTGTCTCTAGCAAAAATCAAGGAACTACTAAAATAGGCTCACCCAACTCTCTGTCTGTCGCACTGTTTTGGACCAAATAACTCTGCTTCATATTAAGAATTCAACAAGCACTTGAAGCAGATGATTTGTTGGTGATTTAGAACATGGTAACTTAGATTCTTATTGAGTTAGAGTGATGAACTTGGTTTATAGTTCCATTACATCAATACCTTGAGATCATAGTGATCAGCAATTTGATATATCAGGAACACAATATCTTAAATTATAATTGAGACTGATGAAACCGGGCACATAGTTTGACTGCATCAATACCTTGACAAAATGTGGTAAACTTATTCCTCAATGATTTATGGAAGATAAAAGTGACAGTAATTTAATTTTTGGATTAAGGCAGGGGACAACAGCCTCACTAGATTGTTTCTATGGTTATGTGTGCAAGAGCTGTTCTTGAATACTCTTCCTCAATTTCCAACTGTCCATGCACAACTATGACTCTTTCCTTGTACGCCCTGCTGGCACTACCTCTAAATTAATAGATATCCATCACTTGGCTAAAAAATACATGTAGTGTGAATATAACAACGATGGTCTGTTTTAGGCATTATAATATAGTGTATATTAACATGTGATTGATGATAGGTAAGAAATTATTAAATGATTAGATTGATTATTATGCTGAAAGGATAATTATACATACTGTTATTATCTAGATAATGTCATACATGTAAGTATGTCATACTGTATGTATATATTATGTAGGCTAGAAAACATTACATATTGGATTTTTATTTAACTTTACTATGTACATTTATCTTAACTAAGATCAATAGAGGTGTGTATGTTTATATTTGCAAGGAATGACTTAATCATCACATCAAGACCGTTATTTACATCGGTAACTTATGATTTTATCATTGTATATGCAAAAAGAGGTGGAAAATTTTGCCCTGACTTTGCAGTACCAATTGCCAATGGATCTTTTGTATGTTACTCTTTTGTTTAATCGTTTTGTTTCATCAAATCTGAATGGCCACACATATTTACTAAGAATTCCAATGTTAATGAAATTATAGCTCACATGTTGCTGGTTGTATTATAAATCGTAAAACATTCACAAGATCGAGCTGAACATCTTAATGCATGAAGAAGATAGAAAAATATGAAATGTAATGTGAAATATGCAAAGATTGTTTTAACAAAAGGATTTGGCACCAGTTTAGAAATGTACTTGTATTTTTGAAAAAGTATCAAAATGTTACTGTTTAAACTTTAATTCATACAATAATCCAGTTTACATAATTCCTTGACATGGCACTGTAAAATTCATTATAATTTAGCCAATTTATGAATGCATTAGGGAATATTATTACGGTGTTGTTTTTATGGGAATATAATCTAATCTATGAAGAATGAAGAGATATAGCTTGTGTTTATAAAAGGATAGTTATGTTATTGATTGTCGATCAGAATTGTCGACTTTAATAATGACTACAAATCAGTTATGTGTACTCTCTGTACACCGCTCATCGAATCAATTCAAACTTGTTCTGATAACTTGTGGTGAGGTAAGATCTTTAAATACTGCTTTAATTAATTGAAAGAAGATTATAATCAGTTTGAATTACGTATTATGAATTACGTATTATAAAAAGCAAGGATTAAAACTAGGTCATGTATGGTAATATAAATAGAGAATATTACATCCAACCAAAGATGGAATAAATAAGGTTGATATGTCATCATAGCAGATTTTATAATATGCTTGATGAAATGACCAAGTAATAAGTGATCTAACAATAGGCTACCAATTGACCGTTGTCTATTAAGTAACGGCACTATCTAGGAGATAAGGATAGTAGACTTATATACTTATCGTATAACAAGCATGTTATTGAAAAGTTAACCAGATTAAGACACAATTGGAGCATGACTTTTGTTCGTTTGATTAGATAGTTGAAAATAAGAACACTGACTCACAACCTCCTTTAAAGTTATTTGTTTAGGGAGAGTGCCTTGTTTTATATGTTGGTCGAAGAAGTCCTAGAATACTACAATAATTACTTGATTAATTAAAATTAAAGGAATAAGGATAACCCAATTTGTCAAATTTTAGTCCGAATTTATCACAGAAAAATTAGTGAATTTTTGAATACTGGCTGAATTTCGATTTCTTTTATGGTAGAAGATGGGGCGAGTTATGAAGCACAATCTTTGAACTAATGAATTAAATTAACTCAATCACAGAAATGTATGATTGTTTATTAGTTCTGAAAGGAAGTTATGGTACTGTAATTGATTGATGTGCTGATAAGTCAACTCTGGGATCTGTACTATGGATGCCACTTATTACCTTGTCATATCCATATGTTTGGTCCTATTTATATCTGGTTGGCTGATTCAGTTAAACTGGGTTAAGGTTGAATCCTTATTTTGTGTTGTTGTTAGAAGTATAAAATGTATATAGTAAACTATTCCCTTCAAATTATTTAGTTTCAAATTATATGTACATGTACGGTAAGCTTACCTATAGTTTTGGGCCAGTACCTATTGTTTAATCTGTGTAGGCCACAGCAAATTTGTATGCTACACAAATTGATGACATCACAAGTATGAAAGCATGATTGTCAATATGGTTGATCCCTGTTTATATACTGGGTGATTCCTCTTTATATACTGGGTGAATAATAGACTAACAGAATATCTTTTCTTCTTTCAGACTATTGTAGACTGTAATCATTGCAAGTGACAAGACAACAATGGTCTGATTTACATATTTGTAAGTAAAATATATGGGGATATTTATTTTTAGTTTTTATTGATGCCCATCTAAGACAAAATGTAAATATTGCCACTTTGTACCATATTTAAATTTGTTAAAAATAACAAACATAGAATGAAAGATAGAACATGTTAATCTGCTGACAATATATTTAGAAACATTTCATAAATTGTCTTTAATTTTATTGAATTATTGAATCTAATGTGTCAGACTATTTCACTTATTTTAATAGGCAACTAAATTTCTCATATTCCCTTAAAAGAGCTAAATCACTAACATTTGGGGCCTAGAAATTCACAAAAGTGGGTTGCAACGCATATAATACTGTAATATGAATGTATATAAACTAATTTACATTCGATGGTTTCCGTTTTTACTCCCAATTTCAAATCGGTTATGTTCAATGAAAATAAGCCCAATCTCAATCAAATAATTTTTTTTAGCGTCTAGTTATTCCAGTCTACATAACTCCGTTTGGTTTGGTGCAATGTGTCTAGCCTTGTCCCTCGAGTCTCTCAATACAACTGGGGCTTCAATGCATTATGGTACATGATTCGTGTACCAATGTTAAAAAATTATTTTATCTTAAATATCGGATATCAGAAGCTCATCTTTTCCTGGTAAGTTTACATCATCAATGTTGATTTAAATTGACCAATAATTCGCGTTTTCGATGTCGCAGATGTTGGAGGATTTTGAGTTACGGACTTAGGTCCTTTAATCTTGACCTTACCGCCAAATTATTACCCAGTAAACTGTCTGAAGGAATTAGGAAATGATCAGTATTATACAAAACCTTGGATTATTGTAATATTTTATTTATATCCCTATTGATCTCAGTTTAATAACTTAATATATCATTTTATAACAACCTGTTCCTTATCCTATTTTCAGTATAATATGATCTATAGATATAAATCTATATTAATACTATATTATAAGTATACAGGGTACATGTGCTTTAATAAGATTTTATGCTCTGATAAATAAGTTTAAGATAAGTAGGTACATACATATTTTCAGTGGTTTCTAAAGGCCATAATATTTCTAAGGAACAGGGTAGGCTTTTGATTATTATTTAAGCTTAACATGACATTTTTCATATTTTGAGGTATGTTTGGTGTGGGGTGGGTAGAGTTAAATCGGACAATTTTTTGAATACAAATAGCACTATTGATTATGCATGTAGGATATATTTAGAGTCATTAATCTATTGCCTTATAATATGATATTAGATTACTTGGTATTGATACAATCTCTATATTTATTATATCAACGACTTACAGTATCTTGTTAAAACCTTGCAGTGTAATACATGTAAACATAATAATAATAATAACAATAGTGTATTTTTATAATGGGCAAATTCCATACAGGTATGCATACTCGCGCCATATTACAATGTGTATTCTATATGTAATTATTATACTAGTTTGTAGATTGCATTTAGTTTTGTTCAAATTTAGAATTTGACACAAAGTCTGAATTTCATGTAGATTTATAGTATTATTTTATACCTTGAACAGTAATGCAGCAAAAGGTGCTGAAACAGATTGCAAAAACAATGTTTCAACTTTAAATATAGGAATTGAATGATTTATGTTGTCATTGCCCCAGGCCCAGAGCTTGTTAAAGTTACATGTATATTAAGGACATACTCTGTGTTATATTAAGGGCTTTAAAGTTGCATTTTTGCAAAGTTGTATAATACAGCACTTCACTGCATGTACTTACAGTTTTCCATTCACCTACACCATAAAGCTATTTTCAGCATTTTTGCGAAATGGTATAATTAGGGACTTCACCGCATGTACTTACAGCTTCCCATTCTCGTACACCATATAGCTATTCTCACTATAATTTGCAGGCTGCAAAAAGTCAATTTGAATCCATTTTGGCTAATATATGGTCATCTGAAAGGTAGTCTCAAACTTTTGATTCATTGGTACATTTGATCATAGACATAATGTGACAAGAATGCCAAAATATACATGTACTGGAAAAATTCACAGTGGGTATCATTATTTTATATAATCTGTATATTGCAGCAAGAGATTAATAGAGAATATTTGCACAAGTATTAATATTTTGCACAGCAACAAAATGGACACCACACACGATACTAACAATCGAGTTGACGTTGATGATTTGTTAGATTTTCTTGGTGAATCTCCATCCTCCAACATTAACACCACAACCACCACCACACAGTCAGCTCCAACCATTAGTAATGTTGATTTGTTCGACTCACTTTGTGATTTTTCTGATTTTTCCATCATTCCTGATGCCGAGGTTTGTATTACTGAAATGCATCCAAAGACATTTTCTCCCTGGCCACAAACCTGTTTCAATGTAGCTCTATCCAGGCTGGTAGAATATTGTCCCTAGAACAAAACAAAATTATGGTTTCAAACATAGATTAAAATTAATACTGAAAATTACTGGTAAAAGAACCTGCAGAAAAGAGCATCTGGGACTAAATATATCTGGGATTAGAACTGGCATTTAGCAATTTTAAATAACATTGCATGCCTTATTCGTAGATTCATTCTTTGCACATGATATGACTATGATCCACTTTAGAATTATTGGTTTGATGAAACTACCAGGGCTAATGTAGTTTGTGAGAGTAATAAACAACCTAGAGAGAGAGAGAGAGAAATGGGGTTTAACGTCCACTCAACACAACTAGATCATTTCGTGATTAACATGGTTTAATTTTATTTCAAAAATTCGCTTGCGCGTAGGGGTCTTTAGCAGTGGGAGGAAACCGGCGTGCCTGGAGGAAACCCACGAGGTTGAGAAGGTGCCTCTATCTCCATGCCACATACGCTCACACCAAGGCTCGAAACCACAGCCGCAAGCTAAAGGTGACCGGCCAGCTAGAAGTCGAGGCACGGCACTCTAGACCACTAGGCCATCCAAACCCCCCAAACAACCTAGAGCTGTTGCCACTGTTAATTAATTAAACTGCTTTAAAATCGGTCTATTACTTACTAAGTGAATACATACTATGATGAAACTTTTTTGTACATCTTTTCATAATTTGTGTAAGATTTCTGATAATATGTTGAGCTGTTGGAGTTATATCCCTTTGTTATGTAGTATTTGTGGCATTTTGTTATCGAAAAATCTGAATTACATTTAAGGCTGGAGACTATGGAATTCCAAATTGATATTTATTATACCTTCTTAATTTAATGTTGATTGTTCATTTGAAAATTTGCTGACAATGATACAGAAAGCTTTTCTCTTTTTGTATCTATGATCATAATGTCTGGTTTGACTAGGAATTCTATATTGATAATTTATAATATGAATTTATTTCAGACAGTACCAACC
This sequence comes from Patella pellucida, assembly GCA_917208275.1. Lineage (NCBI taxonomy): Eukaryota > Metazoa > Mollusca > Gastropoda > Patellidae > Patella > Patella pellucida. The sequence goes on from OU795041.1 coordinate 21,351,093, forward strand.
TATGATAACTCGACTGCGCCAGATATATTATTAGACGTCTCCTCTTCTTACCCCCAGGTTAGTTGAAATATTATAGTTAGAACTATTCATTAAAAGTTCAGATATGGTTCAAGTAAAACAAATTAAACGGGGTTTGGCATCCAACTTTTTTGCACCATTTACCTAATGAAGACAGTGTGCTATGATGATATTTTGTCCAGGCAGCCATTGAATTTGTTACGTGCATGCTTACGTGTACACAGGATCTCTCTTTTTCGTTTCATCTACACAACTAGCTGCTGTCATTATTAGGTCCTCTGTCCTGCATCACTGACCTCTGCAGCTACCTGAAGGAAAATGACCTAGTAGTTGAGCAGTTAGAGCTTGGATTAGAATGTCCAGGATTGAAATCCTGACGTTGACATAAAACAACCTTTTTGGTGTTAGGTTTTTGCTGTAACACTACTCACCAGAAGTACTCAAAATTATGTTCCTTGACAGTAACAATCCTAAATTTAAAACCATTGATTGAAAAGCCAATCCAAACTACATATTCAAAAGCAATTTACCAATTTTAGTATAGCCACCATTATGTTGTGCTGGGTAATGCATGCACTAACGTGACAGCATCAGTCACAGTGGTAATTGTTTAATTTACTGTTATTAGCCAATTTATCTCTATAATTTGAATTTAATTTTTTTGATCTTTAAAAAAAACTGATACTATCAGTTAAATCAGTTTATAGGATCGAAAAGACAACCAAATTAAGATATTTTTAAAGTAATTTGGCAAGATGAGAAATACATTTCTGTGGCGTGCTACACATTTCTCAATATAATCTTTAAAAATCTGATTATATTTTTTAACTTTTCACCTTTGTAAATATTAATTATAAAGATTGATATTTTTACAGACTGATAGTTTTGTGATGATTAGTGACGATGATCTATTTGCTGATGGTATATCGACCACAAAACCTGGAACCACACAACAAGATTATGTAGATGAGCTAGATTTTGGGGTATCTAGTACTTTATCGACCCAAGAAGAAACGCCAAATATTACTGTAGATCCAATAATAAATGATTTAGACAAAGTAACTAATGATAATTGTATGGTATGGAATATTGAACTTTTTTTTGAACATTTAAAGTGAAATTATATTGTTGTCATCTCCATATGTAAATTCCTACAAGGATAGTTTAGGACTAACCCTATCAGAATTGAAAAGAAAATGTGTTTTGCAAGAGTTATCTTTCCTGTCATTATTTTAGTGCTTACAGGACAAAGTTTTCAATGACAGTTTTAATATTTGATGTGTATTGGACCTTAAAGGAATTCTTTATATTTCGATTGGTAATAACAGAGTTATCACTCCATTACATTCAAACTTATGAAATCTTACACAACCAATATAGGTCAGAGTTATCAAGAAAAGTTGTTAAAACATAGGGAAAAAAATGCATGTTATATTTCCGATCCTATTAAACAGAACAGATTTCTCAATGGAGTTTTTTAAAACTTTTTGGGAGTGTTTGTTTGGGGATAAAGAGGAACTCTATTGAAATTTGTAATTTTTCAAATGGCCGAGTTATTAAAACTTAGTAAGATAATTCATTGGTAGAAATATTGACATAAGTAACAAAAAGAGTTGTAATAGATTTTACTGTGTGGGTGGAGGTGTCTATTTAAATGATTATTACTACATAAATGTAGATGGTGGGAGTGATTTAATTACCAAACACAAAAAAACTTACCATTTATATTTTTAGAAGATTTCCACCCTGTATTGCACAGCTCACTCTTGTCATCACAATTAATTAGTCAGTGTATGGTTGATAATAAAAGACTTTCCATGTATTTATGTCTCTCTTTACAGAATGAAGAAAGTATAACTAATGGTGATGCCGTATGTGAGGAGTTTAATTTTGATGTTATAGAGGTAATAACTGGTAAACAGTATTTTCTTTATACAACTATAGAAGAAATTCATAGTACAACAGTATATGGAAAAGTGTCCATGCAGCAAATCACCTTTTTTAAGATCAATACTTATTAATAGTAGGCCTGGCGAAATTCCCTCATAGCACACTGTATGGCGTATGCCCGTCTTCCATTAGCCCAGGTCAGGTGCATAACAGTAGGATGTTAAACCCCATTTCACTAAACATAAAAAGGTGCCATTATTCAAGTTGATAATAACTTTCAATCAGTTTTAAGCTTTCATGAAAAAGGCATGATTTCATTTGCAATTACATTTTTGTCTTACACTCCATTTAGATTTTGTATATTTCTAGCTACCATCCAGCTCAGAGTTAGGTTTAGGTGCCCACCATTTTAAGGGTCAAATTGCTAAAAAAGGGTCATATGCATTGAGAAGAAAACCATCTAGGAAAGGTGTTCGTTCAATTTTACCAAATAATGAAAACAATATCTACATAGATTCCACAGGTGGGTACATATTAACTTAATCAAACTCGGAACCCACCAATATTTAATAAGAAATAAATATAAGATGAAACGTTATAATAAGCATGGTCTAATCCTAGAATTTATTTGAAATAATACTGATTAGTCTGTAGTCATAAGTGTAAAGATTTCCCTAAAGACTAAAAACCATCTTAAACAACACTACTTTATGGGTTTGTATCATTTAAATGCATATTTATTTTAGACACACATTTAAAAGACCTATGTCCGTAACTCAAAAAGCTTCAAAATCAGATTAAATACATTCATGTTACAGTATTATAGGCTTGCGACCCACTTTTGTGAATTTCTAGGTCCAACATGTTAGCGATTTAGCTCCTTTAATGAAACAAGGGTTTTCAACAGATTTTGTTTTTCTGAATAGAAATATATTGATAAACTACCTTCTTTAGACATCAAAGAAAGAAAATGAGTTTGCTCATAATTCTCAGTGCGTACAAAGAAGTAATTATAAAGGTTATGATCTGCTAATGTTGTGTCCTGCATTTTTTTTTTATATAAACAATATTTATTCAGAAACTGTGGGGATTGGGGTTGTAAAGACAGTTACTTCACATGATTAATACATTAAACTCATGGTTTTATTTTAGAACCTAAAGAAGTGGTTACGTCACGAGATGAAGATGAATCAACAGAAACCAATGAAACAGTTGAGGAGGAGTTGTCAGTTTCTCCAACAAAAACATCCAAACCAGCATTTGTTATGCCAGGCTTACAAGATCTCAAAAAGTCTAAGGTAATAATAAATATTGATTTCTAAAAGCTCAACCGTAACAGTCTAATTTCAGAACTCAATGCAGCCTCATTGCAATCAATGTTCAACCAATCATGATTCTTTTACCATAATGAAATACAATATAAACTTTTATTGCAACAATAATCAAAAAGATATACTTTGTTTACCTTAGATACTGGATTGAATTGTCCATGTGAAACTTAACATTGTCAAAACTTTTTCGACTCAACTTAATATGTATATTTTTATTAAATTGTTTTAATAATTACTTTATGGTTGTAAAGCAAATTGCACCTCATTAATAACTTCAAAAAATGAAAAGGGTGAAAGTTGGAACTTTCTCTGAATCTGTGTCTTAAAGTAGCTAAATGCAAATATTCAAGACCTTGAAATTGACACAAATAGGTCGCAACACATATATAATAATGTTATATGAATGTATGTAAACTGTTTTACAGTCAATAGTCTCTGTTTTTACTCTATTTTCAAATCGTTATGTTCGGCGAAATACGCCTAAAGTCGCAATCGAATTGCAATCTCTTGCATTTGGCTATTCCAGTCAACACTAATAGTATTCATTGCGCATTCTGTCCAGATAAGAATAATGGCATCACCCTTTGACATGACTTGTGAAATATAATTAGCCTCATTCTTCAAATCCCTGGTTACAAATGGCACTGAAATGCATTATGGTACATGATTCTTTTACCAATGGTAACATGTTTATTTTGTCTTAAATATTGGATTTCAGAAGCCCATCTTTTCCCGCTAAGATCACAGCATCAATGTTGATTTCAATTAACAAATAATTTGTGTTTTCAATGTTGAAGACTTTGGATGATATTGAGTTAGAGACTTTGCTACTTTAATTTTGGAGGTTCATTAACATTATAGGTAATCACGTTTTTTCTGTCTATACTTTCAGTTATTTGCAAAAACACAAACCAAATCAGATGAAGATGATGGAGATAGTACTGTATACCAAAATACAGACAGTGAAATTAGTAAACCACCAGAAGCAGATGTCGTAAAGGAAAATAAACCAGTAGGGGTCCGTGTTTTACCCACTTTGCCAAAAATTGGAGGAAGAACACAACTGAAAACTGGAATCCGTGTTTTACCAACTATCCCCACTAGTGAAGTTAAACCCAAAGCAGAGGAAGATGAACAAGTGTCAAAACCACAAGAAAATGAAAGAAAAGGTTTTAGTGATGACATGTTATTTGGGGATATAAAGGACACATCGCAGAAAACGGATGTTCAAGAAAACTCTGGAATGTTAATTTCTGCAATGATTGAAGAAAAGAAACATAAAGAAGCTGAATTAGTGGAGAAAAATGGATCTTTTACACAAGACATTCCTGTTTCAATTACCTCCATTGCAACTGCACAAGTGAAAACAGCAGCAAGGAGCCCATCACCACCTCCCAGTGTAAAACCCCTGCCTACCATAGATAACCCACCTGTTGTAAGGAGAGAGAAACCAACCATTCAAGTCAAACCAAATAGATTATCTTTAACAAGAAAAGAGCTGCCTCCGTCCCCTGAAAAAACTCACAGCAGTGTTTCTAAACCAGAATCGGTTTCCAAACGAAATTCTCTGAATGCCATGTTACTTAAAGATGATGAAGAAAGTAAAAAAACATTTCAGACAGCTGAAAGTGAATTAAAAACGAAAAACTCTTTTAATGATGCTGCAGAAGACTTAGGTAAAAATAGTTCATGCAGTGATACAAATAAAGATTTTGGCAATTCATTTGATGACATTAAAGTTACTCTAAGAAATACTTCACGTACGTCCAGTACACCTTCCTATAAAAGACATACTATTCACCTTGAAACAGGAAATACTCCAGCAAAGCTTTATACAAAAGAAGAAAAACGGTCCAGTATATGTTTAGATCCTCAGAAGACTGATTCGCCTTCCAATCTTCCATCATGGCTGACAGAACCGAAATTAAAGAAGCCTCCTCCACTGTCAGAGAAAAATGGAGGTAATCGAAATAATTCCAATAACCACGAAAGTACATCTGCCCAAGAAACTGATTCTAAGACACCTTCTTGGTTAAAAGAGATGCATGCTAGAAAAAGTCGTGTGAAACCTGATTCCAGCAACAATAAAATTAACGGAGATCAAAAACCAGCCAAACCAGCCTGGTTGACTACAAAGTTAACAAGGACAGCAAAAACCGGAAACTCACAAGGTAAGTAGTTCACAGCACGTTTTAACTTCAAAAAATAAGTTTTTTAGTAAACAGTCTAGCCAATCATTATATAAACTATTAGTAAACAGTTTATTCAATGAATATATGAATTATTGATTAAAAGTCTAGCCAATCATTATATAAACTATTAGTAAACAATTCAATCAATTAATTAAATTATTGGTTAAAAGTCTAGTCAATCATTATATAAATTATTAGTAAACAGTTTAGTCAATGAATGTATAAATTATTGGTAAAATGTCTAGTCAATCATTTAAATATATAAATTATTTGTAAATAGTCTAGTCAATTATAAGAATTATAAATTAATTTCCTAGTCAATCATATGAATTATTAGTAAACAGTAATATGTAAATTATTTGCAAATTATCTAGTAAATCATTATGTAAATTATTATTTATGAGCAGTCAAGTCAATCATTCTGTATATTATAAATAAATTGTTCAGACAATCATATAAATTTTTAGTAAGCAGTCTAGTCATGCATTATATGAATTTATTGATTTCATTTCAAAGTGATTTTATTGATTAGAATAATCAATAGAAATGAATATGAGATATGACATATCTCCAAAACAGATAATAGTCAAGAGAATATTTTTAAATGATCTGTCTGGCAACCTATCTTTGTTATTTAACATAATATATTAAAGTATGGAGTAGTGGTATTGTCAAACATAATTCCCCTCGAAACAAGTCATATTAAACGTAGGCTTAGTAGTGTTAATACACTGATCTTTATAAATAATAGCATTCACCTCCTTTCATCCCTGTAAGAGATTTCAGTTGTGTAGGTTTAGTTCATAATGGCCCCCTAATCAAAGGTGTTAAGCCCGAAATGACCTAGCTTGTGTCGAGTTTGACGTTAAATCCCATTTCTCTCTTCTCTTTAATTGCATTTGATTATTATCTTTGTTGCTTATTCTGTAAATATTTGTCCACATGTATCATTTGCTTGATAAAGACGAGAGTATCCTGTCGAAACGTCACTTCGTATTAAACTCTGTAATTGTGTATCCATAAAATAAATGCCAATCAAAGAAGTTATTTCAAACACCTTGATGTCCATTTAATTACATGATGCATTAATTTTTTGTTTAATTTTCTAATTGTTTACCTTTGACTGGCCGTATACACAAATTTAGGTATCTGATATGTGACTTGGTTAGTTGTCGTACCTTAAAAAGTTATGTTCGAATGTCAGAAAATGATGCTTTATAGAGCAAGTTATAAACATTAAATCTTAAGTTAGGCCACTGTAGCGAAGTTCCATGGGTTAGTCACCTCCTTACCTTGCACAACTCGCTTCAGTAAATAACAAAAATTGAGGGGTAGAGAATAAGAAATTGACAGCAAATTTGAGTCTATAGACTTCTGCCTGTTCTTCAATTTAGTTTCTGTTAATAAATATTTTTGTTATTTTTTTTAAAAAAACATAGAAAGTATTTTTGTGTTTTGGATACCATTGTTCTATTTGCAAACATTACATTTGGATAGAATTAAAATTAAATCTTTATTTATTCTAGAAATTGAAAATCAAGAAAATGGTGACATAAAAGAAAAAATTAACCCATTAAGGATTCCTAGTGTGCAATTGAGAAAACCAACTGTTGAAGTACATGTTGAATCAAAGAGAAAATCATTCCATAAAGGTGAGAAACATTATTTTTTTGTAAACTTTACAGAGGGGGTTGGATTGCTGAGGGTTAGCACATGCACTTTGTATCATAAGGCCTGTCATTGGTTGTATTTTACAATGAGTAGGGTTGCCTGTCCAATCTCTTTGGTTTTCTCTGGAACCCTCGGTTTCTTCCCACTGCTAAAGACCACTATGCGCAAGTAAATTATTTAAATAAAATCAAACCATGTTAGTCCCGAAATTACCTAGTTTGGGTTGAGTGTACATTAAACCCCCCTCTCTCCCTCTCCCTCTCTGTCTGTAAACTTACAGATTTTGTTTTAGGGAACCATGGTGGCACTCTAATGAGGGGTCTGGAATTCGATCTTGGTGTTGTCTGAGAAAGTGGCTGGGGCTTTTAAGTGCCTTAGGCTATACCCCGTGGTCTCCCCTTGTCACTATTCAGGGTCCAGGATTGATCCTGTTGTTGCCAGAGAAATTACCTCAGGCTTTTCCATTTTGATTTTTCCTTGTCAGTGGTGCAAGACAAAGGGGCCTGTCAAGGAGCCATGCCTTGTTTGGATTGCTGATTCACATTTTATTGGCATGCACATAAAAGAACCCTTAACAGTTGGCATTTGAAATAAAAAGAGGTTGTAGAGCCTCTATTCATGCAAAATTTCCTGAAACCAAGTACAGTTTTATCAGGCAAGCTTCTGAGAGGGGCTTTGTCATTGCCCTGAACTCAAGGTTTTTAATACAATAATTATAAATATATATCTATGTTTTTAGAAAATTCCAGTCAAGAAAGCAACGATTCCAGTGAAAAGATCACTCCACCATGGTTATCAAATCTGCAACTACGTAAAGCACCTAGTCCTGCAAAAGAAGCAGCACGTAATACAATAGAACCTGAGTGGAAGAGAAAAGCAGAAGAGAAAAGAGCACGATTACTCAGTAAGTTTATTAACAGACTGTATAGATCAATGCTAGAGCAGTCTTTGTTGTCCCCCGCCTTTCGGAGAAAGCAGGGGACTATTAAAATGGGTTCGTCCGTCCGTCTGTCTGTCTGTCTGTCTGTCTGTCCGTCTGTCTGTCTGTCACACTTTTTGGGACACGATAACTCTCTTTCTAATTAAGCTAGAATATTCAAACTTGGTGTAGGTGTTTATTAGGTCGTTACCTTGATGGAGTTCGAAGATGAGCATTTTCCGCTTAGGGTAAGCAGAGATAAGCAATTTGATTGGTTGATGCTTTGGGACACGATAACTTAAGTTGTAATTAAGTGAGAGTGATGAAACTTGGTATATAGTTTTATTTTATCAATACCTTGACTAAGTTCGATAATGAGCATTTTCTGCTCAGGGTAAGCAGAGCGATAAGCAATTTGATGGTCTGAGACTTTGAAACATAATTACTCTCCTTCTAATTGAGCTAGGATATTCAAACTTGGTGTAGGTGTTTATTAGGTCAATACCTTGATGAAATTTGAAGATGAGCATTTACCGCTTAGGGTAAGCAGAGATAAGTATTTTGATTGGTTGATGCTTTAATTGGGACGCGATAACTTGAGTTGTAATTAAGTTAGAGTGATGAAACTTGGTATATTGTTTCATTTCATCAATACCTTCACTGAGTTCAATAATGCGCATTTTCTGCTCAGCAATATGATTGGCCGAGACTTTGGAACATAATAACTCTTCTTCAAATTGAGCTAGGATATTCAAACTTGATGTAGGTGTTTATTAGGTCAATACCTTGATGGAGTTCAAAGATGGGCATTTTCTGCTTAGGGTAAGCAGAGATAAGTAATTTGATTGGTTGATGCTTTGGGACGCAATAACTTTAGTTGTAATTAAGTGAGAGTGATGAAACTTGGTATATAGTTTTATTTCATCGATACCTTGACTAAGTTCAATAATGAACATTTTCTGTTGAGGGTAAGCAGAGCGATAAGCAACTGATAGGTCTAGACTTTGAAACACAACAATTCTCCTTCTAATTACATGTAAGGTAGAATGTTCAAACTAGGTCTAGGCGTACATTAGGTGAATGCCTTGATGGAGTTCGATGATGAACAATGTCTGATTCTATCAGGTAGAGAGTGATGAAACTTAGTGTATAGTTTGATTGCTCAATACTTTTGAAAAAAATAAATGTGCGATTAATTAATATGTGTCATCTATTTATTTTGGGATTTCGGCGGGGGACATCAGCCTCACTGTTGGCTTGTTAAAAATTAAAAACTGATCTAAATCATTATTAGAAAACTATTGAAGTAAAAAATAAATCTGATTAAAATACACATCTCTGTTTCATATTTTACACTATCAATGGCCTACACAACATGAAGATCTGACAAATTGTACTAGAAGGTTGTGTCAGGGGTCGTACGATCGCTGGTAAATTTAACAACTCTTCAAGATCCTAGTGTAGTGAAGACAAGTAAAACGAAATTTTAAACTATAAAAAATAAAACAAAATAGGATCAGACTGATAAAAAATAAAAGTCAAATTATGCAAATAGTTCAATTCCAAGTCAAGTTTACATAGTACAATTATAATACCAGTTATATTTGTTAAAGTTGAACAGGGAAGGAAGTATTTGATTATATATATCACTTGACACTTAGGGTCATTAAACACTTTTTGGTTTGCTCTTTGTACTTATTCCTTGTCATTTAGTCCTTGAGGAGATCACATTTATTGAGACCGTGGAAATGAAATGAAGTCTAACATCTAACCTTTATGCACTAACGTTTCCATGGACCAATCCAGCCTAACATCCCAAAGAAATGAGTCATTTACCCTGTTTGTTGTCCTGATACATATTTTTACCTCTTCTGCTAAGCTGCTTGAGAGATTTCATAAAATTTGGTTGGTGTGTTGCATGGGTGGTACTTATTTTGATTTATCAAGGGGGGAGGCTATCCGAAACTTTTTATTCTAAAATGTTAAAGCTATTGATGGAAAACAGTACAAGTAGTTAGAAAATGTATTAAACAAGAGAAAATTGGCATTAGAGAAGTTGTTACCAGGGTAACACAATTTTTGGGTATAAAATTATGAAAAACGTAGGTACGCTATATCTCTGTAACTAATTAAAATATCTTTACAAAATTTTCAAGATATATAAACTAATATCTACCACAAAATCAGACAGAAAGCAATTTGAATTATCATTAATATTTCAAAAGTTATTAAAATAGTTCTCCGAAGACAAAATATTGTGGTGAGACAAATAATTTAGACATCATTTTCCAAGAAACTATAAAATTTATAGAAATAACCTCTCTGTCTGGTTTTAGAGTTATCATTAGAAAATAAGCATTTCCAAAATGAGACATTTATCTTTATTAATACCAGAGATATAGTGTACCTATGTTTTTCATACTTTCTCCAAAATCTGTGTTACCCTGGCAACAACTTTTTTCTTCTTTATTTTTAATGCTAGTTTTCCCTTGTTTATTGCATTTCCTAACTACTTGTGTCATATTCAATTCACTGGCTTTAGAATTTCAGAAAGCATTTTTTCGGGTAGCCTCACCCCTTACTTGAAGTATATAGACGCAACGTGAGTGAAGCGAGGGCACTTTAAATGGGTTAAATTTAGACATTAATCTTCTTAACCTGATTTCATCCAAATTGGTTAACAACCATATTTGTTTCAAAATCATTGTCGAATGTTAATTAAGAATTAAAACTGAGCATAGATAGAATACAAGTGATAAGTAGAGTTATCCCCCTTATTTGTAGAAAATATATCTTGTACCCTATTATAATATAATTAATGTCTCTTCCTTTCTATAATGAAATTCCTACTTCATATATATATATTTAACTGGTAGTTTTATATTAATAAAGGGCTTGATGTCTTGGCATAAACTACATGGAATATAGGCATATCTAAATATTGTTGTCTAGCCTACGTTTTCAGCCATTTTGAATGAAGCATGAACTCATTGCGACCACAATACCTCACTGACAGAGCTAGAGTTGTGATGGGTAGGCCTAGTGTCTTAAATGAACTCTTATTCAAATAGGCCTTGATGTATGAAACACAGGAGAACATCTATGATATTATATAGGATAGGTTAGCTCCCTTTCCTATATGTAAGACTAAGAATGCCATTTTGTATTTTTTTTATTTTAGAATCTGGACTATTAGATCAGTAGAAGCTGTGGTTGTAGAGAAATTCTTTTTGGCTCAAGAACCAAAGACTGTGATTAATAGTTGTTCATGCATATGAATATTTGTATTCATTGTTAAACAATGTCAAAGTGAATTATGGCTCAAATATGTTACAATTTTAAAATATTTCTTTTAGAAAAACTATTTTTTAAATTATTTTTTATTTTGAATGACAAATTGGTTTACTAGAATATAAATTTCTATGTAAATCTTTTTAAGATTAGTTGAATTTGCTGTTATTATTAACCATATTAAGGGACCAATGATAAAATTGAAATTGAGTGTTCATATATTTGTAAATATGTAAATTTTGTTGTAAATCAAGGCAATATGGGTTGTATATTTCGGTGTTGTTCATTATTAACTTATTATTTTCTCATGTTGATGTAAGTACATATTATATTATTTGGTTGTCATAGCCACATCATTTCTGTATTCTGTAAATGACATTCTATATAATAAGCAGGCCCAGTTCTAGTGCTTTATAGAAAGGCTCAGTTAAGGATGTCTGTGAAATCACCCCAAATTTGAAGCGAGCTGAACCCCCTTTTAGTATTAGTAATAGACATGTCCACTGCGAAAAATGCAGCTGGCATTTCAATGTCAAATTTTGGGGAAAAGTTCTAAAAATCATGAATTTGTAAATTTTCACATGGTAATTATTGATTTCATCTATTATATCTTTTTTTTCTTTCTCATGTTCTGCCACACCTTTCATGATTTTTTTTTCATTCAATAGTCATCCAAAATATAAGTGCTAGTGTTAATGGATTTAAATTATATAATAATATTAATGGAATAGTAAAACTGAGATAATTTCATGTTATTTATATTTGTTTTATTTCTGCATACGGTACATCCCACAGTTTTTACATTTATTTCAAAGTCATTCCTTAAATTCCATTTTTTTAATATTTTGTTTTATATCACATACATTGTAACATTATTTTTTTTAAATTATGATGATTTGTCATTTTTAAAAAATAGATTTTATCTTTACTGTATCTTCAAGTTTTTGTATAAATTTTGTTGAACATTTATGGAAATTCTAGAATTGGTAAATGATGAGTCAACTGTTACTTTGGTTCTGACATAAATATTAAGCACCAGGCCAATAATTATCCAGAATTTTATTTTCAAGATGCTTTAAAGAATGTAGGATGTCAGTATTCCACCAAGAATTCACCATCTCTATAATCCATTACCATTACCTATTATATGTCCATATTTCATTGTGGGTGTTTTGTGTCGTCGCCTTGTCCCTCCATCAATAATTGGCGTGTGAATGCGATAGAGGCTACAAACATTGACTGATTCTTTTCAAATTTGATGCAAACCATTGTGGTCATGAGAGGCCGAACCCTATTGATATTCAGTGATTTACAACACTCCGTACCAGATTAATGTCACATCTTGTGAATGTTGTTGGTTATTCAGCATAGATGCAACATAGTTTTTTTTTTCAAGCTCTGTTATCATGACAGATTTCTTAACGGCATCCCTTAACAAATTTGGTCACCTTGCAAGTTTTCAATTTGGATAAGCTGCTGTCAAACGATAGCCGCTGTATCTGAATATTTCCAAGCTTTGCATGGCAATCTTTTCACCCTTCAATGAGAGGTTTCAACTGGAGTCAAGGATCAATTTAGGAAATTAAAATTGAGGAAATTAGCATCAGAAATGAATATGATTTGACAAGGAGTCTTTTGCTCGTGGTGTAAATAATAGTTCTTTTCTTATACTAAAATATCCGAATATCACCACAATTTCGTTATTTTAACCAATAAGAATTTGAGTGGTACGCTGCTTACTGTGTAAAATGTGACACAAGGGTAATTAATTTATAATACATCTAGCGTTTCCTGTAAAAGGGGTTTTAACTTAAAAGTATTAATTTAATACTGGTATTTTATATTAATGGCTTTGTTGTATCTTTCAACACAATCTACTCACTTTTATTTTTATATTTAACATTTTTATGACATTGTTTATAATATTATAGTTCTTAATTGGAGTAGCTGCAAGAAAGTAAATTTTAAAAAAATTTAATTTTGTTCTTTATTCTGTGTTTATCACATAGCCCCCTCAACCCACAAAATTGTAAGGAATACTGCAATTAGAATAAATATCTTTTTTTTCTATTATCAAAAGGATCTATACCATCTCTGAGAAACAATGGAATTGAAATTATGTACATAAAATACATATATATTTGGAAACACAAACTGGTTTACTAGACGGAGAGAAATAATAAACTACCGAGAACAAATTGCAAAAGAATTTATTTCAATTGAATCTAGTAAAGGGATGTCTAAAGGACTCACAACTCAAAATTGTCCGCTGAAACCTTGTAGCGTTTTTCACAATTAGCATAAATCCAATATGGCCGCCAATTGGACTTTTTTGGCCTCCATATCTTGGAAACGGCTCGTTTTAGAGCAAAAAAATGTATATCATTAGATACAAAAGTGATACAAACAAATCGGAAACAAAGGTTATCACCACACCCGCAGGTCATGGTGTCACGTCATGACGGCATTCTGACGTAATGACGTCACATTGACGTTATTTTGACGTTAAAACACTTCAAAGTCTGGCAGAACTTTGGCTGAACCTGAAATTGTATACAAACTATTTTTATGATTGATTTTAGTAGCCTGTGGTGTCTTGTTTAGGAATCTGCCGGTTTAACCTGGGTCACCCTTGAGTGTTTTGAGAAATTCAAGATGGCGTCCAAGACGGCCGTCATTTCAAATAATCCCCTATACCCCCCATTCTATTTTGACTAGGATGATAATTTTGGTGGCTAACCGTATGTTTTTGGGGGCCAAAGAATACACTGAAATCATTCATTAGGTTGTAGCGTTTTTCATAATTAGCATAAACCCAAGACGGCCGCCAATTGGACTTTCTGGCCTCCATATCTTGGAAACGGCTCGTTTTAGAGCAATAAATGTATTATCATTAGATACAAAAGTAATATCAACGAATCGGAAAAGAAAATTATCACAACGTCAGCAAGTTATGGTGCTACTTCCTGGCGTCACAGTGACGTCATGACGTCGCGCTGCGGTTATTTGACGTCAAAACACTGCTTGATACCGAATAAGCAGGGTTGACTTGAGTTCTAATAAGCGGAGTTGTAAACTACTTTGTTTTTGTGACACTGACTGATTGGACTGGAATCCAATTTGGTGATTGGCTTGGAATTCATATCCAGATATTTGAAACTTTCTTTTGCTAATTTTGTGAAAAGAGTCTTATTTCGCCATGGATAGCCTATACATACATAATTTGCGACAATAACCTAAATAAAGGTGGGGATATTGTCAAGCTCTTGGGATTGGCTTGGAATTCAATCTGGGTTTCCCCCAGATAGTTGAAACTTTTTGTTGCTAATTTTGTGAAAAGAGTTGTATTTTGCAATGGATACATGCATAAATGGCAGCAATAATTTAAATAATGGTGGGGATGTTGTTAAGGTCTGGTGATTAGCTTGCAATCCATTCTGGTTTCCCCAAGCTAGTATTGGAAATTTGTCTAGCCCCTGCGTGTAGCAATGTTAATGTCATGATGTTATTCCCAAAGTTTCTTCGTCGAAAACGCAGTCATGGACATCGTTGCAACACACCACCCAAGCTTGAAGCACTATTTCACCTGATGCCCTTTTGGAAATTATCCGTACTAAATTATATTCCACTGCACATACTATTTTGAAATTGCTCAAATCTGAATGTTTGGATTCAAATTGTACTGATCCTGCATCCACTGAATACAGGGCTGTATCTATTGTGCTTGACATTGCCCACCGTCGTTGGGACATTGTGATTGAGTCTGATGCGTCTAACGCCCCCAACAGTTCTTTTATAAAACTGAAATTTGGTAATAAAGGCAGTGATGCTATCGGGTTAGGCCAAATATTACACCACGGCACACATCTCTCTTTACTTCAAAACTCTTACTGTTCCTAGGATTTCTTATACTTATACTAAACCCATTCCATCCAAAATATTTAATTACAGAAACGCATTATCTAACATCAATGCATAATAATTATATGATAACCCTCTACCCTGTTCTTGCTCTACGTCGCCCTTCATTTACCAACCAGCTGGGCATGTGTGGGGCCAGGCAGGGTAGACGTACTCTTCCGGACACCTGTTACCACGGTTTGTCGTGTACTTTGTACATATTGTACATATGCTGATCACACTATTTTGCCTGTACCGTTTTTTTAGGACTTTGGTTTGGATTGTTCGTACTTTATTTTATTTGACACTTTTTTGTTAATTTTGTGAATTAGCTGTTTTTCGCCATGGATACGTGCATAATTTACGGCAGTAACCTAAATAATGGTGGGGACATTGTCAACCTCACCACCAAGGGATCGAATGTAATCAATCAGGCTGCTCAGCTTCACGAGTTGGGCATTTCGGTCATCCCTAATGCTCATGTGCATGTACAGTGCAGACATATTTTCACTCTTTAGATTGGATTCTGGTCCAGTCAGTCACAAAAACAAATTAGTTCTCAGCCCGCTTATTCTGAGTTATCTAAGACATCAGAACTCTCCCGTCAAATCCGCTTATTCGGTACCAAAGCAGTTAGTACGGTCGTCAAACCCAATAGTTCGAGTGCACCTGGAAATGGTCTACAGAGTTTTTTTTAGGATTGATTTTAGTAGCCTGTGGTGCCATTCTGAACATCTGAGACACGCTACCTGCGGAGAAGTGATAACAATCATGGCTACACTCTTCCTTGTATTTCTTATAATTTATTGCATGAGAGAATTTGAAAAATCAAGGCTCTTTCCATAACATGTCGGTAACACAGCTTCGCAGTCGTGACCTTCATAACAAGCATGTAACTCCTAACTTCGACTTTGAAAATGTATAGCGCCCCGAATCTTTTCGCTCATGGGCGCTGACATCTTGGAATTTTTTGTGCTTCGGTCGGGTCTATTTCAGATATACACAATCAATTATTTTAATGTTTTTAGCGTGGGGATTGACTAATAGGTAATTTATTTCATTTCTTAACAAAAATTTATCTAATGATAATACATTTATTGCTCTAAAACGAGCCGTTTCCAAGATATGGGGGCCAGAAAGTCCGATTGGCGGCCATCTTGGATTTATGCTAATTATGAAAAACGCTACGATAATTACCCCACAACCTAATGAATGATTTCAGTGTATTCCTTGGCCCCCAAAACATACGGTTAGCCACCAAAATTATCATCCTTGTCAAAATATTAGGGGGTGTATAGGGGATTGAAATGACGGTCGTCTTGGACGCCATCTTGAATTTCTCAAAACACTTAAGGGTGACCCAGGTTCAACCGGCAGATTCCTAAACAAGACACCACAGGCTACTAAAATCAATCATAAAAAAAAATTTGTGTACAATTTCAGGTTCAGCCAAAGTTCTACCGGACTTTGAAGTGTTTTAACGTCAAAATAACGTCAATGTGACGTCATTACGTCACAATGCCGTCATGACGTGACACCACGACCTGCTGGCGTCGTGATAACCTTTGTTTCCGATTTGTTTGTATCACTTTTGTGTCTAATGATACACATTGTTTTGCTCTAAAACGAGCGGTTTCCAAGATATGGAGGTCAAAAAGGTCCAATTGGCGGCCATCTTGGATTTATGCTAATTATGAAAATCGCTACAGGGTTTAAGCGGACAATTTTGAGTTGGGAGTCCTAAAGACATCCCTTTACTAGATTTCAGTGAAATAAATTCTTTTGCAATTTGTTCTCGGTACTTGACAACAGAAATTATATCTCTCCGTCTATACGGGCACAAACATGTGTACCTTGGTTTTTTTGTCCCATCCAAATGACTATACACTGCTTAAGATAAAAAAAAAATCCATCTATTGAACTTGTTTAATAAAATATTTTGGGACTACTCCCATTTTAGATATTTGTATGTATTTGAAGTTCTACTGATATTAAAGTACCAGTATTTTTATAACCAAAGTTGTCCAAACACAAAAATAAATATCCTGAGTGAGGAGTCTTGATTGTATATGAATTCTGTGAGTCAATCCAAAACATGGCCAAAAGATTACATTTCTACACAAAACATGTGTAGGCCTATCTGTTGGTTTCAGAACAGAAGCCGATCTAGAAGCTGCGAACAGAGGGAATTGGGAGGGAGAGGGGACAAACCTTACACCATCCATACCCCCCCCCTAATGAATGCCAAGAAATACTGGCTATAACATTGAGGACACGATAGAACATAGGTCGTATGGTAGCCTATGGTAGCTGAGGTGGGGGGCAAACCTAGGCACTATATAGACACTCCCCTCTCACAATGAATGTCAACAAAATATTGGCTAGAACACAGAGCGCCCGGGAGAGCATTTTCTGCAAGGCGAGTGCCAAAGCTCTTGAGTGTGAATCAGAAAAGTATTAGATTTTCGACGTCCCGTTACAATCTGTGCCGTTTTGAAGCAGATACTGATACGTTTTTGACAAGATTTGTGACCACGGATGAGACCCGTTTCCAAAAAGGAACTAGCCGCCGTCATTTTCCTAGAAATTCTTTTTAGGGTGTCTTAAGAAAATTTCTTCTTGACCGGTATCCAGGCCTTGCAAGATGGTTGACAAAAATGTGTAGGCCCACACCTCATAGACAAATAAATGGAAACCATCAATTTTGTACAAGTCTTTTAAAAGAAAAGCTTTATAGAAGTTTCAGCCAGCCCTCGTCCATTCACATTAGGCCCTGTATCCATAGGCTGTTCCCTTGTGGCGTGTTCCCTTGTGACGCGCCACAAGGACAATGAACCTTTGTTTTTTTTTAACGTGCCCGTTCCCATAGGATGTTCCCAGGGAACATGTGGCCTTGTGCACGGAACATGTGGCTTGTGACCGGGAACAAAGACAATGAACATGTCAATTCTTTTTCAGCTGCACTAGAGGGAACACGTTATTACGAGTGCGATATTGTATGGAAAGTTGTGTGAAATTCACCCAGTCCATTGCGAGTTCCAAAAAATGGCCGGACCCAGCACCATGGGCCTTGTCTGAAGACATGTTATCTTCTGAGATGAGCACCCGGGAGGAAAATAAATGCAATCAGTACCTGATCAGGGAGGGGAGGGGGCATAGTGGGAAAAATGTCCCGGGCTCCCCACATATAAGCCCCCCCCCCCCCACAGTTCTGGGTCATACTAATGTTTATCCCGGATTTCACTAGCATAAAGTAAATGGAAACAATACCCAATTTGTCAACGAATTCAAAACGTCAATGAAATCGCTGGCCAAAATTATTGTCTCAGATACACTGAAATTAATCCTTATTTAAAAGAAAGAAATCCTGAAGGAATACACCCCAGACACTCAAGGGGGCGAAGTACATACTAGTACGATCCGCGATCAGTACGAATAATTTGAACAAACGACAATGGGGCTCCCGCACAGTTGGTATGTCCCCAACCCCCACAAGGTTTATCCGACACTGAATACAATAGCGGCATCCTCCTCATCCTTCCGATTTTCAGTAGTTGAGTTCATCGTCGAGCTATCAATATATCAATAAAAAAAGACGGTTCGCATAATGATAGTTGTGTCTTGTGTTAATTTGCTCTCTCATCAACGTTCGTATTTAGACTTTTCTTTTACCTATCTTTCCATCGTACATTGCACACGCCAAAAGGGAACATCCTATGGATACGGGCGGGTACAGGATCGGGTCACAACGCCACAAGGGAACACGCCACAAGGGAACAGCCTATGGATACAGGGCCTTAAAGGCAAATCAAATCAAGGGGTATAAATTTCAAAACTTGCCAGAGAATAACGTTTATTTAGGACAATATTTAGGGAATTTTAGGGTGTCAGTTTGGGCCATCCCAGGGCCAAAGTCATCTGTTATGGGCCATTCCGTACTCATTGGTGTGTACCTGTATACACTTTCATTTGAAATACGTTTGAATTGGTACACCAAATGTACATGCCAAGTTAGTATGTATAGATGTCTGTATTGTCAGATATTGGTATTTCGTTCGCCTAGGTTCAACACTAGAAAATCACCAGCCTTTGCTTCTAGAGAGAGTAGAATCCTGATTTTTCCCAAAACATATTATAGGGGTTTTTTGTTTAAAAGGAGGGATGAGGGGGGGGGGGGTGTTAACGTGTGATTTTTTTGCATAGTTTAAAAACGAAAACTCAGAATGTGAGGTCACCCTCCTGTGTTTTCTCAGGGTCCTCCGGTTTCCTCCCACTGATGAAAACCAATACTCGGAAGCAAACTATGCAAAGTAAAATTGTATTAATTTCATTCGCGTTAAAGCTTGTTTAATAATTAACCATTTTGATAATTATGTGTGTCCAGTCAACAAACGCAGTCGAGATGACATTTTGGCTCCGCTCGTCTTACCCAAATGTTGATTTAGGAACCAGACCCAAGGCGCGTCGCCATTACCTTAGGGATATGCGAGTCAAGAACATTAGGAAAATGCGAGGATATTGTACGTCGTAAATTCATTGATATTGTTAACAGATTACAGTATGTGAATGACGTTTATAAAAAATAGACCACAAGGATTTTGAAATTATTTTGCCCGGGCGGCATCACTCTCTTGCAGCTACTACTAGTATTGCTCGTGGCCTATCTCATTTTCCTGAAGCAATTGCCCGAGAAATCCCTCTCTGGCCATTGCTGGATTGGCTTCTGATACTTGAACTTTTGAGTGTGTCTATTCTTCACTTTAGTAGGCTACAGCAACATGCCAATCCTTCGTTTAATCTGGGGTCTTCCCTAAAACTTTAGTCAGTTAATAAGGTATTAAACACGATGGAAGTCTGTTCGTCTCCATACGGTATTGTTTATTTATGTCAATGTTGATAGCCTCATTTGTCACGCAATTAGTTTTATTGCAATATTCTGCAAGCACTGGTTAATTGGACATAATAAAATCGTGAGCCATGACGTTACGTTATTTAAACATATTTTTTGGTCCAATTTGACGCCCTGGTTTAAGGGCAATGCCTTTGTAACTGTAGATTCTAAATTAGACATGTTAATTATAATAAGCAGATTTGCCTCCCTTTAATTAATAATAATAATAATATAATAATTTATTTATAGAGCGCCTATAATCCAATACTTAGATTGCTCTATGGCGCTATTACATTATTGTAAAAGTATAAAATATAAAACATCTCAATAATAAGAACATTGCACAATTAGAATAAAATATGGTATGCAATACTAAAAAGTAAACTCTTAAAAAGTTTAAGCATTTAACAATTAAAATGGCTTTTAAAAAGGTGGGTCTTTAACTTTTTCTTAAAAACAGGCAGGGAAGGGGAATCTTTAATTTCAGAAGGTAACTTATTCCATAGTTTAAAAGCAGCAAAACTATATGATCTTTCCCCAAATGAGGATTTTGCATGATAGGGCATTAGCAAGTTTTTGTTTTGTGATCTAAGTGTGCGTGTAGGAATATATGGGGTCACTTGTTGTTTGAGGTAGTCAGGTGAGTCTTCAATATTAATGACAGCGTATGTTAGAGAGAGTATTTTAAATTCAATTCTGCTAGTAACTGGCAGCCAATGCAGTTGGTGTAAAATAGGGGTGATATGTTCACAAAGTTTAGTTCTAGTTATGACTCGGGCGGCTTTGTTTTGAATTTTTTGTAATCTATTTAGTTGAAGAGAAGGCAAGTTAAACAATAAAGAATTACAATAATCAAGGCGGGAGGTTACAAGTGAGTTGACAAGCATTTTAGAAGTATCAGTATCAATAAAGTTTCTTATGCGACCTATATTATATAGTTGAAAATTGGCGGATTTACACATATTCGACACATGTTCTTTCATGTCAAAATTTTTCCAAAATTTAACACCGAGGTTCCGTACACTGTTACTTGGATGTATGACAGCACCACCCACTATAACACATTTTGTAATAATTGATGAGAGTCTATGATCGGTTCCTATTTTTAATAATTCAGTTTTATCATCGTTTAGTTTTAAAAAGTTGTTTTTATCCAGTTTTTTACATTATCAATACACTTCTCCAACTTAATGATTTGTTTACTTTCGTTGTCGGGTGTTACAGCCACATACAGTTGTGTGTCGTCTGCGTATATATGATAGTCTAAATTGTGATCTCTAAGAAGTTTACCAAGTGGGCAAGTATAATGATATTGATAATATCATTTAAGAACCTGACATGCAGACATTGCATAATTGGTAACTTAGAGTTATTCCACTTGTCAAGAAGGAAAAGTTTGATGGTGATCAAGTGAATTATGTTCGCTGTTTTTTATATTGTATTTGGGAGAACAAAACGTGTCTGTAAGGATAATTTTATGGTTTATTATATTCTAAAATGTTTAATCCATTATTGTAGCTATGTAACTATGAATATGTTAATTTCTTACATGTAAAATTGAAAACAAACTCTGTCAAAATTTCCACGTGATGATTGAATACTTGTTGCACGTCAGTTTAATACCAGTTTGTTTAATTCTATTAAGAATAGGTTATATTTGTATATTTCAGAAATCACACACGCACTCCATACATACTATACAACTCCTACGTCTTAAGCTGTCACAGACAACCACGTTGATGTTTATGATTGTCTGCTGATTAATAAAACTGTATTGTATGAAACCATGGTCGTTTGTGCATTTGGATGTTTTACCCCCCTTATAGCTGTCCGTTCATGAGGCATTTTAAAGTATTGGCAGTTATAATAATTTAGACACGGTTCTGCAGTGAAGGAAGACGCAGATTATTTAAGGATCATCAAGTATATTTAAGGCCTAAAGGTTTATTTAAGGGAAGTCTTATCAAGATGGCAACTGGTGGTGAGGACTTTCAAGGCACGAAGCATTTGATAGCTTTGGCAACCGACTTAACCAAAAGAAGGATTGATCTGCGAAAGATTTTATCGAATGACGTAGATTTAATAGATGAGAGATTTATAAAGGAAACAGAATAAATTAACCAAAACATGGAAGAGGCATAGGATAGATTTCATGAGGGCCATAGTAGAAGCCTTGAGATTTTAACAGAGGTTGATGAAATAGAAGATGAATATTTAAAGTATGACGAACAAAGGAAATTGACAACAGAGCTATGTAAAAAATATACAGAATGGAGAAAGTCCCTTTTTACGCAATTAGAGGAGAATAAAGTCCCCACTCCTCCAAGCCAAGTTAGTGATCTGAAAACGAGATCAAGAGCCAGTACTTGTAGTCTGTCAAATGCTGATTAGAGGAAGAAAGAGTACAGAAATTAGAATTGGAGACTCAGATTAAAGCTTTACAAGAAGAAAGGAATCAAGTAGAAGAAAGAGAATCAGCCCTGAGGGAGGCCTTGGAATTACCAACACCCCTGAATGCCGAAGCCCCAGTGTGGAATGATCATGCAGTCCGGAGTCAAAATAAATCAACACTAGAAGCAATTTTGGAAAATCAGACAAAATGTATGGAAAGAATGCTTGAAGATCAGAGACAAAATACTATGTTACTGACATTACCTAAGGTTGATATGCCAACATTTAGTGGTGACCCAATGGAATTTTCAACCTTTATGACGTCATTTGAAAATCTGGTTGCGTCGAAGACAAATAGTGACAGTTCTAAGTTACATTATCTGTTACAATATACCTCCGGGGAAGCTAGAGAAGTGACAAAAAGTTGTTTAACAATGCACCCTGAAAGAGGTTATAAAGAATGTTTGCGGCTATTGAAAAGCAGATTCGGTCATAAATACAAAATTGCAACAGCATATGTTGATAAAGTAGTTAATTATCCAGCATTAAAATCAGAAGATGGTAACGGACTTCAGAAATATGCCAACTTGTTAATTTCATACAAAAACACCCTACATGATATCGGCTATTTAAGTAAATTAGAAAATCCTGATAATATGCGGAAGGTAATTTCGATATTGCCTTTTGATTTAAGGAAGAAATGGAGAGTAAAGGCCGATTATATTACGGAATATGAAGAGAGAGAAATTAATTTATCAGATATTGCCAATTACGTTGAAAAGGAGGCTAGAATTCTGACACGCCCTTTGTTCGGTAATCTAAGTACTGTCGATAATATTTCTATGGCGAGCCAAAGTGGTAACAAATTTCGAAGTAGACAAACTCCCAATCCGAAAACCAATCTTTCTACTAATGTCGATAAGCCCGATGACACTCATAAACTGATATGTCCATGTTGTAAAAGGGACCATTCTATTCTTGATTGCCAAGAGTTCTTAGGTAAATCATTAGGACAGAAAAGAACATTTATTCAAGAAAGTAATTTGTGCTTTAATTGTCTGACATTTGGACATCGCGCTCGTTTCTGCAGGAAACGGATAAACTGTAATATATGTAAGGGCAGACACGCAACGATTGTACATCTACCCGTTCTGAACTCGCAAGCTACTAATGGCTTTGTTAATCGCGATTCAAATTCGTGTGATAAGATAGCCTTATCTGTAATAACTGTGAAAGTCAAGGCACGAGGAAAACCTGACATTATTGATGCCCTCGCGCTGTGTGACACCGGGTCAAATGGTACATTCTCTACTGATAGACTTGTGGACAAACTGAAGTTAAAGGGAACACCTACCAATTTATCATTAACAACACTAGATAAAGACAAGGATGAGGTAGACAGTAGAACGGTTGATATGGAAATATTTGACTACGAAATGAAGAATTTTGCCGAACTTTCAAAGGTGTATACACGACCCACGTTGCCTATATCGTCCTATGACGCACCAAGTCAAGAAGAGATAGATAAATGGCCCCACTTGGATGGTGTTAGAATTTACGAATCACAGAATTTGTCTGATGTGGATTTGCTGATTGGGTGCGATCATAGTTTTCTATTCGAGCCGAAGGAAGTCAGAAAGAGCGAAAATAATGGACCTTATGCAGTCAGGACAATGTTGGGATGGGTTGTAAATGGACCTATTGGTAAGAAAATCAGTCAAGAGAAGATATGCAATTTTATTAGATCTGATCCTCAACTTACCCAACAGTTCGAACAGTACTGCAATATGGAATTTAATGACTCGATTGATGAGACTAAAGTAGCAATGTCCCAGGAAGATAGTCGAGCCATGGTGATTTATGAAAAGTCAATTAACCTATTTAATGGACATTACGAAGTTTCTCTTCCCCTAAAACTAAACCCACCCGGTTTACCTAACAGTCGACCAATGGCTGAACACAGACTCTCCTTATTGAAGAAACGTTTCAAGAATAATCCCGATTTGTTTGATCGATACGATGAAATTATCCAGAGACTTGTAAGTAAAGACTATGCCGAGAGAGTTCTAAATGATCAACTATCAAGAAACGATGGTATGTTATGTTTCTTACCCCACCACCCGGTATTTCACGTGAAAAAGCCAGGAGTACCCAGGGTAGTGTTTGACTGTTCCGCCAAGTACCGTGGAATTTGTTTAAATGATACTCTTCTAAGAGGCCCAGACATGACGAGTACATTATTCGGTGTTTTAATCCGTTTCCGTCAAGAATTGTTTGCAGTAATGGGGGATGTCGAAGCAATGTTCCATCAAGTTGGCGTTGTTCAATGTCAAAGAGACCTACTACGTTTTCTATGGTGGCCGGGTAGGGATATAGACGTCGATCCTTCGGAGTATCGCATGAGAGTACATTTATTCGGGGCTACTTCTTCCCCGAGCGTTTGCAACTACGCACTTCGTAAAACTGCAGAAGATTACCAAGAAGATTATGATGATGAAGTTATTCAGACAGTCCGGAAGAATTTCTACGTGGACGATTGTTTAAAGTCAGTGAAATCTGAATCTCAAGCTATACGTCTCATTCAAGATTTGAATGAACTTCTTACTAAGGGTGGATTCCATCTAACTAAATGGTTATCGAATTCGCGAAAGGTGATAGAATCAGCACCCGAAGCGGAAAGAGCTGCTACGCTAAGGAATCTTGATTTTGATGAACTGCCAATAGAGCGAGCATTAGGAATTCTATGGGACACCGAAGTTGACTGCTTTACCTTTCAAGTTAGCATTAAGGAAAGGGACAGAAGTCGCCGTGGGATTCTTTCAGTTTTGTCGTCGGTGTATGACCCCTTGGGTTTCGTCGCCCCCTTTATATTGAAGGCCAAGATTATCCTCCAAGAACTGTGTAAGATGAAATTAGGCTGGGATGATGTTGTACCGGAAGAGTATATTAAGTCGTGGAATAATTGGATGGAAGAACTCCCGTTATTGTCACACTTAGAAATTCAACGCTGCTTTAAACCTCCTGGATTTGGTGACGTTAAATCCTCACAACTTCATTATTTTTCGGACGCATCATTATCAGGATATGGGGCTGTATGTTATTTGCGTTTGGTAGATAAGTCAGGAAGAATACATACCATATTTATCGCTGGGAAATCGAGAGTCGCCCCGCTGAAGATAATGACTGTTCCGAGACTAGAACTTTCTGCGGCAACGGTTTCTATCAGATTAAACCGGATCATCAAGAGAGAACTTGAGATTAACGTGGACCAATCGTATTTTTGGACAGATAGTACCTCCGTTCTCAAGTATATCCATAATGACGATAAGAGATTCAACATTTTCGTAGCCAATAGGATCGCGACAATACTTGACGGATCAACACGGTCTCAGTGGTTATACGTGGATTCCGAACTTAATCCCGCGGACGAAGCCTCCAGGGGAGTTTCAGCTAAGTCTCTTCACAAAGGCGTGAGGTGGTTAACGGGGCCGGAATTTTTGTGGGGACCACAGAGTAAATGGCCAGATCAACCTGAAGATTTTCAGTTAGGAAATGAAGACCCAGAAGTAAAGGTTCCTAAGACTTCTCTGGTTGTTACAAACAACGTAACGTTCATGGATACTTTGATAAGGAGATTCTCTTCGTGGGAGAGACTGAAGAAGTGTGTTGGGTGGGTGTTACGTTTAAAAGATAATCTTCGAGAAAGATGTCGATCTAAACAGAAAGGAAATAAAGACCGCGAAAAGTTACCGCAAATTTTAAGCTTAGAAGAGTTAAGAACTGCTGAAGTAGAGATCCTAAAACGTGTCCAGGAAGAATGTTTTCAAGAAGAATATAAAGTTTTACTGACGAATTCAAAGGATAAAGGCATTAGTAAATTTAGTCCGATTTTCAATGGTAGATGGATTAATAAGAATAGGCGGTCGTCTGAGAAGATATAAAGGTTCATTAGATGTTAAGCATCAAATTATATTACCGAAGAAAAATCATTTAACGGATTTGATTATTCAACATTACCATGAAAGATGCGCACACTCCGGAAGAGAATATTGTCTTTCTTTGATTCGAAGAAGATACTGGCCGATTAACGGTAACTCAGCAGTGAGGTCAGTTTTGGGAGCATGCATTAAATGTCGAAGACGAAACGCGCCAATTTGTGAGCAGAAGATGGCTGATCTTCCTGAAGAACGCGTTACAGATAATCTTCCACCCTTTTCCTATGTAGGAATTGATTGTTTTGGGCCTTTTATGATTAAAAGAGCTAGGAGCCAACTGAAAAGATACGGCTGCATATTTACGTGTATGTGTTGTCGCGCCGTTCATTTGGAGGTATTATATTCTATGGACACTGATTCTTGTAGGAATTGATTGTTTTGGGGCTTTTATGATTAAAAGAGCTAGGAGCCAACTGAAAAGATACGGCTGCATATTTACGTGTATGTGTTGTCGCGCCGTTCATTTGGAGGTATTATATTCTATGGACACTGATTCTTTTTTGAATGCTTTCCGACGATTTATAAGTAGACGCGGATGTCCGCTGAAGATTCGCACAGACAATGGAGGTAACTTCGTTTCTGCTGACAAGGAGATTCAGCAGTCCGTAAAAGAATGGAATAAGAATCAAGTTGATAAATTTATGATTCAGAAGGAGATAGAATGGTCGTATAATCCCCCAGCCGGTTCCCACTTTGGAGGGATTTGGGAAAGGTGTATTCGTCATGTGCGCAAAGTCCTAAGTTTTCTATTAACAGAACAGACACTTTGTGATGAAAGTTTATTGACTATGTTCTGCGAAGTTGAAATGATAATCAACGGACGCCCGATTACAAGAGTATCTGACGATCCTCAAGATTTAGAAGCTCTGACTCCTAATCACCTACTACTTCTAAGGTCAGGAAATCAATATCCCCCTGTTATCTTTTGTGTCAAGGACTCATATGTTAAGCGTAGATGGAGACACGTGCAGTATCTTGCGAATGTATTCTGGCGACGTTGGATCCGTGAATACCTACCTTTGTTACAGCCTCGCCAGAAGTGGAACCAAGATCGTAAAAATCTCAATGTTGACGACGTCGTTCTGATGATAGACAAGGACCAACCTCGTGGATCGTGGCCTTTAGCAAGAGTAACTAAAGTGTATCCTGATGATCAAGGATATGTTCGTATTGTGGAGTTAAAGACAAGAAACAGTACACTCAAAAGACCTATCGATAAGTGTGTTTTACTCGAAAGTGTAAATGTTTAGGAACTATTAATACATTATTACGGTGACTTTATTAAGATGATCTTACTTCGATTACATGTATTATAATCTTCCTTATACGTATTATTGTTTCAGTTTATTGTTACGAAATTTAGAATCTTGTTTAATGATTTGTTTTTAAATGTTCCGCCTTAAGTATGCTACACATTTAACGGGGCCGGTATGTAGATTCTAAATTAGACATGTTAATTATGATAAGCAGATTTGCCTCCCTTTAATTGATAATATCATTTAAGAACCTGACATGCAGACATTGCATAATTGGTAACTTAGAGTTATTCCACTTGTCAAGAAGGAAAAGTTTCATGGTGATCAAGTGAATTATGTTCGCTGTTTTTTATATTGTATTTGGGAGAACAAAACGTGTCTGTAAGGATAATTTTATGGTTTATTATATTCTAAAATGTTTAATCCATTATTGTAGCTATGTAACTATGAATATGTTAATTTCTTACATGTAAAATTGAAAACAAACTCTGTCAAAATTTCCACGTGATGATTGAATACTTGTTGCACGTCAGTTTAATACTAGTTTGTTTAATTCTATTAAGAATAGGTTATATTTGTATATTTCAGAAATCACACACGCACTCCATACATACTATACAACTCCTACGTCTTAAGCTGTCACAGACAACCACGTTGATGTTTATGATTGTCTGCTGATTAATAAAACTGTATTGTATGAAACCATGGTCGTTTGTGCATTTGGATGTTTTACCCCCCTTATAGCTGTCCGTTCATGAGGCATTTTAAAGTATTAGCAGTTATAGTAACGCAGTTAGCGATTGGTAGGTAATCGGACTATTGACCAATCATAATATCGGACAAGAATCCCCCCCCTTTCCAGCAGTGAGTAGTGTGATTAGCTCTATTCAAACGGAAAACTGTCAGAGGTAAAATCCCGGGTATAAACCATCTGGGTTTTGTGACCCCCACATTCAATTTAAAAATCAGACGGCCTCAAACGTTTTCTCAATATTCAAACTAAAACAAACGGGTTCCAATAAAGTGCTATTTGGTTTGCAACCGGCAACTGGACAGTTAAGCTTGCCAGATTATTTTTGATGTTGCCTCCCCCCCTCCCACAATATTAATTTATGAAATTGGAGTCGTATCATTTGCTTGGAAATTTTGGCCCCACTCGTTCTTACCCAAATGTTGATTTAGGAACCAGACTGGGGGTTGGGCTCTACGAAGGCAGCGGAAAAGACGCGTTCCGGATGGATTATCTTTCATTACATTATAAACATCATCCACACTTTATGATCACATATAACGATCATCGCATTGTGGTATATTACGTCCATATTCTTGGATAACATGTTTTTATTTATTTATTTATTTACAGAGCTAATACAGTGTATGGAATTCTAAGCATGTATACAGCTGAACAGGTGAATTATTAATCAGGTCCAAAGTAAATCCATGTTAAAAGGACGAAGTTGATCATACCGAAGCTGTTAATATTAAACCGGCTAATTGCTCCATTATCAAGACAGTTGTCTTTCTTATTATCAACAATTTGAAGTGTAAATGTAGCTTCATTTGTTGCAGTAGAATCAGTTTCATTCCACGTTAATTTATACTGACCAGCATCCTGATGATGTACATCAGTAATTTGTAACCCAAACAAGTCAGTTGCCCCATACAATGAAGTTACTCTTTTGACACCTGAAAATGGCAACAATCAGCCGTAAAACGTAATCGGCCTGTATCTCGGAAACGGTTGATTTCTGAAATCTGTGATTTTGGCTGGGGAGTAGGCTCGATGGGTCGATCAAACCCTGTGAATATGAACTAAATCGACCGACCCCCACCTTCGACGTCTGCATGATATTGCATGGTTTTCTCGTGGACTGGTATGGAAGACCAAATGGGACAATATTCATGATTCTTGTTTCTACATTCCAGTTTGAACATTTGAGACGCGAACGCAACCTTCTAAACGAATGATTCTTGTTTCTGCATTCTTATGTCAACATTTCATGCAAAAAATCGACATTTTAAACAGACAATTGACTGTATGTTTCATTTTCGGCGTGTTATCGGTAACTATTAGTCGCCCACTTAGACGGCATCGTACCGCTCACGCGGCGTAAATGCTGCAGATCTAAACTATTTTATTTGTAAAGTTATTAATCCGAAACCCAAGCACCAACAAACGGTATAGCCTTAAAGATGGGTTCCCAAAAAAGTATTTGTCGGGTGGTTATTTCCAATAAAAGTATGGCAATGTTGGTATATATGGAAAGTAGAGATATTCAATCTCACTAGTAAAATACAGCAGAATCTGCATGAGCAGCCACTCCTATTCAGCGACATCTTGTAAGCGGTCATGATAAATGCCTCCCGTAAAAATTCTAGCCTACTGGATTCCCCGATTAAAGACAATTCCCCTCTGACTTCTGAGGGATGTACGTCACGTGACATACACATGGACTGTTTCGATCGAATTTTTATAGCAGGGTATTCCTTTTCAATTACAATGTTTAAGAAGGATTCGAAGTAAAATTATGACAGATTAATTAGTTTGAATATGTTTTTAGTCCATATATACTATTAAATCACCCAGTTTGTACGCGGGAATGTAACTTTAAAATTGGGTGCAAACGCGGTAGCACGTCACTCCCATTTAATTGGTATTTTAACTGGCGTGGTCTCGAATCCCCGGTTGTACGTGGCAAGGAGTAGGGTCGCCTGTTAAACCTCGTGGGTTTTCTTCGGTTTCCCACTGCTAAAGACCCCTACGCGCATGCGAATTATTGATATAAAATTAAACCATATGCTAGTCCCGGAATAACCTATATATTTGAAAACAACCAGATAGTTGCAATATTTACTAGGCATATAACATTTGAGTCTAACAAGCCAAAAATATTTTGTGGGGGGCCTCCCCCAGAAAATTTTGAAAACCAGACGGCCGTAGACGCGTTTTCCAGCATTTCGAATACTTTCTAGTAATTTGGAGTGGGAAGTAAATTATGTCAGTTGCTGCATAAAAATTGGTGAAAAATCATCTTTAAAGTACAAACTCTATGACTACGAAAACATGAACAAGTCGAGCGCGAAGCACTCGATGGGGGGTTTGGGGGGCCTCCCAGAGAAAATTTTGAAAACCAGACGGCCGTAGACGCGTTTTCCAGGCATTTCGAATACTTTCTAGTACTTTGGAGTGGGTAGTAAATTATGTCAGTTGCGGCATAAAAACTGGTGAAAAATCATCTTTTTTAGAATACAAACTCTATTACTACGAAAACATGAACAAGTCGAACGATTTACTTTTGCCACATTTTTCATTTTATGAGACTCAGATGTATAGAAGACTTGTATCTTTATCTACTTTTAATATATGAATGACCATTTTAAAAGAGTTCAAATTTACAATCTATATATATTTCGTATTACGATTTACTTTTGCCACGTTTTTCATTATATGACAGTTCACATTTTTTATCCATATCTAAGATAGTTAGATCTAGAATAAAGATAGAAGACTTTTTGAACTTGTGTAATATTTATATACTTTTAATATGTAAATGACTATTTAAGTTCAAGTTTATTTACATCTAGTAATATTATACCAAAAGAAGAACAAGTCAGTAGATGCGCTATCAGTAGAATCGTTATCCGGATTTTGATGGTTCGTAGCAGAAAAAAAATGACGATAACGTTTTCTGATTACTCTCTAATTTCCTAGTGAATTTAATGTCAGATGTGTTGTGACCATGCTTTCTCTTGCAATGCAATTTAAAGTGTCCTTTGCCATTATCTGTTGGCAGGACGTACATTTTATTTCACCGCCATGATCTTCCTTTCGGTTATTTGACTGTGACTCCATAGTAGATACGTTTCCTTCAATTTTCACGGCAGTATTGCAGAAATTTTTTAAATCTTCAATACTGATTTTAGTACTGCTAAAGCATTAGTAATCTTCTATATGCTAGCAGTATTTAAATCAGTATTTTTTTTATCGAATTGATATTGAATATCAGCAATAGAAAGTGTACACTTATACCATTGGAGTTCTATAAGCGGTGTGTCCGCCCTGACAACAAATTAAATATGGACTGTACTTCGATTCAATCCCAACAGTTTTGACAACAAACAGTTTTTACAAATTTTGACAGTTTTCTCACCAAGTGTCCCTTGATTGTATAAACACGGTACCGCTACAACTAACTTGACAAAAACGCGCGAGAACTTAATTCATAGAAATTGGTTAGTTTAACAAAGTCATAGAAAATTGAAAATGAGATTAATGAGTTACTATAAGACGATGGGCAAAATTTACAATTATCTTGTACTGTAATCGAATCCATTAATCAATCGACGACACTTTTTTGAGTTTTTTATAATATACAGGAACACAGTACTCAAGAACCGAGAAAGGTCATGCGTGCGTGCTAGTTTTATTGAGATGGCGTACGTGTTCTTCATTGACTAGCCTGCTTTCTTTACGCTTCTATATTATTAAAAATATTCAAAACCCGACAGACGGCGCGACGCTTCCCGACAAACTCAGCATTCATTCCCGACAAGACCATAGCCTTCCCCGACAAGGACATACCCCTACCCCACCTCATTTTCAAAAACTCCTCGAATAATGACCGATCTCACAATTCTGAGCTCTTTTCAGATTTCTAATTTTTTTTTCATGAAAATATTTGGGGGGGCCAGGCCCCCCCCCCCCGGCCCCCCCGCCTCGTACGCCTATGCCCCCTACAAGAAACATAATACACCTCAAATCCAAGTAGAAATTAACGATTAATAAACTTACAATTTACTGTTATCGTAGAACTCGAGGTAGTAAATTTAATCCCTTCAACGTCTACAATACATTTAAATCTGTCTTTGTCATCAGAACACTTGGCTATATAATCAACTCAGAATTTGGTACCAAGCGTATTGTTCGCAGTGAAAAGACTTCCTCTTCTGGTACTTGTGACCTCAACATTTATTCGTTGCGTATCCGAACGGCGAACATCAAATGTCATCTGCAATTTGTCGCCTACACTTAGTCTTGTATTGTCCATGGATACTCTGGTATTGATGGACGGAATATCTACAATGGAAATTATATGCAAAAGCAAAATAAATTAATTTATTGGATGGTGCCAAGAAGATAAGCAGTTTTCATTTTAATAACAACTGCACATCGACTCAAAAGGTCGATAACACAACAAAACCCAAACGGTCGACCTTTTGTTTTAAACTAGTCTTTCTATCATTATTTTCAACACTTTTAAACAACTTGCGTACAAAGAGAGGCTATTTTGTTAGACAGTTTCATTTCAATTTTCCCGAACTGCGAATTCAACTTTCAAAATGGTGAAATGGTGAAACATTTCAACGGTTTTTAAAATCGGAAAAAATGTGGCCTCTTAGAGAATTCGCAAGCTAAAAATGAGATTTTTCGAACAATCAGCGGCCATAATCCAGGAAGTTACGTTCGGATATGAGCGGTGGTATATTAACACGCTTTTTTAAAAATCGGATAAAAATTGTAACCTCAAAATTATGTACAACCAAGGGCCACAATTCAGGAAGTTACGATTCAATATGCACAAAGATCTGTGGGTTATAAACATGTATTTCAAGTTTCATCTAAATCGGATCAAAATTGTGACCTCTAGAGGGTCCACAGCCTTGATATATCAGATGAATATAATATTTGTCTACGAGAGGCGGTCATTTATCCGACAGTTTTGGTCTGATTTTAACAAAATTCGAACTCAACCAACATTACGGTTTAACGGTGATATATTAAATCAGATACTAACTATGACCTCTAGAGGGACCACAAGCTACAACTACAAACGTAATTTTTCGTACAATCATGGGAAATAATTCAGGAAGTTACGATCCGATATGCGCCAATATCAAAAGCAACCAATATATCTGGGTTATAAACATGCATTTCAAGTTTCGTCAAAATCTGATCAAAACTGTAACCTCTAGAGGGTCCACAACCTTGATATACCAGGGGCCTGTTTCACGAAATTTTAACTTAGATACAATCCGATTTTAGTAATTCGATTGGATAGTATTAGATTGATTTTAGCGCTTAGCCAATCAGATTTAAGTATGTACTAAAATTTGGATTTTATCTTAAGTTAAAATTTCGTGAAACAGGCCCCAGATGTTTACTCTATTTGTGTACGGGCGGCCATTTTGTCTGGCAGTTTTGTCCTATCGTCAAAACATTCGAACTCAGCCAACATGACGGTGTAACGGTGATATTTTCGAACGGTTTTTCAAATCAGATAATAAATGTGACCCCTAGAAGGGCCACAAGTTAAAAACGCAATGTTTCGTACAATCACGGGAAATAATTCAGGAAGTTACGATCCGATAAGCTCCAATATAGAAGATCTCTGGGTTATAAACATGCGTTCGGGTGACAATTGGGACCTCTAGTGAGCTCACAACATTGATATACCATATTATTATTTTTATACTATAAGCATGGGCGGCCATATTTCACCCTGCAGTTTTATGTCCGATTTTCACGAAATTTGAACTCAACCACCATTATGGTAAAACGGTGATATATTCAAACGGTGTTTTTAAATCGGATAATAATTGTGACCTTTAGAGTAGAGGGACGACAAGCTAAAAAGGATGAATTTTGTCTAAAAACGTGATTTTTCGAATAATCAAGGGCCATAATCCATGAAGTTATGCCCCGATACAAGCCAATATCCATATATTCCCGAAGCAATGACCTGAAAGGTCACTCTGCCTATTGTTGGATTGGCTTCTGATACTTGAGCTTTTAAGGCAGTGTCTATACTCTATTTTTACCGTTCAACCAAGTACAATTAGTTTTTCTGCAATATTTTGTTATGCACTGGTTAACTGGGCATAATAAAATCGGGAGTAAGGACGTAACGTTAGGTAACATATTAAAATTTGGTTCAATTTGGAGCTTTGCTTAAAAACGTAATCATTTTGTTACACAGTTAGCTAGTGGTTGTTATTTGGACTATTGACCAGTCATAATTTGGAACAGAAATTTTCTTCCATTAAAGCAGTGTTAGTGGGATTAGCTCTTACCAAACGAAACACTGCGAAAGTTTGACATGTTAAAAACACTAGCGGAGGTTTAAAGTTGACAGTTTTATAGATAATTTTTGTTAAATCGAAAAATACTTATACAAGAGTCTTAGCCGGAAAATGGAGTAATTCAGACTAATGTACATAAATTCTTACCCTTGGGATTTGGAATTATTTGTTTAGACATGGGTCCATGGTAACAAGTCCACGATCCATCATTCTCCGTTTTCTTCATCATGAAAGAGACGCTGATAGTACCAGCAGTTGTGTTGACATCATATACAGGATCACCAGCCACCACTTGATTAAAAATCGTACCACTTCCAGCATCGTAAGGTTTCGAACAAGCGAAACGGGTTTTATCGTTATACACCCATCTCACCGTGTCTGTTATTTTGCCTATATTGCAAGTTATTCTACCTGGAATGCCATACTTCAGTTGTACTGGGGACGTTGTGGTTGTTATTATTCCTAAATAAATGTAAAATGTCAATTAATATACATATGGGCTCCAGGCATGGTTGTTCAATTACTCTGGGTATTCTAGGTTGTCTGCCACAGAAATTAGAAACCCTTTTGGCGCGGAAATGCTAAAACTCAATTTGGCCATTCCCAGTTTTTACCTATTGCAATGTTGAAAACGTTCATTAAGTTTGGTAATTGCGCTTTATATGCTAAACGTATGGAATAAATATTTTCGGACTAGAAAACCTTGCACATCGGAGTTTTGAAGATATTGGATACGCTTGATTGAATAGTCAGGTACATTAAAAAGTAAGCTGTAGGCCTAAACACGAGCTGGGATAAAGCGTGGACTAGTTTTCAGTGTTGGTGTGGTCTAAGATACAGAAATAATATGTGATGACAATGAGAATACGTTGTCAAGATTTCTAACACTATTTACAGGATGTACAAATTGACTACCAATACGGACATTGTTTAAAATAGACTGATTACGAAATGTAGGTTAAAAATGTATGACCCCTGTCTTGCCGTTGTTAAGTACGAGTCTGTTTGTTGATACCATAGGCGTACGGGCTCGATGACAGTTAGGAAGGCAGAACCCAAAATGCCCGAAAAAAATCCCGGTTTACAGACAGCGGCGCCGGTCTTCCTCAAGAGGCGAAGAAGCAAGAAGCGGAGCTTATCTTGTATCCCCCCCCCTCCAAAGGAAATTTTGGAATATTTGACGGCTGCAAATACATTTTTTTGCTATTTTAGCCGGTGAACTAAGCAACTTCAAAGTGGTCTAATATATATAGCCTAATTAAGATGGCTGACCGTTGGGAGAAAATTTTGAAAATTTAACTGCCGCAAACGCGTTTTCCTGCTAGTCCAGCCTGTGAATACAGCAACTTCAATTTGGTCCAATAAAGCCTACCTGGCTGACCCGAATTCCAAACAACCAATCAATCGTTGAGCGGTATAGGGGCCTTACTTTTGAAAATTTAACCACCGCAAATGCGTTTTCTACTATTCTAGCCCGTGTAAGAAACTCCGAAAGTATCTAATGGTTTTGTAATCGAAATCAGACTCTGAATTCCAACCATCCAATCAGACTGTTGCATCTGCATTTACAAATAATAATCGACGCGCGAAAAATGTCGCACAAATTAGAGTGGCTACAGACAAAATCTTTTAATCCATAGTATACTCAGTACAAAAGTAAAATTAGTGTTTTATTAGGGCTCGATGACAGTTTGGGAAGCAAAACTAGCAATGCCCGAAAAATTTCGGGTTTATAGACAGCAGCGCCGGTTTTCTTAGTGTTTTTTCTAGATTTCGGGCACTTTATTTTGCCAAGTAGATGAACTAATTTTTTTCTCACTTTACCCGTCTGCCCGAAAAGTCAGCTTGCCAGAAATGAATTATATTCGTGATAATTGTCCAATTGGCCTCTTCCATAGGTACATTTGTAAACAAATCTACAACATCATACGCGATTTTTCGTAGAATGAATGAATGAAATTGGGTTCAACGTCCTACTGTTATGCACTTAACCTGAGCTAATTGAAGACGGGCATACGCCATACAGTGTGCTATGAGGGAAATTTTTGCCCGGGCAGCGGCGCTACGGCCTTCTCTTATATCGAAATCCAACTGCCAAGGGATCTTTTCCGTGCACTCCAATGTGTACACGGGACCTCGGTTTTTCGTCCCATCCGAACGACTAAGCAGCTGTCCTTGTCAGGCCCTCCTTCTGCATCACTGACAAGGGGAAATCACGTCGGAAAATCGAGATGAACTTTCTCGGCCAATGCAGGGATCGAACACTCGAACGCCAGGCTAGCGAACCAGCGCCTTATCCACTTAGCCACCGTGATCCCCGAGTTTTCGTAGTGTTGTAACTAAAAATTAATACGGAAAGATCCATACCTTGTACCGAGACAAACGGTGACATATAATAGTAGTGGGCAAATTCTAAATTCTAGCCTTTTGTCAGTGTTCCCAATTTTAACGTTTAGACCAGGGGTTCTAGACAGGGGCGGACTGGCCCGCCTGTGCTCCAAAAAAACCCCAAACCAAGATGAAAAAATATTTTAATGTAAAAGTGAACATAAAGGGATTAAAGGAGTGTTAAGGGGGGGTTGCACCCCCTATGATTTCTGTGACAAGGCTTTAGGGCCCCAGTTGCCTCAACTTGAGGACCCCCATCCCCATGACAGCTAGCTTTGTCCCTACAATTTCCCTCCACTTGGGCCCCATATTTGACGTAAGCTGGGCCCCACTCTACATGTCAGTAGTCTACATGTGACAAAGGGGCCCCATTTTCCTCAAGAGGGGCCCAATTTTGGCTTAAAAACCCAAAAATTCAGTAAAAATAGTGATTTATTTTTTGTCAAAATTGGGGGCCCATAGCCAGGAGTAGGGCGCACTTGCCATTGGTAAGTGGGCCTCTATTCGGTGACCATTGGGCCTCCATTTTCAGGGGCCCAATTTTGGCTTAAAAACTCAAAAATACATCAAAATTCAGTAAAAATATATGTCGAAGTCTTGTTTATTATCACTGGCCGACAGTATTACTTTATAGTAATTTTATTAATTTATTAAGTAATTTATTAAGTAATTTTATTAATTTATTAAGTAATTTAATTAATTTATTAAGTAATTTTATTAATTTATTAAGTAATTTTATTAATTTATTAAGTAAGTGTTTGTTTTTGAAATTCGGCAGATTTACTTTTTCCAAAATTGATCCCCACATGCTTGGAGAACGATACTATCCCAGAGAAATTCCTCGAGAAAATGAATTCTTCGGGGAGAACCCCCAAAGACCCCCCTTAAAAAAAACCACGCCTTCGGCGCTTAGGGCGTCGGGAATTTGCCCTCCGTGGTTGTTCGTGGTGTTTGACTATAAAGGGCCCCTTCAGTTACTCTGCCCAGTGCGCCCCTGGTTCTAGAGTGGCTCTCTCTCCCTGCAGCGAGAAAATTTTTGAAAACTTTATGCTGTCTTGGATATATCCAAAGTACCAAACTTCCTGAGATCGCTTTACTTATCAGGCCGTCAAGGACAATATAAATAGAAACTAAAAAGGACTCAAACTACGTGAAAACATAAAGATCTATAAGGCTGCTGAGCCCATCACAATCAAGCTGTCCTTTTTAGTCCTAACCCTTGTTGAAATCGGTGATGGACCTTTTGGTCTGATAAATATGAGTATAGATTAAACACAGATAAAATACTAACCTCCAATACAATTAATAGTAGAAATAAGAACGACTGCCAATACTGTAACGCTGCAAATATTCATTTTGTTCCCTTTTCCACATCAATAAATATATTTTGAAATTATAAAACAGACTACTTTGAGTCCAATTAAGACTAAAACACAACTGTCCGGTTGTACGCTGTCGCGCAAAAGACCACTAGATTGGTTATTTATGGGCAGTAATGTACCCACTGTTGAGCAATCTTTGTATATACATTATTGCGAAATAATAATATAAAGGCCATTTTTGTTTAAATTGTGCAATCGATAAAATGTTTTGTGAAATTGTGATGATAATAACAATGGCATTAAAAATAAACCATGGCGATTTTAGTCAAGTATGTCCGTTTGTGTCATCATATCAAGGTAGTAATTCTATCTAACTACAAACACGTTCTTGTTTAGATCATCTCGCTGACAATGTAAAAAAAAACCGAGTTACAAAAGTGTTTCTGATAACCACAGTATAGTTAGGACCACCTTTTATTTGTTACTCTGTCTTGGTATTTTCATGGACCGTATATAGATGGCCAGGTAACGAGTGCCTTTGGTTGGATTCTCTGCCCCTCGGGTAGGGTAAGGGTTCGGAAATGCGATTCATAAATACAGTATATGTATATAAGAGGTATTCGTTATTCGTAAACACTGGCTATGGATAACCTCGTCCATCATATTAATATTTTATAATAAAAAAATTATATGTAAATATATTATAGGGTATCATGTTCGAATCCCGCGGGCACCCCCCTTGTGGGTCTAGGTTCAGCTGCACCATTAACAGTTTTGCACCAGAGTAAATCCGGCTCCGGAATTAAAAGCCCTGTGGTCCCCTCTTCCCTTGATGTCCTAAGCACATCCCCATTTGCTTAATGATTAATATAGACTATGCGACATAAAAGGTAGTGTACGAGTTGTCATGTGCATATTGGGGTGCACGTAAAAGAACCCTTGACAGTTGGAATTCAATATAAGAGTAGGTCATAGCCTCGCGATGTCCGCCTGCATTACCCCGAATGTTGAAGAAAGTAGGACGTTAAATCCCAAACCAAACATTGTTGTAAAAGGCGAAGATTTTTTAAAAACATTTACATAACTCAGCGACTGTTGAGTGACTTTGCTTCCTTCGGGAATTTCTAGGCCAGGCACTTGACGTGTACTGTTGTTGATCTATGTAGATAACTGCCATCATGGTGGAATTGAACTAAGCTCAGTTCAGCTACTCATACGTAGGCCTACGCGGTGTGAAAATCTGCCAAAACTCTTAAACTACCTTGACGCAGCGTGACGATACGGATGGGGAAAAATCCACTTGCCCAAAGTCTCTATTTGTTGATCGAATGGACTTGTAGAAACAACCTTCAGACACAATACCTGCAAGGCAGAACTGACTTTCCATTTCGCCAGCCCCTGGAGAAACTGAGAAAAACGGATAACTTTGATATGGTAACAAATCATCAATAAGACTTTAGTCCAGTGTAATGCCATGGGCCTTTTGTCAGACGTGGAAAGCGGGCCGAACAAATCCGGTCGCCACATCCTTCGTATGACTCATTGCACTCTCTTCTTACTACATATTTTAATAGTCTTACTGGTCGTCTAGCATTGTTAAGTGCCTTCACACATACACCCAAAGAAATTGCAAGAAAACGGGTTTATGCATTTTTGCGTTTATTTATGTATACTTTATAAAATCCCAATAGTTTACCAA
Organism: Patella pellucida; assembly: GCA_917208275.1. Taxonomy (NCBI): domain Eukaryota; kingdom Metazoa; phylum Mollusca; class Gastropoda; family Patellidae; genus Patella; species Patella pellucida. The sequence goes on from OU795041.1 coordinate 21,391,327, forward strand.
ATTTTGTGCACCGGAAAGCGGTAAAATACAATATGGTCCACAATTGCCTAATCAATATACAAGAAAACCCTTAAATGTTGGTTTAGGGCCCTGTAAATGTATTATGAACATATAAATTAACCCTTCATTCTTTCATTTGAAGATAGTTTTAACTGCTCCTTTAAAGTGGTAAAATAATTAAAATTCAAGATGGCCGATATTCGCCAATTCATTGTAACATGAAATCTTAAATAATTCATTTAAGACCCTATAAGTGTAATATGAACATATAAATTAATGTTTTCGGGATCATTCTTTCGTTTGAAGATATATCCCGTGTTCTTGACTGGTTAGTTAAAGAGGTAAATTCCAAAATGGTTGACATTTGCCTAACCAATGTACATAAAATCTCTAAACGGTTAGGTTTTAAGACCCTATTAATGTATAATGAACATATTAATGCCTTAGGGGTCAGTTTTACATATGACGACATACCCAGTGGTGTTAACTGGCCCCAACTCCTTACAATCTGCGACCGAGAACCCAAATTACGAATAGGCTTTATATACTCTTTCCTGCGTCAGCATAATAACACCGTTTGTATCTGAAGTATAAGGTCATAAATGGAATGCGATTTGGCATGTAAACTTCAAGGAATTAATTCACAGTGGGGTTCCCATACAGTAGAAGAGAAATGAAAAGCCACACCCTTATTTCAAGTAGCATGTTCAGCATAACGTATTGAACTTTGGCCTTACCAAGGTGAAGATTAGTGGGGGGGGGGGCTGAGACAAAGTTCCCCTTTGTAGCAATATGGGCTATTATTGTCTGACCCGGTGAGCAGAAAACTATCAAAAACCGGTCGCCAAATCTTACAAACGCCCCATGCTACACATTATCTGTTAGCCTTGTGATCGTCTAGAATTTGTCTCTATCTATAGCCTATAGCTGTCTTCCTTCTCCTTCACGTTGTGTATTTTTACTGGTTTCTTAAGACGTTCGTCTTCTCAGTTATAACAATGCAAGAGTTCGTTTTTACCTTTATTTAGCAGATATAGTTATACATACAAGCAATGTACATTTCATCATTACAGTCAATACAAGCTAAACTCTTCCCAAACCTGTAAGATGGAACCCGCCTGGAAGTCTAATCGAAGTCTGAACTAAAATTTACAAAAGGCTATTTTAAAAAGAACTGCGTTAGTCACGCGTGCCAGTGCGTGTTCATAGCCTTGAACAGACGTAACTAACAAACTGATTGGTTAAATTAACAACTAGTCTGATTCCTATCACGTGTAGATTGTTGAAACAGAAACAGGTATTATTTTGAGCTATTAATGTTTTTTATACAACAACACGTCACTCAAACTTTAAGTTGAATTATGTATGTGTGAAAGTACATGTACCAAGTTGTCAAATCAATAGATAATATAATATAATTGAATTTAATCTGAAACAGTTAATCTTAGAATCACAAAGTCTACTAAAGTATTACACCTTAGACCAAGTCCCAAAAAGTCAAAAGCTCAGTTATTATACGACGCTATCTTAATTATTTTACAGCCTAGGACACTCGATTCAATTGTCACCATTCTTGACTGTACACATATTCTATCAACTCTCACAAAGCAGGTGGAATTGTTCAGGCCTCGAGATTCTGCCCCAGTTCTTATCCTCTCGTTCACAAAAATTTGCTCCTAGCAATGAACTCAAATGCCAGGGACTTGATGAAAATTTTCAGTTATATATTATACGTTACTATCTGATATTTTTTCGTTGTCTACGACGCTCAATTATATTATAACATTATTCGTCCACTCCTCCTCTGTGGTCTTAATCTTATACTATCACATCACTATTATTTTCACGGTTATAATGTACAGCATAGTTAGTAGTAGGGCGTGGGGCGACAGACTGTACTACTCTGACAAATCAAGCGGCATTGACGGAAGATCACGAGATGCTGTTCCATTTTTCATGTTTCATAAATTGACTGGACTATTTTGATCTACAAGAACATTATTCATGAGACAATAATAATGGATAAATTTCCAGAAAACACACAAAATCAAAATCTTTATTAATATCTGCCAGGAAATATTTTATGATTACAATTATTGGTATATATTAAAAAAAGATAGTATTCTACCAATCTCATACAATTAAAGATAAATGCTCACACTGTACAGACGCTGTAACCATTCATTTTTTTTTATTGCAACACAATTTATCTTGGATTTATAAAACAGACTTCTTGTCCTAGTCGTTTCAGGGGACAACCCTGATTCCATTTTGGAGGTCAAAACTGCTTAGTATTTTGGTAAACCCACTTAAAATCCCCTTCCGTATGACAGCAACTAACTCAATATACGTGATTAGTTTTCAAACAATTTAAACCCGTCAGTCTTCATTTGAAGATGGAGACCAGTGTCCCAACTTGTATAATACGGTGTGTGGATAAAACCAGACTTTTATTTTATAAAAATAACGTGTAGGAGAGATTAGCACATGGGCCATTAACTCTATAGACCTCAAAAGGAACGGCAATCGATTACCAGGCCCTGGGTCCACAAAGCATTCTCAGACTTGAGAATTTACTCAAATTTTTTCACCTTATTCTAGCTAATATAGCCCTTTATAAAACCTTTGTTGTTTTATTGAATCAAATACATCAATAAGAAAATAATAATATGTGCAAATTTTTGTGTGTCTGCATCAAAGATATTTCTCATAAACAGTGATGGAAAGTTGAGCAAATTCTCAACCTAAGTCTGAGAATGCTTTGTGAACTCGAGGCCTGGTCACCCAACGTAAAAATTGACCCCAAATCATAAAAGGTTACGTGTCCGGATAAGCTGTTTTGCCGTTCACGACCAAACGACTCAATATTTTGAGCTGAAATATTGAGACCGGTTAATACACCATTCCTCTATATTTTTGTGCATTCATACGTACTCAGACTTTTATTTTTAAAGCCCCAATACCACTCTTGGTGTAACTGAATAATTTGTCCCAATCTTTATTCTGGTCAACAAATCGTACTATTTTACAATATTCCAATTAATAAATGATACAAATTTCATCCTAACCCACCTAATTTTAAAAATTGAAAAGCCTTACGTAAGCACTTTCAAATGCAACTTGGATTTAAACATATTTTCGAACCCCCTGGACAGGTAAGATAGGGTGTAATGGATAATTTACACAACAGGTAGGACACTTAAACATCTAGTAGTTGGAATGAGGCTATTTTTTTCTGGACCTGTCAAGCCAGCAAGACTGTTAATGTCCCTTAAGAATGTTCAAATCAGGATAGTCCCTTTAACGACAAGTTCATATATACTCTGCAGTTTAAGATTTGTTATGCGTTGAAGATATTGTCACTGTTGTGAAATCTCTATATACCATTGAGTAATAATAAACTAAGGTCGACTTTTGTCAAATAGTGATATCGATAGTGGGATAAGAAGAGCGGTGGAATATGATATAGCTACTGTGCGAAAGAATGCAGAAATGTTTCGCTGAAAGCTTTAGCATAATGTATTTGTTTATCTAATCAGATATATCTATATTTCGTTATTATCAGAATGTATTACACATAGGCGTAGGAACTCGATGACAGTTAGGGGCAGAACCCGAAATGCCCGAAAAATGTGCGGGTTTTACGGCTGCAAACACGTTTTCCTGCTATTTCAGCCGGTGAACAAAGCAACTTCAAAGTGGTCTAATATAGCCCCATTAAGGTGGGTGACTCGAATTCCAATAACTCGTATACTACTACAGCCCTCAAAAACAGAACCGTTAGCAGAAAATTTTGAAAATTAAACTGCCGCAAACGCGTTTTTCTGCTACTTCAGCCGGCGAACAAAGCAACTTCAAATAGGTTTAATATAGCCTAAATTAAGGTGGCTGACTCGAATTCCATTTAATCGTTTACAGTCCTCGAAGATGGGACCTTTTGGAGAAAAAATTTGAAAATGTAACTGCCGCAAACACGTTTTCCCGATCTTTCAGCCGCTGAACAAAGCAACCCCAAAGTGGTCGAATATAACTTTTTTAAGATGGCTGACTCGAATTCCAATCAATCGTTTACAGTCCACGAAGACGGGACCGTTAGGAGAAAATTTAACTGCCGCAAACGCGTTTTCCTGCTATTACAGCAGGTGAACAAAGCAACTTCAAAGTGGTCTAACATAGCCTAATGAAGAAGGCTGACTCGAATTCCAATCAATCGTTTACAGTCCACGAAGACGGGACCGTTGGGAAAAATGTTTGAAAATTTAACTGTAGCAAACAGCAACTTCAATTTGGTCCAATACAGGCTACCTGGCTGACCCGAATTCCAAACAATTAGTGTTTTATTAGGGCTCGATGACAGTAAGGGAAGCAAAATTAGAAATGCCTGAAAAATTTCGGGTTTATGGACAGCGGCGCCGGTTTTCTTTGAAAGACGAATGACCCCCCCCCAAGAAAATTTTGGATTATTTGAAGGTCGTTTTCCTGCCAGATGCCTGTTTTTCGGGCAATACCTATTTTTGGGCAATACCGTTTTTGGGGGCATACCTATCATAAAAGAGCTTCGGGCATTTTTTTCGGGCATGCAGTGGACAAGAAAAAGACGAGAAAATACTTTTCGGGCAGTGTGGATGTCTCATAGAAATAAGTTAGTTATATTTTTTTCTCTAAACGTTAATAGAAAAAAAAGGTCGTCGAATTTTTCATTGCCCGAAAATAATTTGTTTGGGCCCATGCCCCCCCTCCCCCGGCTCCTACGCCTGTGTTACATTTAAAGTGAACACGTATTTAAATAACCAAGTATGACAGTTTACATTTGTCCCAATAAAACAAAGAAGAGTACATTAAATGTAATACATAACATGAAATACAATTATTCAATTTAATAGGGCAAAGGTTTCCACCCATACGGTTATATGCTTTATCTTATGTAACAAATTAATAAGATAAAACTTAAACAATTTACGCACATCAAAGCTAAACTCAGATTACAAACTTACAATTACAAACATGAAATACAATCATTCAATTTAATAGGGCAAAGGTTTCCACCCATACGGTTATATGCTTTATTTTATGTAACAAATTAATAAGATAAAACTTAAACAATTTACGCACATCAAAGCTAAACTCCGATTATAAACTTACAAAAATAATTAAATAAAAAAAAAGTAGCGCCCAAAACAACCACCATACTTGTTTTCAATTTATAGAACAAGCATGGCAATCGCTTTGGGAAGACAAATGCGCAGGTATGCCACGCCCACTTCCAGTATTTGCCGTGTCAAGCGAAGTGTCCACATGCGGTTATCTAGTCAACTACATATTACCTCGTGACTGATTGATGTTTTCTCACTAACGGCTCACAGAAAATATTATTGTGTATAATAAGGTAAATATTATTTTACTAATTAGTGTACTTTTGCTCTAAAAATAACAGAGAAACTGCCTTACCTCAAACAATAACTAGTGAAGTCTGCCAGTACCAACCATTTTATTCTGATTTCGTGAAATGTTTTGCACAACAGAGTAGAAACACCAAAAACTTTTCTGCGTCAAAATATATCCCAAGGCAATAAATCTAGAACCCTCTCCACCAAATTAGTATATTGTTTACTTTCAATTGGTGTTATAATGGCGATCAAGGGATATAACTTATATTTTTGTGGACATTACAATAAAAGGACATTACTAATTATTTATCGGGGCATGCGATTATTTTTTTTTCTGCATATATTTTAGAACCATAATATTAGACTTTATGACGCAGAAAAGTGTTTCTACTCTGTTGTGCAAGATATTTCACGAAATATGAAAAAAGAAATTGTTGGTGCTTGCAGATTTGTTATTGTTTTTGGTAAGACAGTATTTCTGTATTTTAGATCAAAAGTACATCATGGTTGACTTATTTCGTCTAATAAGTAAAATTAAGAAAATATGTACCTGATCGGATATAATAATTGTGTAGCAATAATATTTTCTGTGAGCTGATAGTGAGAAAACTTCAATCAGTCACGGGGTAATTGGTAGTTGACTAGATACCCGGATGTGGACACTTCGCTTGCCACGGCAAATACTTGTCCGCCCAAAGCGATAACCATGCGGGTTCTATAAATTGAAAACAAGTATGGCGGTTATTTTAGGCGTAAACTTTTTTAAATTAATTATTTCTATAGTTTTATAATCGGAGTTCAGCTTTAACCTAGTATACCCGAACTCATCAGATATATTAGCGCTCGCCATGTCAACATCTAACCGAGTTACCCGGTCATCTACAGTCTTATCAGTTTACCAGTCACCAAAGAATACCCCGTCAACGAATAGCTTACACTAGGTAGTTATCAAAACGAAAGGATTAACCGACAGTGGGAATCCTGAAATGTGTATTTGGAGAGAGAGAGAAATGGGGTTTAACATCCACTCAACACAACTAGGTCATTTCGGGACTAATGTGTATTTGGTCTTCTTGGCAGTTGGTAGAACATAAACACCATCTGATGGGTGACGTGTTCTTCTCACAAACAACGAAACGAAGTTCAAAACCCGCGAAGAACACCATACACACCTAAATGTATCATAAACGTTTCTCCATAACCCGTATGATCATGGTCTACGACGACTATTGTGTAAGACGCCAGTAAAGCTGTGAAAGACGTAAGCATCTCCGGGCCAAGAGAGAGGTTAAGAGGGAAATCCCCCAAAAATAAATAAAACATAAAACACATACCTCAGATAATAATCCTAAAAGGAGAGAGAGAGAGAAATGGGGTTTAACGTCCACTCGACACAAACTAGGTCATTTTTGGACTAAATCCTTAAAGGAGATTACGGAGATAAAAGGAAGTAGTTCGAGACCAATTTACATGTAGGTGATTCTGGTGTGAGATGGGTGGCCACTCCTGAACGGAATGCCACCGGCGGGGTTCCTCAGAAGGCACAAACAGCAGTTCCAGTCCACCATAAAGTAAATGACAAACCGGCGCCCGGAAACAATATCCACATTCAACTAACCCAGTAAACAAGACACCTCCAATCACAACACCATCAAAGAAACGGAGAAGAGCAGAACCAGAAGTGGTGCCGTGGCTATCAGACATGAGATTTCTAAATCTCTTTATCCTGTGCCAACTGGACTCTTTGAAATACACAACAATGTAGAAATCATCATGATACAAGTCCAAATAGGTTAGCGACAAATGGGTCCATTTAAAATAGTTGTTTGTATTTGCGAAAATATCCAGATCTATGTTTATTAAATGTCATTGTGCTTGATGACGATAAGAGGGTACTTGTCGAAACGTCGTGCTTTAGAATAAACTAGTGGTTGTATCCCATAAAAACTGTGTTCTGTAGGAAAAATCACTTTCGGTTTTGCTTGTTCTCTATCCATGCCTCGAAAATGTTGGCGTATCCTGCCTGGCAGCCGCTGGTTTTATATCGGATAATAATTGTGACCTCCAGAGGGACCACAAGCCAAACAAAGGCGATTTTGCATATAATCAGGGGCCATAATTCAGGAAGTTACGATCAAATATGCGCAAATATCGAAAGGAACCAAGAATTGTGACCTGTAGAGAGTCCACAAACAATTGTGGACGGACGGACCAACGGGGGCGACGACATAATACGTCCACATGAAAATACAGATCTGTATTTTAATTAGTTTGTTTCGATAATTTGTTTGGCGACAAACTTGGCCTGGTTTTTTTTACTGTGCAGGCATTGGTTCATTGTATCATATCGTGATAATAGTTTGAACCCTAATTAATATTTTGGCAACGAAACTATATTTGGCACGCTTGTTTATTTGCTTTGTAATATTGTGCGGTGATTTAATATGGAGACGGGTTCTCAAAAATTAGCATTCATAGAAATAATACATGCACAACACACATTAAAGTTACGTTTAACAATGAAATCTTTAATAGTTTTGTTATAATATATCTATATAGGCTTTGTGTTTTATGACAACTTTACAATGTACAATAATCATGCACGTGATAGATTCAAAATTAATAGTCCTGTATTATTTTTTTAACATATGATCATCAAAGTCGTTTTTTTAATCGACTATACAAAGATATAATTTATCTTTTGTACAAACCTATTTACGATATAAACGAATCTGTATATCGTTACAATTTGATTGAAATGTGATCCATAAATAAAATTCATATGAATACTAGTATATAATTTGTTTACAACGATTTAATGTCTATTACAGTGAGAACTTCCTTGTTGTATGCCGACCATTAAAGTAGAAGAGCCATCTTACAAAATATAGATTATAAAATCATATATGCACCACGCACTTATGTCAGTCAGTGCAGATCCCGATATTTTAGTAGGCTGCCTCGCCATAGGCGTACGGACCCTTGCAGCTGCACCCATCCCCATCGCAACATTCGGGCAATCAAATTTTTAGATTAGATAGGTACAGTGTTAAAAAAAACTAATTTAATAGTTGTTGGTGATTAAAACTTTTTGCCTTCATTTGAGCAAAATAAATTGCCCTAAATCCCATAAGATATTGGTCTGGATCATCAATAACATTTCTAGTGTCCTGTGAATGTAACTGCAACTATCTGTAGGTGAAATTTACAACACATGGGTCATTCGTTGTATATACCCCTCAAGGAACGGGGATCGATTATCAGGTCACCCAACGAACAATGACCCGAAATCTTAAAAGGGTTACGTGCCCGGATAAGCAGTTTTGACGTTTACGTCCAAACGACACAATAATTTGAGCTGAAATTTTGAGACAAGTTAATTACGCCACGCCTCTATATTTTGGCGCATATATTTCATACGTACTCGGACTTTTATTTTTGAGACTCTGTTCGTATCGGGATAGTCCCTTTAACTTTAACTGTAAAAGTCAGTGGCCAAGTACTGCACCACCACTTAAAATCACATTGAGAAAGCAAAATAATAAACTTATAGACCAAGACGTTAAATAGCTACCCAATTCTGTGCCGAAGACAACTCGAAGGCTTGCTGCACTGATCATATACTGAAAATTCAAAAAAACAATTACTGACAATATTCGGTAAGTTCTATATTTCATTTAAGGAGTCAGATGTATTTTCTAACATTAAGCTTTTTAAAAAAATATTATGCCTTAGTATCGAAATCTTTTTTAAATTAATATTTTTGCGACCAAAATATTTTGTAAAGGATTTCGATGAAGAATCTGTTTTTTAAAACATATGTGATTGAACAAGTAATCAAAAGACGTTACTAAAATATATTAACGGAACTATGAAGTGGGGCGGAGGGAAAGTCGCAGCAAAGGGGCCAAGTCTTTTGTGATGGCGCGGTTTGGTAGTTCTAATTTCTACAGCTTTGGGGATTTTCTCCACCGCGTTGGATCATGTTAAAATTCATTATGCCATTAAAACCTTAATTCATATAAACATACAGGTAGCATTTAGCCGGGAAAATTTATTTGATTTGTGGATGCATTGAAACTCGACGACGTTGATGTATAGTTTTAGTACATTATTACCTAGCAATCTATTTTCGGTAATAATCATGATCAGATTAAACAGAATGTTAAGCAATTGGATTGGGCAATGCTTTACACATTACGCTCTTTGGAACACAAATGTTTCTAATTGAGGTGGGACCGCCAAACTTGGTGCTTAGGCGAGGGTCCAAGGGGCCGTCTTTGCCCCGGAAGCTCTTGGGGGGCTAGATCGTCGGAGATGCATTCTAAGTTATTTCTTGCTAATAAAAAAAACCACTCAGCAATGGACTAAAATTTTCTTTTTATATAAAACACAGTCGATGGTCATGCATAATAATACCAAAGTTGTCGACAGTCTAGATGCCACAAGTTTTATCTGAATTTGATGAAACTTACAATTATGTTTATTAACCCGGTTGTTCGATAAATTGCGTTTTTAGCTGGTCCAGGTTACAAATTTTATCCGATTTAAAAAGCGTTCGAATATATCACCGTTATATCATCTGTAAATCGGAACGAGCTGCCCGACAAAATGGCCGACACCTAAACGCATGTAATACCCAGATTAGATCTAAATATCAAGGCCATCTGCATATTTACGAAAATAGTATAATAAAAGCATGTAATACCCAGGTTGTGGACCATCTAAAGGAAAAGTGTCTCAATTATAATATACTCGATTTGGATGAAACTTTAAACGAGTATCACTGGTTTTTGGGTGAGTTCGATTTTCGTGCGCATATTCTGTCCCGGTCTTTTACATGCATGAACTTTGTAGACCTTTCACAGTGAAACTTAAAACTGTGTGTTAAGGATCAAAAGTTTTTGGAGGAGTTCGACTTTGCAATGGACTAAAATTTTCTTTTTATATAAAACACAGTCGATGGTCATGCATAATAATACCAAAGTTGTCGACAGTCTAGATGCCACAAGTTTTATCTGAATTTGATGAAACTTACAATTATGTTTATTAACCCGGTTGTTCGATAAATTGCGTTTTTAGCTGGTCCAGGTTACAAATTTTATCCGATTTAAAAAGCGTTCGAATATATCACCGTTATATCATCTGTAAATCGGAACGAGCTGCCGGACAAAATGGCCGACACCTAAACGCATGTAATACCCAGATTAGATCTAAATATCAAGGCCATCTGCATATTTCGCCAAATATCACCGTTACACCATAATTATTTCCTCAAAACTCCCCGTCAAATAGCAAACCCCTTTACGAAAATAGTATAATAAAAGCATGTAATACCCAGGTTGTGGACCATCTAAAGGAAAAGTGTCTCAATTATAATATACTCGATTTGGATGAAACTTTAAACGAGTATCACTGGTTTTTGGGTGAGTTCGATTTTCGTGCGCATATTCTGTCCCGGTCTTTTACATGCATGAACTTTGTAGACCTTTCACAGTGAAACTTAAAACTGTGTGTTAAGGATCAAAAGTTTTTGGAGGAGTTCGACTTTGGTAGCATCGGACCTTACATTATAGAGCAATAGCCCCTGCTTTTCACGCCAAATTTGAAACATATACGGTTGTTATAGGCTCTACGGGCGGGGGGCTGTCATTGTTGTCCTATTCTGTTGGAACTGAAATATGTTAAGGATCAAGAGATCTTGAATGGGAGGATAAACCCTATTGATTTTACCTCTTCCCCGGCAAAGTATCTTGCTTGGCAACCGCTTGTTTTAACTTGTCATAACTAATAGCAGTGGTGTATTTGATGGATAAGTGACACAAAGAGTATAAATAAAACTCTATCTCGACGTTTTTCTAATTACATAATATGTCGTCGATACAAAACACGTGAGACGGACTTGAAATAAAGATCGGCTGTTTAGTTTAAATCTAATTGCAAACACAGGTCTCTTAATCCAGTGATCAGTATAGTGCATAGCAGGGTTTTCTTCTTCTAACAGTCCTGTTAAAATCAAGCGTCTTTGTTATTTTATTGAATAGTTACGTGCGTGCAATAACCTGGAGAAAAGAGTAACTGTGGCCAAATTATTGGGGGGGGGGGGTACCCCGCCGGGCCTGCATAATGTGGGTGTCTTGACGAGGTTCATCACTCACACTCAATTAGATTCAACTAACATTTTCCGAATCTTTGAGAAATTAAATTGCTCATATCTGCGGATTTAGTTGTCATTTGCCTATGAAGTATAAAATGTACACCAAAAGAAAAACAAAAGCACGTACTTTTATTTTAGGATTAAGACATCAGCGTTACTCTTGGCTTGCTTTTGCATAATCAGAAGAATGATATCCAAGATGATAGCACTGGTAGTTGTCTGTATGACAATTACATCAATATGTGTATTGGGTACACAAGGTTAGTATCAATTTACCAAAACGAGCTGCGGAATTTCAATTGCAATAAAGTACAATATAAATTATTTGTATCTATTTCATTTTTATGGTATTATGTAGAAAATGTTTTTTTGGCAAATAATTTAGTATTTACAGCTTACTTGGTTAAAATTGTGCCTTATTAATGCAGCATTATGAAAAATTAGATAACTGACAGTTCTCGCTATAATAGTCTAAAAATAGATAATGAATAGGGAATATGCTGATTTGTATCTGAATAGGAATTGGGGAATAGGCAAAGCCTATTTTAAACCCCTCTCTGAGCCGAGGAAACTTCATTTCAAAAACACTGTACCTCGAATTGTCATTGTTACCGTTGTTACGATAATAAACAAAGTTTTAATTATTCATTTTTCACGGTTAATCACCAACAGCTGTTTTCCTGCACATAGGAAATCTGTTTAAAATCGGACCCACCAGATGACATAGAGAATTGGTTATGATCTTCTCATGTGAATAAATGTCTTATAGTTTTTCTAACTTTTAATGTATGTCTAAAGATAGACCTGTAATAGGCAAATTTAGCTCTTGCATAATGCATGTTTAAATATTCGCTTAACTTAAGATGTGAACTTTCAATATAGCGTTGCTAATTATCCAGAATGTATGGATAATCTAGTATGGTATGTTTGTTCGGCTTGGCGGGAATAAAATAGTCCCAATATATCCCAACATTGTCACAACAAAGGCGAACTTGCGTCCAGTTTATATTTATCACTTATCATAAGATAAAGAAATATTAAACTGACAAATAATTAGTAATATTTGTTTTCCAGGTGAAATAACTATAACCAGTGAACCGGAGAAAATATTATATAATTATTTTTTTACATTAACCTGTCATATTGGTATACTAACTGATGAAGTTAAATGGATCTATAACGAAATAACTTATTTCTCCTGTATATCACCATATAGTGCTGGTCTGTGTTTTATGAATAGAACATCACCGTACTATACAACAGCACCATTCTATAATTATCTCAACTATGATGTCAACACAACAGCTGGAATATCAACTATTGAATTACGAGCTTACAACCAAGGGTTGTGGACATGTTACCATGGTACAGACAGCTCTACTTACAATGTCAACCCTCTTGACTATGAAAGTAAGATTATGTTATATTTACCTATTCTTAAAACGGTGTTTGTGTTGTTTATGATAGCAGGTAGATATTGATAGTTAAAACACGTTGTTTTATTTGACTTGTGTCTCATGAATTATATTATTATTACGATGGAATGAGAAAATACGAATACTTCTTTCTTTAAACTAATTTGGGATGATGAGTCTACACATACACATAATTAAATAATGCCGTAGCAGGCATGCTTTGTGTGGGCTTTTACCATGGCTTTGCCGTTTGCCGTGGTAAATTTCGAGCGCTGAGTTTGTGTACAGAGAAGGACGAAGTCGAAGGGGTTTAAATACGACTGGGCGGCTTTCTTCGATTTTCTCTAAGTGCTGGGCGGCAAAAACTAGTGCCACCCAGCGTGGTTACATCACTGATTCCTTGCATCTGTAGCTATTCCTAGAGCAATTTGGCTGATATTTTCGGACATATTTGGGTCTGAGAAAGGGCACTTTCAGAAGTAAAAAAAGGCACTGTCGAAAATTGGGTGGGGGAGGGCGCAAATAAAAGTCAATATGAATGGATTCAGAATCCGGGTGATGCCACCCTGAAATCATTGGCGAATTGCAACATCGATATGAAACATTATGGAAGCATATTGAGGCCAGTTCATATAATCTCGACTTCCAGTCAAGAGAAGTCGAGGGCGACAACACGAGGAAGCGAGGGAACGAGCGAGCGAGGGTGCAAGAAGTCGAAGGCGAAATTGCAAGAATACGATGATCTCGACCCGAGCACACGAGGTTATTTTCACCTCGTCTTTTCGCTGCCTCGTAGCTTGGCTCCTCGCTCCCTCGTGTTAAACAGCAAAATCTTCAAAATACAGATTATTCCACGATTACTACTGTTACCCAATTGGCATTATTCAGGCGATGTCACTTAAAACCTTTCATACATTAAACGGATTAAAGCATTTTTATCATAATATGACCCACATAATAAATTATGGTCAACATTGACACTCGTCACGCGGAAGTCGTTAGTGAAGTCATTAGTCATCACAGCTAGACGTTTTACATAATGTCCTTTTACTGGTAATGCAATCTGTACTGAAGGCTTAATCTGACAATAGCAAGATGTGTGTAATCCTGTGAAATCTTTTGTCTAGAAGGGGAAAATAAGCAAGAAAGGAGATAGTGGGGCATGGGCGCCTTGGGTTAAGACTAGAACAATATAAGGGTCATGTAAGTTGGTTGGAATGCCAAACCTGGATCAGGCCGGCGGTGTGCCCTCGGTCCAGCTGACAGTCTTACCATACCCTACCAAACCAGTTACCCGAACCCAGATTGGTCCCAGGTGAGCCCAGGGGCCCGGATAACCACCCAACCAATCTATACCCAAATAAAGGCCAGACACGTGCTGGTCCCTTGGGTCCCGCGAACAATCAAGCCTACCCACCCGAGAACCTAGCAATATGGCAACGCGGGTCAGACCAACGCCCGCTCGCCACCCCCTTTTCCTTTTCTTGAACCCGGACACCTCCCTTAGGATGATACCTACCTTAGGTGCTCTCCACAGAGACACTATGTCTCGCCCAATTAAGCCGGTCGAAGCCTACTTAGTGGCATCCTCTGGCAAGTTTCTTAGAAACGCTTGTCTACGATATTACCCGAGGTGGAAGTGGACGTTAAACTCCAGATACAAACGAACGAATGGTCGGAGTGGGGACCGCGCTGGTCTCGAATCCAAGCCAGAGAGCCAGACAAGGAACCTGTTAACTAAGTATCGTTTAAGAAGTCTTGTACATGTTATGTTTAAAAAAGAATAATAGAATTCTATGAAGTTTAAACTAGAACCGATTCAAAGAACCAAAACGTGTAACACTACATTTCACGAAATAGTTATTTATAACAGGGTTTCTTCAATATTCTGACATTGAGATTTCTTGGGCACATATAGCTAAGCAAGACTTTGGTTTTAGCTGCACCCCCACTTCCTTTTGAAAAATCTTGTATCCACCTTAGTATATAATGAATTAATACCCGCAATTATTTTGAAACAAGCTCATAGCAGTCAACGAATGCAACTTTCAATTAAGAGAAAACTTTCTGGTTATCTGACTTTCCTGGCAGACAGGTTAAGTGAAAACAAAAATTATTTCATCTAGTTCGCAAAATAAAGTGCCCGTTACATTTCTTTTAATTGAAGAGCGCGAATTTGAAGTGAATTGACTAGTGGTTGAAATATTTTGTATAAAGCCACTCATCTTTGTGAGACGTTTTTCGGGCAGCGATAAAAAAAAATGGTGAATGCAGTTGCATTAGTCTGGTTGGATGGTCGGAATTTAGGTTGGCATAGAGTGGGATTTCGGTTGAAAACAGATTGGAAAATTTGAAGTTGCTTAATTCACGGGCTAGAATAGCAGAAACACGCATTTGCGGCGGTTAAATTTTATGATATTCTTGGTACGCTGTACTCTTTCGCCTCTTGCAGTCGTCCGCTCCGCCGTCTGTAACCCCAAATCATATCGGGCATTTCAAATTATGTCCCCCCCCCCCTTAACATTCATCGAGCTCGTTAGCCTATGAATCACGGGACCATTTTATAATTTATTCAGGTAAAACGCCCTTCATAAAAGGCTTATCCATACGTATACAATTTCACGTTAAGGCGGCCACAGATCGACCTTACGACGCGACTCAACCGGTCGCCGATTGGTTTTCCGGCGACTGCCGCCGATCGTCGCACGATTTCCGTCGCCGATTCTAGTCGATCTGAGTCTAGCTACGACCGTCGTGCGACAGTTTTTCACGATCGGCGACATGTTCTACTTCTACGACGCGACGGAACCAGTCGCCGACACGTCATCGTCGATGCGTGCGTTTCTACGATCGGTTGCCGACTGCGCTATAAATTTTAGCCAATCAGAGCGGCGAATGAAAAATCAAAAAGGCGACCTCGTGGGCGACCTAGAAGAAGAAAGCCTGAATCCAAATTCGTTTTTTTTTTTTTTGCTTCTCTTCTAAGCATAGAGAAACGGCTAACGCGACTGCTGTAGCTACCTGTCTACGACGTTTTATGTTGACATAAAGCCTTTGTTGATAAATCTAAAATTTAGGAATATAAATCATATCAAATCATAAACAAAAATTTGAATCCCTCGAGTTAATTTAAATTACTTTCTCAAAATAGTTTCGCTAATTAGATGGAGAGATTATGGAATAATTAGGCATATTTTGTATTTTTATGGGTAAAATTTGTGTGCGCGTAACTGCATTCTGTGTGGTGCCATTTTGAACGAGTCACATGATGTATTCGTGAGGACGCCACAAGTCGGTGTATCGGTGTCGATGTGAGCGCGCTCGCGTTCAATCGTACGACCGAAAGCAACTGGTCGGCGATCATTGCTGAATTCGATCTGAGTGCTATCTACGATAGTCGCCGACAGTTGAGTCGCGTCGCAAGGTCGATCTGGGCCCGCCTTAAGGAGCATAAAAAGGTCTGAAAAGGGAGGGATTTTGCGCAACGGTTAGAGAGTAGGATTTGTAACCTAACGGTTGCAGGTTCGAGACCCGAATTGTGCGTCGAACAAGACACTTCATCCCTGTATTCCAGTCTACCCAGCTGTAAATGGGTACCGGTGGGATGGTGTAGGTATTACACAAAAAACTGTTTCGCTCCTTGGGCAGCATATGTTGGGACTCTTTCTAAGATTTAAAGAGTTCAGCGGTAAAGGGAGGTAATCAGGCTTTACTTGTATCCTAGAGACCGTAGCGCTTTGAGCATAAACTTAGTTGATGGATATAGCGCATTATAAATACTCACATTATTATTAAGCTTTCATATTTTAATATGAAAGCTTATTATTTTTGTTAAGATTATTATTCCTATTATTAAGCTTTCATATGTATTTACATATGAAAGCTTATTGTTTCTGTTAAGATTATTATTAAGCTTCCATATATTCATATATGAAAGCTTATTGTTTCTGTTAAGATTATTATTCTTCCTATTCTTATTAAGCTTTCATATATTCATATATGAAAGCTTATTGTTTCTGTTAAGATTATTATTCTTCCTATTCTTATTATTTTTTTTTTTGTGTTTTATTCACAAATCGGATTTCTCAGAATCTACTCATAGGATCTTTCTGAAACTTTTACCTACCCCCCAAAAAATGGGTGGTGGCTGTTGGGTAAATATATTTTCAAAACGTTTTTCGCATCCGAAATCACCGAATTTTACGAACAAATGCATTTGACCTACTTTGCTGTAACTTTGTGACTATTTCACCTATTTTACTAATTCTTTTTTCTTTGAATACCTTGACTCCTTTAGTTCAAATCTGCAATTTCGGATTTTCGAATTTCGAAAATTCGTCGCTGTGATTTCGAACCGGAAGTTTACACCAACTCGACAACTTCTTTAGTAGACCTTAATGATGCGACTTGAAAAATGACTTTAGAAATTTTCTAACTTATCTCCCCTTGGTGAAATTAAGGATCAAAGTTTTCCAAAAAATTGTCGAAATATAGGTCAGAATGACCTAGTTTTTTTTTCTATACTTGACAAGGAATTACTGATTCGTACACCAAATATGGAGTTTGTCGATCGAGCCGGAAGTGCCACTATCTTTAAACGTGAAAAATCAATAAGGCTTTTTTGCTATTTTACTTACAGACTCGGGAGTTATATTTTCTGAATCCTTGTAGGAAGGCCTAAAAAATGTCGCGAATAGAATTCTGATTTAGGTCAACCGGGAGTCACCATTTTGAATTGAAAATGAAAAATAGAAGCAATTTGAAGGGCCGAGACTTTGGAGCACAATAACTCTCAGTCTAGTTAAGCTAGAATGTTCAAACTTGTTGTAGACGTTCACTAGGTCAATGTTATGATTGAGTTCAAAGATGAACATTTTCTGCTTAGGGTAAGCAGAGATAAGCATGCTGATTTGTTGATTCTTTAGGGCACGATAACTTCGGTTATAATGAAGGGAGGGCGGTGAAACTTTTGTCAATAGAGAGTCTAATAGCTAGCCTGTTGTGTGAAATCATTGTTTCATTTTTTTTAAATATCAGGGATAGCCGAAAAAAAGAGATAGAAAATCCAAAAAGTCGTATTTTTACAATTTGGAGCATGTTTAGAGGTCTTTCTCGTAAAGTCAACATACTATTTTTTGGGAACTTCTTCTACAAAGAGTCTTATTGGTAGTCTTTTATATGAAACCATCGATCAACAGTCCAACATATCAGGAGTAGAAGAACAAAAGGATCGAACATTGAAAACGGCACCCTTTCATTGTTAAGCGAAACATGCAGTGTGGGTGACTACAATCTACGCATTTAGTCATCGTATAGAGTTTATTCAACAGTATCGAATTCCAACTGCTTAGGGATATTTTACGTGCACTCCAATGTGTACACGAGACCTTGGTTTTTCGTCCCATCCGAAGGACTAGACAGCTGTGCTTGTCAGGCCCTGCGTTCTGCCTCACTGAAAAGGGGAACCACGCCGGGAAATCGAGATGAACTTTTTCCGTGCAGAACTTTCAATTCAGGCCAAACGTTTATTGCATACGATTAAGCTGGTCAGTTGGAGCTTATTTTCAAAAGTTTTGTAATAATCGGTTGGTAATTATTAAAGTACCGTGCACATTAAACTGTTAAAACAGAAAATTTCGCCCGGTTGAAATGTTTCTTGCTATAAGTCAGCAATTTTCCGAATTCAGGGAGGCTGTATGGCTAAATGGTTAGCATGTGCTCGCTGTATCGTAACGTTTGTCATTGAGTCAACGGGCGTCGTTTCGATCTCCAGGTTGCACGTGACATGGTGTATGATGTCCAATCTCGTGGGTTTTCTCCGTGTTCTTCGGTTTCCTCCCAACGGCTAAAGACCAGTAAGCGCAAGGGGAGTTTTTAAATAAAATTAAAAAACATATGTTAGTCCCGAAATGACCTAGTTTGTGTCGAATGGACATTAGGCCGCATTTCTCTCTTTCTCTTTTATTTTTAAAGTTTTGTAATAATCGGTTGGTAATCAAAGGTACTGTAAAAGTGATAAAACAGAAAATTTCGTCCGGTTGTAATGTTTCTCAATTTAAAGTCAGCAATTTGCCGATTTTAAGGGGCAAACGTTTATTGCGAACGATAAAGCTGGTCAGGGGGAGCTTATTTTCAAAAGTTTTGTAATATTCGGTTGATAACTAAAGGTACCGTGCAAATTAAACCGTTAAAATAGAAAATTTGGCCCGGTTGAAATATTTCTCGCTGTAGGTCAGCAATTTGCCGATTTTAGGGAGGTTGCGTGGCTGAATGGTTAGCACGTGCGCTCTGTATTATAACGTCTGTCACTGAGTCAACTGGCGTTGTTTCGATTTCTTGGTTGTACGTGACAAGGAGTATGGTCGCATGTCCAACCTCGTAGGTCGTAACGCCGCTGCCCGGGTAAAATTTCCCTCATTGCACACTTTATGGCGTATGCCCGTCTTCAGTAGCCCATTTTAGGAGCAGCACAGTAGGACGTTAAACCCCATTCAATTTCATTTCATTTTCTCTATGTTGCTTATTTATTATAGTGGATAAATATTTTTCTGGTTCTAGCAATTATTTAATTTCTGCATAGAAATCTTGCTTTGGCCAGTTTTTTTTATTGCAGAGTGCCAATCTTGTATATTGCAGTCTATGACCCTTTGCTTAAGAAGTCGTCACGATTTCCTACTTATAACCAAACATATTGGAAATATTAGTCTGGCATTATTAAATCCTAATTTTATTGGTCTTATTTAAAATTAAACTTTCATTTAACTATGAACAACTCTTAACGTGTCTCTTTAAAACTATTAAATACTCTAAAACAGTAGCTCAACCTTTTGACCTAAACTCATTAATTTACCATTTTGTTGTGAGCGACTTCTTATTCTTCCTATATGACATATTGCACGTGTCTAATTTCAAAGGGGGGTTGAGTGGCTGAATGGTTAGCACGCGCGCCTGTCATTGAGTTAACTAGCGTGTTTTCGAATGCTCGGTTGTACGTGACAAGGAGTAAGGTCGCCTGTCCAACCTGCCATTTTTAATTTTTTTCCCCCGCCATTTTCATTTCATTTTCTCATCCGTCATATTACAGTAATACAAGTTTCAGTTATGTCCCTTTAGTTTTCAGATTATTGTTATGCCTGGGTGCAATGATTCATACTATATTTAGACTTGTAACTTCGCGAGTTTCTTCTTATCCTTTTATTTAGGATACTTGATACAATCAATGACAAGTGACGATAAATACGAAAGCTTTCATATCTGCATGGGACAGTAGCAGATCTAGTTATTATTATTTTTTTTGGTGTTTTATCCACTTTTCGGTTTTCTCAGAATCTACCCATAGGATCTTTCTGAAATTTTTACCTACCCCCCCCCCCCCCAATAAAAAAATGGGTGGTGGCTGTTGGGTGAATATATTTTCAAAACGTTTTTCGCATCCGAAATCACCGAATTTTACGAACAAATGCATTTGACCTACTTTGCTGTAACTTTGTGACTATTTGACCTACTTTACTAATTCCTTTTTCTTTGAATACCTTGTAACATTTACTTCAAATCTGCACTTTCGGATTTTCGAATTTCGAAAATTCCTCGCTGTGATTTCGAACCGGAAGTTAAATCAAAAAGACAACTTCTTTAATAGTTGCACGATTTTCATGAAATTTGGTATGTAAGTAGATCTCGCTCATGGGAGTTTAAAAATGTCATTAGAAATTTTCTAAATTATCCCCCCTTGGCTATATTAAGGATCACATTTTTCAAAAAAATCGACGAAATATAAGTCAGATTGCCCTGAATTTTTTTTTTACTAGCTACGACACTACTGCTTTTACACAAAAAATTGAGTTTGAAGCCCAACCGGAAGTGCAACCATCTTGAAACGTCAAAATCGATATTCCTTTGTTGTTATTTTACTTACAGACAAGGCAATTATATTTTCCGAATCCTTTTAAAGAAGCCAAAAAACTGCCGGGAATAGAATTTTGATTTTTGGAAAATAATGGACGATTTCGAACCGGAAGTTAAAATCAAAATGACAACTTCTTTAATAGTCATTAGAAATTTTCTATATTATCTCCCCTTGGAGAAATTAAGGATCAAAATTTTCAAAAAATCGACGAAATATAGGTCAGATTGCATCGATTTTTTTATTTTTTACTAGCTACGGCACTTCTGATTCGTACACAAAAAATGGAAATTGTAGCACAAACCGGAAGTGCCACCATCTTGAAATGTGAAAATCGATATTCCTTTGGAGATTTTTTACTTACAGACAAGGCAAAATATATTTTCCAGATCCTTTTAGAAAAGCCTAAAAACTGTCGGGAATAGAATTTTCATTTTTGAAAATAATGGACGCCATTTTGAATTAAAAAAAAGCAATAGTGAAAAATCCACATTCATGGGCTTGAAAACATACACAATTGGTCGTGGCTTAGAGAATTTGTCTCTTATGTACATAATTAATACATTTAAGGATAACCTGGCTCATGGTCGAATGATTGGTTTTTGAATATTTCAAAAATTCGAATTACCCCTATGATGTTTTCCGTGCCGACAAGGTTGTTTTCGAGTTAGCTTGTTTTGACTTCGCGCATGCGTTACGCTGGAACCAAAGGCGGGGAACTTTTCACGTAAGTACCTAGGTACCCTGAAATTTTCAAGGCGATACCTGCATATTTTCAAGTCGTTTGTTCGTGGCACACACCGTGCGTCATGACTTTGCGCATGCGCTACGCTAGAACTTAAGGTACCATGAGTACAAAATTCTGGCGAGGAACTTTTCACGTTGGTACCTAGGTACCCTGAAATTTTCAAGGAGATACCTGCATTTGTTCAAGTCGTTTGTTCGTGGCACCTACCGTTATAGTAGGGTTGGAACTCCCAGATCCGTGACCAATTTCCGGGGAGGAAGGTTTGACGAATGATTCTGGTAGGGGGGACTGTTCTGAGGATTTGTGCAGTTTGCAACCTCTGGAAAGTGTGGGCAACTCTCAGGAGAGGCAAAAATCCAAGATGGCTGCCAAAATAGCACATAGACTTATAGTTGGGGGCAAATGTCATCAAACCTTCCTTGTAATATATCATTTTTATAGTTTTTGGGGTCGCTGAATCCATTAAGAACACTCCCAAGCCATTTTGATGCACCCATATTCAAATATGGCGGGAATGGTGAAAAAAGCGGAAAATAATGTCATGTATTCTGGTACGGCAATATGAGCTTGTAATATATCGTTTTTAGGGTTAACATGGATGCTTAGTTCATTTTTCTAGACCAGTTTTTCGCGTAGATTCCGAATCTGGGTGGTGAACAGGCGTGTGAGGGGGCGTTTTCGAGATATGGGGGGTCTAATGTCTATGTATGGGTGTGTGTAGGGGGGTGGGTGGGGCTGTCATTATGTGGACTTAATATATATTATTAAAACAATAAATTCTAGGATTGCAAATCTATAAATAAGTGTTTATGATGTCCCTGGACAACTGTTTGATGTGTGGGGTGGGGTAGCAGGTGTGCATGTGTGGAGGAGGGGGGGGGGGTAAATTGGAGGGAAATGATTTCACGTTAATTTAAATGACTCAAAATTGACCTGAAAAGTGTTTTCTCTAGCTTTTCGTTCAGTACCAATATCGTCATTCAAAATATTAAATTATAATGTTATAATGTATCGCAGAAAAGACTACTCAGACAAGATGGTAATAAGGAAAGAAAGTTTTGTTATTTCTCATCACAATTAAAATTCCTCCAGCCCAGCTCTTGTTAGAAATTTGGGATTTTCTTGAAAAAGAAAGACAGATTACCGCAATTTGGATAAAAAAATATCAAGATTGGTATTGAAAGTGTCAAGAATATCATAGAACTGACAACCATCCACGAGGACACCAAAATATCTTACCTACTCCTCTCCGCATTGCAAATTAATGGAGGTGCTGAAACGGCTCTAGGACAATTCGATCCCAGACAATTCGATGCCGGACAATTCGTTCCCGGGCAATTCGTCACCAGACAATTCGTACCCATTATTGAAAGTGTCAAGAATATCATAGAACTGACAAACAATCATGAGGACACCCAAATAACTTACCTACTCCTCTCCGCATTGCAAATGAATGGAGGTGCTGAAACGGCTCTAGGACAATTCGATCCGAGACAATTCGTCACCAGACAATTCGTAACCAATGACAATTTGTACCCGGACAAATCGTCACCAGACAATTTGTACCCAATGACAATTCGTACCCAGACAATTCGTTCACTAGGACAATTCGTACACTAGGACAATTCGTACACTAGGACAATTTGTACCCCAGGACATATCGTACACGGACTATTTGGCCCTAAGGACAATTCACAAGACAATTAGTACCTAAGGACAATTCGTACCTTAGGACAATTCGTACCTTAGGACAATTCGTACCAAAGGACAATTTGTACCCAAGGACAATTCGTACCCGTGGGCGAATTGTCCTTGGGTACGAATTGTCCTTGGGTACGAATTGTCCGGGAACGAATTGTCCTTGGGTACGAATTGTCTGATAAATTGTCCTTGGGGTACGAATTGTTCAGGGACGAATTGTCCGGGATCGGATTGTCCTAGAGCCGTTTCAGCACCTCCATTAATTTGCAATGCGGAGAGGAGTAGGTAAGATATTTTGGTGTCCTCGTGGATGGTTGTCAGTTCTATGATATTCTTGACACTTTCAATACCAATCTTGATATTTTTTTATCCAAATTGCGGTAATGCCTTTCTGTCTTTCTTTTTCAAGAAAATCCCAACTTTCTAATAAGAGCTGGGCTGGAGGAATTTTAATTGTGATGAGAAACTTTCTTTCCTTATTACCATCTTGCCTGAGTAGTCTTTTCTGCGATACATTATAACATTATAATTTAATATTTTGAATGACGATATTGGTACTGAACGAAAAGCTAGAGAAAACACTTTTCAGGTCAATTTTGAGTCATTTAAATCAACGTGAAATCATTTCCCTCCAATTTACCCCCCCCCCCTCCTCCACACATGCACACCTGCTACCCCACCCCACACATCAAACAGTTGTCCAGGGGCATCATAAACACTTATTTATAGATTTGCAATCCTAGAATTTTTTGTTTTAATAATATATATTAAGTCCACATAATGACAGCCCCACCCACCCCCCTACACACACCCATACATAGACATTAGACCCCCCATATCTCGAAAACGCCCCCTCACACGCCTGTTCATCACCCAGATTCGGAATCTACGCGAAAAACTGGTCTAGAAAAAAAATGAACTTAGCATCCATGTAAACCCTAAAAACGATATATTACAAGCTCATATTGCCGTACCAGAATACATGACATTATTTTCCGCTTTTTTCACCATTCCCGCCATATTGGAATATGGGTGCATCAAAATGACTTGGGAGTGTTCTTAATGGATTCAGCGACCCCAAAAACTATAAAAATGATATATTACAAGGAAGGTTTGATGACATTTGCCCCCAACTATAAGTCTATGTGCTATTTTGGCAGCCATCTTGGATTTTTGCCTCTCCTGAGAGTTGCCCACACTTTCAAGAGGTTGCAAACTGCACAAATCCTCAGAACAGTCCCCCCTACCAGAATCAATCGTCAAACCTTCCTCCCCGGAAATTGGTCACGGATCTGGGAGTTCGAACCCTACTATTAGTCGTTTTTTTCTATACATGTATAAGTCAATTTACGGAAAAACATCGATTTTCGGAATTTAAAATTGGTTTTAAATTATTGTGAAATTGCAAATGCACAGTGATTTTATCGCCTCTTCCATATCATCTTCATTAGACGGCTTGATCTCGCCTTAACTACATATAGCTAATCAAGCCCTTCTCTCAACACTCTGCATTTTTCAGCACTAAACTTGATTGGGTATAGGCCCCCAATCGTGATCCAATCAAATTCCTTCGTTAAATGGGTTACTAAAAATAGACTTCTTTCAATTCATTTTATTTATACTTCGTTAAAAAAATCGTCACGATTATCAGGTCTCGCGCTTCTAGCTAAAATGTCTATGTGACAATTGAGATGCAAAGGTCAAGGTTCGATTCATCGACGTTTAACATTTACACCGGCGTTTTTAGTTGTCAACGGCTGTAAACTTGTCTTGTTCGTTTTCTGTGTGGGCTGCCATATTGGTTTACTACAGTCACGTGCTACATTGGAGTGTGTTACGTGCCACGACCTCTGATTGGACAATGCTTTGAATGCTAATTAGTCACGTGTAAACACAACCAGTGTAAAAGTTTAGGAATAGCCAAGTGTTGAAGCAACGGTTAACTGTTGTAAAACTTGCGCCCGTTGCTTCAGGAACATGCTTCCATGTTTGATAGGTATGAGTACTTAGATCCATTGCTCAGATATAAAAAGTTATAAAAATTGATAAAAAACGACTATATTTAATCAAAACAACTTTGATTGATGGGGTGGGGTTTGAATTTATTTTCAACGTTCTTTGAATCTCACACTCTTCTATTTTTAATATGTGAGGTACAATCGGTGCAAATTTGAAGGTAATCGGACCTTCGGAACGTTGCCCGGGCGGTGCGAATGAAACCCGTAACGAAAATTTGTTCATTCTTCAACGCGTTTTATATTGTATTATGGCCGCCACCTTAGATCCGCCGTCATTTACCAAACAACTCCAAAATATACCCCAAATTCTCAAATCGACCATAATTTCTTTTAAATTCAGATCATTTTGTTTTTGCCCGGATGCAATGTTTCTAACTATATTTAAACCTGTAACTTTGCAATTTTTTGACCAATTTTAATACTTTTTTCTTGTTACCTTCTTTAAGATACTTGACATATTTCATTACACGTGACGATGAATATGAAAGCTTTCATATCTGCATGGGACAGTAGCAGATCTAGTTCCTATTATTAAGCTTTCATATTTTAATATGAAAGCTTATTGTTTTTGTTAAGCTTTCATATTTTAATATGAAAGCTTATTGTTTTTGTTAAGATTATTATTAAGCTTTCATATATGAAAGCTTATTGTTTCTGTTAAGATTATTATTCTTCCTATTATTATTATTAAGCTTTCATATATTCATATATGTAAGCTTATTGTTTTTGTTAAGATTATTATTCTTCCTATTCTTATTATTTTTTTTTTTGTGTTTTATTCACAAATCGGATTTCTCAGAATCTACTCATAGTATCTTTCTGAAACTTTTACCTACCCCCCCAAAATTGGGTGGTGGCTGTTGGGTAAATATATTTTCAAAACGTTTTTCGCATTCCAAATCACCGAATTTTACGAACAAATGCATTTGACCTACTTTGCTGTAACTTTGTGACTATTTCACCTATTTTACTAATTCTTTTTTCTTTGAATACCTTGACTCCTTTACTTCAAATCTGCAATTTCGGATTTTCGAATTTTCGAATTTCGAAAATTCGTCGCTGTGATTTCGAACCGGAAGTTGACACCAACTCGACAACTTCTTTAGTAGTTGTACGATTTTCATGAAATTTTATATGTAAGTAGACCTTAATGATGCGACTTGAAAAATGACTTTAGAAATTTTCTAACTTATCTCCCCTTGGTGAAATTAAGGATCAAAGTTTTCCCAAAAATTGTCGAAATATAGGTCAGAATGACCTAGTTTTTTTTCTATACTAGACAAGGAATTACTGATTCGTACACAAAATATGGAGTTTGTCGATCTTTAAACGTGAAAAATCAATAAGGCTTTTTTGCTATTTTACTTACAGACTCGAGAGTTATATTTTCTGAATCCTTGTAGGAAGGCCTAAAAAATGTCGCGAATAGAATTCTGATTTAGGTCAACCAGGAGTCACCATTTTGAATTGAAAATGAAAAATAGAAGCAATTTGAAGGGCCGAGACTTTGGAGCACAATAACTCTCAGTCTAATTAAGCTAGAATGTTCAAACTTGTTGTAGACGTTCACTAGGTCAATGTTATGATTGAGTTCAAAGATGAGCATTTTCTGCTTAGGGTAAGCAGAGATAAGCATGCTGATTTGTTGATTCTTTAGGGCACGATAACTTCGGTTATAATGAAGGGAGGGCGGTGAAACTTTTGTCAATAGAGAGTCTAATAGCTAGCCTGTTGTGTGAAATCATTGTTTCATTTTTTTAAATATCAGGGATAGCCGAAAAAAAGAGATTGAAAATCCAAAAAGTCGTATTTTTACAATTTGGAGCATGTTTAGAGGTCTTTCTCGTAAAGTCAACATACTATTTTTTGGGAACTTCTTCTACAAAGAGTCTTATTGGTAGTCTTTTATATGAAACCATCGATCAACAGTCCAACATATCAGGAGTAGAAGAACAAAAGGATCGAACATTGAAAACGGCACCCTTTCATTGTTAAGCGAAACATGCAGTGTGGGTGACTACAATCTACGCATTTAGTCATCGTATAGAGTTTATTCAACAGTATCGAATTCCAACTGCTTAGGGATATTTTACGTGCACTCCAATGTGTACACGGGACCTTGGTTTTTCGTCCCATCCGAAGGACTAGACAGCTGTGCTTGTCAGGCCCTGCGTTCTGCCTCACTGACAAGGGGAACCACGCCGGGAAATCGAGATGAACTTTTTCCGTGCAGAACTTTCAATTCAGGCCAAACGTTTATTGCATACGATTAAGCTGGTCAGTTGGAGCTTATTTTCAAAAGTTTTGTAATAATCGGTTGGTAATTATTAAAGTACCGTGCACATTAAACTGTTAAAACAGAAAATTTCGCCCGGTTGAAATGTTTCTTGCTATAAGTCAGCAATTTTCCGAATTCAGGGAGGCTGGATGGCTGAATGGTTAGCATGTGCTCGCTGTATCGTAACGTTTGTCATTGAGTCAACGGGCGTCGTTTCGATCTCCAGGTTGCACGTGACATGGTGTATGATGTCCAATCTCGTGGGTTTTCTCCGTGTTCTTCGGTTTCCTCCCAACGGCTAAAGACCAGTAAGCGCAAGGGGAGTTTTTAAATAAAATTAAATAAACATATGCTAGTCCCGAAATGACCTAGTTTGTGTCGAATGGACATTAGGCCGCAATTTCTCTCTTTCTCTTTTATTTTTAAAGTTTTGTAATAATCGGTTGGTAATCAAAGGTACTGTAAAAGTGATAAAACAGAAAATTTCGTCCGGTTGTAATGTTTCTCAATTTAAAGTCAGCAATTTGCCGATTTTAAGGGGCAAACGTTTATTGCGAACGATTAAGCTGACGGTTGATAACTAAAGGTACCGTGCAAATTAAACTGTTAAATTAGAAAATTTGGCCCGGTTGAAATATTTCTCGCTGTAGGTCAGCAGTTTGCCGATTTTAGGGAGGTTGCGTGGCTGAATGGTTAGCACGTGCGCTCTGTATCATAACGTCTGTCACTGAGTCAGCTGGCGTTGTTTCGATTTCTTGGTTGTACGTGACAAGGAGTATGGTCGCATGTCCAACCTCGTAGGTCGTAACGCCGCTGCCCGGGTAAAATTTCCCTCATTGCACACTTTATGGCGTATGCCCGTCTTCAGTAGCCCATTTTAGGAGCAGCACAGTAGGACGTTAAACCCCATTCAATTTCATTTCATTTTCTCTATGTTGCTTATTTATTATAGTGGATAAATATTTTTCTGGTTCTAGCAATTATTTAATTTCTGCATAGAAATCTTGCTTTGGCCAGTTTTTTTTATTGCAGTCTATGACCCTTTGTTTAAAACATGCTTAAGAAGTCGTCACGATTTCCTACTTATAACCAAACATATTGGAAATATTAGTCTGGCATTATTAAATCCTAATTTTATTGGTCTTATTTAAAATTAAACTTTCATTTAACTATGAACAACTCTTAACGTGTCTCTTTAAAACTATTAAATACTCTAAAACAGTAGCTCAACCTTTTGACCTAAACTCATTTATTTACCATTTTGTTGTGAGCGACTTCTTATTCTTCCTATATGACATATTGCACGTGTCTGATTTCAAAGGGGGGTTGGGTGGCTGAAAGGTTAGCACGCGCGCCTGTCATTGAGTTAACTAGCGTGTTTTCGAATGCTCGGTTGTACGTGACAAGGAGTAAGGTCGCCTGTCCAACCTGCCATTTTTAATGTTTTTCCCCCGCCATTTTCATTTCATTTTCTCATCCGTCTCATTACAGTAATACAAGTTTCAGTTATTTCCCTTTAGTTTTCAGATTATTGTTATGCCTGGGTGCAATGATTCATACTATATTTAGACTTGTAACTTCGCGAGTTTCTTCTTATCCTTTTATTTAGGATACTTGATACAATCAATGACACGTGACGATAAATATGAAAGCTTTCATATCTGCATGGGACAGTAGCAGATCTAGTTCTTTTTTTTTTTTTTGTGTTTTATCCACAAATCGGATTTCTCAGAATCTACTCATAGGATCTTTCTGAAACTTTTACCTACCCCCCAAAAAAATGGGTGGTGGCTGTTGGCTAAATATATTTACAAAAAGTTTTTCGCATCCGAAATCACCGAATTTTACGAACAAATGCATTTGACCTACTTTGCTGTAACTTTGTGACTATTTCACCTATTTTACTAATTCTTTTTTCTTTGAATACCTTGACTCCTTTACTTCAAATCTGCAATTTCGGATTTTCGAATTTCGAAAATTCGTGAATGTGATTTCGAGCCGGAAGTAAACATCAAAATAACAACTTCTTTAATAGTTGCACGATTTTCATGGAATTTGGTAAAGTAGATCTCGCTCATACGACTTTAAAAATGTTGTTAGAAATTTTCTAACTTATCTCCCCTTGGTGATATTAAGGATCAAAGTTTTCAAAAAAATTGACGAAATATAGGTCAGATTGCCTTGAATTTTTTTTTTGTACTAGCTACGAAACTGCTGATTCGTACACAAAAAATGGAGTTTGTAACGCAAACCGGAAGTGCTTCCATCTTGAAATGTGAAAAATAAATAAGGCTTTTTTGGTATTTTACTTACAGACATGGCAATTATATTTTCCGATTCCTTGTAGGAAGGCCAAAAAACTGTAGCGAAAACATTTTTGATTTCTGGCAAATCATGGACGCCATTTTGAATTGAAAATGACATATAGTAAAAAATCCTCATTATTGGGCTTGAAAACATACACAATTGGTCGTGGCTTAGAGAGTGTGTCTCCTATTAACGAAATTAATACATTTCAGGATAGCCTGGCTCATGGTCGAGTGTTTGGTATTCTAATATTTCAAAAATTCGAATTTCTCCTTTGACGTTTTCTGTGCCGACAAGGTTGTTTTCGAGGTTAGCGCTACGCTAGAACCAAAGTTATGATGACTACCAAACTCCGGCCCCCCACTTGTCACGTTGGTACCTAAAAGTCCTGAAAAGTTCAGATCGATACCTGCATTCCTTTTACATGTGAGGTGGCGGATTTTTTTCTCGTTTTTTTTCTAAGTAAATTCCCGTACTCCGTAAGGGGAAAAAAGTGTTTTTTGCCCTAGCAGCGCTAAAAATTCTTCGATTAACCTGTTTTTTTGGCACGATGTGCCCATTTACTAGCCCGAAATTTGAGTACTTGTCCCATCTGATTCCGATGAAAAAAACCAAAAGTTATGGCCAAAAAAACGATTTTACGACTTTTTTTATCCGATTTTGAGACTAAAAAAGTTTTTTAGAATTTTGAAATTGCAAACGACAAGATAAAGTCATTTTGTCAGTCTCATGTGATGGGTATGAGTCTTCTGCACCGATGCGGATTGGGTTTGATTTTTTCAAAATGGCGGACTATATTTTTGAGACTGTCAAAGTTTTGATGTTCTGAGACTGTCGAGGCATCATTAGGGGGTATTTTTAAAAAAAAATTTATACTGGTCGGATGCGCCAAAATGAGGTTAGTAACATATTAAAAGGAAAACATGATCGAATTAAAAATTCGAAAATATATGGCCATGTTTTACAATAAAAAAAAGTTGCTGGGTCGGCTTGGGTTCGAATTTTTTAGGCCATGTTCCCGTATAAGAAATCACTTAAATTATTATATGTGCTAGCTAACATCCTAAGGCACAATCTCTGAAAATTTCAAGAAATTCCGACAACCGTAACGCCTGCTAAAACACGCTCGCGCAATCAGGCCTATTTTTTGCCTATTTTTCGAATGTTTTTAGACTAACAAGTCACTTTTTCGTGCGCTACGTTTGAGGCCCCATATCTCGACCGCAATTATTTAATTTCTGCATAGAAATCTTGCTTTGGCCAGTTTTTTTTATTGCAGTCTATGACCCTTTGTTTAAAACATGCTTAAGAAGTCGTCACGATTTCCTACTTATAACCAAACATATTGGAAATATTAGTCTGGCATTATTAAATCCTAATTTTATTGGTCTTATTTAAAATTAAACTTTCATTTAACTATGAACAACTCTTAACGTGTCTCTTTAAAACTATTAAATACTCTAAAACAGTAGCTCAACCTTTTGACCTAAACTCATTTATTTACCATTTTGTTGTGAGCGACTTCTTATTCTTCCTATATGACATATTGCACGTGTCTGATTTCAAAGGGGGGTTGGGTGGCTGAAAGGTTAGCACGCGCGCCTGTCATTGAGTTAACTAGCGTGTTTTCGAATGCTCGGTTGTACGTGACAAGGAGTAAGGTCGCCTGTCCAACCTGCCATTTTTAATTTTTTTCCCCCGCCATTTTCATTTCATTTTCTCATCCGTCTCATTACAGTAATACAAGTTTCAGTTATTTCCCTTTAGTTTTCAGATTATTGTTATGCCTGGGTGCAATGATTCATACTATATTGGGTTTGATTTTTTCAAAATGGCGGACTATATTTTTGAGACTGTCAAAGTTTTGATGTTCTGAGACTGTCGAGGCATCATTAGGGGGTATTTTTAAAAAAAATTTATACTGGTCGGATGCGCCAAAATGAGGTTAGTAACATATTAAAAGGAAAACATGATCGAATTAAAAATTCGAAAATATATGGCCATGTTTTACAATAAAAAAAAGTTGCTGGGTCGGCTTGGGTTCGAATTTTTTAGGCCATGTTCCCGTATAAGAAATCACTTAAATTATTATATGTGCTAGCTAACATCCTAAGGCACAATCTCTGAAAATTTCAAGAAATTCCGACAACCGTAACGCCTGCTAAAACACGCTCGCGCAATCAGGCCTATTTTTTGCCTATTTTTCGAATGTTTTTAGACTAACAAGTCACTTTTTCGTGCGCTACGTTTGAGGCCCCATATCTCGACCGCTATGGGTTTGAATCCATATGTTTTGATCGGGATCGATAGCTTGGACACTTCCCTCCGTCGTATGAAAAGTTTGGACCCCTGACCCTAACCACGGTCACGTGGCAGGGTGTCAAACATGGCTTCCCAAAACGAAGGGCCATGTTTGCTGCCTTATAGCTCGGCCCCTATGGGTTCGAATCAAAATGTGTTGGCTGGGAATAATAGCCTTGACAATTATCTCCATTTTATTAAAAGTTGGTAGATCTCACCCGAATGCCATGTACGCGCTACGATATTTAAGAGTGCCCGGGCGGGTCTCGAGGCTTGGTATTCAAAGGTTAAATCTCTGGAATTTCTAGCGGTTGCCTGTGCCGCGATGATATTTATCACATATTAAAAGGAGATAATATTCAGATATCAAAAACGAAAATAAATCGATAAAATACGACAATTTTTTAAGCAAAAAAAGTTTGATGGGTGGGGGTGGGTTTACAATTTATTTTCATTGTTCCCGGAATCTCACTCATTTCCATTTTTTATATGCGATAGCTAGAATCTCAAAGTACAATCTTTGCAAATTTGAAGGCAAACGGACCACCAGAACGTTGCCTGGGCAGTGCAAATCTATCCCGGTCGCGAAAATCTGCATTCGGGAAACCTCGATGGATGATACTATGACCGGACGTTTTATGACCTTGACACATACATGATATACATAGTATTAAAATCCTTATGAAATATTTAAATCATTTACTGCTTTAATATGAAATATCACTTATTCCCCAGTTAAATAAAAATAGGTCACCGGGTGCTGTACAACTTCAAGAACCCTGCGACCATTTTACACTTTCTATTGCCAGAAAATATTTGTTTTACTAGTCTAATTCAAGTTTAAAAATAAACAATATTTTTTCTGAAAATCAATGTCGAGATTTAGTGTATTATATATGATACAATGGGCCATAGCCTAGAGGTCGGGTGTTCGATCCCTGCATTGGCCGAGAAAGTTCATCTCGATTTTACCGTACTCCACAAGGGAAAAAAAGGGCTTTTTTTGCCCTAGCAGCGCCACAAATTCTTCGATTAACCTGTTTTTTTGGCACGATGTGCCCATTTACTAGCCCGAATTTTCAGTACTGGTCTAATCTGATTCCGATGAAAAAACAAAAGTTATGGCCAAAAAACCGATTTTACGGCTTTTTTCGCCGATTTTGAGACTAAAAACGTTTTTTAGATTTTTGAAATTGCAAACGACAAGATAAAGTCATTTTGTTAGTCTCATGTGATGGGTATGAGTCTTCTGCACCGATGCGTACTGGGTTTGATTTTTTTCAAAATGGCGGACTATATTTTTGAGACTGTCAAAGTTTTGATGTTCTGAGACTGTCGAGGCATCATTGGGGGGTATTTTTTTAAAAATTTATACTGGTCGGATGCGCCGCGATGAGGTTAGTAACATATCAAAAGGAGAACATGATGGAATAAAAATTCGAAAAAATATGGCCATGTTTTACAATAAAAAAAAGTTGCTGGGTCGGCTTGGGTTCGAATTTTTTAGGCTATGGCCCGTATTAGAAATCACTTGAAATTTTTATTTGTGCTAGCTAACATCCCAAGGCACAATCTCTGAAAGATTTTTAGAAATTCCGACAACACTAACTCTGCTAAAACACGCTCGCGCAAATAGGCCTATTTTTTGCCTATTTTCCGATTTTTTTTAGACTAACAAGTCACTTTTTTGTGCGCTACGTTTGATGCCCTATATCTCGGCCGCTATGGGTTCGAATCGAGATGTTTTGGTCGGGATCGATAGCTTGGACACTTCCCTCCATAGTATCAAAAGTTGGGACCCCTGACCCTAACTACGGTCACGTGCAGGGTGTCAAACATGGTTTCTCAAAACGAAGGGCCATGTTTGCTGCCTTATAGCTTGGCCCCTATGGGTTCGAATCAAAATGTGTTGTCTGGGAATAATAGCCTTGACAATTCTCTCCATTGTATAAAAATTTGGCAGCTCTCACCCGAATGCCATGCACGCGGCACGATATTTAAAAGTAAGGCGTTTTTCGACATTCGCGCATGCGCACAGCTGGAACCAATAGCACCAGCGGTACCAAACTCTGGTCCCAACCAGCTCTCGCTGGTGCCTAGGTGTCCTTTAACTTTCAGCTTGATAACTGCATTCCTTCTTGTCGTTTACATCTGAGACTCACTGGACAAGCATGTTTCACCGATGTACCCGCACCCCATCTGTAAACGTCCCGAAGGGTGCCCGGGCGGGTCTCGAGGCTTGGTATTCAAAAGGTATATCCACCCCGCCGAGTCGCTGCGTCACGTCAAAATGCCCGCCCGGGGACCGGAAGTGGGCGAAACGGGCCCGTGAAGTGAAGTTTGACCCTACCTTGACCTTCGAGGGCCTCGTAGCATGGAAAGGGTCATAAGCCTAGATGGAGTCATCAATGTCCTTATATGAGAGAGCTTGACCTTTGACCTGACCTTTGACCTTGGGGTCGAAAAATTCCCAACTTGGTAACTTCGCGAGTTTTCGACCAATTTTAATATTTTTTTTCTTGTTACTTTCTTTAAGATACTTGATATAATCGATGGCACGTGATGATGAATATGAAAGCTTTCATATCTGCTTGGGACAGCTGGGGCCTGTTTCACGAAATTTTAACTAAGATAAAATCCGATTTTAGTAATTCGATTGGATAGTATTAGATTGATTTTAGCGCTTAGCCAATCAGATTTAAGTATGTACTAAAATTTGGATTGTATCTTAAGTTAAAATTTCGTGAAACAGGCCCCAGATCTAGTTCCTATTATTATTATTTTTTGTGTGTTTTATCCACTTTTCGGTTTTCTCAGAATCTACCCATAGGATCTTTCTGAAATTTGTACCTACCCCCCCCCCCCCCAAAAAAAATGGGTGGTGGCTGTTGGGTAAATATATTTTCAAAACGTTTTTCGAATCCGAAATCACCGAATTTTACGAACAAATGCATTTGACCTACTTTGCTGTAACTTTGTGACTATTTGACCTAATTTACTTATTCCTTTTTCTTTAAATACCTTGTAACATTTTCTTCAAATCAGCAATTTCGGATTTTCGAATTTCGAAAATTCGTCGCTGTGATTTCGAACCGGAAGTTAAATCAAAATGACAACTTCTTAAATAGTTGCACGATTTTCATGAAATTTGGTATGTTAGTAGACCTCGCTATTGGGACTTTAAAATTGTCATTAGAAATTTTCTAAATTATCTCCCCTTGGTGATATTAAGGATCAAAGTTTTCATAAAAATCGACGAAATATAGGTTAGATTGCCTTGAATTTTTTTATTTGTTACTAGCTACGACACTACTGATTCGCACACAAAAATTGGGATTGTAGCCCAAACCGGAAGTGCAACCATCTTGAAACGTCAAAATCGATATTCCTTTGTTGATATTTTACTTATAGACAAGGCAATTATATTTTCCGAATCCTTTCAGAAAAGTCAAAAAACTGTCGCGAATAGAATTTTGACTTTTGGAAAATGATGGACGATTTCGAACCGGAATTTAAAATCAAAATGACAACTTCTTTAATAGTTGAACGATTTTTATGAAATTTAGTATGTCAGTAGATTTTGCTCATGTGGCTTTAAAAATGTTATTGGAAATTTTTTAAATTATCTCCCCTTGGAGAAATTAAGGATCAAAATTTTCAAAAAATCGAAGAAATATTGGTCAGATTGCCTTGAATTTTTTATTTTTACTAGCTACGGCACTACTGATTCGTACACAAAAAATGGAAATTGTAGCACAAACCGGAAGTGCCACCATCTTGAAATGTGAAAATCGATATTCCTTTGGTGATATTTTACTTACAGACAAGGCAATTATATTTTCCGAATCCTTTTAGAAAAGCCTAAAAACTGTCGGGATTAGAATTTTCATTTTTGGCAAATGATGGACGCCATTTTGAATTGAAAATGAGCAATAGTGAAAAATCCACATTCATGGGCTTGAAAACATACACAAATGGTCGTGGCTTAGAGAATTTGTTTCTTATGTACATAATTAATACATTTAAGGATAACCTGGCTCATGGTCGAATGATTGGTTTTTGAATATTTCAAAAATTCGAATTACCCCTGTGATGTTTTCCGGAATTTGGTACTCGAAAACAACCTTGTCGAGTACCAAATTCCGGCGAGGAATTTTTCACGTTAGTACCTAGGTACCCTGAAATTTTCAAGGTGATATCTGCATTTGTTCAAGTCGTTTGTTCGTGGCACCTACCGTGCGTCATGACTGTGCGCATGCGCTACGCTAGAACCTAAGGTACCATGCAACGTGATTTTATCGCCTCTTTCATGTCATCTTCATTAGAAGGCTTGATCTCGCCTTAACTACATACAGCTTATCAAGCCCTTCAGGTCGTAAGTCAAGGTCAAATGTCCCGAAATTGACTTTGAAAAGTTTGAGCTCAGTTTTCTGTAACATGACCTTGACCTACGACCTTGACCCAGTTATATTTTCTGAAGAACGTCGTCTCTGCTTTCACGTCGAACCTTAACTTTGATAATACGACAAGAAATAAGGCCACGGCAAGCATAAACGCAAAGGCCCCGATATGGATTGGAAGTTTTGACTCGAGGTCAAAATCAAGGTCATGGCAATATTCATACCTAAAGGCCAATCCACTGATCAAAACCAAATAGTATTTTATAGAAAATGGTGGCTTCGCGCAAAAATTAAAGTTTACGAAAATAATATTAATTTTTATGAACTGCAGTGTTAGGGAGCTAAGTTCAGTGTGTCAGTTTTCATTTTAGTGTCTTGTTATTCGAGTCTAAAGTGTGTCGGTTTCCGTCGAAATAGTAAACAATACAAATGGCGAATGCGTATGAAGTTCTCTCTCGGCAGAAAGAAAAAAAGTTATTGACCGATTCGACTGAAATTTGGTGTGTGATCATTGTTAGTCATCCTTAACATCCCCTGCAAATTTCAAGTTCCTACGACCACGGGAACTGGTAGAGGTACGAAAGTGCAATCGGACCTTCGGAACGTTGCTCGGGCCGTGCGAATTAAAATCCGTAACGAAAATTTGTTCATTCTTCAACGCGTTTTATATTGTATTATGGCCGCCACCTTAGATCCGCCGTCATTTACCAAACAACTCCAAAATATACCCCAAATTCTCAAATCGACCATAATTTCTTTTAATTTCGCGCATGCCCCACGATGTAACCAATGTTTTTAGATCTTTTGTTTTTGCCCGGGTGCAATGTTTCTAACTATATTTAAACCTGTAACTTTGCGAGTTTTTGACCAATTTTAATACTTTTTTCTTGTTACCTTCTTTAAGATACTTGACATATTTCATGACACGTGACGATGAATATGAAAGCTTTCATATCTGCATGGGACAGTAGCAGATCTAGTTATTATTATTATTATTATTATTTATGTTTTATATTATAGAGACTGTTCTAATATTTCATAAATCTCTTCAACCCGAATTTACGGTGAATATGAGTTTGTTCCTTTCGTTGCAAAATATAAATGCAATCTGTCTTTAATCAATGACAAATAAACATTCAATACATCATAATAGCATATACATGCACTTAAATAAACAATTAAAAAAAGAGTGAATGGATCCCGGGGCTAGCCGTAAGCGTCCACTGCGCTGTACAGTCCCGGGTCTGAAGTAACACAACAGACTTCACTCAAAATTGAAAATGGCCAGGAAAAAAACATTATGTGATGTCAGCATGAATCATGGAATGCCCTATGCTACCAGAAATACAAATGCAAGCATACTGTAGTAAAAATTCCGACTATACAATGACCACATCAGTGAAATGTATAAAAAAGGTAGTCTAAAACATTAAAGAAGTGTTTACATATTCAATAAAGTAGATGTATAGTGAATGTATTGAGGGAACATATTCCACCCGTCACAAGAAAAACGCACAAACAAAACCGAATGCAAAGAAGCAAAGGAAATGTAGACTGCCTCAGAAGGCAGCTGTCTGCTAACTGAATCGTGTGACGTAAATACGTCGTTCTGTAATCAATGACGTCAAAGTTAGAGGCTTCTAGAATATCTTAACAAAAAGGGCGATAATCAAGATGGAATAATGCTAAAAGCTATAAGTTTAAACAACCAATCAGAATTTTTAAGTTGTATAATTGCACAAAACATAATACTAAATACCCCATACAAGCAATGTAAATGTAGCTAAGTCTCAAACTCAATATCATCCACAAACTTCAACTTTGAAAAGACAATATTTGAGGCAAAATTAACATTATACCATTGGTACACGGATCGTGAACCATAATGCGCTTCAGCCCCCTTTGTAACAAGAGACTCGAGGGACGAGGCTAGACACATTGCACCAAATCAAACGGCGTATATAGACACGAATAACCGGACGCTAGAAATGTGCACTCGATTGAGACTGCTGGCTTATAGCCGAACATAACTGATTTGAAATTGGAGTAAAACGGAAACCATTGAATATAAATCAGTTTAAATATACATTCATATGCGTTGCGACCCCTTTTGTCAATTTCTAGGTCCCAAATGTTAGCGATTCAGCTCCTTTAAGCCACTGAGATGACTTAATGTTTAGGTGATTTAGTCAATGATTAAGTACAAGTCAACGTTCGGAATATCACATTTTATGGTATTCTCGAACAATGATTTCAATGATTAACTCAATGATTAGACTAATCAAAGTTTATGAATATCTTTGTTTAAAATTCAATCAGATTTTCAGAATACGACTGGTCAGAAAATCAGAGATTAAATCTATGATTAGCATTAACCCTCTTTCGAAAATATGGGCTAAAAGATTTTGTTAAATAAAAGTCCTGAGGTCGGTTGCTCAAAACTAAGGTATTTCAACGATCCGTTAAACTCTAACGGACATATCTATGGTAACGTGTTGTTTGCATTAAATTTACTACAGAAAACGCTATAGAATACTTTATTTTTTCCTTTAGAAATATTAGCAGAAATCTGTAGGAAAAAATTGCACCACAAAATGTTCGGGGCCTTTATTTCCAGCAACAATCTTTCATTCCGTTAAAGTTAACGGATCGTTAAAAGATAACGGAGCTTTGAGCAACTGGCCCCTGTTCGACAGAAATAGTCCGGTGGCTGAAGGGGGGGGGGGCATTGCCACCCGAGCTGTGAATTTATGAGACCAAGTTTTTCTAGACCAGTTTTTCGCGGAGATTCCGAATCTGGGTAGTGAACAGGCGTGTGAGGGGGCGTTTTCGAGATATGGTGGGTCTAATGTCTATGTATGGGTGTGTGTATGGGGGTGGGGTGGGGCTGTCATTTTGTGGACTTAATATATATTATTAAAACAAAAAATTCCAGGATTGCAAAGCTATAAATAAGTATTTATGATGCCCCTGGACAACTGTTTAATGTGTGGGGTGGGGTAGCAGGTGTGCATGTGTGGAGGGGGGGGGGGTACAATTGGAGGTAAATGATTTCACGTTGATTTAAATGACTCAAAATTGACCTGAAAAGTGATTTCTCTAGCTTTTCGTTCAGTACCTATATCGTCATTCAAAATATTAAATTATAATGTTATAATGTATCGCAGAAAAGACTACTCATGCAAGATGGTAATAAGGAAAGAAAGTTTTGTTATTTCTCATCACAATTAAATTCCTCTTCTTAACCAGTTGGGATTTTCTTGAAAAAGAAAGACATAGTCATTATCGCAAATTTGGATAAAAAAAATATCTAGAAGCTTGTATAAAACTGTCACGTGTAAGTATTATAATTACATGTTGTACCAATGCTGCCTTGGATCCTAAACTCCTTTCGGTACAAATCAGCTTTAGTTGGCGTTACTGTTGTACTTTCGACCCCTTGGTCTGCATGGATGTTAACTTGGTTGTCGGGTTCTGAATACATGATATACATGTATACCTGAAAATATTAGAGACAGAGAGTGAGCGGTATTGCAATTTATTGACAAAAATGGAAGAGAACCATGCGGTTTCAACTTCCGGTAATATTTTGTCACCATGGACATATTTTCCGAAACGAAACAAAAAGTGATATAATGGGTGCAGTATCATTATACTTTTTGTAAAAAAAAGAAAAATTGTGGGAAAATATAAATTAGTTTCCACATGGCTACACTAACTACAAAATGTGTAAGTGTCCTACCTGTTGTGTAAATTATCCATTACAACCTATCTTACTTGTCCAGAGGGTTCGAAAATATGTTTAAATCCAAGTTGCATTTGAAAGTGCTTACGTAAGGCTTTTCAAACCATGTTACGGCATGTAGTTGAATTTTTTCCAATTTTTAAAATTAGGTGTGTTAAGATGAAATTTGTATCATTTTTTAATTGAAATATTGTAAAAGAGTATAAATTGTTGACCAGAATAAAGATTGGAATATATTATTCAGTTACAACAAGAGTGGTATTGGGGCTTTAAACATCTAGTAGTTAGAATAAGGCTATTTCTTTTCTGGACCTGTCAAGCCAGCAAGAGTGGTATTGTCCCTTTAAGTCAATGTTCGGAATATCACATTTTATGGTATTCTCGACAATGATTCACTCAATGATTAGGCTAATCAAAGTTTATGAAAATATTAGTTTAAAATTTAATCAGCTTTTCAGAATACGACTGGTCAGAAAATCAGAGATTAAATCTCTGATTAGCACTATAACCCACTTTCGAAAATATGGGCTAAAAGGTCTGGTTGGTTACATAAATTCGTGTTCAATTGTTACGAGTATAAACGAATGCAGGAATGAATACACCGTTAACATGATTTTTGTATACAATGCAGAAGTATGCTCATGAGGTGGAAATCTGTTTAGAATATTATTTATTATATATTTCAGAAAGAGCTTATATTACTAGTTTTACATCAAGTCCTAGTAGTAGAGATGTGAATGTGGGGACAACTATTACATTAACATGTACTGTGTCAAGTAATACATTGTTACCGGTAGATGTGTCTATATATAGTCAGAATAGAGAGGGAAATCTAACATACGTCACCAACTCCACATCTAGAACATTAACTGTATCAACAAGAACACAGTGTATAGATGTTTCTTTCTTCTGTAAAGTATATAATGGTTATGGTACTGTTTATACTAGAAGCTTGTATAAAGCTGTCACGTGTAAGTATTATCATCACATGTTGTACTAAAATATTTGTATATAACTAATAATGAAAGTAAAACATGATGGCGCATATTAACAAGGCACTATCCCGGTTGGGATAGGAATGCTTACACCCCCGCATGTTCTTGTCGTTGCTCTGTCTAATTTTCGTAAATATTGCTGGGCTTATTCAACTTCTCTTTAAAATGAACCATATCGAAATTCAGAGTTCCCGTTGCAGCTCAACATCGCTAGTGGGGCCGTTTCTTAGAGTATAAAGCCGTTTCGACCAAATTATGGATATTTTGACCCAAGTGAATTTTGACCATTATGGTTTATGGCAGTAATGATAACACCCTCAAAGAAAGAGTCTTGTCGAAATACAGAATTCTTAGATAGTAAAAAATATTTATTTTTTTAATTTTCAACATTTCCCTTTCAATATATTACTCTTGATGGATTTCGGATTACAATGATGGATTACAATGATAGATTTTGTTTAATATTATATTTTATTAGATAATTTTACACCAAAGATGAAAAATCAGTAATCGTATCGTTTTAGAATAAAAAATTTATCCCCCACCCGACACAACCCCATTAAAGATGCATTATCTAACAGTTTTATCTGTTGCATTCAATGTTATTATATAATATATTATTTAAACTTTATTAACACGACAAGCCCATAATCAACTATATGGGGACATCGAATGGCTACCATCTTTAGTTGATTAGAACACCGCGGCTATGAGACTTGGTCAAATACAGTTGCTATACTATAATAAACACCATTCGCTACATTTTGTTACAACTTCAAATAATCAGGACTTCGCACAGAATAGTGTTATTTGACTAAAATGTTCAATATATTCATTCCATTATCTATTACAGCAAGGACGGTCAGCTCTTTATCTATAACTTACATAGTGCATCTTTAATTATTAATTGACAACGAATATTTTTGTTATGTGATCGTCATTAGAGAATATTTTCCATCACTTGAACTGCCGATAAACAAAAGAAAAGTGCACCTGGAAATACTTTATGGGTGCGTGATTAAGTTAAAAATTAGTTCTTTTGTTTATTTAGGTCCAGTGACACCACTTCTAGATAAAACAAACACAACAGTTGATGCTACTGTTGGATCTTATCCTAGATTATACGCGTATTATGCGGGATATCCTGTTCTAAACTATACCTGGTATAGAAGATTATCACAAGTTGAGGTCAAGATGTACAATTATTATAGAGCAAGTTGGTCAAGCAGCCGTAATCAGGACAATTACATCAATCTTCAAATCAGCAGTGTTCGTCTACAAGATGCTGGACAATACAGTGTTCATATTAATGCTACCGGGAAAATATTTATTGTGGTCTTCACATTAAACGTAAATCCAGTATCTACACCCAATTATATTGCCGAAGAACAGAAGACCCAGACTGCTGATACTCTAAAACTAAACTCTACAGTGAAAGCTGAAGAATTGTGTCCAGCAACCACCCAGCCGTTTATCAACGCGGCTGGATTGGGTATCGGTATCGCTGTAGGAGTTATAATCACTCTCCTGATACTGGGTGTGGTTTTGCTAGTTACCAGAACTTTGAAATCGCGAGGTAAGTAAATAAGACAGTGTCGATATGAAAACATACATGAATTGTTTAATTCCTAGGTTGTGTTTAAATTGCCATGTACCTATAGCATGACATACGATTTTAGGCACGATGTTTTATGTTTATTCCCAATTTAGCCTATCAATTGACATTTTATGAAAATCATTTCGGTGTTGAGATACCCGTATTTAAATATTTGTAATTTAAACAACGTCATATGCTACAAGTCAGAAATAAGATACCAATAATATGAGCAGTTTATATATTACGGTCGGTAATAAGTGGATAATAGAATTCAAAAGCTTAATTATAAATTATATACATATATATTTAAAGATTATCGCATATTTTTTATTAACAATCAATGATATAATTATCTATTTATAGATGTTAAAGATAAAGATAAAGATGTAAAAACAAAGAGGTTAGTTTTCGGTTTCTTTGTACTTGGACGAATACCAGTTTATATATATCATTCGAAGTTATATTATTTGATTTGTTTATTGCTACCGGTCGAGGTAAAATATGTGGGTCAAATAGGTATAAATATATTTCATGTTTCCGGAAAACTGATGCCGTCAATAGATTAAATAGACGTTGTAGAAAATCCTTTGATCTCCCTGTTCTATTTTAGAAGGTAAGCATGTTAGGATATAATGTAAAAATTATGTGTTTGTCCATTCTACAATGCTTTACCTATATGTTTAATTCTAGTACCAACAAA
The DNA here is from genome assembly GCA_917208275.1 of Patella pellucida. Classification (NCBI taxonomy): domain Eukaryota; kingdom Metazoa; phylum Mollusca; class Gastropoda; family Patellidae; genus Patella; species Patella pellucida. The sequence continues at coordinate 21,434,979 of OU795041.1, forward strand.
GGCCAAGACAAAAACAAAAGCAAACAATCAGGTAATTGGTTCATTTTGTTACGCCCACATTTTCCTGTGGACGTATATTGTCGTCGCCCCTGTCCGTCCGTCCGGACGTCTGTCCGTCCACAATTGTTTGTAAACACTCTACAGTTACAAATTTTATCCGATTTCGTTGAAACTTGAAATATAAGCTTATCACCACAAGATCTCGGTTTCTTGCGATATTTGCATGTATCGGACTGTAACTTCATGGATCATGGCCCCTGATTGCAAGAAAAATCACGTTTTTAGGTTGTGAACACGGTAGAGGTCACAATTTTGAACCAATTTTTTACGCATATCGGATCGTAACTTCGTGAATTATGACCCCTGATTATACGAATAATTGCCATTTTTAGATTGTGGTCCCTCTTGAGGTCACAATTATTATCCGATCTATAAAAACGTTTAAGTATATCACCGGTCGTGAAAATCGGACCAAAACTGCCGGACAAAATGACCGCCACTTGTACGCGAATAGTGTAAAAAATATGGTATATCAATGTCACAATTTTAATCTGATTTTGATGGAACTTTAATTTCATGTTTATAACCCAGAGATCTTAGTTCCTGGCAATATTTGCGCATATCGGATCGTAACTTCCTGAAGTATGTCTCCTTATTATACGAACAATCGCCATGTTTACTTTGTGGTCTCTCTGGAGGTCACAATATATTAGCTGATTTAAAAAAAAAGTCTGATAATATCACCGTTACACAGTAATGAAGGTTGAGTTAAATTCCGTGAAAATAGGACCAAAACTGCCGGACAAAATGGCCGCCACTTGTACGCGAATAGTGCAAAAATATTGTGTATCAAGGTTGTGGACCATGTAGCGGTCACAATTTTAATCCGATTTTGATGTAATTTGAAATGCATGTTCATAACCCAATTTGCGCATATCGATTTGTAACTTCATGAATTATGGTCCTTGGTTGTAGGAAAAATAACTTTCTTTTAGTTTGTTCTCTACCCAACTCTTTTATGTGGGCGTATCCTGCCTGGCAGCCGCTGGTTAATTTGAATTTCCTCATAGCATACTGCATGCCACGTGAGAAAGACGATAGTCCATAGAGTTGATTATTGACTTTTCAGGTTAATAAATGTTTAAATAATTTATATAACATTTAATGCCAACAGAAAGACTTGTAATAGGCTGATTTATCTCTGAGATAATGCATAATTATATTGATCTTTTAGTTAATGTATTGTTTTATAAACATGATATTATTATTTATTGCAGACTATGACAACACTGCATATATTCCAGCAGAAGAGGCGATTTATGAAAATCTGGAAGGCGGACCAAATTAATCAGCTTAAAGGGACAATAACACTCTTGCTGGCTCGACAGGTCCAAAAAAAATAGCCTTTTTCTAACTATAAGATGTTTAAGTGTCCTACCTGTTGTGTAAATTATCCATTACAACCTATCTTACTTGTCCAGAGGGTTCGAAAATATGTTTAAATCCAAGTTGCATTAGAAAGTGCTTACGTAAGGCTTTTCAAACCATGTTACGGCATGTAGTTGAATTTTTCCAATTTTTAAAATTCGGTATGTTAAGATGAAATTTGTATCATTTATTAATAGGAATATTGTAAAATAGTACAAATTGTTGACCGGAATAAAGATTGGAACATATTATTCAGTTACAACAAGAGTGGTATTGGGGCTTTAAGATTATTTGCTGATCAGATTTATTATTCTGGGTTCGAAATATCGATTCGGACTCCCGTCTTAACCAATGCGCAATTTATTGTTTTGTATATTTTTTTAAGCGCATTGCAGTTGTATATTATGAAGCGCATTGTACGCCCCAGCTTACTTTCACGTGTTAATTCTTTCTTAAGACTAAATTTGATATTATAATTTTTGTTTGCCTTCGGTATTGCCAACTTGAAAGTCACTGTTTTTAAGTTATTTACTATTTGAAGCACAAAGTGTTATTGCCCCTGTCATTGACCGCTAGCACGATATTTTAAGGTGGCATGTTTTGAGAATACTTCTTCAAAATTGTTTTCGTAATGATAAATATGAATGCCAGTGATATCCAAGGTCACACTTATATTCAACAAAAATTCATTTTGTCTTCATGGTAAGTCTTTATTAGGAAATACAATAGCACCGACCACTTTATGATGCATTATGTAAGATTTATATAAAGAACTGTTCGTGCTAAAAAAAATAATAGTTCAAAAATAAATAATGAAAATATGTCAAGTACCATTACAACGATAATAACGTCTCTATTATCCATTTTAAAGTTAAATAAGTAAATGTAAATACATATCAGAATATTAATTTATAGAAAATTTCAAGCCAGAGGCAAATTCAGCTCTCACATAATGCATCTTTAACTGCTGATATGCGCATGTTTCGTTACGTGGCAGGGGTCTTGTGGTTAAGAAACGCGTAACTTAGAACGTGACAAGGACTAGGATCGACCTAATTGGTGGTATTTCTCTGCTTCCTCCTAATGCTAAAAACCCCTACGTGCAAGCGAATTATTGAAATGAAATTGAACCATATGTAAGTAACAAAATGGCATAGTTTGTGTCGAGTGGACGATAAACCATAACCCCCTCCCTTTCTTCAATGGTTACCTATCGTTTTATACGATATTACTTCATTATTTAGATAACTTTGTAATTATACATTTTATAAGTTTATAATATTTTTTCTTACGAGCTCTTTTTTTAATTTAACGTCGAATAAATTATAATATTATTACACAATTATTAGCTATTTTTTTTATTTCTACATACCAATATTCATTAGAATTTTTTTTATTATTTAGATTATTTTATCTTTTAATTATGATTAATGTTTTTATTTTGTGCATTACATGTATAACCTGCATATGTTAATTTAACGTCGAATTTGATAAGAATATTTATTTGATATTATATAATAATTTAAATTTAACACGATGAAAATTATTAGACATTATGTCATTATTTAGATTATTTTATAAATTATGATATAATTTAAAACGATTTATTCCAAAGTGTGTTTTCATTTAACTCCTGAAAATCAAATTGCGTCTTTAAATTGAGCGAGTCAAATATTTTTTTTAAGAACCATGTTTATTGAGGTTTTTTATAAATCACTGCAAAATGTCAATTTGCTCTTTATAATAAGAAATATATGCTAAATATTTTGTAGATTGCTTTCTTTTGGGTACTGTTTGAAAATAACGACACCGCCCCCTTTGATTCGTTCTCGACATTTCCATATACGAACATGGCATTAGACTTTGTGCCTTCCAGGGCGTGTGGAACATTTCTTAAAAATAGATACCTTTTTTCGGCAATTTGATGACATCTAAAACACTCGTTTGTAAATTGTTAATATAATAATATAGGTATTTAGTTTTATAACAATAAGTATTAGTGGTTAATAATTATTTTACAGTTTATGTATTGTATATTATCGGGCGCTTGTCCAGACGGTGGGGGGGGGGGGCATCCCGTGCATACGCAGAGCATTTTTGTTCCTCCTACGTTCACCAAACGTTCCCAAGATACCCCCAACCCCCGTCAAATTCCTTAAAATATGGTCTCCTTGTCTCATTATATTTTATCGTTGCTTGATAATGACCAAGAGAAGCCTAGTCAAAACGTTGTCAGTAATACACAGTAATTGTATTTCATAAAATTGTGACCTATATATTCCAGTTCAATTACTAAATGTCACTGAAACAATTGCATTAAACATTATGGCCTGTTTTATGCCCAGACCCCCCACCCCCCATCCCCCTGCTCGCACAGACCATTCACCAAAAACGTTGAACAGACAAACGTGCGAAGTATGCCACTGTATCGGTACCACTCCAATCTAATCCGATACATGTACATGTATGCATCTAAGTGCGCAGAAATATTTTATAAAATTCTATGGTGATTCCCCAGAAATCATGTCAAACTTGATTTTGTCACCCCCACCCCTCCCCTCAAATTCATGGACACGCCCATTGACTATATGGTTTTGTATCTATATTTGTTAATATGTAGAGTTACGGTGCTTTTTTTGTTTGAACTGATTTCTTACAGGATTTATAGTAAATATTGGAATATTTTAAGAAAAGCTTATATAAACCCATATACAATCAATCAAATTATTAAATAAGGGCGATAACTCACATATTATTCTTTATAATTTTCGTTGAAGTTGACCGGTTCTTAAATCAAAAGGCAAAGTAGTCTAGGCGTCAATTCGCGTACCGTCATAATTGATACTATTACACAATGACAATAACACAACAACAATCCCACCCACCATATTCATTTAAATGCAATGAAATATTTAACTTTAATCGTTATAATTATTTTTAGAAGTTTTGTATAACCATAGATTTAAATAAAATAAATATATATATTATATAAAGGCTGTATATCATCAAGAAACTGTCTGAAAAATCGTTTATGCCTGCCCAAATTGTTCTCTAATAATTGGGTAGTTTCACCAGGAAATTCTCTTGACGCCAAACTAACATAGCTGAAATAATTGCATGTAAATGCTTTCAGCTGAAAACAGATCAACGGGGACGAATCGGACAAACATCAGATACGTTATTCTTGTGGGAAATACCGCGTTCAGCTACATCTGAATTCGCCAATAACTTAATATCAAGATTCGAAATAAGACTAGGAGGTTGCTGCAAATTTTCTTTATAGCCCACTGCATGAGGTATGCCCTTCTTCATTAGCAAAGTATAGGTGCAGAGCAGTAGGGCGTAGCAAATTTTTAAGGGGATGAAATAAAGCAAAAAACAATTTTAACCTTAATAAAACCACGACTAGCTGTCTGCAGGGGTTAAAGGACAATATTGGTACCAGTCATTATCACATATGTGATAGAACTGGTTAAACACGTTCCGAATATAATTTCAATACAGAGATCAATGCTACGATAGATGAGTAATACAGGTGTCATGGATCGTAATTGACGAACGGCAAGTGATAATACGACTCATCCCTCTATAATATAACTGACTGAAATGACGAGTGATAACAGATACACGGCCGAATTTCTGTGCTCACTTATAATTATGGCCACGTGACAGATGTCACCTGATAGACCCCTTAGCGCCATACCTAACCGATTTGAACTGGTTACGAAAAGTTATGTAGGATATGTGGCGCTAACGTTACCATTCCCTGTTCAACGGTTTTTTATGTTCAAATTAGATGTGAAGCACTGTGGTCATGAGGGGACCAGCCCTATCCATATCACGTGTACCCCCCCCCCCCCTTTGCGTATAACCTTGACAATTTTTCAAAATTGGGGTCATGGGAGATTAAATAGTATTGATTTTCAGCTTCCTGGGACTTTTCTGTGCGGAGTTATTCTCTTTTTCCGAGAACATTGTGAACGCGATAGAGGCTATATAGCTTTT